>JAJJWW010016642.1:0-668980 GCA_023531295.1 Papaver armeniacum
AGAAAAGATGACAAGCTTTGATGGATGTGATCTAAGACTGTTGAACTACGATACTCTTTTTTATCTTTGTTTAAATACGATTGTCTTTGCGATTGTCTTTGTCGTCAATGTTCTTCACCTTCGTCTTCTTCCTCGAAAGTGCGAGCTCGTCCGCAACTTTTTTTTCTTTGCTCTTGCAACCTCCCTTTGGCCCCCAAAACTCTCGACTCCTCTCTCTGGCTCGACACGACTCCGTATTTATACACGCTTGCAACACCCAATATCTTCTTTTCTTTCACCATAAGTCTCGAGATTTTCTTTCTCTTCGGGTCACGAGAATTCTTCTCTGCAAGCTTCTTCTGTGGCTCCGACTTTTTATCGCAACCAACTACCTTACTAATCCTTTTTTGATCGAAACACGTTGGTAGTAATCCAAACCCATAGAAAAACTCGTTGAAATTCTTCCCAAATGTTTGCGCAGACCCGATATTGTTTCCACCTCCCCCGTTTTGTTTCCGTTCGATATTTGCTTGATTCTAGTCAAGTAGAGGCCCATACTAGTCCTGTTTACTCAGTTCAAGCCCACGGAAACCAAATCAGGCGATTGAATCTAGCCCGAGATTGTCCAAAAATCCAGCCCTAAATCAACCTTCACTGCAAGTATTTCCTTAAAAATCTTTTTCAAAAGGAGAAGATAACCTCCCCCTATCCAGACCTGGTGTGCCAATAGTAGTTGCCCTGTGGGTTACCCCTTATCATCTGGGTGCCCCTTATCCAAATGAAGGGTCCGAATAGTAATTTTCTCCCACGAGCGCAAATACCACTTTTCGAGCCAATTTCTCCGCACAAGTGTATTTCTCCAAAAACACCTACAAAGACACAAAAAGCCATAATAAATACAAAATCGAGCACTAACAAAATATCATTGAGATTAAATCGACACAAAATGTGTCTATCACCTACCACAGGGTCGGCATCAACATTGGCAGCACCATTATTTTCATTCAGTCGCGATTCTTGAGGATTCTCCTTCTCCCTACTATTCGAAGACGAATGGATAGAATGACCATGTTGGCTTTCCACAACAATCTCTTTCTGGATCCATCAATAATAATCATCATTATTGCATTCAAGGAAATGCCGAAATCACTTACATGAAAGGATACTCACATCAACCTCTCCGTCGGTGCCGGATCCCTTAATTACTCGTATAGAGGAAAGATGAAGACCGTCAATAACCGATGGAGCAAAATTCTGAAACAAATTAGCAATACTCTTCTAAGATCCTGATTATATGGACAAGAAAGTTGCAACGATAAGAGAAGTGTTAACAACTCACCAAAGAAGCGGCAGGGTACTGCACATTATTCGGTATCATTCTATGATCTGTTTTGCTTCTTCCATCTCCGCCCTGGTGACTTTCTTGAAGGTCGAAGAAGTTTACACAGATTCGAGGCCTCACAGCACGGCCATCCTACACAAAATCAATGGATGATTAAAACACATCTATCTTACTTTCACCGATCGTGAAGAAAAGAGGCTTACCTGCGCACATTCCGGAGATTTCTTCCTCTTGTCACCACGGGAAAGGTACTTTAGCCTTGGTCGAGCATTAATAGAGTCAAGATAAGGAAAATCTTGTACTGAGACTTAACATCCATCTCAAAGGCATACAGACGCTCAAGTTGCTGACGCCAGAAGTCTATGTAACCCGGAGTCACGAAATTAGCACGATCAGAGCATGGGAATAAATACTCATTTCCCTCCACATGAGTGCAATCCATATTAGCCTTCAAATACTCAACTGATGGTTTGTTCATTCGGTGACCTGGGATACACCGGTCTACGCCCATTTGCCGAGCTGCCCTGTCAATTTTATATTCCTCTATTCTGAATTCTCTATGCATTACTGATACTAGGTGGCTACGAGTGCAACTTAATATTAAAGATCTCTCTCCATCATTCAAATCAAGAGGTCTTCAACATGATATTTTCTTCACTAGCATTGAAAGTGATCAATTGTGAGAAGAGATCGGGACCAACGCCCAGGGGCGAAAGTTGAACTCGGATTCAATGTCCAAAATATCATTGATGCATATCTTGTATGGCGGCTACTTTGTAGACCACCTCATGATCCTGGCGTTGTCTTTCTCGAGGAAAGAATTGTGAGTATCGACATTAGGCCCTTTCAAAACACCACGGGAAATCGGAGCATACTTTTCAAGATGCTCCCACATCAAAGCTTTGAGGAACATGGTATTAGCATATGTCTCAATTTTCATGAAACCGTTAGAGACACTGGAGTCAATAACCAAAGAGTCCAAGTTGGCAAACAGTGAACCTAAAAACAGGCTACCAATTGGAAGTTTCTCACCTTTGGCCATCCTAATGGCAAAGGGTATCACCAACGGCTTCAACAAATGTCCGTTGTCCTCAAGAACATCTCTGGAAAGCCATAAGCACAGGAAAGCAGCGATGGACAGGGTACCATCAACAGGTTCTTCAGGAATTCTATCTCTCGGCCACCAGTATCTCAACCATTGAGCATAGCAAAATTTGGGAGACTCGTTGAACTCATGCATTTTAGCTTCCAAAGTGCGAGATATCAACTTCTCCTCTGTCGAGAGTTCTCCAGGGAAATTTCCGGCGACTGGAAGATGCAACAAAGCAACTACATCTTCTAAAGTAATCGTGAACTCTCCCCATCTGCATATGAAGGTGTGAGTAGGAATACACCAACGAGAAAGCAAAGCCACGATACCTGGTATATCATGATTAATGATCAAATCTCCAGCAGCTTGAATGGCTCGCGTCACCTGCGCACTATCAAGCAAGGTCCTCACACGGCTGTGGCCTAGAATATGCCTTGCCCATCCAGAAAAATACGTCAGCGGCTTCCGAGAAAGTTTGAGTTCCACATGAGAAGCCGAATAATGTTTCCCTTCCAAACATAACCGAATTATTGCTGGAGGAGACACCAACTTATTCGAAAGCAATGAGTCCCGGGATTTATGAGCAACCGAAGCGAAGAACCTAAATGACGTTTTTCAGGCCTGTACAAATATTCAAAGAATCTGTCTTCGATGCTTGGAATGTTCTTGGGTTTGGGAATTTCCTCATTCCCCTGAGAAGTTCCAGAATCGCCATCTCTTGAGCAATCATCATCTCCAGAAGTATCTTCTCTGGAAACGTCACTTTCAGCATCATTACGGAATCAAGTCATCTCCGCCAAAGCTGCAACATTCCACATGAGTTTCATCAATACAATGGAATTAAAGCAATCAAACAATTACAATGCTCACAATCAGCGTCTGCAAAAAAAAAACGGTAATCCTAAACTCTTACCTATTTACAATTTCACGAACTCAGTGATAACAACGTAAAACCCCGAAACTTGCTCGTTCTTTCAAACCTGCAAAGTCGAGCATAAAATATATTATTCAAGAGTCAACACTGACTTCTCAAGAAACTATGAATAATTCACATAACTTTCCATGTGAACATTCGCTGATTTTTACGTGTACATACACTATAAAATCACTAAACTCATACATACACTACGAATTCATCAACTCATAAATTGTTTGCTTTTAACAATTCTTCATAAATCAAAACTTGATTTATATTTAATAAAACGTGAATAACTCACGTACCTTTTAAAAAACAATCGTGAGTTAATGACTCACGTAAATATTAAAAAAAAAAAAATTGCTCAACCGAGCATTCGTCTACGAAACGAGGGTCTTTTCTATTTTTGTAAAAGTCTACATATTTCAAACAAAAATTTGAAAGTTCGTAAACAAATTTTCATCATGAACTCTAGGTCTTTTCAAAATTCCTTTAACCCTAAGGATTATTATTTATTACTTTTATGAACAAACCTACGTTCTTAAAAGTATTTGCAAAATTCATGCTTCGAAAACAAACTTGGGTTTTCATAAAACCTAATAAACAAAACTTTTGCTACTGCAACTAGACCATGTTTATTCAAAGTTTATGAATCTCTTCCATATTAGGGATTTTTTCTCGTTCCTTCAACTAACGAACAAACGGGCATATATATATACGTTTTCTGAAAATCCTTCATAAATCCTACGCATGCATGCAACCATTGGATTTTTGGTTTTGTGAACAACTCATCAATCACGAAACATACAGCAAAAAAAAAAAGGACGAACTTACCTGTCGGCATCGGCCGGAATTTGGTCGGACGGGCGGCGGTGCTGGTTCCGGCAAATTTTTCTGCTGCTGCTCATGAAGTGATGGAGAGGAGAAGAGTGGTCGGTCAATCAAAACACAAAAATAATTTTAGGGCTTCTTCCCTTTTATATCAAATTTATTTCCAAAACCTAATAAAACATGGGTTTCCTTTTTTGGACTTGGGCCCATGAATCCTAAACCGACCATAACTAGGCTTCTGAGCGCTCAAATCAGCAGTGCCTTATATCTCCGCGCATATGAGGTGACACACTATCTTGCTATCAGGGTCCTCATCTGTGCATTTGCTCGTACATGACATCATTGGGGTAAATCGAGGATTCTGAAACTACCTTTGTAGACTGAGCTCGACCACTGATCTCGTCGACTGAAAATCACCATTTAATGCATTAATGCGGAACATGACTGTTCCTCACTAAGCAGGGGACTTAATATAGATGGTGGATTTTCAACAAAGGTTAAAACCGTAAAATCATGAGGCATGTTTTTGACACGGATTTCAAGCATGCAACGATTCATATTTTACGAAGCCATGATGAATATGTTTTCGAAAAGCCTCCACTAGATGAGCGTTCGATCCCTGGCATTTCGTCGTGAACTCTATGCAGAATAACGTATTTGGGCGGTTCTCCATAGATTGAGAGCTTAACGCCTTCAGGACGTCGGTGACACTCACTGTTCCCGATTGGTGGAGAGAGACCCACCTCCACATAGAAGAATAGTTGGGCGGCGGACGCCTTCAGGACGTCGGTGATACTCACCATTCCCTGACTATGTGGAGAGACCGTGTATAGATTCAGGCGGTTCTCCGTAGATTGAGAGCACTAACGCCTTCAGGTCATAAACAACACCGTGACTCCCTGACAATGCACCATTCGAGAATAGATGTGACGCTTTAATGGCTAATATCTTTTTCGCAATAGATTAATTACGTCACGACATTCACCATGAATTCCCGAATAATCTATTATTGCTCTTATTCCATGGTCGAATCCACGGCCTGATCCCATGGAATGGCAATAACAATTGCTCCTATTCCATGGTCGAATCCACGGCCTGATCCCATGGAATGACAATAACAATTGCTCCTATTCCATGGTGAATCCACTACCGATCTCATGGAATGACAATAATAATTGCTCTGATTCCATGATCGAATCCACGACTTGATCTCATAGAATGGCAATAAACTACTACATTATCTCGTTATTCCGATTTCATGATCGAATCCACCGTTGATCTCATGAAATGGTGATAGATAATTTTAATTACTCTTATTTTATGGTCGCATCCACGATCCCATAGGATGGTAATGCTTGCTTTATTTTTACGAATTCATAGTCGAATCCTGGTGATCCTATGAATTAATAATAAACAACTATTAATTTTTATTACTCGGTTTCATGAATTATTCTCCTTTGAATTTCATAAATTAGTAATAAATACTCAATAACCTAGGAGCATCTGGATCATCACTGAGTAATCCCCACAAAAATGGTGCAAGTGTATTCGACAATGATGCACGACTGAGCACCCGGACGCACGAACGAGCATCCAAAAAATATGAAACAATGAGGAATCCTACGCAAAACATGAGAAAATAATAAATATTAATAAAAGCTGCGCTCCTTACGTCTCTGATCCTAGCAGGATACTACGCACTTGATTCCCTTAGATGATCTCACCCACAACTAAGAGTTGCTACGACCCAAAGTCGAAGACTTTAATAAACAAATCTGTATCACACAGAAAAGTCTAAGATAATAGATAAATATGTCTCCCACAGATAAACCTATGAGTTTTTTGTTCTGTCTTTTGATAAATCAAGGTGAACAGGAACTAATTGATAACTTGGACTTATATTCCCGAAGAACAGCCTAGTATTATCAATCACCTCACAATAATCTTAATCGTATGGTAGCGAAACAAGATATTGTGGAATCTCAAATGATGAGACGAAGATGTTTGTGATTTCTTTTTATCTTGACCTATCGGAGATATAATCTCAAGTCAATTATTCAATTGAACTCAAACGATAGAAAATGGCAAGATCAGATCGCTCAACTACAAGAGAAGTAGTTTCGTCCGCTTCACAATCCTAATGAAGTCTTTGATCGTTAACCTACGGGGTCTCGAGAAGAAACCTAAGCTTAAAGGAGAATCGACTCTAGCAAAACCAACTAGTATCACACGGGAGGTGTGGGGATTAATTTTCCAGTTCTTAGAGTTCCCCTTATATAGTTTTCAAATCGGGTTTGCAATCTAAGTTACCTTGGTAACAAAGCATTCAATATTCACCGTTAGATGAAAAACTCGATTAAATACAAGCTAATATCTTTCAACGGTTGGATCGAAACTTAGCTTGTCACACACAAATGAAATGTATTTCATTTAGGTTTGAGTAACTTAGTACCTAAACGTGTACACTTAGTTGGTTCACAAATAGTTAACCAATGGTTAGCCATATGAGCACTTTCATATTAGCCGTATTCATCTTTCTCATAACTAGTTCAAATGACTCATAAGAACTAGTTGAAGAGCATTCAATTGCTTAGGTCTTTATTCATAGACACAATTGAAACAAAATCGTTTTGATTCATTTGAATCAATTCTTGAACAATATACCCACGGTTTGCAAAGATTACATTCCTTATAATTTATTGTTTTAAGTTCATGAACTATCGATTTGAGAAATAACCAGCTTAGGTGCGCGTACGGGTATGCGTACCTTAGCTATCGGATTTGAGTTTACAAACTCAACAGAAATTTTCGGTTCGAAAACTTCTGTGAGTATGCGTACCTAAGGTGACTGGTTTAAAAGTTTGCAAACTACAAACTCAGCAGAAATTTTCGGTTAGAAAACTTCCGCCAGTACGCGTACCCAACCTGTCTCCTTCACCAATACCGCATGCACACATATGCACGCACTTGGTTTCCGGTACATGGATTTATACACTAATGTGCGAACACACTATATATGCTTATATCCATAGATGGTAATCTCAACTATATATTTCAATCATTGAAACATTCTTTTATAATGTTATAACAATCGTTATTCACGACTATCGTCATCAAAGCTATTTTCAAGATTGAAACGTCATCATGACTTTCGTCACGGGTAAAGATGAAAAGTGGTTAAAGCGAAAGCTTACCAACACATATTTCGAGAAAAAGATAGGCGAGTAAACTCGGCTTGAAATAGCAAATGTGTATGTATGAAAACTATCATACTTATACGACTTTTGTCTCAAGAGTAGGATATAGAGTAGATAGACTTTTGAGTGACAGATGAGTTCAAGTCTCCACATACCTTTTAGTCGGATGAAGTTCCACTGGTTCCGAGTAGTTATTTTTCTTTGTAAGATAATCGCCATGGAGTCTGGAGCTCAACTATACTTAACTATCCTAGACCAAGACTTAGTCATAAGTAAACTAGAAATCAAGACATATAGTTTTGATCACTAATATTGATAAACATGCTTGAGATAGCAACGCATGCAAGTTCAACCGAGCAATGCTCTAACACTAATGATACTGATGATGAGGATATGCCACAGTGCTTCAAGTGGAAAGGGTTCGGTCACTTTGCTAATAAGTGTCCAAATCGTAAGAAATACACTGGCAACAAGAGTCTTGCTGCAACACTTGATAAAAATATGATCATTATGATTTCTAAGAGAAAAATGGTTCAAGTGTAGCACTCATGGGAGAAATTGTCAATTTAGATGGACGTAGAAATACTCTTGTCAATCTTGATAATTTAATTGATGACTCTTCATCAAAATCATTGGAGGATGTAATGGATTTTTTCGTATACTAAAGAAAATTATGTTAATGTTTTAGGTACCTTGTGTTTAGCTGCTAAAGTTATTCCTGAATCAATATCTAAACTGACATGCCCATATTGTACCAATGAAGGTCACAGACTCACACAATGCTCCAAGTACAAACATAAACTAAGGTATGTCAACAAACTGCAACGAAGGGTTAGTCGTTTGGCAAATACGCTTAAACTTATTCAAAAGTCCAATCATGTGGTACACAAAGTTAACTCTTCTTCTTCTTCTAAAAGATTGATTGATCCTAAGGATATGGTAAAATCTCAAATGAAGAGAAGACTTCGGACTAAATGTTCTGTATTGAAGGATATTATTAATTCCATGCAGGAATCTAGTGGTGAGCAATATAATGCTCACCTCAACACAATCTAATTGTGTTGAAAGGTGCATTGCATATCATGTGCCCTTAAAAGAGATAAGAAGTGTGCACATCAGGGCTTCAGATCTAAATTGAATATTATTACTTGGATATCCATCTTCATTTGTGCATCTGTTGATGATGGATTTTCGACAAGGGCTAAAATCGTAAAATCATGATACTGCATGTTTCTGACCCGACTTCAGGAATGCATGTGACGATCCATATTTTACGATCCGTGAACCGTTTCACGATCTCTGACTGAGCGAACATTCCTCTCAGAGCTATGATGAATATGTTTCTCGAAAGGCCTCCCAGTTGAGCGTTTGATGCTTCACACATTTCATCATAACCTCTACATATAATCAAAATGATTGGGCGGCTCCTAGACATAATGTTTGTTAGAGAGCTTAACGCCTTCAGGACGTCACACTGTTCGTTGTTCCCTGACTACGTAGAGAGACCGTGTATAGAATCTCTTAATGATTGGGCGGTTCCCTAGACATAATGTTTGTTAGAGAGCTTAACACCTTCAGGACGTCACGCCGCTCGTTGTTCCCTTACTATACACCCGTCAGAACGAATATGATGCTTCAATTATCTCATATCTCGATTCTGCAAATAGATTAATTCTAGCGTGTCATTCATCAACTGAATTCCGAAAAATAATCTATTTTATCTCATTACTCTGTTCCATGGCTGATCCTCAGCTAGATTCCATGGATTAGTAATAGATAACCACTTTATCTCATTACTCCGTTCCCTGAATCCCCGACTGGATTTCATGGATTAGTAATAGATACCCAACTCATTTTATTACGCCATTTCATGAATCATTCTCAGCTGAATTTCATGAATTAGTAATAAATATACAAAAATCGGGCGTCTGGGCCACCACCGAGTAAGCCCCGAGAAAACGGTGCAAGTGTACTTGACAATAATGCACGAACGAGCACCTGAACGCACGGATGAGCATTCGAAAATATGAACGAACGAGGAGCTTATGAAGAAAAATAATATTAAATAAAATAAATAAGAGGAGTGGGATGATGTGATTTTGAAGTTGTTGTAAAGTGGTAAGAAAGATGTCGTTCCTCTCAGACTTGTGAAGGATTTTTTTTTTTTGATTCAAATAAAACTAGAAAACTCAAAGAAGGTTTTGTTATCAAGATTTTAAAAGCACTGAGACTCAGGATTCCACCAAACTCCAATTTTTTTGTGATTTAATCTAATCAATATTCGTGCAACTCTTTACGTTTAAAGTGATTCTAATATTTTGCAAAGGTAGATTTTTTGGATAACAATTGTATTTCGAAAGCATAGAATATCAAAAACCTAGGTCTAAGAATAGTCTATCAAGAGAAATCACAATTGCTTAGGAAAAATCATTCAATCACTTTTCAATCAAGGCAAATAATATTAAAAGAGATTGCAAAAATTAATTAAATAGAAATTACCACACACATCATGGAAAATTGGCTTCCTCCGTCGCCTCAGCAATGGGGTTTAGCTCCTCATATTAATCACGTGCTCAAAATAGGTGTTCATAGCTCAAAAGTGTGAAAAACAAGAGAAAGCTAATAACTCAGGCAATTTGCAACGTTGAAGAGGCGTTACAAACAGACTGTTACAGAAGAAATAAGACTTCCTCTTAAACGATATTTCTTTTGTGTTGTTTGAATACGATATATGAAAACTGATGTTGAATATAAGACTGCTCTGCGACAGTTCCTTGTGCGTCTTATGTTCTTCGTGTTCTTCAGCAGCATCAGCAGAACAGCTTCCCTGCAACTTTTGATTTATGCTCTGTAACTTGTCCCAATCCTCCGTATCAACCCCCAAAGTCTCGACTCTCGCTGTGACTCCAAAACCCCCCTTTTTATACGTAATAGGGCTATAAAATTTCACGAAATCCCCTCTTCCAAGTCACGGCAATATTTCCTTTTCTTCCTTTATTCTTTCTTGTTTACACGTCTGTGTTGTTAACACTCCTTCCATAGATAGATAGGAAATGAATCTAAGCGAATATCTTCCCTGTATTTGCACGTATCTTCCAAATTCAAACCCAAAAAATCCCGGAAATATTTTCTTCCTCTTTTTAATCGAGATTTTCTAGAAATCTTCTCTTCAAACCCATTACCACTTCTGTTGTATCCTAACAGGTTAGTCCGAGTCCAATTGAGATAAAAGTCCGGTTGAAACACTCCAAAATCCGGTCCAGAAAGGTACGAAATATCGTCACCCTTGTTTTCTCTAACCCGTCGATTAGTCCCCTTTTCTATCGAATCCAAGCCCATTAACTATCATGTTTTATCGAAACAGTCTTAGTCCAATCCAAATCCATAAGAATCTCCGCAACAATCTCGTCCCAATTCTTCCCAGAAATCATGCAGACGAACAAAAACTTTTCCCGCCAAAACCATTCGTTTGAAATGAAAGAGATGGAGTGCCCCTTATCCTGATGCTGGGGGTGCCAATAGTGATTTGGGTGCCCCTTAGTAATTTGGTTACCCCTTATCCAAAATGGAGGTCCGTATAGTAATTTTCTCCCACGAGCGCAAAAACCACTTTTCTAGCCAAATTCGCCGCAAAAGCTTATTTCTCCAAAAACACCTACAAAGACATAAAATAACCAAATAAGTACAAGATCGAGCACTAACAATATACATAATTGAGATCCAAATAGACACATAAATGCGTCTATCAAATACCCCCAAACTTATTATTTGCTAGTCCCGAGCAAATCAAAAATAAAATCCTAACTCACTGTCGCAGGCATCGTCGATTGCATTTAGCGTATGCAATAAGCCTTTAAACCCCTAGGTGGCCCTAGTGGCCGAGTTATAGTCCCGGGAGGGTTTACCATAGGTGTACCCACAAAACCTTTATACTCCAGACCCTATCTATCTACGCAGAACCTTGGAAGGCACTAAAAAGTCTCCTTGGTTGGCATACTTATTGACTACAGGAGGAAGTACCCTGATGCGAAATTCCAATTGTTATACAAGAGTTTGCACTCAAGCATACTAAAATTCATATGTAAGTCACGAGCTCTACTCGGATAGTTTCGGACATCATAACTTGAGTCAACCAATCACATGGATAGATTAAGAAATGGATATAGAAAAACATAGATGGTTTTGATGTTGACTAAGGTGAACGGTGTTTCTCATATCTCGTTTGAAGGCCACTTTGCCAAAATGAACCTATCCTAATGGTGAGATACTTTGGTCGGACTAATATCAACACACCGGCATATACAAGGGAACCAGTGGTCGATAATCCTAACTCTAGGCCAACACAACTGGCATATACAAGGGTACCAGTGGTCGACTTTATTAAATTTATTCTGTTTGATCTGATGGTCTAGTCTCAATTTTTTTTTTTTTTTGGTATCTCAATCACTCTATTTCACCCTAGCAGTGGTAACAACTTGAATCGTGAGCCCCACCTAATCACTTAAACAAACATAATTTAAAGAAAACAAAATAAAAATAGAAGTGAAAAGGATTCAACGAGATATGGCGAAACTACCATGTTTTTTCTTTAATTCTAACACCTGAGCTCTGTGCTTTTATGAATAGACTCTTTAGATGTTTCCATCTAATCAGATTGGTTCCTCAACTCCTACAACCAAGATGCTTCCATCCACTTAGATTGGTTAGTGCCATCCTTAATAAGCATAAATTTCTAGCCTCTGGAGTTAATAATGCAACTGCCACTAAAAAGTTTCTCCCATACCCCCAAACTTAAATCTAACATTGTCCTCAATGTTCTAAAGATAAAATTAAAAGCATGAACAAGGAGAAACTGTTACCATTTGAAGTAAAGAGTTAAGGAAAGATATTACCGTGTCGCATGAATATTGGGTTACCTCCCAAGAAGTGCTAAGTTTAAAGTCTTCAGCCAGATTAAGAAAGGATTAGTCACCTCATAAAATCATAAAGTAATAGCCGAAATTTCTGTGGGTCATCAAAACTAAATAGAGCTATCACAAATAAAAGGAATCTGCAACCTACCAAGAGAATAAACAAATAAAGCACACCCTTGTCTAGTTTTCTGTTTAAGACAACTACATCTAGTTGTGGTTTAGGTTTAGGTTCTATAACTGGGTCCAAATAAAATATTTTCATGGGTTGCATTTCCTCATAGCTAAGATCCAATTAAGGTATTAGAGTATGGAAAAACTCAAGTAAAAACTTAGAAGCACATAATAATAACCTAAATAACTGCGGATCCTTAAAGTCAATCAGGTTTGACTCACACAATTGACCACGATGAAACTGGCGGTCAATCATAAAAAAATGTGTCGAGACTAATCTCCTAAAGTACTTAGGCTCAGTCTCAAAATTAAATAATTGACAAATCTGAAACTCATACGTTCCCACATTTGGAAGAAAAATATTTGGTGGGAAAACAAAGTCAATCTGGGTATCATATCCTGGATAAACCACATCAACCAGAGGATGGGTTTCTAACAATTGAACTTCTATATGAAGATAATCTTGTGAAATGGTAGAGGAAAATATTCCAAGTCCACCCCCAAACTTAGAATTTTGGGTGTCTCTAAATAGACTAGTCACAATATTCCTAATTTCTAGACCATCAGGTTCCTGAAAAAGGTCAATTGCTTTATCTAAGTTATAATCAGGTGGTTCATCCTCTAAATGCATCTGATGCATACACAAAGTAGGACTTATGTCCTTAATATCCTCTATGGTCCACCCTAAAGCTTCCTTATTGTCTTGAAGAACGGTCACTGGCCTACTCTCCTGATCACTATCCAAATCGGAAGCTATAATAACAGGGAAAGTCTCAGATGGGCCTAAAATGCATAGTTAGGGTCTAACTTAGGAGGCTCTTCTAAACAAGGGATTAAGGTAGACTCGAAAGCTAATAATGGTTCAAACCTAGCTTTCCATGTATCGGTATCTAACATAGGAATAGAATCCAACAGAGCATTTACTTGTTCAATGTTGCTATCATCGTCGAAATCCATGCTAAAATGGGCTAGACAACTCTCTAATGGATCTTCCGATATGATGTTTGGTAATGACTCCTGAACTAAGGTTCCTATCATATTCACCTCTTCAATGCACGTGTCATCTAGCTCATAATGCAGCTTATTGACATTAAAAATATTCAACTCAATAGTCATATTACCAAAAGATAGATTCATAATACCATTTCGGCAGTTTATGATCGCATTAGACGTAGCTAAAAATGGGCAACCTAAAATCACAGGTATCTGTTTCTCTGGGTCAGGGACAGGTTGGGTATCTAAGACCACGAAATCCACAGGATAAATAAACTTGTCTACCTCAATAAGAACATCTTCTATCACACCACGAGGAATTTTAACAGACCTATCAGCTAACTGCAGTGTTATCTTGGTAGGTTTCAATTCACCAAGTCCTAGCTGTAAGTACACATGGTACGGCAAAGTAAGTTCACACTAGTTCCTAAGTCAAGTAAAGCTTTATCTACCCGATGTTTTCCTATCGTGCAAGCAATGGTAGGGGCACACGGGTCTTTATATTTAGGAGTTGTGTTGTTACGAATGATCGAACTTACATGACTAGCTAAAAAGCCTTTTTAGGGACACTAAGCTTTCGCTTTCGCGTACACATATCCTTAAGGAATTTGGCATAAGCCGGAAGTTGCCTAATTGCTTCTAGTAACGGAAGGTTTATGGTAACTTTCTTAAAAACCTCCATTATGTCATTAAAGTTGGATTGATTCTTTGTTGGTACTAATAGCTGGGGAAATGGGGCTCTAGGCATAAAATAGGGCCTCTCAGGAACCGAATCGGCATCATCAGATATTTTATCAGTCCCCTCAGCTATGGATGGTCCTGAGGGGTGAACTACAGTATCCTCACTATCGGGCATGGTTACCTGATTGTCTAATACTCTGCCACTCCTAAGAGTTCTAACTGAATTCAACTGATGTGATGGTTTTTCGCCTACTTCATGAACTCCTCTAGGGTTTGTTTGTGTTTGACTAGGGAACCTATCTTTTTCTCTCAAGGACTCATTTATCAGACTAACCTGCGTTTTTAACTCGACAATAGCTTAACTATTTTCTTGCCCTATCCTGTTACTAGATTCTACGCTTTGTGAAAGTGATTGGTGCATCTTTTCAGTGTTTCGAATAAATGAAGCAAAAGTTTCTTCTAGACTTAAAATTTTCTTATCGGACTGATTTTGAAACTGAGCTACTCCTGAAGGATTCTTAGTATAGCCAAAACCTGGGGGAGCATTCGAATTACTAAACTGACCTTGGTTCTGGTCCTTAGACCATGAGAGGTTCGGATGGTTTCTCCAACCAGGATTATAGGTTTCTGAATATGGGTCAAACTTTTGACGGTTATCAAATCTAGTGTTATTATTATAAAGAGCATTTGCTTGCTCTTCAATAGCCTGGCCTTCCCAAAAAGGCTCCACTCTACCACTAGTGTGACCCAATTCTAAAGCTTCTAACCTTTTAGCTATTGCTGCAATTTTGGCATCTGATTCAAAGCCTCCTTCTAGCCTATTAACGTTTCCTCTTCCTAGAAGAATTGTTTTCTTGGGTTCCCTACTATTTTCCCATTGTTGGGTCTTTTCGGCGATTTCATGCAAATATGTCATCGCCTCATCAACCGTTTGGTTTTCAAACCCACCTGTACACATAGATTCTACTGTGGTCGTAGTGGAATAATCTAAACCCTCATAAAGTATCTGAACTAACCTAACCTTTTCTAGACCATGATGAGGATATTGGGCTAATAAATCATTGAACCTTTCCAAATACCTATACAAAGATTCTCCCTCATGTTGAGAAAACGTGCAGATTTGCGTCCTAATAGACGATGTTTTGTGCCTAGGGAAAAACTTGTTCAAAAATGCAGATGTAAGTTGTTCATATGTTTCGATTGAACCAGAAGCCAAACTATATAGCCACGATTTGGCTTTATCTTTCAAGGAAAAATGGAATAACCTGAGTTTCAAAGCATCATCATCAAGGTTTCTAATCTTTAGGGTACTACAAATTTCCTCAAAGTCCCTAACATGAAAATAGGGGTTTTCATTTTCTTTCCCTAAGAAGATTGGGAGAAGCTGTAAGGTCCCAGGTTTAAGTTCATAAGTTGCTTCCGTTTCAGCTAACCTGATACACGAGGGACGAGTAGCCCTAGTCGGGTTCAACAAGGCTTTGAAAGTTGCCATTTCTGGCACTATCGAAATATTAGGGATTGTCTCCCCAAACGGACGTTCAAAAACGGACTCTTCAAAAATAGGACTTTCTAAATTGAGGTAATCGAGACGCTTAGAACTACTTGGTTTCTCTTTAACAAATCTACCTAGGGCGTCTCTTTTACGTTCCGGCATGCAAAATAATAAGGAAGGGGATTCTATGCAATCACAAAACAAGGCTGACTCAACCAAATCAAACCTATTGATTTCTAGCAAACAAAAAGCATGATGGCTCCACTTAGATTGTTTCTAGACCAGCTTCTAATCCTTCGAAAGGGAATTCGTTACAATTTAAGCAAACCCCTCTGGAATCAATCCGAGTCAAAGTAAGTTGAATAGAGGCGAGTGAAGCTCGGTGGAGCTTTGATACCCAAGGCCTCACAGGAATTACAAGGCGGCGCGATCACGCATTCAACTCACGAAACCTTCGGGGAACTTGAAGTGTGCTTAAAAGAGTAACCAATATTTTTCGAATGACTTTCCTATTAAGCTCGTTACCCTATCGGTCTTGTTCTAGTCAAAATTTTAAGGCTTAGGTTCGCGTAGGTTACTTGTTCCTAAGGCGGGCAAGAAGAGAAAGGTGATGAAATCCGAACCCTTATCTTGTATGGCCAGGCCTTGCCCTTTACTAGAAAATTAAAGCAGCCGTATTCAATTCCTCAGCATATATGCAAACGAAGGAATCCAGTAACTCGCTGACAGGGGATTCGCGAGTGTTCAGAATCTTACCTCCCGTTCCAGACGGGGGATGAATCGGTTGTAGTCGACTCGGGCCACTGACTCCTATGTCAGTGTACGAACCCAAGGTGCAGAGACAACATCGTAATTGTCCTCCTTCTCTGCAAACATTTTATATTTAAAAGTACCCTTCCGTAGGGTAAAAATAAAAATAATGTCCAAAGTCCAAAAGTCCAAAGTCCAAAGTCCAAAAAGAAAAGAAAAATTACAAAAATAATAAAACCTAATACAATTTTTTTTTTCTTTTTTTTTTTTTCTAAAAAAGATACAAACCCTAAAAACAAAATAACTAAAATAAAATTGTATTCTTTTCCGTTCTTTTCGCTTTAATCTTTAGCTCCAAGTCTTTACGAAATCACCAAACTCCTTGGCTCAATTTTCTTTATGATCCAGAACCTGTAGACAAAAGATAAATACCCAAAAACGTAAAAAAGAACAAAAAAGATAAAAAAAAACTAAAAAATAGATCTAAAACCCTAAAAACAAGTCCGCGTCGGCGGCGCCAAAAATTGATGTGATTTTGAAGTTGTTGTAAAGTGTTAAGAAAGATGTCGTTCCTCTCAGACTTGTGAAGGATTTTTTTTTTTGATTCAAATAAAACTAGAAAACTCAAAGAAGGTTTTGTTATCAAGATTTTAAAAGCACTGAGACTCAGGATTCCACCAAACTCCAATTTTTATGTGATTTAATCTAATCAATATTCGTGCAACTCTTTACGTTTAAAGTGATTCTAATATTTTGCAAAGGTAGATTTTTTGGATAACAATTGTATTTCGAAAGCATAGAATATCAAAAACCTAGGTCTAAGAATAGTCTATCAAGAGAAATCACAATTGCTTAGGAAAAATCATTCAATCACTTTTCAATCAAGGCAAATAATCTTAAAAGAGATTGCAAAAATTAATTAAAATAGAAATTACCACACACATCATGGAAAATTGGATTCCTCCGTCGCCTCAGCAATGGGGTTTAGCTCCTCATATTAATCACGTGCTCAAAATAGGTGTTCATAGCTCAAAAGTGTGAAAAACAAGAGAAAGCTAATAACTCAGGCAGTTTGCAACGTTGAAGAGGCGTTACAAACAGACTGTTACAGAAGAAATAAGACTGCCTCTTAAACGATATTTCTTTTGTGCTGTTTGAATACGATATATGAAAACTGCTGTTGAATATAAGACTGCTCTGCGACAGTTCCTTGTGCATCTTATGTTCTTCGTGTTCTTCAGCAGCATCAGCAGAACAACTTCCCTGCAACTTTTGATTTATGCTCTGTAACTTCTCCCAATCCTCCGTATCAACCCCCAAAGTCTCGACTCTCGCTGTGACTCCAAAACCCCCCTTTTTATACGTAATAGGGCTATAAAATTTCACGAAATCCCCTCTTCCAAGTCACGGCAATATTTCCTTTTCTTCCTTTATTCTTTCTTGTTTACACGTCTGTGTTGTTAACACTCCTTCCATAGATAGATAGGAAACGAATCTAAGCGAATATCTTCCCTGTATTTGCACGTATCTTCCAAATTCAAACCAAAAAAATCTCGGAAATATTTTCTTCCTCTGTTTAATCGAGATTTTCTAGAAATCTTCTCTTCAAACCCATTACCACTTCTGTTGTATCCTAACAGGTTAGTCCGAGTCCAACTGAGATAAAAGTCCGGTTGAAACACTCCAAAATCCGGTCCAGAAAGGTACGAAATATCGTCACCCTTGTTTTCTCTAACCCGTCGATTAGTCCCCTTTTCTATCGAATCCAAGCCCATTAACTATCCTGTTTTATCGAAACAGTCTTAGTCCAATCCAAATCCATAAGAATCTCCGCAACAATCTCGTCCCAATTCTTCCCATAAATCATGCAGACGAACAAAAACTTTTCCCGCCAAAACCGTTCGTTTGAAATGAAAGAGATGGAGTGCCCCTTATCCTGATGCTGGGTGCCGATAGTGATTTGGGTGCCCCTTAGTAATTTGGTTACCCCTTATCCAAAATGGAGGTCCGTATAGTAATTTTATCCCACGAGCACAAAAACCACTTTTCTAGCCAAATTCGCCGCAAAAGCTTATTTCTCCAAAAACACCTACAAAGACATAAAATAACCAAATAAGTACAAGATCGAGCACTAACAATATACATAATTGAGATCCAAATAGACACATAAATGCGTCTATCATGGGACCAGGCCCACCGACCGTCATGCCGCCGTGGCCGGTCCCTTCTTTCGTTATTTTATTTTATTTTAATTTGTTTACCTCATCTCATGGAAACTCCTACATTTGAGTAAACTCCCTCGTTTGAGCGAAACTCTTAGTTTCTCCAAACTTTCCATCAAACGATGAAAAATAATAAAAAATAGGGAAAGGTGTCACGGGACCGGGCCACCTAGCCGGCCGGCCATGCCCTAGCCGTGGCCGGTCCCACACCTTAAAATCCTTTATTTTCTCATATTATTATTTCCTTCATCTCATGGAACTCCATCGTTTGAGCGAAAACCCTAGTTTTTCAATATTTTCTCAAATATTACTCAAACCATGAAAAAGCCAAAAAGTCACATGACCAACTAGGCTTCTCACGTTAAAAATTAAATTATTATTATTTTAATATTCTCAAAATATCGGTCGCATGAGCGAAGTTCTACTCGCTCATTCAAGCAAAATTGAGAGTTTTCAGTCAAGATCAAACTCTTCTGAAAATCCAAAATATTGCTCAAACGCGCACCAAAAAATACCAAAACTCTCACGACTGAGACACGGACAGTATGGTGACACGGGCATGCCACCTTGACCGACCAAGGTCGGCCCTTAGGCTTGCAAGGAGCCGGTCCCACACTCTTTCATAATTTTGACCTAATTATCTCTCAACTGTTTGTAGGGTCCAAACTCTCTCCAACCAACTTGGGACTCGCTCAATCAACCTTCAGCTGGTCCCACGACCATCAAGGGACGATCCCATGACCCCTTGGTCGTTCCCCCGTCTCTCCATAACTAGGTTTTACTACCTAACGCTCGCACGAGCACTATTTTAATAAATGATTAAACCAGTGTTTGATCATCCTTTCACCAACTGGTCAACAAAGGACTTTGGTGCGTGCTCACTCGAGCACTTAGGCGCGACATGGTTGACCATCATCCCGTGTAGCCGGTCACTCCTTCACTCAGTGACTTATTTTCAGTAAATCGTCAATTGATCAGCAATTGATCAAAATTAGGATTTCGAACAAATGCTCTGTAAATCATAATTCTGAGTAAGTTCAAATACTAATAATTTTATGTTGATCCAGCAATCAACATTTGAGTTAATTACATAATATTCGGTCCAGCTACCAATATTTTAATTGGTCACCTTACCAATAATTTATCAAATGAGCAATACTTGCTCAGATGCTCGAATGAGCAATATTCATTAATTTATCGAATGAGCAATAATTGCTCAAATGCTCGAATATTGATCCAACTATCAATATTCAGTAATTTATCGAATAAGCAATACTTGCTCAAATGCTCAAATATTGATCCAACTATCAATATTCAATAATTTACCGAACATTGATTCAACTATCAATATTCTACAATTCATTGGAGAATATTTACTCAGACGAGCAATATCAATATCATTCATTTGAGAACTATACGTCCCAGCATACATGTTCAATTCATGAATCCTAGAGCATGTAGCAATCATGCTCGACTGAACAATACTTAGACTCATCGTCTAATCAAGTCAACGACTGACTAATCAAATACACCACGTTCGTGAGACATCAATCACGTCACATGGGGGATATTAATTAGGATTTTGGTTTGGCAGCCTATAGCACGTGTGTTCATTCACGATGAGAAATGTGAGTAATTCGTGCAAGCAATTGATGGAGTTAGCAAAGTAGTGGGTGGACAATCAACCAAGTCTCTGCACGACCTGGAACTGGTCAAACCACGATTTCCCACTTTCCCACTCTTTCACTCGAGCAACCGTCACACTTACTGGAGATCAATGTGTCTACTGTTCTGACAATACAAATAAGTCTCTGAATCCACGATTGAACAATAGAAGAATTCTAATCCGAGCAATCACACTCAGGAATTCAATCAATTGACCAGAACTTATTCGAACTCAACAGTTCACTGAAAACTTGCAGAAACCTGAAACGCATTCACAATCCTTGATCATCATTGATCTCGCACACTTCTTAGCTTCCCTCTTACAGATCAACCCTCTTCCCTCTTTGTGACCGAATTGACTCTGGAACGACCATTGTCTTGGTTTAGTCCGGAGTCCTACAGATTGATCTCTCGAATGCAAAGCACTCCCGTGCAGTGCATCTGTTTGAGGTTAAGCAGTTTGCTCGGTTGAGGAGCCTCCGTCCACACGGTGGTCTCTCCATTCCCTAAAAACCAGCAAACCGTTTTCCCCCATCTACAACATCTTATTCTATGCCTCAAGTATTGTAATTTCGATCAACGAAATCTAAAGAATGATAAAAATACGTTTTTTATTGCATTTTAGATTCTATGTATTCTAGTATGTGAACTTTTATGGTTCCGAAATCCTGCATGGTAGATATCTTCTACTTCAAAACTCATATCTCTTTCACACGAAGCTTTGCTTATTCAGCCATATATTTGTGTTTCACAAATCCATTTTGTTCTTACGAATCATGGAGGCTCCAAGCAAAACATCTTCTCGTGGAACCTATGCTCCAATGGTTGTTGATACTTATCCAACTAAAAAGGAAGAAGAGACGACCTTTCCTTTTGTCTCATCTCTGAAGAGGAAAATGAAGAATCGAAAGAAACCCTAGAGCGGATCACTCCAATCAGAAAAGGTTTGAAAATATTCTTGATGAACTTAAGAAAACCAAGAAGGAGGTGCAGGGACTGAAGAAGATTCTACATAAATCTCTCAAACTACAAGAAGCTCTTGTTAATCAACAACCTACCATGTTTGAAGGAACTAACACCTTCATTCATGAACCATATGTTCCTATGACCGTTGTTGATAAAGAGTTTGGAGATGATAAAGAATTCTTCAAAGAATTTTAAATACTAGGAAACTTCTTGTAAGAATTTATTCTTATTTTTGAGAAGGATAACTAGGGTTTGGTATAGCAAAAATTGTGATTACACAAGCTATTTCCAACGATTTTCATCTTGCATGTTTTTAGATTTATTTATTTTAGAGTTGTTGGAAGATGAACTTGCAGTATGTCATCATTATTGGTTTAATTATTGCCAAAGTCTTATGAAATATATGTGCCTTTACGTTTTTCGTGAATCGAGATGATATTTCATATATGCTCAGAAGTTAAATCTATTATGTTTTTTATAAACAGAAAATAGAACAAACTCTTTGATAATTTTCTCGCAGTATTGATCTACTTGTGATAACACTTTTATGTTTTTACTGCTTGACACACTCCGTAAGGTTCTCTTATGTTGAGTCATATCGATCAAAATTATCTTTTGTCCGTAACTGGCGTAGAGATTATTTTAAGTCGATTTTCGGATACAAATCCATGTGATTTCTTAATATCCAACAAAATCCTTCTTTTTATGAAGCAAGGTCACTCATGTTGTTCTCTTGGGAACATCTAATGGGTGAGAGTTCTTAAATGAACTTGTGCTTGATTGTTATATCTTTGTTCGATATGTGGTTGTGGAATTTGAAAGCGGATGCTTGTATCTTAAATCTCCTAGATGAGAGCTAAGTTTTTTATTATTATGTGATATCATCTAAAAAAAGTTGATATGAGGAGTTGCATTTTAACTATGTTATAATGTGTAATTTCAAAACTTCCTTCAAAATTGACATATCTTTTGGTTGTATTCATTACGATCCCGCGATTTTTGTACCTTTGTTAATTTTATTGACAAAAGGGGGGATAATTATTCAGTAGTTTCATACTACATACATATGGTTTACGGATCATTAGGGGGGATTGAATCAATAATCTATAGGTTTCACCTATTATGCAAAAGATGTACGTATTGATTAAGGGGAGAAACATATCACCATAGTATTACTTCAGAGTTGGGATACAATTGAAATTTTGATAAGGAATAATACTATGTTTCTGTATAACGACGATTGAGAATATTTGTTTTCAAAAGTTGTTATAGCTATGAAATCGGTTCTTCGGCAATAACAATGCTGAGTTGAACACATTCAGAATCATTGCAGCTTGAAATTACGAAGAATTCGATGAGTTGAAGAAGTCAAGGAAATCAAGACATGTTGGATTCAAGGTTGATATCTCAAGGTTGTTGTCCAATTTAGTTGTCAAAACTATATCTTGATTTCTAGTCTACAATTAGTAAAGTCTCGGACTAGGATAGAAATGTAGTTGAGAAATAGTGGACCACGACAGTCATCATTGCGTTCTACCGTTTGAAGGCGAAGATCAACCGAAACTTTTGGAGAACTTTATCAAAAAAAGGTAAGTCAAGACTAAACCACCTATATCTCAAATTATATTTACTTTTCTATCATTTGATATGATGTCGCATAACTAATTAGACCATTATGCATAAACAAGAATTTCGAGTCAAGTTTATCTTGATAATTAGTTCTCGAAATGTAATGACTAAGCTTAAAGAACATTTGTTCATACTTGATGAATTTCTGTTAAGGAAAATTTATTGTCTGGAATCAAAATCATGATTCAAGTTTTATCGTTTGAAAATAGCCTGAAACAATGATATGTGTCATTGATGTTATTTGGGAATGTTTCGAATTGATTTAGAGAGAAATATAGAACTACTATAGATTCGGATACAAGACAGTGTTATCAGTCTTATAAACTGGGAAAACTGTTATAAGTCTGAATCTGTATTACATGTACTCTTACACGTAGCAGAGTAGATATATATATATCGACTTACAGATTTGTGGTACGCATATTTTTATGCACATCATGTGAAAATCTGTTTAACTCGTGAACCAGATCGGCGTGCATACTCGTATGCAAACCATTTTGGAACTGTGGTTACAGAACCGGGATTAGTTCCAAACCAGTACGCAAACTAAAACAGTTCTGTGTTCCCGAACTCAGTTGTGTATCTAAACCGGTACGCAAACCCATTTATTTCTGTGAACTCTGAAACCGGTGACAGTCTTAAGGTTTCCAAACCGGTATGGAAACCTAAAAAGTTTTGTTAACTCCGGAACTTGGTTTGGTTAAATGTTTACAAACCGGTACACGTACTGTGATTGAAACGACTCATGAACGACAATGGTATTTATACCTTATACACCTACTAACCATGTCGATTATATTTTCAAGTGCGTTTAAATTATTTCTACGAGATAATTAGCATTTGATTAATTCTCTAAAAATACTAGACTTATTTGATCACATGTTTGTGACTCAGAGTTAATGTCTTACGTGTTGATGAAAATGAATATTAAACTTTTAAGTTCAAACCGGCTAGTTTCGGCTAACCATGTTGAACATAGTCTTTGTACACGGTTCAGTTACGGTTTACCTAACCAGAGTGTATATCTTGTTTATGTGAATCAGATTCAAAGATTCATCTAACGATGGATATTGTTTGCTTGGTTCCAAAGGTATCTTAGCTTAAACCTAAAGCAACCTATGCTTTGAATGCCTATAAAAGAAAAACTTCAAGAAACTGGGATCTTTGAATCCCGACACTACTTTTTAGTGTGTCCTAGTTGTATCTAGAGTTGTTTTCTTGCTAACCCTTTTAGGGTTTAGCGACTACAAAGTCTTCACAGGGATTCGTGAAGCCAGGTCCAGTTATCTTTCCTTGATAACTCGTGTATCCTGATCTTGATCGATTGTTGAGCTACTCACTTGATCAAGATAGATAGAAATCATCAAAGTTCTCTTCGTCTCAAACTTTGTTGATTCCACGGGTTTTATACTTGTGAGGTGCATAATAATCTAGGATGCATTTCGGGTTGCATAAGTCCGAGTTTTGAGGTTAGCTAGACTTTTTCTATTGCTATCGGTTTCCACACCTTTGATCAAACTATTTGATCGTAAAACGAAATCACATATATGCTTAATCCGTGGGAGGAAAATTTGGTTTAAAGTCTTCAACTAAGTTGAACTCTTAATTGGTGTAGCGTCAACTAAGGGAATCAATTGCGCGGAGTCCTGCTAGGATTCAAGAGGTGTAAGGAGCGCGATTGTACCTTAATCGGTGGGATACCTTTTAGGGCTCAGCTATATTTCAGTCCGAAGTTAATTGGTAGTAGGCTAGTGTCTATAGCGGTTTAATACACTTTGGTCTTTGGTATCATCCAAGTAATCTCTTTGTGATTAAGTTCACGGATTTGTTTATGTAAACGTTCCAATTGCAAAAGAGAGAGAGGGATAACTCTAGATAATATTCCTTGATTGAGTTTAACTCTCGGAGTTGTGTTGAGTTTGTCCATAAAAATTGCCTAAGAAAAAAGTTGTGATGTATTTTGGTACCCCGCGTTTTCACCAAGTGCTTCAATTCCCCATTATCCTTTATTTTTTTGTTGACATGATCAGCGACGGAAATCGAACCCCTAACCAACTTGGGAACTCGACCTCTGGCCAACTGGGCTATTCCCGTTAGTTTCAATTTATGTTAGTTCTCTTTGTCTTATGAATATGGAAAATAATAATATTTCATGTTTCCTAAATTCCTAGGAATCAAATATCTTAATTACACGAAGTTTATTTGCCTTATTTAGTTCAAAGAATTGGGTTCATTTCCTAAAAATTTGACTACCTAACCTTGGATGCCTTGAACCAAAACATGCTATGTCATACCAATTTTCTACCAAAATAATTGGTATATGAAGGGAATTTTTTCTCATAATACCATAATCACTTTAATATAGCGGCATTACACAGCCCAAATAGGTGACAGTCGAAAATATCGAGGATGACATAAATAAATTGCGCAAAAGCAAACAAGAAAAGAAAGACAAAAACAAGCAAACAAAATACTACGACAATAAACGAGATGCTTATTAGAGCATGGTTTTATATATTGTACTCCACTAGTTTATCTAGCAGACACCACTAGTCTTCCTGGCCTTGACGAACTTCTTCCAAGCATCGGTAATTTCTCTCTGGGTTTCCAGTTCAGTCTTCTTCACTACAGTAACATTGACATCGTTTTCTTTTTTCTCCTCGGTAACTAGTATTTTTGAAGTAACTCTAGCTGTGAGTGCATCAAGCTCATGCATTACCTTTTCGATGTCACTCACTAAACGTTCAGCAAGGGTACGGGAAAAATCTTCACGTATGACAACACGTAGAACCGTTACGTGTTGCGCATTAGGTGGCATGGTGTAAGCTGGAACAATCCATCCAAACCGTCTTAAGCTGTCAGATATTTCAAACTCGTTATGCTGAGTATTGTCCTTGAGAGAGAAAGCTACCAAGGGAACACCGATGTCTTTGGATATTATGTTGAAGCGGCCGGTTTTCTCAAGTCCTTTGTGAACACGGAAATCAGGTATGGTCAGCGTGATCACAAACAATCTTAACATGAATTTGAATACATGCATTAAAGTGCGAGTAAAGAATAGTATGCATAGGTAGATGATGATTCATGGATTCCAAACCCCGCGAGTTTGTCATGATCTCGTCATCATCCCCAAAGTGATAGATCTGAGACATGAATACATAAATGAAACTATACGAGTACTAAAGGTAAAGGAGACGATGGTTTACGTGGTTCGGCACTAAGGCCTACATCCACGGATCCGGAGATATTCACTATAAAGTAAACGATTACAAAAGTAAGGGAGACGATGAATTACATGGTTCAGGGAGAGATTCTCCATAAACACATACTTACTTCTCTCTATTCTCTCTCCTATTCCTTAGTTCTACTCTCGACCCCCTTTTCTGTGGAAGGGGTATTCATATATATAACTAAATCAAGTGGGTCCACTGACAAGGAGCTGTGGGGACCTTATCTTCTTGTGCTCTGTGCATGGTCCGTGGACTTCCTTGTCACTCCGCGGCTTCTATATTACCCACACTCGTTACGTTGACCTATCCTCGCTTCCTTCGTGGGTCGTCTGACACGTGCCCTCTGAGCAGATTGTGCTCTGTGCATGGTCCGCGGACTTCCTTGTCACTCCGCGGCTTCTATAATACCCACGCTCGTTACGCTGACCTATCCTCGCTTCCTTCGTGGGCCGTCTGACACGTGCCCTCTGAGCAGCATTAAATACGAGTGGTTGGGGCTATCCAGTCCGTGCCAGGCGGTGTCAGTCCTCCCCTGTCACGTCTGTGTCAGTTGGACTATCCCCAATCGTTGATTACATCTTACCTCGTGATGGGGTAGAGTAACTCATTGGTGTTGTGTGGGATCATCTATTTTGGATGCTCCCTCATCTTTGACTGTTGGTCTTGACAGATGGCACGTTGTCTAAACGCCATGGATGCCCCTATGTGTCATCCCTCTTTGAGACATGGCCTCCACGTGGGCTCTGCTAGTACACGTGGCGATGGAGATAAATAAGTGTACTTACAATTTGCCCCTCTTCTTGCGACTGGGCGTTTAGATTTTGTTGGGAGAAGAATCGTGTGGTACGTTTTTATCTCCCTCCTCATAACTTCTCCTAAAAAGGTGCTACCTGCATTTATTGTGCACGTTTCCCATGTCCGGCCATAACTGCCCTTTGGGTAGTGGACGGTTTCTCTTGGTCTTATAAAAAGAGAAGAATGAGAGAATGTGAATTAAATTCACATTCTCTGTTTTATTCTCTGTTCTTTTGTCTTCTTCATCTTCTTAACTTCCTCTGACACCATTGTTGTTCTTTTGTTCGCCATCTGCGGTCATTCTTTATTCTTTGCCACCTTCGTTGCTGCTGTTGCTTTACTCTTTGAGATTCAGGTATGATTTTTTATTCCGTTTAATCACCATGCCTAACCCTGTTGAGTTCTTGATTTTCTGGTGATGCGTTGATGATGAATGTATATCCTGGGATTTGAGGGTTGACGCCACTGAGTCGTATGTTTCATTGGTCATGCTTTAATTTTATCTTTCTTCTTTTGAGTTGGAATAATAGCTTTGAGAGTTTAAGTAGTTGTAGCTGAAATCTAGGGTTTTCTTCACGTTTGCTGTCGTTCTTGAGATTTTCTCGCTTTTCGATCTTCCTTGCCTCTGACTTGCACTTTTACTCGTGTTTGTGCCTGCAGACATGTCTGACCATCCGCGGGTCCCTTACCAAACTCCTCCGTCGAGTCCTCACAGGTCTCCTCGGAGTGATTCCAATACTAAGGGTGGAGCCCCGCCTTCGCTTACCCAGGATAATCCTCGGGATGGACGAACATCCTCGTCCCTTGGTCAGAGATCTTCGCTTAAAAGGGGTGATCCACCGCAGGGATCTAAACATGTCGTGAATCGCCCTAGAGGTGAGTCTCCTGAGCAACAGAATCCGCGCACTGAGCCTTTAAATGTGCAGCCTCTCCGCTCCAAGCCTCCACCGCGGACTAATCCACCTGTGTCTAGTTCGAGCATGTCAACTAAGACTCTGTCTTCGAAGAGAAAGGCTTCGGAGATAGAGTCTTCGGGAGACATGGTTCTTCCTAAGAGGAAGGCTGCGGGTTCTGCGGAAGATACTACGGGAGAAGCTTTCGAGGAAGACTCTGCTGTTACTTTCCGGCCTTTATCTTTGGGTAATAAGAAGTTTACCTTCCGACACATTGATCTTGAGGCCTTCAAGTTGAAGCATGGTCATCAGCACTTCCAAGTTCGTTTTTATGCCTCTGATAAAGATATAACTTATGAGATGGTTACCAATTACAAGTATGATGCCTTTCATTTGCTGACAACCGTGGGTGCTTTCGAGGCTGGTTTGATGCTACCCTTGTATAAAGCCAGTGATGATTTCTACTAGGGGGTCTTGTCTAGCCGCGATCATCGCCAAGAAAAGTCATAATCGCGGGGTGCAACGGTTGACAGAAACTATCTTCGCCATCTTCGTGAATGCTATCTTCGTAGCAAGGGGAAAACGATGATGACTTGCTATGCCCCTAAATTAGAAAAGGAGAAAGGGTGGTATACTCCTGAGAATTTCAATAAATCCTTTGGAGATTATGTTAACAGGAATACTCGTAAACCGTGGTCTGTGAGTCTGCGGAACATTGCTTCTGCTAAGGGGGAAGTTCGACTTTTGAGTGAGGTAAGTGATTCCAAGATGGCGAGGGTTCCACGGTGCCGAAGGTCTTCCTATTCCCGTGATGAGAGGATTAAGCGTGACCATGACTATGAATGGTCCGCCACTGTTCTTGAAGTCGTTGGTCCGTGGGCCTATGGTTGGGTCCCTGGACCCCATGGTTGGCGACCTATCGCCGACGGTCCTCATCGCGAAGCTTCTCCCGCTCGTTATGCCCATTACTGCCCTTGGCAGATGAGTTTTGTAGGCATGGATTTTGCTTATAATCGCGATGTTGACGACGCGGAAGACGAAGATATTCCTGATGCTAACCTTCTTTCGCAGAATACTGATGTTGCTAAGGTGTGTTGTTTGTTTTCTATGTATATATGCCCCTTCGTTTTCTTGAATAATATTGATTATGCTAAGGAAAGGAGATGCCGGTGGCTCTTTTATCATTATGTGTGGTAGGTGCGTAGAGACAAGAGGATCAATCCGAAGCAGTCGTCGAATTCTCCCACCGAGGGCTCTACACACTTCGAGGATGTGAACAGTCCCGTGGATGGTGATGAGGATGTTTCCGACGGGGAAGAGCGAATTGAGACTTCTCCGCCCATTCAAGAAGTAGATAGTATTGCCGGTGGGAGCGTTGGTGGAGGTGGTGGTGGTCAGGCCACTCTTGGTGGTGGTAATGATCAGGCTGAGGGGGCTACCAAGGATGGGGATGGTGGTGACAAGGATGTTGTGGACAAGGGTAATGGGGATGTTGGAGACAAGGGTACTGGGGATCTTGGAGACAAGGGTACTGGGGATGTTGGGGACAAGGGTAAGAAAATTGCTCTTGATAGTGGTGACAAGGATGGGGATGCTTCTTGCGAGTTTTCCTTTGGTAGGGTTTTATCCGGGGAGCAATCATTTGACATGGCCACAGTTATGGGGCTTGTCTCGGACTTCACTCTGCTTCCCGATGGTGATGACTGGAATGTCCTTAAGGATAGCTGCGGGGGTGACCCCACACGTGGATCTGATGCTGGGGTTTTGGCAGTGCATCCCGAGGTTTGTGTCGGCACCTCCTCCACTGCTGGTGGGGTTTTGGCGCTAAGTACCACTGGTGCCTCGCTTGGTGGGACGTCCTTAGACTCTCCCTCAGATGACTTTACGCGGTCCTTGGTCACGGATGGTGATGATCTTTGTTTTGGCGTGGCCGCAAAAGAAAAACTTGCTTGTCGTGCCTCGTCCCCGCCCTCGTGATTGAGGGGGAAAAGAGTTCGGACTCTTTTACTCGTCGGCATATGGAACTAACCCGGAGGAGGTGGTAGATCGAGTGTGGGGCGAGAATCTTGTGACCGGCGGGATTGATCTCGTGGTGGATCCTCCCCCTACGGTTCTTTGGTATGATGGCCATTCTTGATGGGTACCAGTACAATTATCCCCAACAAGCGGTTATTGGAGGTTTGTCCTACTCTTTCTTCCCCTGATTTTGCTTAAATGTGTTGTGAACTAATTTCCCTTTTTGATTGATAGATGATGAGGAGTGAGTATTGTAACCATCATCTTTACCGGCTCTTCAAGGCCAAGTCTCTCAAGCTAGAAGGGAAGCTCCGGCATTGTGAAGAAACGCTTTCGGGCGTTGAAGCTTGGGTCTCCGCTAAAGATGAGGAAATAGCGAGAGAGTGAAGGGTCAGCAAGCGTAAGGAGCAGCGGGGACGCGGAGGAGGCAAAGCTGCGCTCGAGATGGCCTCGGTTAAGGCCAAGTTAGCGGTTCCGAGAAGAACTCCTCGTCTATTTCGGTGTCTGCGTTTCCTCTTCTTTGGTAGTTTCCTGCTCCTTATATGTTACGAGTTTTCTCCTTCTTCCCTCCTCCCATCTTGTCTTTTGTCTTGGTGGGTGGAGTCCCCGAGTTGTTGTGGCTTCGGAGTGAGAGAGCTCGTCAAAAGGTCGCATTCTTTGAGTTAGTTGAAAAACTTAAGAGTGAATCGGCGAAATGGAATGCCCGCGCGGATGTTCATAACGCTATGGCCGAAGAATGGCGTAAGAAAAAGCTTTGCTTGGTAGATCTGAAAAATCGAAACAACCATGACCGCCACTTGTTCAACGGGGCTCTTTTATGGACGCGGGATAATCTTGAGAAAGCCCGCGGGCAGATTTCCTCTTTAGAAATTAAGCTTAATGTTATGGAAGACGAGCTGCGGCGAGCGCGGTCTTCTCATCCCTCGGATGTGCGGGCTTATATGCAGCGTCTTGCTAAGGAAAGAGACGATGCTAGGGCAGAATGTAGTTCTATCAGTAGTGCTTTATCCGCGTCTCGAGCTGATGTGGCTCGTCAGGTTGAGCGTGAGAGAAACTTAGAGGTGACTATGTATCGCCTTAACAAGGGGTTGGAATCGAAGAATGATGAGGTTAATCGATATCGTCATTCGGACTCGATGCTTCGAGATGATCTAAGCGCGAGTCGGTATGCTCATAATCTTCTGCAGGTAGATTATGATAGGTTATCAAATGAATATGATTATGCCGCCGAAGCAAGGGATTCCGCGGTTGATCATTGTGAAGGTATACGTTTTTGTCATCGAGTGTGCTTTGTCTTCGTATCTGTTATAACTGTTCTTTTTCCATTATCCGCAGAGCTCCAGGGACAGCTTCGAGCTGCGGATGACAAATTTGCCGAAGCTCAAGCTAAGGTAGTTCAATTGGAGGGCCAAGTTAATTACCATCGTGGTCAGGCCTCGTCTCGGGAGGAAACGCTGAAGCATGCCAATCAAAAGGTGGACCTTCTTTCCACTTCCCTGAGTCAGGCCGAGATGAAGAGTGTAGCCATAGGCTTCGTGGCTCGTAAGCAGTTGGCAGAGGAGATTAATAGAACTCTTGGTGAGATTGAGTTGGATCTCAGGAAAAACCATGGGTTAAACAAGAGTTACACTCGGCGTTCTGTACCCGCGCTCCCTTCATGCTCTTCTGGGCCCTCCTCTGGTGGTAGTGTTCCTTCCTCGCTGAAGGACAAACCCGCGGATAACGCTCCTTCCCAATAGGTCACATCTAGTATGCTAGGGATTGATCTTAGTTGCTTATCCTTTTTGGCGTTTTTGCTACTCTTCTTGCTAGGCTTGTAATCAACTGCCATGTACTAGATCAAACTTTGGTGTTTAAATCTGAATTTGAATTTTGTTGAATTTGCATTTATTGTCTTTTCAAATAAGTTAACGTAATGAGTAGTTCCGTAGTATTTACTATCCAAGGATGTTGATCTTTGAATTTGAGAAAGTGTATTGTTTGCGGCATTCCGTAGGTTGATATCCCCGGAATTGCCTTGTGACCTTGCACCCCGTCCAGCGAATTCCTTGGCCAGGGGATTCCTGAACGGTGGGGGTCTGGCCGACGTTCAAGGATATATTCCATTGAGTTCGCGGCTTGTAATATTGCTCGGGTATCTCGTTTTGTGGGAAGTCGCCCCCCGGTCGTACACTTATAGACTCTTACGGGGGAGTTCCACGAGATTGCATGTGTATGCTCCGATATGTTACATGCGTGTGCTTTGTATGGGATATTGCCCGGTATATTGCAGTGGGTAAGATCCACGCTTTGTGCGGGATATCCCTCTCAAAATGTCAATTCTTAATAATGGTATTGCACAATGATTTACGTGGTTCGGCCTTAAGGCCTACATCCACGGGGTAACAATAGTATCGATATTTTATTAAGGTGTGACATGGTTTTCAATGTACATTGTGTAAGTAGTATATACATGTGGTTCATATGGTTTATATACATTGTGTGAATATGTGTTTCATATGGTATAGGTTGTGGGTTTTGAATAAATTGAAATGCGCGTGGGTAATGAATGGGATATGATACTTGAAAATGAAAGCTTGGATTGATTGAAAAGTTAAGGTGTGTTACTCCTTTGTCAGAGATAGAAACATGTGGACTAGCAAGTCCATTTTCTTCTTCTGAAATGCACACGCAGGTGGTTGGTCATGGGTAGTATGGCTTGAGGTATTTGGCATTCCACGGATGCATGAGGATTTCCCCTTTCGCAGTTGCGCAGATAGTAAGAGCCATTTCTGCGATGTCGTGTATTACGTAGGGTCCTCCCCAAGTTGGTGCTAATTTTCCCCACTTCTTTTCTCAGTGGTATTGGGGAATGGTCCTCAACACATACCGCCCTTCTACAAAATTCCTAAATTTCACTTTTTGTTATATTCTCTGCCCACTGCGTTGGTAGTTTTCCATTCTTTGCAGTGCCGCTTCTCTCCTTTCTTCGAGGTCGTCGAGCTTTTCTAACATCATGTCCGTGGTGAGATTCTTTTCCCATGCTTCTGTTTTTGTAGTTGGAAGTAGAATTTCCGCAGGGATTACTGCTTCTGCTCCGTAGGTGAGTAAAAACGGGGACTCTCCGGTAGCTGATCTTCGAGTCGTCCTATATGCCCATAGAACGTTATGCAACTGTTCACACCACCGCCCCTTGTACTCGTCTAGTTTGTTTTTTAAGAATAAGTGCCAAAGTTTTGTTTGTGGCTTCGCTTGTCCATTGCTTTGTGGGTATATGGGGGTGGATTTGTTTTTTCGAATCTTGAAGGTGTCGAACTGACAAGTCAATATTCTTTCCTTGTAGTACATTTCGTTGTCGGAAACTATCTCTGTGGGGATGCCAAACTGCGAGATGATATTTTGAAAAATAAAAGTAAAGACGTCGAATCCCGAATTCTAGCCAGTGCTTTTGCTTCTACCCACTTGATGAAGTAATCCGTTGCCACTATTAGGAATCTTCTTTTCCCTGTCCCTGATACGAGTGGGCCTACTATGTCGATCCCCCATTTCCCAAAGGGCCACGGACTGTCCCACGTAATTCAGTTTTGTGGCTGGGGCGTGGATTCGTTTGCCGAATCTTTGACATTCTTCGCACCTTTGCGCCATTCTAGCCGCGTCTCGGATCATGGTTGGCCAGTAGTAGCCCTGCGTCTTTGCCTTATCTGCAAGGGATCTCATTCCACTGTGATTCCCCGCGTCTCCTCTATGGATGTCTTTCAAGATGATATGTTCCTCTGATCGAGACAGACAGCGACGAAGTGGCCCGAGGAATGATTTTCTGTATAAGGTTCCGTCTCTTAGCTCGTACATCCCTGCTCTCGGGATTGTACTTTCCTAGCCTGTTTGGTATCTGGGGGAGTTTCCCCTCTTTTAGGAAAGAGTGGATTTCGGTTCTCCAATCTGCTTCCTGACTGTAATCGTCGTCCTCATCAGCTTGTCGCGTGATGTCATCGTTCTGGAAGTCGTCGAAGATGTGCTCTCCGACATCATCATCAGAGATATCTTCCTCCTTAGACTTGCGTTGGTTAGACGCGCATGTTTCTTGGGGCTTGATGGATGGTTCGTACACTCTTGTTATCTTGATTGCTTCGACATCCTCATTTTTAAGCATGGCTGATATGTATGCCAGGGCATCTGCGTGTCTGAGCTCCTTCCTACGCAGATGTCGAAATTTGATTTTTGGTATTTGGGAAACCAACGTTTGTACCAGAGCCATGTATGCCATCAGTGTCTCGTCATACACATTGTATTCGTAGCCTATCTGCCGTATGATTAGTTGTGAATCACTTGTTAACCGTACTTCTTGTATCCCTAATTCAATTATCAAGCGGAGGGCGTGGACCACTCCTTCGTATTCTACGATGTTATTTGTGTGGCCTTCGAATTCCAATCTGAATGCATGCACGATCCTATCTCCCGTGGGCGTGGTGATGACGATGCCTATCCCCGCGCCCTCTCTATTTTTGGAGCCGTCGACAAAGACCTCCCATTGTCGTGGGTTCATTGGTTCAAGAATATTATTTGGCTCCTTTTGTTTTTCCATTTCAGGGGCACCCGCGGCCCTCCATCCTTGTATGCGCACCTCTTCTTCGTTGTCCAAAGGTAGGTCTGCTAGAAAGTCTGCTAACACTTGCGATTTCTGAGAGTGTTGAAGCTCATAGTGGATATTGAATTGGTCGAGGTATGTGCTCCATTTCGCTATGCGTCCTACCTTTCCTGCCCCTTTGAGGATGGCTTCTAGGGGCGCTCGGCATGGGATACGTATGTCATGCGTTAAGAAATACGTCCTCAGTTTTAATGTAGACCATACGATGGCTAAGATTAGTTGTTCGATTCTTGTGTAGTTTCTTTCTGCGGAATTCATAGTCTTGCTGACATAATAGATCGGCTGCTCCTCCTTTGTGTGGGTCCTGACAAGTACTGCGCTTACTGCATCGTCTGTTGCTGCAATGTATAGTGCCAAAACTTCGTCAGGGTCTGGTTTCTGAAGGATAGGGATCTCCGCTAGGTACTGTTTGACGCCTAGGAAAGCTTCTTCGCATTCTGCCGTCCACTCAAATTTCGTCCCCTTTTTTAGTATGTTAAAAAAGAGTTTGCACCTATCCGAAGATCTTGAGATGAATCTTCCCAGGGCTGCTAGGGATCCATTGAGCTTTTGTACTTCTTTTAGGTTCTTTGGGGATGGCATGTCTACTATGGCTCGGATCTTTGCGGGATCTACTTCAATGCCCCTTTTTGTCACCAGGTACCCAAGGAATTTTCCTGATGTTACTCCGAACGTGCATTTTTCCGGGTTGACCTTCATATTGTGTTCTCTCATAGCCTCGAAGATGTCCCTCAGGTCCTGGTGGTGGTTCTTCCTCAATCTGCTCTTGACGAGCATATCGTCAACATAGACCTCTAGGGTCCTGCCAATCCACGGCTTGAAAATAGCATCGACCATCCTTTGGTACGTTGCTCCCGCATTCCGAGTCCGAAAGGCATCCTTACATAGCAATAGAGACCGTGGGGTGTGTAAAATCTTTGTATGTTGCTGATCTTCTTCTCGCTAAAAATAGTTGGTTATACCCAGTATCCGTCCATGAATGATAACTCTTCGTATCCTTCTACTGCGTCGACTAGCCGATCAATCTTTGGGTAACGGATAACTATCCTTGGGGCATGCTTTGTTCAAGTTGGTGAAGTCGATGCACATCTCGACCCCTCCATTCTTCTTTGGTACTATTACCATGTTAGAGATCCAAGTAGGATATTTGACTTCTTTTATAAAACCGGCCTCCAACAACTTTCGCAGTTCTGTTTCTACTGCGTTGTGATACTCTGTAGCCACCTTTCGTATCTTTTGTCGTACGGGGAGTGTGCCAGGTTTAATGCGTAGCTCATGTTGCACTGTCTTCGGGTCTATTCCAGGCATATCAGATAGTTTCCATGCGAAGATGTCCGCGTATTCCTTTAATAGTTTTATTAGAGAGGCTTCGCGTTCTCCGCCCATTAGAGTTCCTATCTTGATCTTCCTTGGGTTCTGCTCCGTCCCTATGTTAACTTCCTTCACTGCCTCCAAGGATGTAAACGTGGGCTTCGGTTCCCCAAGGTGGGGGACTTTCTTTAATTGCTATTTGGTAGGCTCAGATTCTTTGTTTGCGAGAGCGCCCTGGTTAGCATTTGATGTTGATGCCTCCGTGTTCCCTACGGAGTTCCCCTTAGACAAGTTTTTTCCTGAGATCTCTTCCAAGTATTCGTCGATGGCTTTGTCCTTGGATATTGCTTTGTTCCGGGCCCTGCGGGTTCTTCTTTTCTCATCTTCTTCATTGTTGAGCCGTATTTGCATTGCCTGGCATTCCTTTGCGGAAACTTGATCACCCTTGATTTCCATCACCCCAAAAGGAGTAGGAAACCTAAGGTATTGATGGTAGGTGGATGCGACTCCCTTAAGTTTGTGGACCCATTTTCGTCCAATAATGGCATTGTAGGGTGAAGGCGTGTTCACCACACTGAAGCGGGCGTTAACTTTCATCGGACCTGCGTCTACTTGCAAAATAATATCCCCGATAGGCTTCGTAGCCGTGCCATTGAATCCGTAGATGGTGTAGTGCGAGGTCAAGAGTTGCTCGTCATTAAGCTCCATACGCTTGAAGGTATCATGGAACATGACGTTTACGGAGCTCCCTCCATCAATGAGTATTTTCTTTATGTTGCATCCTGCGATTGGCAGAGTGAGGATCAAAGGGTCGTTGTGATCTTCCATGTCGTCCTCAATGTCCTCGGCCTCGAAGGTTAGGGGGTGCGTTCATCCATTCTTCGTGCTCTTCCACTTCTTTTCCGTCTAAGTTGTAGAGCTCACAATAGTCTTCAAATTGCTTCCTCAGTCTTTTCCCTATCTGTGCGGTTAGGGTTGGTTCTTTGTTTTCCGAGCAGGATATAGTGTTCAGTGTACGATTACCCTCTGGCAATTGGACCTGTTTGCTGCGTTTGGTTCTGTCCTCCGTTCCAGCCTTTTCTATATACTTTTTGAGATCCCCTGCATCAATCAGCTTTTGTATCGCTATCTTAAGATTTTTGCACTTCTCAGTTGGGTGCCCGTAGAAGCAGTGGAAATCGCAATACTCTTTGGATTCTGCCGAGGCCGGTGGTTGTTTCCCCTTAGACCAAGGCCAGTCTAGGTCTTCACGATCCTTGATCTCCTTTAGAATGCGTGAGTAGCTGGTATTGAGCTTTGTGTAGACTCGGTCCTCAAATTTTCTTCCACCCCTTTTGTGGTCATCTTTCCGATCCTTTTGGCGTTCGCTTGATCTGTTCGCTAGTTCCGCGGAATTGGTCCGTGGGGGTCGTTGAGCCTGTGCTCTCGGGTTCTCTCTTTGAATTTCTTCCAACCTTGCATGTTTTTCGATGATTATCCTCAAATCTCCCTCTGTGGTTGGAGAGGTACCGTGGATTTCAACAAACAAAGGGCTCATCCTGTCAAGTCCCCATTTGTAACAATTAATACTCACCACGGGATCCACATGTCCTATGGCTTGACATATCTTGTGCCACCTATCCGTGTATTCTCGAATGGACTCCTTGTATTTGATTGCAAGTGAGAAGAGCTTGTCCATCCCTGTGTTTACAACCTTGTTGTACATATAAGTAGCCAAGAATTTTTCCGTGAGTTGATCATACGAATTGATGCATCCAGGCTTGAGGTTATCAAACCAAGATAGCGCGGATCCTTTCAGGATTGAAAGGAAGTATCTGCAAAGTACAGCTTCGTCGTGGTCCCATCTGGCCATTACCCTGTTGTAATACCGTAGGTGAGCAGCGGGATCGGTGGATCCGTCGTAACACTCAAAGGATGGGACCGGGCACTTCTGCGGTATGATAGCGGTGGCCAACTGTTGTGCGAGTTGGGTGGTGTTGGCTTCCTTCATAACCTGTTCTAGTCTTCCACCTCCCTGTCTGGTTTTGATTTGATTGATCTCTGCTAACATCTCTGCGCGGAGACTCTCCATTGCCAAACAGTGTTCTTCTTGAATGGAAGGCCGTGCCTTCCTTGTAGGTTTTGACGTCGTGGCCTCCTCCTCATCATAGTAGTCTGACGTGTCCGGGTGATAATCCGGGTTGAGCCTTCTATTATTCCGCGCACCTCTTTGGTTGACTATTGCAGGTGTGTTCTCGAGGATCATCCTCGGTCTCTATTCTCTGTACCACCGAGTTAGCCTCGTCCTGTCGATTCTCTAGCTCCGCGCTTTGGAGGATCTTCTCTCTTAATTGCCGGTTCTCTTGGGCTAGTAAGGCCACCGCGTCCGCATATGTCTGTCGATTCCGTTTTAGTTCTTCTAATTGCGCCAAAAACTGCGCAGACTGGTTTGATGCTTGATTTGTTCCTATCTGAGCCTGAGCTTGTCCCTCGGGGGCCGCGGTGTTGATTTCCACTGCTATCTGTCTACCCGGCTCGATCATTTCGTAGGATCCTGCGTGCATTTGTTCGTTTTGCTCGTTAGTCTGCGGCATCCCATAGGGGGGGTTCTGGATTACTGATTCTGCCACTGTTTCTCGAGGTTCCGTAGGCCGGGTTGTAGCTGTCACTTTGGAGGCGACCATTTGAGAAGTTCATTCGGTAGGTGTAGCAGCCTTTGCCGCCGCGGCCTTCCTTGCTTCCATTGCGATGATGCCCGCATCTGAAAGGAATGTGCTTTCCGCTCCATTCTGCGTCTTGTCCCCGGCTGTGAGTCCCGCGCCCTTTTGTTTGCTCCTTGTTACTACCGGCGTAGTCCTATGTGCCTCTTTTGAAGGTACCTTTGTCTTTCCGGCATCTTTGTTCCTTTCCATTGCAATATTCTGCGCAGAGAACATGGAGGTAAACCGAGACAAAAAGTCCACGGGTTAGCTGTTAGTTCAAACTTGATTTCATAAGCTCGATTTCTAGTGGTAACGAGTGTACTCAGGCTGTTAGTTTGGCGAACAATACGAAAGACATAGACAGATGCGGATTTAACCGAGATAAGCTCCATGGGTTGTTGTTTGCAAAAAGTCTAAATCTCTTGGTGGAAATTATGTTCGAAATATCAGTTAAAACCCAGATCTGTTGGCTTAAAGGTTATGCAATGCCCAGATTTGTAGGTAGAAAATGCAATAGACGTAAATATATGCGAAAAGATAGCCCCAAACTCAGATCTGCTAGTTAAAAGTTCGTAAAAGGCCCAGATCAGCTGCTAGATAGCACAAAGAATACGGATACATGTGAAAAGTGAGTTTAAACAGAGATCTGCCTATGTTCTAAACAAAATTTTTGAGTTACCATAAAGTCACAGAGAAAGATAAATCTTTTTACCGGGACAAGGTCCCTGTTTCTAGCGCCAAATTGTGAACACGGAAATCAGGTATGGTCAGCGTGATCACAAACAATCTTAACATGAATTTGAATACATGCATTAAAGTGCGAGTAAAGAATAGTATGCATAGGTAGATGATGATTCATGGATTCCAAACCCCGCGAGTTTGTCATGATCTCGTCATCATCCCCAAAGTGATAGATCTGAGACATGAATACATAAATGAAACTATACGAGTACTAAAGGTAAAGGAGACGATGGTTTACGTGGTTCGGCACTAAGGCCTACGTCCACGGATCCGGAGATATTCACTATAAAGTAAACGATTACAAAAGTAAGGGAGACGATGAATTACATGGTTCAGGGAGAGATTCTCCCTAAACACATACTTACTTCTCTCTATTCTCTCTCCTATTCCTTAGTTCTACTCTCGACCCCCTTTTCTGTGGAAGGGGTATTCATATATATAACTAAATCAAGTGGGTCCACTGACAAGGAGCCGTGGGGACCTTATCTTCTTGTGCTCGTGCATGGTCCGTGGACTTCCTTGTCACTCCGCGGCTTCTATATTACCCACACTCGTTACGCTGACCTATCCTCGCTTCCTTCGTGGGTCGTCCGACACGTGCCCTCTGAGCAGATTGTGCTCACGTGCATGGTCCGCGGACTTCCTTGTCACTCCGCGGCTTCTATAATACCCACGCTCGTTACGCTGACCTATCCTCGCTTCCTTCGTGGGCCGTCTGACACGTGCCCTCGAGCAGCATTAAATACGAGTGGTTGGGGCTATCCAGTCCGTGCCAGGCGGTGTCAGTCTTCCCCTGTCACGTCTGTGTCAGTTGGACTATCCCCAATCGTTGATTACATCTTACCTCGTGATGGGGTAGAGTAACTCATTGGTGTTGTGTGGGATCATCTATTTTGGATGCTCCCTCATCTTTGACTGTTGGTCTTGACAGATGGCACGTTGTCTAAACGCCATGGATGCCCCTATGTGTCATCCCTCTTTGAGACATGGCCTCCACGTGGGCTCTGCTAGTACACGTGGCGATGAAGATAAATAAGTGTACTTACATCCTTCTTTGAGAACTAGCGCATTCTCGCTGCAGTTCTCCATAATGTTCCGATAGCCCTAATCGTGAACAACACACAAAAACATTATTAATAATTTATACTACCATCTGTGGAGGTCATAGAGGATGATCCGCCCTTGTGCTTGAAAAGGGTGCCGTAAGAAGGAACAAAATTCAAATTTAAAGAAATTCTCAAGCATTTTACAAACCTCATAACCCAGACGGATCAGTTGGTAGTACTGAGCAATAATTTGGCTGGATCCTGCATTTGACGAAAACAAGAAACATTATAGGAGCCTAAGGTTCAATGAATTCAGACTCGTATACACACTTCCGTTACATTCACATAATCTAGATATACCTTTGGAGAAATTGAGAGTGAAAGTAGGTTGATCAGCTCCCAAGTAGTTGATATGAAAAATGAGTTCTTCAGGTAAGTCTTCTTTGGTCCTCCAGATAACCCAACCTACACCGGCATAAACAAGACCGTATTTGTGTCCACTAACATTTATACTCTTCACCAATGGCAATCGAAAATCCCATTCCAATTCTGGATAGATGAATGGTGCAATAAATCCACCACTTGCAGCGTCTACATGGATCGGGGTGTCCCATCTATTCAATATTAACAAACAAAACTAACATGAGTCTCGTTCTAAATTTAGTTTCGAGCTAAAATCAAATATACCAAAACAGACACCACATAAAGAAACAAAAGACGATGTACCCAGTCTCCTTGTTCTTCTCGACCAAGAGATCGTTCAAGAGCTTAACGTCTTCAAATTCTCCATTCAGAGTTGAACCAAGAATAGCAGCAACACATATGGTATTTTCGTCCACCATTTCAACAGCTTTTGCTGGATCCATCACGTAATATCCCTCGCTCAGTTTCACTTCTTTGAGTTCAACCTCAAAATACCTTGCAAATTTCTCCCAACAAACCTACATAAGATGTATGCACCATATCCTTATCAGAGAAACTTATGTCATCATAATCATCTGACTAATTCACAAGATAATAACACCTCCCGTTGATTCTCTCATTTAGTTCTGTACTAAGTGCACCATAACCAATAAATGAGTCAGGGAACTAAAGTCCATGATGAACAATGCTGCAGTGTAACTAGTGAAAAACAAAAAGAAATAAAGTGCATGTATAGGTAATAGGGTCATGGATCAGTTACTCAGAAATGGAGTTTGAGACCAGTACAATACGATACCTGAACGTTTGCCCCGGTGACAATGTTAGGTTTGTCGCAAGGCTTACCCTCAGCCCTCATCTTGTTTTGCCACCTACGTTTAAATGCTAATCCAGCAAGCATGATAGCCTCAGATGATCCAACCGTACCAACTCCTACAGCAGCCTCTGCTTCCTCAAGTGGGGCATTAAAGAGACGTGCGATCATATTCACACATCGGTTCTGCATAAATGTGGCAATATTACAAGAATTAATACAAGAAAAATCAAACGCACATTTTTTTATGAAAAGCTTATTAAATCTTACTGGCCTTGTGGCCTCGGACTTTGAGAGCCCAAACACAAAACTTTATTCAGCTGAATCAGCTCTGCCTAGGGTCCTACTTGGCACTTAGGATGGAGCAAAAAACTCATTGTGGTGGAAGATCGAGGCAAGAGAGAGGTAAAATGAAAACCATATCCGTCTGGTGATTAGACGTTCCACGCATCTATCAATTGTCAAGGTTTCCGCATTAATACCAAGTCCTCCGTTCTAGTTTATGGTGAACATACGCAAAGCGTTAAGCACCAACACTGTTTGTATGCCGGTTTATGAAAAAGATGACTTAATTTCTAAACTGCGTTGAAAGTTGAAAATAGAGTTACCGTCCCAGCCTTAAGACTTTGAAAGTTGAAACCCATTAGGCAGGGACGCAGGGTTAGAAACTCCACCAAAATTCTGCCTAAATGTTCAGTAGATGGGGCCTAGAGACAAATCTTTTTATTACTATTTTTTTTTTTTCATTTTGCAAACTACTACTGTATAAAATTCAGGAAGTCCCACCGAAGGAGATGAGTTTTAAAATTGCAGGATTTAGCAAGTTCGTTGGGGATGCAATCACCAAACACAAAGAATGAATAAGTCTATGTATTCTTTGGCCTCTAAATTACGTCAAAAACCATCATTTCAGGAAAAAAAAGTTTCAATCTCCCGTCGTGAGGACTCGTGAATAATGACTTTATATTCCATTTATATGGATGGGTGGTAGTGGGGAAAAAAATAAAGGCTATTGTTAACTTGTATACCCGTATACATGTTAAGGTTTAATAAAGAATTATTTTATTTTTTTGGAAATTGTGTGTTTTTGTCTTATTCTACTAGAAATTGGTTTTTTTGTACTAAAAACAACAATTTTTGTTCCCAATGCAAATAATTATTGTTTTCAATGCAATAAAACAAACAATTCTTGTTTCCAATGCAAAAAATTGTTGTTTTAATGAACCTTAACATGTATACGGGTATACAAGTTAACAAAACCCAAAAATAAAAGGTGAATGTATATTTATATGGTCAATGGATGGGCCCGGCTGCTCAAAACTCCCTCAATCTCAGTTCATAAAGAGCTAAACCCACCAGGTACAGCTCCATGTGAGTGAAATGTTCCCGGACCTTTATCTACTCTTTAATTATTGTCTTTATTTAGTGTGGTCCAACATCATATGGCAGATGAGGAATGTTCATTAAGGTTATTGTACTGATTATTTTGTTTTCTTTTTTACATTTTTTTTTTTTTTTTTTTTTTTGTTTTTGTTTTTTTTTGCCGATGGCAAGAGTCTTCGGACTAACATTTACAACTCTTATATGAAAATGTTAACAAGGAAAAACAGAAAACTTCATTTGCATTAAGAAAAACTAAAAAGAAAATAATCATCATCCACTAGGAACAAAAAATCGCTGGTGTTTTCATGAAGCTAGGAATTATGCACCAAACCTAGACACAATGCATGATTCCAAGCACTCTTTTTACTGCAAGTCTAAAAAGGAACGAGTGATGCTGCTGCAGTGACCTAATGCTCAATCTCAGTATAATCACCATCACAAGTTGATTTTTTCCATCGTAAAAAACAAAATTCAATACAAGTTGAAATGTCCTCTCTATTCTGTTCTTGCAACTTGTACGAAGGAATGATCTAGTCTAGACTGTGCCACGTTTTGCTAAAGTCATTGGCTATTATTCCGCTGGGCACCAAAGCATTACTAATACTAAGAATAGGCTAGTTCCAATTCCAGCCACAAGTGGTGCATTATTCCTCAGGGTCTTAAATAATCAATCAACTACCTACACCAGTTATACCGGGTCAACTAATCGATCAATTATTGAGAGAACTACTGAAAAAAACATATACTACTAACAATTAATGATAATTAGATTCTTTTTCTTTTATAAGAAAAAGATTCTTCGGAAAAAATTTGTTTATTTTTGGTAGGGTTCTTTGGATCCTGTTTCACAGGGAGTTGGTAGTTGACAAAATCAAACTTGATTTTCCCATTCAAAAAAGGCGGAGAAAACAGGCAGAGATCCGAACCGAGTGAAGTCCAGAATGGCGGGTAATGACATATCTCACCTTTAAACAGTTTTGATGCACATACTCTTGTGCATGTTACTAATTCTAGTAGTTGGGTTCTGAATCTTCTGATCGAGTTTTCGAGATCAAGAGGTCTTTTTTAAAGAGGATACGAAATTGTCGTGGGCCTCGTGGCCTTACCGTATATAAATTATATATCATTGTTATAAAAAGGTATGAGGTTTGTGTCCATGATAGCCAGGGTTATCAGACGGACGACGTTGAATGGGGGCCATCATCCGAAGGTCGGGAATCTCCGGATTGAGTTTTTGCATGGACGGCTGAGAAAGACTCGCGGTCATTAAATTTCCGGTAATGTAGGTGAAAAGTAAAGGATGTATGGTCCAAAGCCTAGTTAGCAATTCGGGGTTCGGCAAACGTACGGAACGGCAAACGTACGAGTATTATACGGTTTTGTGAAACCCAGATTCGGTCCAAAATTCGGTCAACGAAACGTGATTCGTCAGTAATTCGGAACGGCATACATACGTGTATAATTCGATTTATAAATGTGAGTTCGGCTCTGAAAATTCGGTATCTATATATAACAAATAATTTGTATTTATAAGGCCATAGACCAATTTTTATGCATATGTATGAGTTATTTAAAGAAAAAATAAACTTAATATGATGATATTAATAATTTATACAACATTAGTCATCCAAGAGGATGTGGTATAGTGGTTTAGATGCTTGGTAAGTAAGTTAGAGATCTCTCTCACCTTCACCTTCAAATCTCTTCAGTCATTTTTGTTTCATAAAAATTACAACAACGTCTAATATTGGGTCGTGTATGCTCGGGAGGTAGTAAAGCCCAAAAAGTGGGGCCTTTGAAAACGTAAAAGCTAAAGAATTTACGGCGAATTAAGCGGACGTATCATTCGGGATACGTAAAATTCGTGAACGATTCGCGAATAATCCGGAAATGCCACATAATACGCGACTTGGGTTCGGAGTTGCAAACGTACGCGAATAAGACGGTAAAATTCGTGATACGGAAAAATTCGCGAATGATTCGCGAATCATTCGAGAACTTACTAACTAGGGTCCAAAGAAAGAAAACTTTATTCTGTGTTTATCGATCGCGGATTTCTTTCACCCCTAAACCTCTTTCACGATTTTGTTGCGTAGAAAGTAGATCAGATCGATCATGATTCCACTATCACAACCATATCTATGTACGGAACAATTTCATCCATTAAACAAATAATCAACAAAGATTTAGAGATATGTTCCCCATTATCCCTTTCTAAAACCCTAATTTTCAATTAAAATCAATTTGTTTATATTTTTTCCTAATTTTTAAAAATAGGTTAGTTGATTTATTAGCAGGAATTGTCAAAGACTGGTCGACCAGATTTCGAGCTTCAATTAGTTGTAAGATTTTGATGATTTTTTCTTTTTTCTTTTTGAGATTTGAGATTATGTTGACAAAAGTAGAGGGGAAACCGGAAGTAGGTAGAAATTACTTGCATATGATAGAAGAAACATATAGAAAAAGGCAATGAGCTGCAGAACACCGAGTTCACTTTGGATTTATAAGGTGTTGTATTCAATGTCATGTAGGTGTTCAATTAGCATGACTACAGATGACAAGTTCTTAAATAGGCAAGCATTTTAGTTTTTGGTTCTTATGAAGTACTTGCAAACAAACACCATTGATGTCTACCATTACTTTGTTAAAGGGAATTAAAGATGGCAGTTCTTTATCTGTCACCTATTTTTTCTAGGTTTTAGTTTGTCTGTATTATTTTGGAGTAAAGTATGATTTGGAGATAACTACCTTGCGTTTCTAATATTTTTATTATGTCATTTTACTGTTCATCTTGATTTCCAATTAGTATAGAATCTGCAGTGGAATTGCAGGATATTGTCTTTAAGAAGCGAAAATGGCAATTATCAGCAAGTCAATTAGAAGCATAAATGGCTTTGAGAACATTACAGATAGTAGCTTCCCATCTATCTTTTTGTCTCCCCTGTGTCTATGGTAAGTGCATTTATGCTATAGTATGCTATTACAAGTGCCTTGGTGCAGATATGACAGAAATTTATGTAAATCCCATGTTTTCCTCACTAGAAATTGAGCAATCTAATTTTCCTCACTAAATTGAGCAATCTAATTTTCCTCAGTGATCTTTGCAGGCAATGTATGATGGTAACTTGAGTGGATAGAGAAGGGCGCAACTATCTATGGATGAACTTCTGCCTCAAAGACTTATTGAGCTATCATTGTGTTTATGGGTAAAAATCGTTTCTGCCGATTTCGGTAAATTCGGTAGGTGAGTGAGAAACTGGTTCAAACCCTAAACAAATGTGTTGCACGTGAGCACTTTATAGATTCGAGAGATCAATCTGTGCAAGTCCGGCCTAAACCAAGAAATGGCCGTTCCAGACTTGCTTCGGTCACAAAGTGGAGGAGAAGGGTTGATTTGGGGAGGGAAGCAAAGAAAGGTGTTGAGGAGAGTAGTATCTCGACTTGTATCGAAAGTGAAAGCTTAGGAAGCTTGCAAGAGATGAAAGCTTTTTGGGAGAGCTTGCAAAGTTGCCTTTACGAGAGTGTAGTATTTTTCTCCTGACCGAGACTTGTTGTCCGGTGAAAATAGGTAAGACCTATTTATACAAGTCGAGATTGAAACGTACCCTGGCCTCATGAAGGAAGAGAGTAAAGGGTGAAATAATGGGAGGAGGTGGTAATCGCATGGTGTTAATGGGTGAAAACGTTTTTCACCATTATTTCCTCTTTTATTTGACCGCTTTATTCCTTTTCACGCTTTCTTAATGTGAGCGTAGTGTACGCTCGCATCTTTGTGACCGCCAAACCAAAACCCTAAAAAGCATCCCCCAGTTTGTGTTGATGTCTCGAGTGTTGGTTGCATCTTGAGTGCAAGTGGTGCTGCTAGGAGCGCATGTGGCATGTGCCAATGGCATGTGCGGAATGCCTTTGTTGCGAGTTGCACCTTGAGCGCAAGTGGCAATGCCAGAGCTGCTAGTGGCGTGTGTGGCATGTGCCGATGGCGTGTGCGAAATGCCTTGGTGGTAGGTTGCACGGTTTGCAAGTTAGGCTACCAGCGTGTGTGTTTGGCATGTGCCAACGGCATGTGCGGAATGCCTTGGTGGAAGGTTGCACGGTTTGCAAGTTAGGCTACCAGCGTGTGTGTTTGGCATGTGCCAATGGCATGCGTGGCCGTTAGGGCCGTGGCCTTGGTGGTAGGTTGCACGGTTTGCAAGTTAGGCTACCAGCGTGTGTGTTTGGCATGTGCCAACGGCATGAGCGGAATGCCTTGGTGGTAGGTTGCACGGTTTGCAAGTTAGGCTACCAGCGTGTGTGTTTGGCATGTGCCAATGGCACGTACGGCTATGTTGACCTAGTTGCAAGTCTTGCAACACTAGGGCGCTATATTTGGCGTGGGCCAAAGGCATAGAGACTTGGAAATATGGCTTGCGGTACGTGTTGGCATGTGCCAATGGCACGTACGGCCATGTTGACCTAGTTGCAAGTCTTGCAAGCCTAGGGCGTTATATTTGGCGTGGGCCAAAGGCATAGCGACTTGGAAATATGGCTTGCGGTACGTGTTGGCATGTGCCAATGGCACGTACGGCCATGTTGACCTAGTTGCAAGTCTTGCGAGCCTAGGGCGCTATATTTGGCGTGGGCCAAAGGCATAGCGACTTGGAAATATGGCTTGCGGTACGTGTTGGCATGTGCCAATGGCACGTACGGCCATGTTGACCTAGTTGCAAGTCTTGCAAGCCTAGGGCGCTATATTTGGCGTGGGCCAAAGGCATAGCGACTTGGAAATATGGCTTGCGGTACGTGTTGGCATGTGCCAATGGCACGTACGGCCATGTTGACCTAGTTGCAAGTCTTGCAAGCCTAGGGCGCTATATTTGGCGTGGGCCAAAGGCATAGCGACTTGGAAATATGGCTTGCGGTACGTGTTGGCATGTGCCAATGGCACGTACGGCCATGTTGACCTAGTTACAAGTCTTGCAAACCTAGGGCGCTATATTTGGCGTGGGCCAAAGGCATAGCGACTTGGAAATATGGCTTGCGGTACGTGTTGGCATGTGCCAATGGCACGTACGGCCATGTTGACCTAGTTGCAAGTCTTGCAAGCCTAGGGCGCTATATTTGGCGTGGGCCAAAGGCATAGCGACTTGAAAATATGGCTTGCGGTACGTGTTGGCATGTGCCAATGGCACGTACGGCCATGTTGACCTAGTTGCAAGTCTTGCAAGCCTAGGGCGCTATATTTGGCGTGGGCCAAAGGCATAGCGACTTGGAAATATGGCTTGCGGTACGTGTTGGCATGTGCCAATGGCACGTACGGCCATGTTGACCTAGTTGCAAGTCTTGCAAGCCTAGGGCGCTATATTTGGCGTGGGCCAAAGGCATAGCGACTTGGAAATATGGCTTGCGGTACGTGTTGGCATGTGCCAATGGCACGTACGGCCATGTTGACCTAGTTGCAAGTCTTGCAAGCCTAGGGCGCTATATTTGGCGTGGGCCAAAGGCATAGCGACTTGGAAATATGGCTTGCGGTACGTGTTGGCATGTGCCAATGGCACGTACGGCCATGTTGACCTAGTTGCAAGTCTTGCGAGCCTAGGGCGCTATATTTGGCGTGGGCCAAAGGCATAGCGACTTGGAAATATGGCTTGCGGTACGTGTTGGCATGTGCCAATGGCACGTACGTCCATGTTGACCTAGTTGCAAGTCTTGCAAGCCTAGGGCGCTATATTTGGCGTGGGCCAAAGGCATAGCGACTTGGAAATATGGCTTGCGGTACATGTTGGCATGTGCCAATGGCACGTACGGCCATGTTGACCTAGTTGCAAATCTTGCAAGCCTAGGGCGCTATATTTTGCGTGGGCCAAAGGCATAGCGACTTGGAAATATGGCTTGTGGTACGTGTTGGCATGTGCCAATGGCACGTACGGCCATGTTGACCTAGTTGCAAGTCTTGCAAGCCTAGGGCGCTATATTTGGCGTGGGCCAAAGGCATAGCGGCTTGGTTTTGGCGTTGTTGCCATGGTGCGCAGTGTGCGGCTTGGTTTGGCATTGTTGCCATGGTGCGCAGTCTGCGGCTTGGTTTGGCATTGTTGCCATGGTGCGCAGTGTGCGGCTTGGTTTGGCATTGTTGCCATGGTGCGCATGTGTGGCTTGGTTTGGCATTGTTGCCATGGTGCGCAGATGTGCGGCTTGGTTTGGCATTGTTGCCATGGTGCGCAGAGATGCGGCTTGGTTTGGCATTGTTGCCATGGTGCGCATGATATGCGGTTTGGTTTGGCATTGTTGCCATGGTGCGCTGATATGCGGCTTGGTTTGGCATTGTTGCCATGGTGCGTGATATGCGGCTTGGTTTGGCATTGTTGCCATGGTACATAAAGATGCGGCTTGGTTTGGCATTGTTGCCATGGTGCGCTTGATATGCGGCTTGGTTTGGCATTGTTGCCATGGTGCGCGATATGCGGCTTGGTTTGGCATTGTTGCCATGGTGCGCAGATATGCGGCTTGGTTTGGCATTGTTGCCATGGTGCGCGATGATATGTGGCTTGGTTTGGCATTGTTGCCATGGTGCGCATATATGCGGCTTGGTTTGGCATTGTTGCCATGGTGCGTGATATGCGGCTTGGTTTGGCATTGTTGCCATGGTGCGCGGTATGCGGCTTGGTTTGGCATTGTTGCCATGGTGCGGCGATATGCGGCTTGGTTTGGCATTGTTTCCATGGTGCGCGAGATGCGGCTTGGTTTGGCATTGTTGCCATGGTGCGCAAGATGCGGCTTGGTTTGGCATTGTTGCCATGGTGCGCGAGATGCGGCTTGGTTTTGGAATTAGGGTTACGTATTTGAAAACCCTAATCGGTATTTTGAAAAAATACCCCTATTAATTATTTACACCTCGAGTTAAATTCTCTTAGTTAATGTGTTGCGGGTAACACTAGGTCATGGGGTTTTACGATTTTACCCCTTGTTTAAAAACCACCATCAACATTAAGTCCCCGCTTAGCTCGGAACAGGGGCTTTGTTGCGAGGTAAGCATAAGATGGTGACAAACTATTAACAAAGAAACCGTAAAGAAAATTGAAGAGGCTTGTCGACCTTTTATAAATAGGATTTGGAATCCTTGCCTCTGGTAGTTTTGCACAAATCGGGAGGCTGGCACAATTGGTGGGGCCGGTGCAGCTTGGGCGACGTTGGGAAGTTGGCGTGAGTTGTGAAACTGAGTGTGCTAGCTGGTGGGACCGGTGCAAAGTGTAGAAGCCGTGTGTGCTTGCAGGTCGGCGCAATTGGTGGGGCCGGTGCAGCTTGGGCGACATTGGGAGGTTGGCGTGAATGGGGAAACCGAGTGTGCTAGCTGGTGGGGCCGGCGCAAAGTGTAGAAACCGTGCGTGATTGCAGGCGTGACTTGGGCGGCCATTGGGAGGTCGGCGCAATTGGTGGGGCCGGTCCAACTTGGAAACCATGCTTGCGGGGCGTGACTTGGGCGACATTGGGCGTCGCACCCTTTGTGGGCCGTTTCTTACACGCGTGATTTTGGTAAAAGGGAAATCCTTCCCTATTTCAAAGTCTTCACGCCTATATATATATATATATAAAGCCCCTTTCTCCCCATCCTGCGCTTTATTCTTTCCTCTTTTTATACTAGCGGCAAAGAGAAACCGGCTTCCAAGTATGTCTTCGAGTACTTTTCTCTCTCTCTTTTTTTTTTTTTTCACGTAGGTGTAAACCTTAAGAGTAGGCGCTTCCACAATCCTTGCATATGATTTCTTGGCGTGCCTCTTGTAGAAAATATTGTATGTATGCAACCAAGGGAAATACTGCATATATTTTTTGAACCCGTAGGAAGTATTGCATATATGAATTTTTCGGTCCTGAAAGAAATATTTGAACCTCCGGAAGAAAATCTTTGCGTGTGTATTTTGAACCCATAGAGGATGCTCCGTATATAATTCTGAACCCGAAGAAAGATACTGTAGACACACTTGTACCCGTATAGAATGCCGCGTATATAGTCTCGAACCCGAAGAAAATATTGCGTATATAGTCTTGAACCCGAATAAAATACTGTGTATATAGTCTTGAACCCGAATAAAATACGTCCTCCTTCCCCCCCCTTTTTTTTTGTTGTGTTGGGTACGATTATGTGTCAGGGAGATAACTTCGCCTTTATCCGTTTGTTTTGTGCAGATATCTTATTACCAAATTGTTATGAAGGAATTCGATAAGATGTTACCTGAACCAAATTTCACTTCGTCGAAGGATGCTCATAATTCCAAGCCGAACATAGATGATGAATTCTTCACTAGATCCCTCGCCCCTGCTCGGAAGAATCACCCAGGTTTCGTGCCAATTTTGCTAACCGGTGGTGAGGATGACAGGAAGACACGTTCGGTTCGCCCAGAGAGCACCATTCGGTTCTGTCATCATAAAGGGGTATATTCCTCTTCCAACATTGACTTCAGGATGTGTCAAAGTCCATTGCGTTCTTTTGACAGATGGGTTGAGTTCATGGTGAGCAAGGAGCATATAAATACCAACTTGACTCGAGCGCGAGTCATTGATGTTGTCAAGACTTGAAGAAATCTCCAGATTAGGAAGGACATCCCAGGCTTGGTTGTTTTCATCTCCGGATGGTGTTCGGACACCCATACAATCATATGTAGATGGGGTGAGATAACTTTCTCCTTGGAGAGTGTGGCTCTCTTCTTTGAATCTTCCGATGAATCGGGAATCTTAGAATCCAATTATCTCGAAAGTGAGGTGAAGATGCGGGATGACTGGCCGCTAAGTTGGGGGATTTTGCTCGGAAAGACTCCATTGCGAAGTCGAAGGATTCTGCCCGGAGAAAGGACGAAAAGTGCCCTTACGGTTGGTGGATATCTCAATGGTTTCCGGACGAGTTGGAGCCTGAACGTAAAAGCGGTGATCTTCATGTCGCAAAGCATTTTTGGCTCTCTGGTTGTCCAGAGACATTTTTGATGACGGTTACGGCAAGAAAGGAATAAGACCGGAGTTGTTAGAGATTCTTTGTGAAGTTGGCAAAGGGTGAAGTTCTTCCCATTGGCAAGTTGTTCCTTGGTTCCCCGTATGTGCATCTGGATCACCTAGTTGCGAACATGCAAGTTTCGAATGGTTTCATGAAAGTGGATTCATATGTGCACGTTGCTTTTCCGCAAGTCCGGCTATGGGAGCACTTCGAGAAGTATGCTCGAAACCGCCGCCTTCGCTTCCCGTGAGTTGGGGGCTCTCGAATTCTTCGATGGGTGAACAGGGCGCCCAAGAGTTGGCGTGAGCTTGGTTAGTTTTCTTGATAAGTTGCATGAAATCAATTTTCGTCCATGGGGCGGTCCATAAGTCGGTGACTCAAATTGACACCTTTGCTTCTCGCTCCGCTCACGTCTTTGTCTTCGATGACGATTTGAGTGTTGGTGAAAACTTGTTCATTCGAGCTGCTCGCCAGGTTATATACCGTCTTTCTTCGTGGGGTCTTTCCGGATAGCCGCTTACAATATTGGCCGTCTTTGCTCGTCACATGGGTTTCGATCAAGGGGTGCCTCTTGTTTACCGTGCGGTGATCCCTAAGGATTCATTGCGTGTCGCCCTTGACGCCTTGATGCCCTTGAGCCGGGTATCCGTCTTCCCTTCTTTCAAATGGGAAGAGTAACTTCGACGACCTTCGGCTATAATGAGTTATGGTGCGACGAGTTTATTATGATCCGAGATTTTGTGAATAACGTGGTGGAAAACGTTCGTTGCAAACCTTCCCCCAGTTTTGAAGAAGTATCCAATGTTGAGAGATCCCAAGCGAAAGTTGCCTAGCAATTCGGAAAGTCCCAGTGCCAAAGAACGGAGAACGAAGAATCGTCTTTGGCGGGTTCCGGACGGTTTCACAAGATCCTCCCACGGCTCTTGTGTCTTTCAGTTCTTCCAATAACCGGGTATGTGTCGCTTCTTCATTGGTTTGTCTCAAAACACGTGAATTTCGGCTGAGAACATGTGTCTTGTTTCCTTCAGGGCTTCGGTAGTGTTAATGCTTTCGTTGCCCTTGCACGTTGCCAGGAGACGCAGGTTTCTTCAAGGAATTCGGCGGACCGAGCCTACTCATAGCGGTGATGAGTCGAGAAAGAAGAAAGTTCAACAAGTGAGAGTGATTCCTCTGGCAAAGACTTGGTTCTTCTTAGGAAGTGGTTCGGTGAGTTTCGCGTTTCTTTTCTTCCTTCTTCTTCGTTTCTTCTTTTGAAAAAATGTCTAACTCAAGTTTGCAGGAGGAATCCGGTTCGGAGGACGATTCTGGGGTGGAGTCACACGAAAACTTGCCTTTGGTGACCACCGTAGGTGACTTGGAGATGGGAGTTAGCCAATTGTAGGGCACGTACGTGGTTCAAACGGTGGATGATTCTCTCGATGGTTGTTGTCCGTAGACATGGAAGAAGACCCTTTGCGAGTCGTGAGGCCACTTGCAGGTGCCATTTTTGATCCCCCGTACTTGGTTCCTTATCCAGGTCATGTGCTGGTTGGCGGCTTTAGCGTGCCGGCTAAGCATGAGGCGTTGTACACGTAACTGGGAGAAGCACGGACATATGGCTACAACCAAGAAAGTCACTAGTCGATTTGCGATGGTTAAGCGTGTGGAAGAGGCTTTATCTTCCATCGAGGATATGCGTGAGGTGACTGGTCACACCGTTTCAAGACGTTATTGCCGATCGGGAGCACCATCGCGACGTGTGCGTAGAAAATGAGTTCAACACTTCATGGTTTGTCGAAGGCCTTCTTTGAGATCCAAAAGTTGAAAGATGCAACAATCGAAAGCCTTTCCGCCGAGGAGATCGCCCGAAAGGAGATGGAACTCGAAAAGCTTTCCAAGATGTTGACTATGAAGAGAGCGGCTCTTGAAGACGCAAAGTTGACTTTCTCCAAGAAGAGCAGACTTCGTTGGACGATTTTCCTTGAACGTTTCTCTGTTAAACTTTCATTTAGGTTCTTTTTTTTTTTTTTTTTGAAAGACATATTGGATGTCCGGGTTCAAAACTTGACCTTTGATAGACAGTGGTAGCTTTTTAGGGTGTTGGATTATTTTAGGATGAATGGTTTTGGTAATATGACTCTGATTATGTTTCGGGAAAAGAATATTGCTTTTATGAAAGTGTGTGCTAGCAATAGGCACAAGACTCAGTAGTATGACGGTTTTACTAAGAACCTAAAAATAGATTGTATATCTTGCCCAGTCTGAATTTACTCACTTCCTAGGTTTTGCGAACACGCCCCTCTCCATATAAAAGGCGGTTTTGATGGCGTTTTTTCTTTGGTAGCATCGCAAAGCAAGTCCCCAATCGCCGGTAGCATCTTCGGCGATTGAGTAATATCATCTTCGAAAGTCCCCAGTTTTCTTGTGTAGTTTTTACAACTAGTAACGGGTCGTACGGTAGTTGAGTCGGATTGAGTCTCCTTCCCCTACCATCTTGACATCCGGGTCGAAGAACGAGATCGACAATCGATATTGTAGCCGATAGATCAATCCTCATTGTGGTCGCCAATTGTTTATGGGTAAAAATCGTTTCGCCGATTTCGGTAAATTCGGTAGGTGAGTGCGAAACTGGTTCAAACCCTAAACAAATGTCACGTGAGCACTTTATAGATTCGAGAGATCAACTGCACAAGTCCGGCCTAAACCAAGAAATGGCCGTTCCAGACTTGCTTCGGTCACAAAGTGGAGGAGAAGGGTTGATTTGGGGAGGGAAGCAATGAAAAGTGTTGAGGAGAGTAGTATCTCAACTTGTATCAGAAAGTGAAAGCTTAGGAAGCTTGCAAGAGATGAAAGCTTTTTGGGAGAGCTTGCAAAGTTGCCTTTCTGAGAGTGTAGTATTTTTCTCCTGACCGAGACTTGTTGTCTGGTGAAAATAGGTAAGACCTATTTATACAAGTCGAGATTGAAACGTACCTGGCCTCATGAAGGAAGAGAGTAAAGGGTAAAATAATGGGAGGAGGTGGTAACCGCATGGTGTTAATGGGTGAAAACGTTTTTCACCATTATTTCCTCTTTTATTTGACCGCTTTATTCCTTTTCACGCTTTCTTAATGTGAGCGTAGTGTACGCCGCATCTTTGTGACCGCCAAACCAAAACCCTAAAAAGCATCCCCCGTTTGTGTTGATGTCTCGAGTGTTGGTTGCATCTTGAGTGCAAGTGGTCTTGCTAGGGGCGCATGTGGCATGTGCAGAATGCCTTTGTTGCGAGTTGCACCTCGAGCGCAAGTGGCAATGTCAGATCTGCTAGTGGCGTGTGTGGCATGTGCCAATGGCGTGTGCGGAATGCCTTGGTGGTAGGTTGCACGGTTTGCAAGTTAGGCTACCAGCGTGTGTGTTTGGCATGTGCCAACGGCATGTGCGGAATGCCTTGGTGGTAGGTTGCACGGTTTGCAAGTTAGGCTACCAGCGTGTGTGTTTGGCATGTGCCAAAGGCATGCGTGGCCGTTAGGGCCGTGGCCTTGGTGGTAGGTTGCACGGTTTGCAAGTTAGGCTACCAGCGTGTGTGTTTGGCATGTGCCAACGGCATGTGCGGAATGCCTTGGTGGTAGGTTGCACGGTTTGCAAGTTAGGCTACCAGCGTGTGTGTTTGGCATGTGCCAATGGCACGTACGGCTATGTTGACCTAGTTGCAAGTCTTGCAAGCCTAGGGCGCTATATTTGGCGTGGGCCAAAGGCATAGCGACTTGGAAATATGGCTTGCGGTACGTGTTGGCATGTGCCAATGGCACGTACGGCCATGTTGACCTAGTTGCAAGTCTTGCAAGCCTAGGGCGCTATATTTGGCGTGGGCCAAAGGCATAGCGACTTGGAAATATGGCTTGCGGTACGTGTTGGCATGTGCCAATGGAACGTACGGCCATGTTGACCTAGTTGCAAGTCTTGCGAGCCTAGGGCGCTATATTTGGCGTGGGCCAAAGGCATAGCGACTTGGAAATATGGCTTGCGGTACGTGTTGGCATGTGCCAATGGCACGTACGGCCATGTTGACCTAGTTGCAAGTCTTGCAAGCCTAGGGCGCTATATTTGGCGTGGGCCAAAGGCATAACGACTTGGAAATATGGCTTGCGGTACGTGTTGGAATGTGCCAATGGCACGTACGGCCATGTTGACCTAGTTGCAAGTCTTGCAAGCCTAGGGCGCTATATTTGGCGTGGGCCAAAGGCATAGCGACTTGGAAATATGGCTTGCGGTACGTGTTGGCATGTGCCAATGGCACGTACGGCCATGTTGACCTAGTTGCAAGTCTTGCAAGCCTAGGGCGCTATATTTGGCGTGGGCCAAAGGCATAGCGACTTGGAAATATGGCTTGCGGTACGTGTTGGCATGTGCCAATGGCACGTACGGCCATGTTGACCTAGTTGCAAGTCTTGCAATCCTAGGGCGCTATATTTGGCGTGGGCCAAAGGCATAGCGACTTGAAAATATGGCTTGCGGTACGTGTTGGCATGTGCCAATGGCACGTACGGCCATGTTGACCTAGTTGCAAGTCTTGCAAGCCTAGGGCGCTATATTTGGCGTGGGCCAAAGGCATAGCGACTTGGAAATATGGCTTGCGGTACGTGTTGGCATGTGCCAATGGCACGTACGGCCATGTTGACCTAGTTGCAAGTCTTGCAAGCCTAGGGCGCTATATTTGGCGTGGGCCAAAGGCATAGCGACTTGGAAATATGGCTTGCGGTACGTGTTGGCATGTGCCAATGGCACGTACGGCCATGTTGCCCTAGTTGCAAGTCTTGCAAGCCTAGGGCGCTATATTTGGCGTGGGCCAAAGGCATAGTGACTTGAAAATATGGCTTGCGGTACGTGTTGGCATGTGCCAATGGCACGTACGGCCATGTTGACCTAGTTGCAAGTCTTGCAAGCCTAGGGTGCTATATTTGGCGTGGGCCAAAGGCATAGCGACTTGGAAATATGGCTTGCGGTACGTGTTGGCATGTGCCAATGGCACGTACGGCCATGTTGACCTAGTTGCAAGTCTTGCAAGCCTAGGGCGCTATATTTGGCGTGGGCCAAAGGCATAGCGACTTGGAAATATGGCTTGCGGTACGTGTTGGCATGTGCCAATGGCACGTACGGCCATGTTGACCTAGGTGCAAGTCTTGCAAGCCTAGGGCGCTATATTTGGCGTGGGCCAAAGGCATAGCGACTTGGAAATATGGCTTGCGGTACGTGTTGGCATGTGCCAATGGCACGTACGGCCATGTTGACCTAGTTGCAAGTCTTGCAAGCCTAGGGCGCTATATTTGGCGTGGGCCAAAGGCATAGCGACTTGAAAATATGGCTTGCGGTACGTGTTGGCATGTGCCAATGGCACGTACGGCCATGTTGACCTAGTTGCAAGTCTTGCAAGCCTAGGGCGCTATATTTGGCGTGGGCCAAAGGCATAGCGACTTGGAAATATGGCTTGCGGTACGTGTTGGCATGTGCCAATGGCACGTACGGCCATGTTGACCTAGTTGCAAGTCTTGCAAGCCTAGGGCGCTATATTTGGCGTGGGCCAAAGGCATAGCGACTTGGAAATATGGCTTGCGGTACGTGTTGGCATGTGCCAATGGCACGTACGGCCATGTTGACCTAGTTGCAAGTCTTGCAAGCCTATGGCGCTATATTTGGCGTGGGCCAAAGGCATAGCGACTTGGAAATATGGCTTGCGGTACGTGTTGGCATGTGCCAATGGCACGTACGGCCATGTTGACCTAGTTGCAAGTCTTGCAAGCCTAGGGCGCTATATTTGGCGTGGGCCAAAGGCATAGCGGCTTGGTTTTGGCGTTGTTGCCATGGTGCGCAGTGTGCGGCTTGGTTTGGCATTGTTTCCATGGTGCGCAGTGTGCGGCTTGGTTTGGCATTGTTGCCATGGTGCGCAGTGTGCGGCTTGGTTTGGCATTATTGCCATGGTGCGCGATATGCGGCTTGGTTTGGCATTGTTGCCATGGTGCGCGATAAGCGGCTTGGTTTGGCATTGTTGCCATGGTGCGCGAGATGCGGCTTGGTTTGGCATTGTTGCCATGGTGCGAGATGCGGCTTGGTTTGGCATTGTTGCCATGGTGCGCGAGATGCGGCTTGGTTTGGCATTGTTGCCATGGTGCGCGTAGTATGCGGCTTGGTTTGGCATTGTTGCCATGGTGCTAATGAGATGCGGCTTGGTTTGGCATTGTTGCCATGCTTGGTTTGGCATTGTTGCCATGGTGCGCGATATGCGGCTTGGTTTGGCATTGTTGCCATGGTGCGCAGATATGCGGCTTGGTTTTGGAATTAGGGTTACGTGTTGAAAACCCTAATCCGGTATTTTGAAAAAATACCCCTATTAATTATTTACACCTGAGTTAAATTCTCTTAGTTAATGTGTTGCGGGTAACACTAGGTCATGGGGTTTTACGATTTTACCCCTTGTTTAAAAACCACCATCAACACATTGATATTTGCATCCTCCATGTTACTCCGTGCCCATTCTTTTTTCGACATATGATTTATGATGTTTCTGAATTTATTTGGTGGTGTGGTGGGTTTCTGGTGTTAATAACAAACCAAAGGTACAGATTAAGGTTCTCAAGGTACTCTTTCGTTAACCTATTCAAACCATTTCTTTATCAGATTCATGTTTCACATCTATTATGCTCATCGTTCCATAATTTGCACATCAATTTAGTTTAGTGAAATAAGCGAAGCTATGATATTATGCGGAAAATAAAACCACCATTTGGACACCAACTTAGTTGGGTGAAATGAGAAAAACTACTTTGGTATTGGGAAATTAATTTGGTGGGGTCTCAAAGATATGGTTTCCATCTGAAAGAATGTTAAGTTACAACTTTACTTTATCGGCATTGCTCATGTTTTTATGTTCCAAGTGGTAATTCAAATCGGGATATAAAATATTTTTTTTGTGGCTTATTTTCATCATTGTTCAGCTTTGCTGTAATGGTTAGTGCACTCACCTTTTTATCGCATGTGATGCTGACTTACGTATCATGTTTTTGCATTCATGTAAAAAATAAGTTAGTTAAAAAATCTTGAATGTGTAAGCGACATGAGTGATCTCCTTATTGTTTTCAGATGTACATTGGACAACTTATTGTTTAGTTAATCAATATTTTCAATTTTGATTACCGTCGATCTGGGATAGTTTGCCGTTGTAATGATCAAATGCACATATAATTGCCTCGATCTTATGTCATCAGTGTTTGGATTTTTCCAAGGAGAAACAACAGAAGTTATTTACCCATTAATTTTCTGTAAAATTTGCTAATTTTATTTTGACAATATGTAATCTCACTTATTATTTTCCTTTTCAGGAAATACAAAGCTTTCTCCCAAAAGTGAACCAAATCCATCATCATTTGGCGAAAAACACCACTGCTCCATCCACATCAACCCTGCTGCCAGCACTTGAAGTCTGTTTATAGAACCTTTCCCTGTCGCTGCAGTAGAGGTATGATTATCGGTTACTTATGTCTCGCTCTCTCATTCTTTATTTTCTGCTATGTTGTATCTTCCATGTTCATCATTCAGGCAAACCACACTGTTAAAACTTCGCATTAGTGGTTCAATACGATGGACCCCTCTTCGAAACAAATAACACCAGAATTAGGATTTTGGATGGAAAATTTTCACTTATCATCATTTCCAAAAGGAACTGGGATTCGTCACCCCAAACCTATATGCGAATATCATTTTATGTACTGTACTTTCATTACTTTATGCATACAACTTTTCTTATCTATTCTTCTTCAGGATCCCAACAAATTGTCATGGAAGTGGATGTAATGACTTTTTGCGGTATTTTAACCTCTCCAGCTCAGAGATATTTGGAAAAAATTTTTTTTAGAGATTTCCGTTGGAGGAGACCTACTGGGAATCGATGACTAGGAGTTGCTAATTTGGTGAACGATTGTAGTCGGTAAGGACGCTCAGTGACTACTGCGTTTTTCATGAAACAGGATACTATACTGATTATTGTTTGAGTAATCAGTTAGAGTCATCCTCTTGGACATTCTCAACTTGATATTTTAGGGAACTCTATAAAAATATGATTTTATACTATTTCGTCGCACATCAAAAATGCAGAGTCATCAAAGATATTTGATTACCCCTATCACACCTATAACTTAAATTCACTCTAGAAAAGTTAGAAATACTAAAAAAGAAAGAGGAACTACATGTGAGACATCACTTACAAAGTAAATAACATAACAAGACATACTGATACATTCACTTGCATAAATACCATTAATTAAGCTACATTCCGCCGAAAGAATAGAGAGCGTACGCGTAGAAAATGATTAATAAGAGTGATTTTCTGTAAGTTAGTGAATTCTTCACCCTAGATGATTTCCTGCTATTCGATGTAATTTGCTTCTAAATTGCATGTTAACCCGAAGATCACTTCAAAGTTTCTACCATCTCAAGGACAAACGTCATGTCAGAGCCATGTCACATTTAAATAGTTCTCTGCACTTGGACATCATGTCCGCTACCAACGAATTAATGTTTTTTTCATAAACCCGGTGGTATTCTTATTTTCACTGTTAATGATAGTGGCGCTATTTTTGGTTATGTTTTTCAATTTCTAAGCACCTGAAGACTTTTTAAATTATGTATATTAGTGTATATTACTGAATTGATTGAGGAACTTCAATTAGTATTCACGAATTTTTAAATCTGTATCTAATTGCTATACATATGATGCCAGGATCGTCAAATTATATTGGGGCTGAGAACTCGCGTGGTCTCCAATGCATGCAGTTCAATTAGGCATGGCAGTGAAGAATACGACTGCGGGTATGGTTGTAAATGCAGCAAAAATAAAGAAAACATCTTTTGCTGAAATTGGTATTGGAGATGGATCTTAGATCCATGGCTTGAATGAGAAAGTCTTCCGCATTATTCAAGTCTTTTGATCTTCCACTCATCCACTGAAAATCTTTATGTCTATGTGAGTATCTAAGAATTTGAGAAGTTTATTATCTTAATCCTTTTGCATTTTCTACTTTCTTTTGGACATGAAATGTTATTTTTGGTACATGTAGTAGCCGAATAAAGATCCCAAAACTTTATAATTTCTTTAGTGATTTCAGGTTGCTGGGTGATCTGCATAAGTAAAATGGTATAAATAAATCTCTATATATTGTCTTTGCATAGGAATTCTGAAGAGCTGATTGAATGTTCATGGGAACGTTTTAAGGTGAATTGAATGCTAGAATGACCAAGATGTAAAATTCGATGTGGCTTGGCTTCAGGTTATGTCATTAGCGTCAGATAGACCATGGGGTGGCTATTGGTCATTTAGATCGGATGGATTTGACCCCTCAAAAAGTACCATTGTTTCATCTTGAGGTTGAAGAAGTTGGAACTATGAATTCCGAGATAAGGAATTTGATTAAGTTAGGAAGAATCTAGGGAATTTTGTGCTCATAATGTTCTGCAATAGGAGGCCAATGGAGCATACCACTTTCGGATGGAGGTTGGTTGATGGTTGGATGTTTGAGAATTGAGATTGTTGTTATCACTTCAGAACACAACAAATCTTGATGTTGAACATGGCAAGTTGGAGAAAGCATACAAGTATGTATCCCAGTTATCTTCATAATTCATGTTTCATTCATCTTGCTTGAGTTTGACTATCAGCTGCGAAAGTGGTGCATGTTTATTTTTAATGATCTGATGTAAGAGAAATCTGCATGAACTGCAATTTTTATGCACGCTTGTTGTGTAAAGGACTGTATTTGGGTTCGAATTCAACGAGGGCCTTTTATTTTCATTTGCCTAACCAGTTTTAGTTTTCTCACTTATTAGAGGTAGGCTTTAAAAGTTATTCGGGATTGTGATTCTGCGTTATTGTTAGAGATAGTTGATAGTTGATTTACGAGGAAACGTGAACTTGAATTTGGACAGTATTCATGAATAGGAAAATATTTGGTGCACTTAGAAAACAAGAAGCTATAAAACTTTTAATCGTCGTTGAATCCACATTGAATCCACATTGAGAATATGAAGTGGGAATAAGATAATATCCAAAAGGTTCCTTTTTTTTCTTTAGGCCTTTTTTAACTGTAAACAACCTAGAATTTGTTGTTGTCTACTAATCTCTGAGATGCTCTATGTGAATGAGATTTCTGGAGATTGGAAGAAAGGATATATGTCAAACTCCTTTTGCTTAGGTTGCTACAGAATTGAAAGATTTTGAATGCATTGTTGCTGGCCCAGATCTTGGAAGGTGCCCATATTTTTTGGCGATACCTCTTAAAATCTCTTGCCTTATTGACACTTTATTTTATAAAGTTTAAATATTGTATTTAGTATTAGAGTTAAGGAATTTGGGTTCCATTTCTGATTGATTAATATTGTTCTACGATTTTTGAAATTAGTATGAGAATATGAAGAGAAAGGGAAAGAAGAAAACGTGACGATGCGACAATGCTCTTAACATGTCATCTTAGAGGACCCTAACTTTTCATTTACTCTACTCTAATAAACCCCTTTCTTTCATATAAATGTGTGATTTCTTCTTTCCTTTTTAAATTTCATCTTCTTCAATTTATCAGCTTAAGTCCAACGCTATTTGTAAGTTTAAATCATTTCAAATTCTTCTTCTTCTTTCCTTCGTTAAATCAACTTAAGTCCAGCGATGTTTGTAACTTTTAATCATTTCCTATTCTTCTTCTTTACTTCGTTAATATGTGGTAAAACTTTAGGAAATATGTAATTCTTAAATTTTTATGCCCTTTTTAGGTTTTACATGGCCATTAGAGGTGAGGCATCTGCATTTTTCTCCATTATTTTGGGTAAGCCTAAGGCCCTAAACCTACTGCCTTTTTAGTGGCTACCTTAATTTGTCACATTTAATAACAAGTGAGATGGTACACCGAGCAGTTCGGGTATAGTTCTCAAGCAGTTCAGGTACTTTGTTAGAGGTTTTAACTTATTGTCTACTCTGCATTTGGGCACCAAAACAACTGTTATACTCATTACAGGCAACCATATTGAGGATTTACGTATATTTACAAGAATCAGAGATGATACTTGCTCCGACAGCTTAACACTTCGAATATAACGCTATATTATATGCCCTAATTCATGTTCAAATACAAAGAATTGATATTATTGAAAGTGATTGAATTTCCAGTGAAATGTTTGGATGGACTGGGAAGTTTCCAGTGAAAACAAAATAAATTTTCCTATGTTTGAGTTGCAGATATCTAAGTACTCGAAGAAGGTGATGCTTTCAAAGCAGACATGTCTTATTAAGAGCCAGCTAATCATTAATTCATTTTTCAGAGTTTCGATGTTATTACAGGCGTGTCATACTGCAGCTACTTCTTTTTATGCAAAGAAAGCTTCAAGAGGTAAGCTTTAATCTTTCATTCGTAAACCCGTAACATGAGGGTTCTTATTAGTCAAAAGTTTTTTGTTTTGGTTATAATATGATAGAATCTTTTAGAAAAGATAGTGAAGTTTTGTTGCTTTAGGTAATGATTTTGAAAACTGTGAGAGCATTGTTAATTTGGAATGTTTACCTAATCTGGGGGTATTTCCTTTTTCTTTTATTCAATTTAGTCTAGCTTATATATGATTTTACTTCGCGTCCATTGTGGAAGATGTTGTCATGTGATCTCTTATGATGTCAATTATTAATGAGACAGAGACACGAGTCTACAGAACATAACACACATAATTCTATCTTATTTACAAGCAGTACTTATTTTGGCAAGGCTTGACAAAGGGACAAAGGTTCATAATAGAAAAATGACTATCTATTTAACTAATTAAGATTTTAGTGTGTTTTTTTTTTTGCTGCATGTCTTCAGCTCGAGTCCATGTTTAGCTTTGTGCGTTAGGAATATTGGACATAGTTAGATGTACTATCACTTTTTCAATTTGGCATATTTTTAGGCTAAAATGGAAAAGTGATAAAATGAAAAAGTGATAGTATGTCTTTTCTTTTCTTTTTTAAAACGAAGGTAGTATATAATAATAATTCATGTGTTTTCTATGTAACCAGAAGCATATAACCATCTGAGTTTCTGGATCCCATGGCTGGACCTTCTAGGCACCCCTCATTATTTAAACTAACCCATTATTTATGTGCATGAGTAAGAATCTGTGGCGCAATGGTAGCGCGCCTGACTCCATGTCAGAAGGTTGCGTGTTCGAATCACGTCAGGTTCACTGTCCGACTTTAACCAAAATTAGATACTAACAATTATGGACTTTTTGATTATATTGAGTTGCACATTTTATTCTCCAAATATACAAGAAAGCTCAAAAGTGACTCATAGGAAACAAGGTAGTTAGCCCCACCAATCAATTCTTTTAAAATTACTACATTGGCTTTATCAGGTGATTAAAGTACTTTGTCTCGATTTTTGGCAGTTGCACTCCCGATTTGTTATTAAAACTAAGAATATTGTTGTTTTCTTACCTTACATGTGGTTGTAATATATTATTATTTGGCATTTTTTGCATTTCTAAAAGATAGGAAATTAGACTGTTTAGGCATGTTAGTTGTTTCGCCTTATCTTTTGGTATTATCTTAAGTATTTCTTTAGTTTAACTCCTTTGATGGTAGCAAACTTTACTATCAAGGTTGGAGATAATAGTAATGCTAGATTATACTTGCCATTGTTTTTTGTTTTCTATTTTGTTGTTTTATACCATGCATCATTGTTTACAACTAATAATGACAAAATGAACCAGAAGTTGAGGAGAAAATGCGAAGATGGTGATTAGAATGCAAAAAGAGAAAAATAATTGTTCTGGCAGTTACCAAGTTTGATGCCATTGTTTCATGTTCTTGGTGGGAATAACTGATTTTTTTGTGACACAATGCTATAATGGACACCCCTATTTTATGCAAGACACATACGTAGATATGAAACAAGATATCTTATATACTTTATTTACAAAATTTGTCTGTCTGAGCAAACCGACTTTGAAAAAAAGCATTCCAAGATGCATGTATCCTTCATGGAAAAGCATGCTGAACATTTGTCTCAAATAAAGCTATTCGGTGGCCTTCTTTGAGCTCAATGTGATACTCTTTGATTTCGATTCTAAGCACATAACTAGCTTAAAGCGCTTAATTCTTTTTCGTTACAATTAAGGTTTTTTGTTCGATCAATATATGAAAAATGCAGTATTAATTGGCTGACCATGAGAATTTTAAACTTTTGTGCGTATGTGCCTTGATTTTCAATCAGTCGATGTCACTATCGATGAAAGATGACTTATAAACTGACAGCGTGTTTTGTGATTCAATTAGTCAGTGATAGTGCTTTTTTGACTGTTATGTTTCCACATTTTCGGCTTAGTGGGTGTTTAGCTATTTTGTTGTGTGCCCTGATACTAATATGTTTATTAAGCCAAGTTGTAGTGTACATTGCAGGAATAGATTAACAATGTTGAGGAGTTATGGAACCAGGAAGATATTTTATAAAATGTAAGGCAACGTTTAGAGGGGAATGTACAAAAATGGAAATTCATTAGTTATTTGACATGAGCTTCTGACTGGAACTGTATATGCATATATATTTTGTTTCCAGCTACAAGATACTTTCCTCTAAGGTTATGGTATGTTAAACTGTCAGACCGATTCACTGCTTCTTCGGGTGATTTCTGCGTCTTTGTTTATTTGGGTATTGTATATGTTAAACAAAAGATTAGCACCTAATCAATGCGATAGATGCAAGCTCTTCATGAACCAAAAATGTCATATATAAGTCTTCGCACTCGAAATATCCCTTGATATACTCAACGCATTCGTGATCCAATGCTCTTGAAGTTCTGGAATGGCTCTGTACACCATCTGATCTGAAGGACATTTAAGGTGCACATGTCCATCATGCAAAGGAATACTGATTTCAAGTTTGGTATGTTGATGTACCTGAATGGGTGTTTGTTAACAATACTTTGAGAAATTAATAGATAAATTAATATGCAGTTGACATGCTGCAACTCTCATTTTCCGACTGATAATAACAATACAAAAGCTATCCAATTCGATTATAGTTTTTCGTTTTTTTTTTTTTGTCTTTCATTTCACTGTGAACATGTAATGACAATGGCAGTATAAAACTACTCCCAAATGCACAGGTAACAATCAGACTAGGAATAGATGATGGATTTTATGTTTTATTCCGCAATCAGGGTTGTTGTGTAGGCCTAAAGCATGTGAATGGTTAAATTGTGAATATATACATTACTAGTACGGTACTGTGGTAAAGGGTGTTCCTTGGGAAGCAGGAGCTCTCGGGCTCAATCCCCTTTTATATAATTTTGGATTTTCAAGTGGTTCAATAGTTGACTTAAATTATGCATTTATGTTTCTTGGGTTCCACTTCGTAGATACAATTCGAAGCATTTATGCGAAATTTGAAGCAAAGGTACGCTTGTAGAAACCATGGTCACTTTAAATATACACATGACGCCATGTTCTGCAGTACTCCTTCTGAAACGGAGGGAGTAGTATTTTATACATAGAATATGACGTGCTTTCTTACCATGTTGTGCCGATTAGTCTAGCCTGTCCCATCTTATGAAACTAACGTGTTGTGCTGTGCAGGGCTAAGTCACGTGATGGGCTTGGCTATGCTCAAATTTTAGCATGCTGGATTAGGCTTGTGCTGGCATAGCCCCATTTCCACCCCAACATTCACAAGTCATAACTGCCTACTGACACGTACAATGTCTATCTTTATGTGGAAGTAGTTTCAGATGAGTAGAAACTCTACCTAACTTAGGAGTCATATTTCACCTATGATTTGGGAAGGATATTCTACACATATAAATACATACACTCGGGAATTAATGGGATATATCATCTTAATTAACTAATTAAGAAGTTCAGTCATAATGGATTTGGAGGAAGAAGTGAGAATACAGATAAGAGAACTAGTGGACATTCAGATAAGAATGGAAGCTGAAGAAGAAGAAAATCGAACAAGGCAGAGGAATATCGTGAAGAGTGAATTCAAGCAATTCGATACCATCAAAGACGAATTCCTTACCGATCATCACTATTATTATGATGAGAAAATGGGTCATTTGTCCAAAAAAATTTAAAACACGGTTCAAATGGACGAGTAAAAAAAAGTACGGGTGAAATAGCCAAAAAATAATAGCAAGGATGAAACTGGATTCCCCCTGACTTATACTTAAAAAAATAGCAAGGATGAAACTGGATGCATCCTGTGTAAAATAAAAATAAGAAAAAAATATTTGAAAATGGACAGGATGAAACAGGTTACATCCTGCCTATTTTTAAATTTTTGTCCATTTAAACAATATCTTTTTAATTTTTGGCTATTTAAACAGTATCAAAACCTAAGTGTCTTTTTCACCCAAGAATTGTTGATTTTGGTCTTTTTGACCAATTTTGTGTATTATGATCACCAAAAGAATTTGAATCACCAAACAATTGAAAGTATATCCCGTGAATGTGACATCTTAAAACATGGACTCCCTGATTACATCTTTGTTAGGGCCAACAAGGTAAAACCAGATCTCTTGCGAGCAGTGATAATCGGACCTGAAGGTACTCCTCACCACGATGGTCTCTTCTTTTATGATATTTACTTACCTTCCAAATTTCCTAATGAATCTCCCAAAATTCGTTCTTTTCATGCCGGTGGGTGGCATGAATGTAATATTCCAAGTCCATGTCCTTGGAGTCCTTCCGCATCCACAATTCTAGAATCTTTAAGATCTATACGTAGATATCAAATCTTTAGAGGAAGTTTTGTCTCTACAAATGAGATGGCAGATTTGAGTGATAATGAATTAGTTTATAAGTTCAATTGGAGTACAATGGTTGATGTACTTAATAAGCCTCCACGGTATTTTGAAAACTTTGTTGCTCGTCATTTTCATGATCGTGCCCAAAAGATTTTAACTACTTGTAAGGCATATATCCATAAGAGAGTCAACATGGTTGATCATCCCGTTATTAGGGTTCCATGGCAAGACGAATTTAATGTAATGGAGAAGCACTATAACAAGCTTGTGGATGCGTTTCAAAAGAACGGGTCTTCTGTGGCTGATTTGTCTAAGCTTGGAATCGAGTTTCATGGTGAGTCATCTTGGGGTACGGGTATGCAGTTAGCTGGATGGGCGGCAGTAATTATTGTCACCTTAGGCGCATTGCCTGTTGCGTGTTATATTATAACCAAGATCTAGTTTCACGGTACGTGAATCCTCTTGCACTTGGGGTATATATATCGATGGATCAGTGGTGCTTTACGTTTTCTATTTTTACGTATGCTTTTTTATTCTCTGTTATTATATCATGCAAGCAAGTACACTGTTTATAAATTAGTTTTTCACTAATGGTTCCAATTCAACATGGTTTGCACCCAAGAAGTTCTTGAACGGGCAAACTATTCTATTCGTAGTTACTAAAGTTTTCCATTTAATTAGTAAACCAATAACACCTGGGTTGATTATTTAGAATGTTCTTTGACCTAGATATCATATATTTTCCAACATATTATAGATCTCTGGTGATCTGGTATCTGTCACAATTGGTTCCAGACATTAACACCAACCGTATTCCCATATAATAGATGGGGGATCTCGCGTGTATTACATGCATTACTGAAACATTTTCTGCACGATCTCAGCTTGAGTCCCTACCATTGTATGAAGTTTATGTCCATGATAGCCAGGGCTATCAGACGGATATCATTTAATGGGGACCCTGATCCGAAGGTCGGGAAGTTCCGGATTGGGATTTTGCTTGGACGGCTACGAAAGACTTCACAGCTACGAGGGACTCTCGGTGTTTACCATAAATAAAACGGTATAATAAAAGAGTCATTATACAGATTTCTCGAACACTCTCTCCTTTCTCTCTTTTCCTCTCCGAAGAAACCACTCTCTCCTTTCTCTCTTTTCCTCTCCGAAGAAACCTAATGGTTGCATGTTAAAAAGGAAGAGAAGAAAAGCTCAATCCACCATCAAGTGTCCATTGTATTCTTCTGGTTGGACGCTTGGGTCTCACCTCTATTGTATTCTTCCTCATCATCCTCCGTGTTCAGCAAATTTCGATTAAACTTCATCGTTATTCTCTCCTCTGCAACATAAAAGATGGTTAAACTTCTTCGCACCAAATTCTTACCCAATCTTTTTTTCCTAAATCTATATTTCATATTTCATACACCGAATCCGGTACAATGTTCAGTGGATGAAGATGGCAGTCAACAACAACAAATCTGGGGATGTGCTGTAATTGGGGATTTTTGGGTTGGATTCAAATCAGCAGAAGTGTCATTAATCAATTAAAGATTAAGGAAGAAATTAGAGATTCGGGAGGGGTTTTACTTGAATTTGTTACATGAAGCTGTTGCTTAAGAAGATTTGTTGTTTGCTGTTATGGTTTGATTTAGGGTTTCATTCGAGAATCAGCGAAGATGGTGATTGTTGGATCTGGGTTTGACTGTGTTCGATTTGAGATGGAAATTAGAGATGTTGTGAACTATTGATGAAGCTCTCTGTTATCTGCGAACCCTAAACCAAGAATTTTTTTTTTTTTTTTTTTTTTTTGAATTTTTCATCTTATTTCACCGCAGGTCAAAGAATTTGGTGCTGCGGTTGATGCTGAAAGAAGTTATTACAGCCATCAGTGCAATCTGTCTCTTTCAGTAATATCAAATTCAAACTCTTGATCTAAATTTCATATTAAACTTTTAATTTGGTTAATTTTCATATTGTGTTTAGATGTTAATTTTCATATTGGTTAATTTATTCATTGAATTTGGGTTTTTTTTTATTTGATATAAATTGAATGGAAACCCAGGTTTTATTTCGGTAATATCAAATTCAAACTCTTTATCTAAATTTCATATTAAACGCTTGGATCAAACGCCTGATTCTTTTTTAAATTTGTTTAATTTTCATATTGTGATAATTTGGTTTAGATGTTAATTTTCATATTGGTTACTTTATTCATTGAATTTGGGTTTTTTTTTATTTGATATAAATTGAATGGAAACCCAGGTTTTGTTTTCAATCTTTATCTCCCAAACCTGATGAAGCTTCTGTTAAAAGAGGTATTCGGTTTCTTCTAGGTTTAAAGTTTGATTATTTTTTTCGTTTGATCTTCTTCTTCTAAATCTCATCTCACAGTATTGTAGCGAAAATTTCATGGGATAATTTACCTGCAACTTTAGGTTTTAATTTCCAATCGAAAGTTTATTTTGGGATTTTGATTTTGATTTTGATTTGGATTATCAATTTCTTTTTTGGTTGTTGTTTTTCGGTTATTCAACTTAAAAATCGTTTTGATCATACTTCGTATGGTTGGACATGTGAGGCTTTCTTTCTTCCCTGTAAGTACAAAGTTTTCGGATTACTGCATGGCTCCTGAATTATTTACTGGTAACAGTTGTGCAAAGACAGCAAAGCAAACACCATTATCATCTTAATGGAATCAGAATTGAAAACCAACTCTCAGTTGTTTTTTTTATTTGATGTGTAAGACGTGCCAATTGTAATCGAACATTTTTAAGACCACATCTCAGTTGGATAAGATTTCCAGGAAGATGGGTGACCTAAGAATTGTCGCAAACCCGTATCAGCTCACCGGAGAACTAATAACAAATGTGTTTATGGTTAGATTTGTGCTGATTTCTATGTTTTTGATATTGTATATATATGTAAAAAATATTTGATGAATATACTGACTGAAGATTTTTTGTTTGTTTATAGTGCCAATTCTGTGTAATTGAAAGATGAAATTGGGGTTTATTGAAGCTGCTGAAATTGGGTTGAGCTCGAATATCCCCATGAGCTATACGATTGAAGAAGAGCTGTTGGTTTTGGCTGTGAACACAGGGAGAAGAAAGATATAGTGTTTTTGAATTCAGGGTTGGTGGTGCTGTATTAAGAATACGTAGTAGAAGATGGAGGAAATCAGTGAAGGCAACAGATTTTGGTGTTCTTACTTGGAACTGAAATTGAGTTCGATTTGAGGGCTTTGGCATAAATTGATTGCTGAGGTTCCTACGCAGTCCTGAATTGATGGAAGATTGCACAGTAACAATGAGGTGATGATGAGACGGACAATATGTGAAAATTGGTGAAGTGGCCTGAGTCTATAGATGACTAGAGAACAACAAGACAGAACATAGTGGAGAATAGTGCTGCTGATATCTTCCAAGGTAGGAACATGAGAAGATGGAGTAACGGCAGAATGGTTGAAATGATTAGTGACAGTGGTGATCTCTCTTGTTGTCTGTAACAACAATAGCAAATCCTGGTGGTTGAACTGTGTTGCAGCCGGGTGGTGGAATTGAGAAGATATGAGAATGGGTCAGTGAGAAGGAAGCTGTCTTGGAGGAGTGGAAGGCATGAGAACAAGCTGGGATACCTAGGATTTTTAGTTCAATCTTTTTGGTGGAGATGTTGTTGGGTGAATAACTTCCACATTTTTCAAGCTTCTCTGAATCAACATGAATAAGGGGATTAGATGACATACATGGTATTCTGAATCTACATAATATTTCCAATCTGATTGCTGAGTTCGTGGTATTCTGAGAATGTGAAACCTGCTTATTAAAAAAAAAAAAAGCTTCTTGGGAAAGAGAAAAGCAAACACAATATCCCGGATAATTCGATGCCATAAACCAAGACTGAAACACCATAGTAGCCGGAATATCTTTCTATATCCTATATTTGGATAATTCGAGGATGTATCGGCTTTTTATTAATTGCAGTTAGGTTGAGTTGGAATCAGTGGTGGTTGCAGAGCTGTTGTTGGTGTTGCTACCAGAGAAGCTACAACAATGGGGAAATGGGTTATGGTGTGTGTGCTCTGAGACTTGCAGTGACTGAATTTGGGATTGCAACTGTTGGTGATGGCTGAGCAGATACAGGTAAGTAGATGTTGATGCTGTGTGTTAATCTTGAATGGGATTTGAATCTGAGTTGGAGCTGACAGTATTGAAGTTGGTGATGAAGAAATGTTGTTGTTGGTTTGTCTCTACATAAGAGATAGTGATGGTGTTGATTCTTTTGGTTTGAATGAGGTATGGAGTCTGGTGGTATGTGCAACAGAGAGACGTCCAAGCCCAAGGGATCTGAATTGCAGTTAGAACTTCTAATGATGTATGAAAAGGGTTTCAAGTGACTCAGGGAAGATTTCAAGCTGCTACTGTGACTGATGGAGATAAACAGGGATATGTGCAAGTAAACGCATACGTTTTTGTTTGATCCTCTGCCGATTTCCTGAACATGGATGTAAATATAGTTTCGTTTCCTGAATTAATAAAAAGAAGGCGATTGAGAGGAATAGAAGAAGGAGGTAAACGTAGAAGCCCTGGAATTATATTGGTAATTTTTTTTTTTTTTTTTTGCTTCTATTGATTTTTTTTTTCTTCGTAGCATCTGTGCTTAATGATCATAAACTTTTCTTAAGAATTTACTTTTGATTTGTACAATCTTAATTTTCTTCGTAGAATTGTTTTTGGTTGTTCTTCTGCTTCTGTACAATCTTAATTTTCCGCGGGTAAACCTTATTTTGCTCTTTAAGTTTTGCATTAACCAATTTATCTCTAAAAACAAAACGATGTGGCATTGCTAACACACAGGAGAAGTACGTCTCACAATTCATTGGTATACTTTCAGGTTAAAATTACACAGGGAGTAAAGCCAGTGTGAGAGACCGTTACGGACAATCATTACATCTGTTGGTGTGCGATTATAACTCACCGGTGATGCTCATCACGTCTTCCTTGTAGAGATCTTGAAGCTCGATAAGGTGGCTTGGAGTCATGCTCTCGAATCCATATTTTAATCAGGTTATGGTAGGTAATTTCGATGTTTGTGTGTTTTATCCGGACCAAGCATATCTCAAGATCCATAAAAAATCTACAGTAACCGTTTAGACTTGATAATTCTTTGTATTACCGATTTCCTTATTTAATTATCTAGCCATAATTATCGGTTCCTGATTCAAAAAAATTTCCTTAGACTTGAAAAATTCTTAACCGATCCTCATTGCTAAATGTATATAGTTGCTTGAACATAACTATAAATATAGCTATGAGTTTATGAACATCTGTTTGTTAACTCAATAAAAATCAAAAGGAGATTGCTCGGGAGTTGGAAGCTTATATAATTATTGCCGGTTTAGTTTAGCCTGTTATTTTTTCTGGGACTTTGAACTCAAGAACACCTTGGTGCGTTGGGATTTTATCCATTCCTTCACTTGATGTTTTGACTAATATATAACCTAGATGTTAAATAGGAGAACATGGGTTCTTTTATGATAATCCCATCTGTATGGAGGATTCATTATAGGGTATGTTTGATAGGTAAGACTTAAGTGTACACACAAGCAAGCTTTTCATTTGGTTTTCTGACACCAAATGTTCAACCAATTTGTTCACCTGTTCGTAATGAATCTACCAAGTAAGGGTTCTATTGATGGCTAATTCAGTTCCATATCATAGTTACTTTTATTGACTATTAGTGCGACTCCTCTATTTTGGAATTCTGATTTTTAATTACTTACATAGTTTATTGATTTGAGGTACGAATTGATTCTGTTACACATCTCATGTGAACAATATTATCAAAGAGGTGCTTCGTGCTTGCGTTTATGGTGGGCTATGTCATCAAATAACACCATGGGTATATAGTCTTGGTCTATGACTCCATAAGGGCAAGTATTGACAATGAGGTCACTTATAAGAGTTGCTTAGAACCATAAGAATTTAGTTCTTACGACTCCATAATAATTTAGTTCTTCTATATTTTTAAAACTAATGCACTTTCTTTCAGGGTACTACCTGATGGGCAACAGATCAGTTGTATAAATAGGTTAGCATTTATAGAGTGATCAACAAAGGTCAGTTATAAAAGAATTGTTTACCTCATGTTTATAAGAATTGTTGTTACTGACATAGTAGTATATACTTTTATCTAAGGTGGAGAAAAAACATAGTTTTACTCACTCCATCCAATCAACATCCGGAAGAAGGCATAGGCTGCTCTGGACGAATTCAAACAAACAGAAAAAGAAAATTGTCTCTATCCAGAATGATATCGATCGTGCTCTAATGTACAGGTTTTTTACGTGGTTCTAATTTTCTTGATTATTTGGTACTATAATTTTCAAAATTATTTATTGTGATCTTTGTTCCCAAGATGAAAAATGTTTGCAATTTATTTTTGTATGGACAGTTCAGTTTGCTTTGTAATATATGTTGCCATTCTTTTAGGGAAGATGCAAAAACAGTAAACTAAAAGAGATCAAGGTTGTAACATTATTGTGCTGGTTGCTCATCGCACACTCCTTATGTTGTTGATGACCCAAGGACCAATCTAAGTTTGCTTTGTAATATATGTTTCCATTCTTTTAGGCGAATATGCAAAGACAACAACAATATGAACCTGAAAGAGATCATGCTATAACATCATTGTGGTGGTAGCTCATTGCACACTCCTGACGCTGCTGATCAACCCGGGACCAATCTGATGTAGCCTGTAATTTGTGTATTGGAATTTTTTATACTATGTGAGGATGCCGTGCCTGAAATTTTTATACAATGCTTCATTTTAAATTCAGGTGCGAGAGTTCGCATACAAAAGACTGATATTATGACATCCTATTTTCTCATAAAAAAATCAACTAAATATGCTCTCGATTATTATAGACATGACAAACTAATTTAAATGTGAGAAATACATATGCTTTTAAATTTTCTCGACCGCCGGGGCCGTAGGATCCGGCCCCTTTCAGCTAATATGACCCAACCAATTAAACATGCTACATTGAATATATAGGGGTAGCGATGAATTTCCTATATTGTCGTCTCAATCTATCTTTTGGACCTGGCTTAAAGATGTCTATTTATAAATGTACATTTGTTTTCTTCTTATTAAAGTGTAATAATTCACCGAATAACTGTCAAATACCAAACTGGTGTTCATATGTCCTACTGTGTAAGCTAAATCCGTTTTATGATTTGGCCAGCCTTACTTCACATCACGTAAAGATACTTCCGATTATATATTCAAAGTTAGCACTGATAGTCGTTCTACAATGACCCGACTAAATAAATATGCTCCCGACTATTATAGACTGGACCAACTAACACACTAATTTTAATGCGGGCACTATATTTGTCTTTAAAATTTCTCCACCGCTGGGGTCGTAAGCTCCGACACCCTAACTAACACACTAAATATGACACCACCAACTAAATATTAGGATCGTTCTTCTATGACTCGATCAACTAAATATGCTCCCGACTATTATAGGTACGACCAACAAACACGCTAATTTTAATGTGGGAACTACACCTGCCTTTAAATTTTCTCGACCGCCGGGGCCTTAGTTCCCGGCCCCGTATTCAGCTATTAGGGTCCAACTAATTAAAAACGCTATTGTGACCCGACTAACTAAAAAACTATAATATGATCGACCAACTAAGTATTTGGGCACTACATCTACTTTTAAATTTTCTCCACCGCCGGGGCCGTAGGCCCCAACCCCCTATCCAACTACGATGGTCCAACTAATTAAACACGCTACTGTGACCCGACTAACTAGCACACTATAATATGACACGACTAACTAAATATTGGGACCTTTATGCTATAAACCGACTAACTAAATAAGTTCCTGACTATTATAGACATGACCAACTAACACAATAATTTTAATGTGGGCACTATATCTTCCTTTAAATTTTCTCCACCGGCTACTATGGTCTAACTAATTAAACACGCTACTGTGACTCGACTAACTAGCACACTATAACATGACACGACCAACTAAATATTGGGATCGTTATGATATGACCCGACTAACTAAATATGCTCCCGACTATTATAGACAGGACCAACTAACACACTAATTTTAATGTGGGCACTATATCTTCCTTTAAAAGTTTCCCACCGCCGGGGCCGTAGGCCCCGGCTGTCCGGCTACTATGGTCCAACTAATTAAACAAGCTACCGTGACCCGACTAACTAGCACACTATAATATGACACGACCTACTAAATATTGAGACCATTCTGTTATGATCATAGACTAAAATTGCATGGGAAGATACTGATCGACTGACCAAACAAATGTACAATAAACAAAACTTTAAAAAGGTAGAGCCTCGGCCGAACATGAAAAATCAACAAGAGGTTAGAACAAGTTTTCGAAAATCGACAAGAGGTTGAGCGCCGGCCGCAGGCCGGCGTGATTCCTAGTACGAGAATAATTATTTAATTAAGTCGAAAAAAGTAGTGTTAATGGAAATGATACCTGCAATTCAGTAGTAACAGGGTATTCATCCATGTCAACGTAATTCTTGTTAATAGAAGCCATCATGAGTTTATCACATTCAGGTTCCATCCAAGTGGTTACGAAGGAAGCAAGATTTAATCTTGGATTACCATCTAACATCAGCTCATCGTTAATGATCTGATATGCTGCTTCTTTAGGGATGGAATCCTCCCCCATCTTAAATCTAATAGTAACACAAACAAACACAACAAAACAAATTAGATTAGTTATAATTTGCTTAATTATGAAAGAGATAAATCTGATTAAAAGATCGATTGTTGTTATGGTTGTTAATTGTACCTGGGAAGGATAGTACGAACATAGCGAGATGCAAAAGTGGAGTGAACCGAAGCATCAGAATGAGATTCTGCTTTGGATAGAACCATCTTTAAAAAGTTTTAGAGATTTGGAGAGGATTTGGAGAAGAAGGAAAATGTACAGAGAATTAACAATAAACCAATGCTGTCTTTATATAGTAACGCGAAATTGGGGATATAAAAAGGAATTGGGAGATATTGATTACTTCTCCCAACCCATGGTGTGTGTTAAGGGGTGATTTTTGGGTATGAAAATACTAAAATACCCTTTGGTTAATTAAAAAACATTATGAAAAGACCATAATACCCTTTCTACTAAAACATTAAAATCAAAAACCAAATTCATATATCCCCCATTTACACAAATCAGTACAGAGACCTTTGTTAGGGTTAGGTTAAAAAAAAAAAAAAATTCATCGTTCTTCATCGTTCTTCGTCGATTAATCGTCGATTCAAAAATTTCTTCGTCGATTAACCAACCCGAATCATAAACAATGCCTCCACGAAAGAAACCAAATGCCCAATCGAACTCAACATCATCGATTGCTCAACAAAAACAGGCGGAAAGACTTGCTAAGATTGCTCAAGAGCAAGAACACGAAGAAGCAACGTTATCTAACGATCAACTACTCAAATATATGGCTTCTGTGAGAAGGTAAGTCATTTAAAACTACTTTGTAGGTGTTTAAATCGATCTATAGCAATGGGTTTAGGTTAGAATCGCGAAACCTAACTCAAACAGTTGAGTTTCAGAGAGTACCGGCACTGAAATTTGTATGAATACAGTGCCGGTTTTGTGTTCCGGCATTCAATCTAGGATGAATACAATGTCGGTTTCCATCCCCAGATTAACCAGAAACTGAATTTTCTTTACCGGCATTCAATATAGGATGAATACAGTGCCGGTTTTTAGTACCGGCAGTGTTTGATAATAATTCGAGCATGCCGGTAGTGTACTTAAAACATACAGGAGAGTTTATGAATTTGTCACCAGTACCGGCATAGATTTTTGGTTTCATTACATGCCGGTTTTTAGTACCGGCATTCATTTGTAATAATTCGAGCATGCCGGTAGTGGACTTAAAACATACAGGAAAATTGTCAATAAAACCGGCATATATTTTAGGTTGCATTTGTATCTTAGGTAGTTTGTACCCAAGACTGTCGATAGTCAATGTGTCTTGCTTCGGAACATTGTACCGGCGTGGTTTAATTTAAGGTATTCAATGCCGGTACTTCAACTGAAGGTGAGTTGTGTTATATTCATTGCTTTCCGTGTGCTTACGATATAGGTCAAAAGCAAAGGAAGCCAACAAAAGAAAAAATAAAGATGATGTCACTAAGAGAAGAAGGAAGGACGGTCTTGATACTCCTCAGTCTCTGCCTCCTCGAGGGAAAGATGAGGGTCGTAAGATACGTTTGGGGGCTGGTACAAGAGGGATAATTTGGGAGAGTGGTAGTGACCGTAGTCGACTTGCAAACCGTGAGCAGGATGATCAAGATGAACCAGATGAAGAGGAAAGTCAATTAGCAATCCAAAGCGAAGTTGGTGGCCCAAGTCAACAACCAACACAAGGCAATGGCAAGAAGGGGAAGGGCAACGTCAAAGTGAAAGTTAAGGGTTCTCACCTTCCTCACATTGATGACATGATTCCTGACCTTGAACGTGGTAGAATTTGGGGCGATGCTCCGGAACCGAAAACACTATTTGGATACAAGCACTCGTGGGCTCGTACTATCTATCAAACCTATGTAAGCATTTTCTATTTTGTACATATGTATTGTTGTGTATTTATGTAAAATCTCTTAATTGTATTGTCTCTCCTAATTGTAGGATCATAAGAAGGCTGTGCGTGTTTGCCGAAACCAAGTCGCGGATGGTTGGGACTTGTCCGAGGAATGTGAAGAGGTCCAAACAATAGTAAAGGATTCTGGTCTATATTCTTTGGTTGAAAATTATGTGAAGCCTGATTCTGTTACTGTCAATTGCTTCGTCGAAAGGTATCATGGTGAAACCGATACCATGCACTTTCCTTTTGGGGAGATGACCTTCATCCCTGAAGATGGTCAGAACATTCTAGGCTTGAATGTTATTGGCAAATCAATTGCAGAAGGAGTTGAGTCTCTAGACCTAGAATGGTCAACGTTGCACGGTCTGACTAACAAGCTATTTGGTTGGGACTACAAAACTTCTGTGGAGAGCTTTTATGAATCCACGTCTGGTAAGACAAAGACAATCAAGTTGACGCTGCTTAAGAAGAATTTTGAAAAGACAAAGAAAAGAAGTTTGGAGGATGGATGGGACCCTAAACAAATTCGTTATACCGCCACCGCTTACACTGTTATACATCTTGGGCACTAGGGTATTCCCCGACACCAATGGCAACTGGGTTAGTGCGAACTACCTTCAGTACTTGGATCCGTTGGAAGGTGTCTATGGATATTCTTGGGGCACCGCGGTAATGGCACATTTGATGATGGAGATGAGAAGGGCCTCTAAGGCTAAAACCAACCAATTTGTCGGGAATTTCACTCTACTGCAGGTAAATTTGTTCTTAAACTTATGTTATTATGTATATTGTTCATATGTACTCTTATCGTGAACTTAGAAACAAAACTTATTGCTTCACATTGGAATAGGTGTGGGCTTATGAACACTTCCCAACCTTGTTCAAGGCCTACCCCTCCTTGAAGATCATAGATCTTCCAGAACCCGATACGCCTCTAGCTAAGAGATACGAGTTCAACAATACTCCAAAGCCCGGTAACATAGGTCGACTGATCGATATGAGATTGGCTTTGGACGCAATGAGTACCAAAGATGTTGTGTTCGACCCTTACAAGGAGGCTAGAGGAAACCGGCAGGTTTTGAGGTTTGGTAACGTTGCATTTTACCATGGGCCGTTGTTCCACCCAAAAGGATACGTTATGGCTAATCCTACGCGTGTGATGCGTCAACTTGGATATAAGCAATTAGCACTTTTCCAGACGGCCTCTTTTCAATGTTTTGATCTCGACCTTTCTCGGTGTTATTCAACTCCAAATCGGTTGCATGTAGAGTATGTTCCAAAACCGGACCCAACAGATTGGAGGGATAGGGAACCACGTCGTTTGGTAGATATTAGTCAGTGGGAAAAGTTGGAGATTGCTGAAAACGGTGATGAAGTTGATGCCGATACATGGAAGATTACCTGCAATGGTCACATCCTTATGTCGTCCGCCCGGATGACGTCCAAGTTCCTCCCCAGAAAAACCCTCCAGTTCCAACTCCCGCACAGGCACCACCTACGATGACCCAACTTAATAACACCGTTGGATTGCTTGTAAGTATTGTTAATTGCTTCGTCGTTTAATATACACATAATCTTATATGTATACTAATTATGTGTTTGTTATATTAAACTAGCGGCGTCGGCTTGGCAAGTTAAAGAAGATGTTGGGTTGCAAGTACCAGGAAGGAGAGGTGCTGTCCCTTGAAGAAATGAAGGAATTCGAGGAAAAGCTTGATAGAATTGAAGAAACCGACCCTAGTGCAAAAGCTTTGTTCGGGGAAACTAAGTACAAACCGTCCCAAAAGAAGCAAAAGACCCAGTGATTTAACTCTTTAGTTGTGTTTCTTTTTTTGGATGGTGGTTGTCACGTCTTGAACAATTCCGAACTTGTTTTCGTTTGTACCGCGTGGTTAACTCTTTAGTTGTTTGGTTTGCTTTTGGTTTAGGATACCTGGATTAAGAACATTTGATAGCAAAATCCAGTTGGTTGGTTTATGTTGAGTATGTTTTGATTTCTAGTGATTCGTTTATGTTGAATATGTTTATCCTTGCAAGATTTATTTGTGACTTTTACCGGCATAGATAAATTAGGCTAACAAAGCCGGTTTATGTACCGGCACTGTTTAATATTTATTCATCAATGCCGGTTCTAATAACCGGCAATGAAATTGTTTATAAAACCATATCGGGACAAGAAGATTAAAAATTCCATGTTCCTGTAGAGATATTCGAAGGTACCGGCTCAGTATTATTTTCTAACATCTATGCCGGTTTTATGATATTTTCGAATTTTCATAGTTGTCAGAAAACCGGCACTGTAAAATTGAATACTTCCATGCCAGTACTCTGCTAGTTTTGAATAAAAATCCATTTCGAATGCTCTTCTATTTTATTCCTAATTAATCTATTACATTGGATTTGAAACTTTTAATTAAAACATGCTAAAAAACATGGCATGGATTACATTTGGTTAAAGATAATCTATTTCCATCCCTTTTCAACAATTGCGGAACCTTTGAGCCTTTCCGAACCTCTTCAAGACATCGTCCGGGAGGGGGGTGTCAAGGATCAGCTTCATTGGTTTTTCTTCTCTTTCAACATATTCCTTTCCCTTCATATAACACCCATCACACCCATCGATTGGCTTGCATTGGCCCTTGTGGTTTTCTCTTGACTCTGCTAGTTCAACAGCTTTGTCAAACCATTGAAACTCATTGCACTTTGGGTGATTCAAACACCTTAGAAACATTCTTCCATTTTCAGCATCATCAGTTTTTGCAATCCAAAACCGGCGTGTCCCATCACAGCTTCTACACTTTGAATAAATAAAAGGACAGTCCATGGCTAGATGAGAAGGTGACTTGCAAATTTGACACTTGCAATGATGACTCTGTAAGAGAAGATTATATTAGTCGTGCGTCATAGTAGTGAAGATCATATTGTTAGTAAATCTACTTACTTTGCAAATAGAGGAAGATGATGAATCCCCCATACCGTGCTTGCTTTCTTGAGAGAATGATTTTTGTAATTTGGTTGCTGGTTTGTGTTGTATTTTCCAAAGGAATGAGGGTATTATATAGAGATGAATCTCCAACGGTCTTATTTTTCAAAAAACTAGCCGTTTTTTTTTTTTGAATTTATCAATTACCGGCATAGACGTTATTATAGATTGAATGACGGTTTCATTTACCGGCGTTTCAAAGTGTTTAGAAACCATGCCGGTATTGGTTGCATATTTGTCTCAATCTCTGTTAAAAAATTTCCTAGTACCGGCATTGTAAGCTTATCATAAACCGTGCCGGCAATGTTTGCCAGCATACTATTTCACAGTTACGACAATGCCGGTTGAGGCGATTTTCCAAAAAACTAGTCGTTGAAGTTTTTCTCTATATAAAGGGAGCTAATTCCTGGACCCAAATAGCAAAAAACTCGCGTTCTTATATATCTCCTTGAGCCTCTTAACTTTAAAACCTAAACCCCAGAATAATTATCAATAAATAGCTTAGTATAGTACCTAATCCACCATACAACCAATGGCATCGTTTGACTCGGAGGAAGATTTAGCAATCACCCAAGCATGGTACGCTGAAACTCGTCCATCAACTATAGATAGCAGCACGCGGGATTCCATGTGGTTGAAGATTTTTAACAAATTTATTCACGATTACGGTAACCCGAAAGGAAGAACTGCTCAACAAATCGAGCAATGACACGACATCATCCTAGCTGCTACGGTTGAGTATCTAAAAATGAAACACCGGATCGAGCACGCCAGCCGCAATAGATTGTCCCCTCAACAACTCGTAAGTATCTTTATGATTAGTTGGACACAATCTACTCTTTCTCAAATTTTATGTAACAAACAAAGTTTGTGTGTTGTTTTGGTAGAATGAAGCCAAATGGAGAAAATCGAGTACAAAATCGAACAATTGCACTCATAAAGTTATGTCGCAAATACAACGAGTTTCTTGCAAGATACAGAGGGAATAGGTTTCAAGCTCATGACGCATATACCAAATGGAGAAAAGAGCCTTTTAGGCATTTCGAAGCTGCTATGCTTATTGAATCTCGTTCCAAGAAATGATGTTAGTTGCAATTGGTTTGAGTTAATGTTTTTAAGTTTATTTTCTTAAGTTTATGTGGTCTATGTTATTTATTTCATCAATTTTCTTTCCTTATCCGGCATCGAAAAATAAACCAAATACTATACCGTTACATGTGCCTCCGTTGAATTCTGCTCACCAAATACTTATTGTCAGAATACCGGCATTGAATTGTTCCATTTTTCAATGCCGGCATTCGACTTGATTACAAACACAAGTTATGTGGCAGTTACAAAACTCATTCATTCCACTTATTTGACGGTTACAAACTATTTTATCCCACTTATTTGACCGTTACAAACTATTTTATCCCACTTAGTTGACGGTTACAAACTCCTTCATTCTATTTAAGTGGCGGTTATAGAAAGGAAATCATTCATTCCCCATTTTTATTCAATCTCCTATTTTGTTTCATCTTCTATATCAAAGCCAATGGGTAGTCGCAAAAACCGTGAAAACCCATACCCAATTCTGAAAAATCTGTTGATGAAGGTGGTAAATCGAAATCAAAAGCGCAAGAACTGCCTGAAGAGTCTGATGGTGAGGCGAGAATAACAAATTTGCTTAGGTAAGTGATGTATATGTTGAATTGAGGTTTTTAATTTTAGGGTTTATCCCATAGTAGAAAACACAAAGTGAAATCATGTTGTTTAGTCTTTCTACTACACTAAAAGTAATTTTAAAAATTGGAATTTTAAAAATTGTTCCATGTTTGATTGGCGGTAGAATACAATTTGAAAATCATGCCAGAATATATGTCCTGAATCCAGATTTTATTGCATGCCTTTACCGGCATACATATTTAATTGAATACCATGCCGGTTTTATGTACCGGCTTTGTATATTTCATCAATACTATGCCGTTTTCATTAGCCTATTTTGTTAAAATCTCTGTACTAAAATCCCACAGTACCGGCATTTAAACTTTCTATATAACAATGCCGGTTCTCAGTGCCGGCGTTGTTGATATGTTAACTTACTATGCCGGTTTTCTGTTGGAAAAAATGTTCATTCTCCGTCTAAAATTCAAAGAAAACCGGCATAGTATTTTAATTGATTAGAATGCCGGAACTTATGTTACGTTCGATTTCTATGCCGGTTGTCATTATATAACTCAGTTTACATATTGGAATATAGGACTAGAGCAGAAGAACAGAACAAAAGAAAAGGCAAAGTTGTTTTAGAAGCAAAAAGTAAGTCTTCTCGACCTAGTCGTCCTGATCCGTCTACTGCTAAGGTCACAATTCGGGATCAACCTATAAGCTACCCAACCAGCAGTGATGATGATGATGAGTGGGAAACATATCCTGTACCCGAACGAGCAGGTGGCTCATCCTCACAAGCAGGTGGCTTAGGACAGACCGATGTCGGAGTTGAAGCCCCTAAGGATAATGAAAAGGCACCCCCAGCCCACTTTCGTGATAAGTATGACATGATTCCAGACCGCGATGATGGCAAACATTGGGGTGAACCGATAAACCCGCAACTCTTATTTGCCTACAAACACTCTTGGGCTCGCCGGATATATCAAACTTATGTAAGACGTTTGCATCTTGTTATTATATTATTTATTTGTGATCAAGTGAATGTAATTTACTTCGGTGTGTTTTTATAGGACCACAAGAACGCCTTCCGTGTTAGCCGCCATCAACAATCGGATGTATGGCCTTTGAAGCTTGAGTGTGACGCCGATAAAGCTGTAGTCAAAGCATCTAGGTTGTATCCCGCGATAAAAAATTATGTGGCCACTGATACCGTCACGGCAAACTGCTTTTTGGAGAGGTTTTTTGGTGAATCTGATACCATGCATTTTCCTTTTGGCGAGATGACCATCATCCCTGAAGATGTCCAAAGGATAATAGGTCTTGAGGTTCTTGGGAAACCCGTTAAGGTAGGAGATGACTCTAAGGACTTGGAATGGGACAAGATCTATGAACTGACTAAAAAGTTGTTTGGATGGGACAAGGAAACCACTTTGGAAAATATGTACAAGACTAGGCGTTCCCAGACAAAGACTATCACATTCGTCAAACTCGTTGAATTGTTTGGGAACACGAAGAACAAGGAATTGAATCCCGAACAAGTCCAGCAAACTGTCGCGGCTTATATGTTGTTCATCTTGGGCACAACTATATTCCCTGACGCCAATGGTAATAGGGTGCATATGAACAACCTACAATACTTGGATCCTTTGGAAAAGGTTCATGAGTATTCATGGGGCACTGCTTTCTCGGCACATTTTTTGGCAGAAATGCGTCGAGCATCTAAGGCGAACGCCCGTCAATTTAATGGGAATTTCACTGTACTCCAGGTTTAGTCAACTACTTATTTTTTTGATTGTTGTGATTAAATTTGTTAGTTTCCAATTATTAATTTTCTTATACATTTCATTGGAACGATCTTTCATTGGCGTAGGTGTGGGCTTATGAACACTTCCCAAAATTGTTCACACGGTATAAAGGGATTGAAGATTTTCTTTTGAATATCAAGAGAATAGGCCTCTAGGTCATAAATACTACTTCGATAATACCCCAAGGCCTAATAACAAAAACGGTTATTAGCAATGAGATTGGCTTTGGACTCGGTGGATGTCCAAGATGTGGTGTTTGATCCATATAGGAATGCCAGGAGTTCACTTTCAACAGTGATGGCGTGACAATGTTTCATTTACAACAGACCGTTATTTCATCCAAAAGGATTTGTTATGCACAACCCTCGTATCAGAACCAGAGAATGTAATGAGCCAACTTGGGTACAAGCAGTGTTCAATTGAAAGAAGACACATTGAAAGATCTCATGGATACATGATGAACTCCATGAATATGAGTTAGAGTTTTATTATTGGTTAGAATAGTTGGATTTCACAAAGAGTTTATCAATTTATCGTTTGCAATTCTCTTGAAAATATTGTGACAATGTTTCATCTATTTTACAACGGAATTTCTCTCAATGACTTTCCTCAATGCCAATCAAGTGAGAACCATACTGAGAACCATACTCTCGTAGTTTACGACCCAAAACCTATTCTTGCACATTGGACTGAAAGGGAAGAAAAAGGACTTGTGTTGGATAGGGGTGATTGGGAATTGGCTGAGAACGGTTATGAGAGTGAACCAGCCTTCCTAATAGGCCATCGGAAGTTCACGCATCCTTATGTTGTACGCCCGGATATAGTAGTTGTTCCTCCACCACCAGCACATGCCTCCACAACTCCGGAAACTGTACCCGCACTTGTACATCTCGTTACGTTGTTGGTACGTACGTCTTGTTCATTGCCATTCTTTTAATCTATGTCTATGAACTTATACAATCGAACATACTAAGTACATGTTTAAAATTTCCTTAACAGCGTCAGCGGATTGGAAATTTGTCAAAGTTCTTTAAGAAAAAGAACAAGAAAGGAGAGGTGCTGACCCAGAAAGAAATGGAGAACGTCGAGCAAAAGATGGACAAAATTGAAGATCCGAAGGCAAAAGACTTGTGGGGCGAAAGGAAGAAGAGGGTACACAAGAAGCCAAGAACCGAGTGATCGTGTGTTTATTCTATAGTATTTGTTTGGTTTGAACAATCTAGTGTTGGTTTATGTTTGTTTGTGAGTCTTGAACAATGTGTTTGCTTGTGTTTCTTCCTAAACTCTTTGCTTGACTTGGTTTATGTTTGATTTGTTTTCGGTTTGGAACCACAAAACTTAGGAGTTTGTTCTTGTATACAATCTAGTAATTTTATTATATTTATTATGTTGATAAATTTGTGTCAAATTACCTCTTTTACAGAGTTTGATTGATTGTGCCCAGATCACTTAAATTTCTAAGTTTTTCTTGATAACCGGCGTGCTCGAGAACAGTAAAAACCATGCCGGTTCTTTAAATGACAGAGTTCCGGTATTTATTTGTGTTTGGATACTATGCCGGTTTCTGTAATCTCCATGATAAATATGATTTTGACAGAAAACCGGCACAGTAATGAGGTTAATGTCAATGCCGGAAATGTCACTGATTTCTCTGGAAGTTTTTTCCTCATATCCGGCATGGGTTCAAACAAGATTCTACGCCGGTACACAAGTTCCGGAGTAGCCAATATAAAACACAACTATGCCGGCATGGGCATCAAAATATGATTTAATGTTTACAATTCACACTTCCAAAAAAAAATAAAATGTTGCGTACTAGTGAACCACATACATCAAAATTACTCATCGTCGCTTCCACACGTATGAAGTTGCATCTTCTCCTCTTGGAGAGGTTTTTTTGATAAGGCCAACGCATCCCAAAATTGGTGATTCTCCTCATACAATGCCATCCATCCCTTCCAGATATTGGGATCTAGAGCCTTGTTTTTAATCATCCCACAAACAGGTGGCAATGGACAATTTTCTTTGAGTTTTAGAATAACGAAATGATTACCGTTCACGAACGCCAAAACAACTCTTCTCTTCTTAAGGGATCCTTCGCATTTTTGCCACTTTGGGGTAAATGTTACTTCTACGGTGGGGGTAAAATAATGAACAACACATCTAAATGTATCCGCCACCAGATGCCCACAAAGCGGCATTCTCATCCAATATTCAGAAGGAAGAAAGTTCATCTGTTGTTCGGGCCCCAATACTTGAGCATGCATATCATCAAACCCCTCGCCTACACCAACCAATTGCTCATAAAAGCTCCTTTTGTTCACAAGTTGTTCGGCCATCCTCATTCTAGCATATTGGCATGGTGTCATACCTCTACTAACCGCCGTGTCAAAGATTCCTAATTGTTCAGTCACAGCATGATAGCCACAATTTCCATCTCTGTCGACATCATCCGTATATAAAATATACTCGCGAATAACCTTAGGAAGTTGGTCTATGTAAGACTGTATCTTGGTATGATAACTTCTAATTGTCCTACCTGTTCTGGGATCCTTATACATCTTCATATTACACTTTTGTAACAATAATATATCCAAACCATCCTCTGCAATCTCTACACTTGCAATGTCTTCGATATGTGATGGGAGTCCGTACTTCCTTGGCCTACCCCTTCCCCTTCAAACTAAAACTACGTTAACTTTGCTATCACTTTGGTTTGTCACCACCTTAGCCTCGTCACCTTGTTGTTTTTTGACACTTGATGTTGATACCTTTGGCGGCCTACCCTTCTTCTTTGGAACCTCCGCTAGATCGACGATGGGTATGGCTTCGGAATGCTGATGTTCTCCCTCGTGCATATCTTTTAAAATTGTTGGGATTTCATGTTCAGCCAAGCACCTCAGTATCCCATGGAGATTGCCCGGGATCTCCCGAAGGGGGAGGGTCGAAAGATAGTTGCTTCCAAAATGGATCAATAACCTCAATAGGTATCAGTTCTTCATACTTCACAAGCATATGACGACATGGAAGCCCCAATGAAGACATGTCGGGACAAATACACACATCACCCGGTTTTCCGTAATTTTTCTCATATTCCATTTGTCTCATCATATGTTTTATTGCCCAATGAGAGACGTTGAATTCTATTCCTTGGAGAAAGTTACCATAATGAAGAAATTGAGTCATCCTTTCCATTGAGCTTTTCTCAAAAGCCTCCTTAATCCTATTGATATCTTGCTTAAAGTATTGCTCCATTGCCTCGGTGACCGTAACCACATTGCCTTGACCGGACTGGATGAGATCTTTAAATCTCCCATGAGCGGCCTCGGCTGCACTAGTTGCTTCCGTCTTGAAGTGTCTATACCGGTTTGTCCATGCACGTACAAATTTTTCCTTGAACTTATCCAACCATTGAGTCCGACAATACCAGACGGCGGTCGGATAAACTTCGTTCCAATCGGCAATAAACTTCTCCAATCTCTTTTCGTACATAACCTCGGTAAGAGACCAATAAACTTTCTCCCAATCTCTTAGAAATTCCAACCACTTTTTATGATTTTCCGCATGTTCTTTGTCCACTCGCTCCTTTATCTTGCCTCTCTCATCTTCTTCTTCTTCGGGGATAGTTTGTTCTTTCGAACATCTTCCAGTTGTACCATCATTCTCTTCTTAATATCCGCCTTTGCGGGTTCAAACAAGGCATGGCAAGTTTTTATCACATTATTACGTATATGATATGTACATAGGAAATTTTGTGCGTCCGGGAAGACGTCGGATATTGCTTTCATTAATGCGGCTTCGTTATCAGTTACGATGACCCTCGGAAGTTGATTTTCCCGGAAGAACAACTTCAATTGTCGTAATGCCCAATGATAATTATGGTCCCTCTCGTTTTCCATTAAACACCAAGCCAATGTGAATGTTACCTTGTCCGAGGTTTGCCCCACGATGTTGAACAACGACATATTGTATTTGTTTGTCTTGTAGGTGCAATCCATCAAAAGAACACCACAACATGTATTTGCCAACTGTGAAAGCATAGGATGCGAAATGAATATTTGAAGGGGCTTCACGTCCGGTCCTCTTTTAATGATACGCGTGTAGTTGTGATCCCAAACTATCTTCTCAAATTCTTGCATAACGCTCCTCCCTTCCCATTCCACCCTTCTAATAGTTACTTGTGCGGCATAAATTGTACGTAGAGAAGACACGTTAGTCTCGTCCTTTTCCTTGAAGCCTCTGAGAATTTGTCTCGGTTTGATAAGTGCTTTGGTCAATCTCTTTACATCCTCGAACTCGTCAGGTTTTAGCTTCGCAACTAAGGAGTGACCAACAAAATCTTTCGGATCCCGATGGTTACGACAGCCACATAAAACCTCACAATCCCAATTTTTCATGTCATTTAAACGGAATACAAGCTTAAAAGGGCAATCATTCTTCCTCGTACGAGTCTTGTATACCCTATTAGTCTTCTTTGGATATACATAATCCTTTCTCTTGTGGCTATTCTTCTCCTTGTATTTCCCACTTCTCTCACAAGCCATCTCAAAACGCCTCTTCGAACCTTCGGTATTCCTCACCAACACACACATGTTCTTAAGAGCCGTCTCTTTATCCCAAGCGATTGCTTCCTTTCGATCTGTTATTCCCTACATAAGAACAATTTCGCATTCATTACTAGCAATACATTAGTAATGTTCAAGATACTAGGTGAAAAGTATTATTTGGTCACATACCGGAGGGATTTTATAGTATTTCGACGTATCCCGATAAAGCGGCTTTGCATTTGTTGGATCAATATATGTCACCACCTAAGGATCGAATTGAAAATTAGTTCCAAACAACATTAAAACACTATGCCGGAAACCCGTACCGGCATGCTCGACCATTGTTCCGGCATAGTCTAAGTTAACCAAAACGGAAGACCAAATTTGAAACCTATTCCGGCATATGTGTTTCATAAGAAAACAACGCGGAAGCAAGGATGCCGGCATTATCGTAACCTATTGTTCCAAGCCGGTACACAATTCCGGCATTGAAAATAATTGATATTGAATGCCGGAATTTAGCTTTGGAAAAAATAAATTCCTGCATGTTTTTTTGTAGGTGCCGGCATTGTAATGTTGTAACTGAACAACGCCGGTTTCGTTGCCGGCATTATCGATATTAATGGTACCATGCCGGTACCCAGTTCCGGCGTTGATGTATATTAAGTTGCAATGCCGGTTTTTGGTTTGGGATGGAATTGTTTCCTGTATGTTTTTCATTCAGTACCGGCATGGTAGACGATCAATGAACCCATGCCGGTTGAATATTCCGTAGTATATTCCTTATTAGGTAAAAAGGTTAACTATGTACCGGCATAGTTTTTTTGTAGAATTCTATGCCGGTTTATAATTCAAATTGGGGGATATCAGTTTACCGGCATAATCGTAGTATGAATACAATGTCGGTACCGTGACTACCGGCATGGTATTCATACAACTACCATGCCGGCATCGAGGTTTTTCAGTTGAAAAAATGGCGGGTTTAAAGAAAAAATTCGATTTTTTCGACATCTTAGTAGCTTTACCTGTGTGTTGGGGATGCTAGTATGTTGTGCAAGTTTACTTTCTTGTGTTGGTTCTTCAAGAAACTCTCCATACTCGTCAAAATCATCATTCAAGGGTGTTGTCTCAACAAAGAGTTGCAATTGTGAGTTGTTGTCGTTAGCTCAAGATTCAAGATATGCTCCTTGTTGTAGTTGAGCTAAAGATTCTGCAGCAGCAATCCTCTCTTCACAATCATCCTCCATTTTCCCCCAAAAAAGTTCCTCCAAAAAATATTTTTTCTCTCCTTCTACTCCCACCTCACTCACCCAAAATCAAATAAAACACACAATAATAATTTATAAAAATCTTATGATTTTATTAATTATTATTAATCACTAATCCTGATTAGTGAGGGTAGATTAGGATTTAAAAAAATACTTAGATAAGGGGTGACCTCGAATTGATATCTGGATCCAGTTTTTGTCCTTTTATTATATCCCCCAATTCCTTTTTATATCCCCCAATTTCGTGTTCTTATATAGGGACACAAAAAAGTCCAGAAGAAAAAAGAACGAGGAATAACACAATAATAAAAGTTTAATAACGCGTTTTGGCAACGTATATTACATGAAAGCACAAGAAACATTGCTATCTATTCTAGTATTATATAAAGGGAAGACCCCTTAGGCACTGTTCATGAAGCTGCAATTTTTAGATTTCCAAAATTGCCCTTTTCACATGCCAACATAAATTATGTATGAAAATAAAAGTGAGGGTATATCAGTAATTTAACATTTTAATTACAAACAGTGATAAATAGTGTTTGAAGCAAGGTTTGAAAAACACCCGTTTTTACTGAAAAAACGACTGTTAAAACGGTCACACCCATATACCGTGGCCGTGAATGTCCCTGAACCCCGTACCTTTATAATGCCGATAAATAGGAAATAACGGCAGTTTTTTAGTACTGTTTTTCAGTTTTCATACACGTTATAACCGTTTTTCTAAAATTAGTTTGAATATTTTTTTCTTCTAAATAACATTTTAACGTGCGTTTTTTAGAACTATTTTCCCGTTATCACGCCCGTTATAACCGTGTAAATAACTTTCTTACCATCTTTTTTGATTTTTTTTTCCCTCTGGATTGAAAGCTGAAAACTTCGAATTAAATTTTTTTAAATGATACAAGGAAAGTAACTACATGATTAAAAACTTCAAATTTAAAAAACATAGGATTGTTAAACTAGTATTCATCATTTAAAAAGCTACGCGAACCAACTACGACCACCACCTTTTTTGATTTATTCATGTATTCTTCATTTTCTCGACGGTTCCTTTCCACATCATAGTCATCGTTGTCGGGGTACTGGCTATCTTCGTTTGCATAAGTATCATCATCATAATAACCATCATTATCGTTATCATAACCTCCTTCAGTATCATCATTATTGTTACCTACTTCATTATTATTATCAATATTAGAATTATATCCTTAGTTCATATGTTGAACACCATGGTCAGAGCGATCCGAAGTGTAACGAGAATCATATGTTGGATTCACATTCTCATAACCTTGTGTATTGTCTCCAAATGAAAGATTACCAAAGTCATAAACAAAGTCACTCACCGGTAACCTTTCATATGGCATTTGAACTTCAGGATCATGCCAGTTGTATGGTAGAGGGACATGCTCTGGATTATTAACGGCCTCCTCTTCCAGCATATTTAACCACTGTTCTTCTTGAGGTAAAACCGGTGTTTCATCTTCCTCCGCTATCCAGTCAAGCATATTATCATCCCTCAGTAGACTATGAACGTCGTGAACATCAATGTTATGTCTCCTTGCTTTACCTTTAATTCTTTGTTGCTCCAACTTCAAATTGTACTGGACATACACCAGATCATTTATTCTCGATGAAAGTAAACGATTGCGTAGTTTGGTGTGGATTCTTTCAAACACACTCCAATTCATCTCTGATCCAGACGATGTATTTGTTTGACTTAATATCTTTACTGCAATCTTTTGGAGGGATGGATCCTCAACACCATAAGATAACCACCAACTTACAGGATCACCATGTTGAGCTGCAATACGTGCTGATGGTGATGCAAATTGACCTTGCATCATTCGCATTCTTCCTGCCTACAAAGAAAAGTACAATTGTTACTAGAAATTCAAATTACTTAATTATACATATTTGGAGATAATATTAGTAATTTTGTACCTCTAGCATGCAATTTGCTTGTTCTTGCGGGCCACTAACCATTTTTGATATAACTTCAGTAAGACAAATTTGCGGCTTAGAAATTTCATTATTGATGAGATTAGTTGATGGGTTAAAGATGTAATAAGGATTGAGAAAATACGATGCAGCATGAAGAGGAGAACTCAACTGACTTTTCCATCGTTTCTTTATTACACCCACGATAGAAGCATTTGTATAGTTTCCACACATGTAGCAAGTGCATGGAACAAATAGCCCATGGTGGGTTTGTTTGAGTCCAAGTGATGTAGTTTTTACAAGTGATAAGTACAGATTCGTTGCTCGGACTCTTTTTAAAGATTTGGTTTTTGATTATTAAAAGAAAATACTAAGATCAACTAATTAAAATTGATTTTTATTACCAAGGAGAGATGAGTCTAGGGCTTTGGATTCCACTACTTCTAATAATGATAAACTCAATAATTAAAACTTTGACATAATACTCCGACTTTACTCAAAACAGTTTCGAACCCAATCTCATGCTTTGGAAAATATAACGTTACAAGCACTTTTTTTTTATAACTCTCGTCACTATTCTAAGGCCTAATCCTCCTTCGCTTATAAAAGAACGGTAGAAACTACCCAAAACAATTATTACGAAGCATGTAAAGAAGAGAGAATTTTTAGACAAATTAAAAACACAAATATGGAGTAAATATGCCAAAGAAATTAATTACTAAATATTACCCATCAAAAATAGTTTCCTCCAAAACCCTAGAAAATAGATTTAGCTACTCATAGAACCAAAATTGAAGAAAATTTCATTAATCATTGTATTAAAAATAATAATAAAAGTGCTTACAATGATTTCCAGGAATAAACGACCGTCTCTGAGGGTCTTTATTTTTCCACTGTTGAAGAACGATAGATGGTTCCCTCTGTCGTTGTATCTAAGACTGCTTCTGCGACTGTTCCTGGCAGGTTCGTGTTCTTGAGTTTTGCAGCAGCAGGTAACTTTTCTAACTTATGATTTTCTCGACTCCTAGCTCTCTATTTCTTCTCCAAGGTATCCGTCCCCTTCTCTGCTTCCATACAACCCTTTTTATACTCGACAACTCCCATAAATCTCATGTAATAACTTCAAAAGATTTCTTTCTTTTCACAGGGATATATTTACGTGTATTTGGTATTAATCCGACTCTCCAACTCGATATATTATCTTCCAACAGATATCCTCTCCATTTTTACACGTAACTTCCATAGAAGGAATCCAAAACTTTCGAATAACTCTACCCCTTGTTTTAACGAAAGTCCGTGTGAACTCCTTCCTTCTTGAATCCAAAGATATTACCATCTTTATTCGAACGTGGCAAGTCATTCTCCAACAAAAACAGCAAGAAAATCTCGAGTAAATCTTTGGTAATCACTTCCAGAACCCGATATCTTTCTTCACACTTTGTTTCGCTTCATAGGGCTGTCTAGCCCAATTCTTTCAATTAAAACGACCATACCAATCCTGTTTAGCCTTAACAGGCCCATTGCAAACAAATCCATCGATTGAATCTCATCCTAACTCGTTGAAAAATCGAACCCTAAAACTGGTTCGTGAAGAACACTTTTTCCCGCCAAAACCGTGAACACTGATTCACCTTTTCCGGATTTCCTAGCCACTTTTGATCGAAGCAAAGACCATTACCAGCCCTGTTTAGCCCAAAGGAAGATACCCATTTTGTTTCAGCCATTGAATCTCAGTAGAACACCTTCAAATTCTCAACCCTAATTCTGGTCCTCTTTTCCCGCCAAAATTCAAAATTCGAATGGAGAAGATGACCTTCCCCTTATCCAGCAGCGGTGTCCCTTTAGCAATTTGGGCTACGTTTAGCAATTTCTGGGGGTGCGAATAACAATTTGTGGGGTACAAAGATAACTTTTGGGCTGTATATAGTGAAAAACTCCTGGGTGACTTTATCAACTCTTAGGGACATTTCTGGGGGTGCCTTTAACACTTTTATGGGTGCTTTTAGTAGTTTCTCGAGCAGCCATCTCTTACCTCTCATATTCACTTCTTTTCTTCAATTTTTATACATCACTAAGGCTGTAACATGCTTTTCAAACATAATCGCATCACTGAAGCCGACATGCCTTTCAAATAGAAAAGAAGTAAATAATGAGAAATAAGTTGCCTCCAACAGTAGTTGCACATGAAATGACACTTTAGCCCCTTTTAAGCGACATTTCCTCTTCTTTTGCTCCAAAGTACCTAAAACTCAAAATCAAATAAAAGATACATAATTTACAAGAAAACATAACAAAGAAAGCATAAACAATAGATAAATATCAAGGTGTTTTAGACACCTATCAAATTCCCCACACTTAGACTTTGCTAGTCCTCGAGCAAATCAAGCTAAAATAATTTTTAAAACATACAACTCCATCTCGTCGAGGATACGGTCACACTTAGCACGTATAACAAGCCTTTAAACCCCTAGGTGGCCCTAGTGGCCGAGTTATAGTCTCGGGAGGGTTTACAAGAGGTGTACCCACAAAACCTTTACTCAAGACCCTAGCTATCTACGCGGAGAACCTTGGAAGGCACTAAAGAATCTCCTTGGTTGGCATACTTATTGACTACGGGAGGAAGTACCCGATGCGAAATTCCAATTGTTGTACGCGAGTTTGCACTCAAGCATACTAAAATTCATATATAAGTCACAGAGCTCTACTCAGATAGTTTCTGGACATCATAACCGGAGTCAACCAATCACATGGATAGATTAAGAAGATGGATGTAGAGAAAAACATAGATGGTTTTGATGTTGACTAAGGTGATCGGTGTTTCCCATGTCTGTCTGAAGGCCACTGCCAAAACGAACCTATCTTAATGGTCGAGATACTGGTCTTGGACTAATATCAACACACTGGCATATACAAGGGAACTAGTGGTCGATAATCCTAACTCTAGGTCAACTCAGCTGGCATATACAAAGGAACCAGTGGTCGACTTTATTGAATTTATTCCGGTTGGTCTGGTGGTCTGGTCTCAATTTCTTTTCTTTTTTTTTCTTTTTTTTGAACTTTTTTTGGTATCTCAATCACTCTATTTCACCCTAGCAGTGGTAATAACTTGAATCGTGAGCCCCACCTAATCACTTAGAGAAACATATTTTAAAGAAAACAAAATAAAATAGAAGTGAAAAGGATTCAACGAGATATGGCGAAACTACCATGTTTTTTTTCTTTAATTCTAACACCTGAGCTCTGTGCTTTTATGAATAGACTCTTTAGATGTTTCCATCTAATCAGATTGGTTCCTCATCTCCTACAACCAAAATGCTTCCATCCACTTAGATTGGTTAGTGCCATCCTTAATAAGCATAAATTTCTAGGCTCTGGAGGGTTTTTTTTTTTTTTTTTTTTTTTTGGTATCAACTAAAAGTTTTTCCCTCACCCCCACACTTAAACCTAACATTGTCCTCAATGTTTCAAAATAAAGTGCAGTACCAAAAATATAAGTAACAGGAGGAATAAAGAGGTAAGTCAGAAAGATAGTACCTGGATGAAACGTAGCAATCCTTCCATGGGAGCAAGAAAGAAAATAAAAACAAAAACAAAACTAATGTACAACAGCAGGATCCTCCAGAGGGACCTTAACATCACCATGTATGGGTTGCCTCCCAATAAGCGCTAAGTTTAGTGTCTTCAGCCAGACATTGTGACCCGTTCAAATTAATCCTGATAGACAGGATCTCTCAGCTCCGATTCTTCTATTGCATGACTGGGTAACTCCAAGAATGGTTTCAACCGTTGACCATTAACCTTGAAAGTTTCTCCGTTCTTCGGATTTTCAACTTCAACTGCACCATGAGGAAAAACAATTTTGACAAAATATGGTCCGATCCACCGAGACCTCAATTTACCAGGGAAAAGATGTAAACGAGAATTGTAAAGGAGAACTTTTTGACTGGTTCAAATGTCTTTCGAATAATCGATTTATCATGAAATATTTTTGTTTGCTCCTTGTAAATTTTTCGCACTGGTAAGAATCATTACGAATTTCTTCTAACTCATTGAGTTACAGTCTACGGTTATCACCAGCAGTTGGTAGGTCAAAGTTTAGCCGTTTAATGGCCCAATAAGCTCGGTGTTCTAATTCTACAGGCAAATGGCAGGCTTTACCGAAGACAAGTCTATACGGATACATCCCAAGTGGAGTCTTAAAAGCAGTTCGGTAAGCCCACAAAGCTTCTACTAAGCGCAAAGACCAATCTTTTCGGGTAGGGTTTACGGTCTTTTCTAAAATCTGTTTAATTTGCCTATTAGACACTTCAACTTGGCCGCAAGTTTGTGGGTGATAAGGTGTAGAAACCTTATGAGTAATGGAGTATTTCTTCATGAGTGCCTCGAAAGATCGGTTGCAAAAATGGGAACCTCCATCACTAATGATTGCTCTAGGCATACCAAATCGAGAGAAAATATTGTCTCTAACAAACTTGATCACAACGTGGCGATCATTTGTCTTGGTAGCGATTGCTTCAACCCACTTAGACACATAATCAACCGCTAATAAGATGTAAAAGTTGCCATAGGAATTGACAAAAGGACCCATAAAATCTATACCCCACACATCAAATATTTTTATTATTAGTATAGGACTAAGTGGCATCATATTACGTCGGGTCATCTTTCCTAACTTTTGACATCTATCACAACTTTGACAAAATAGGTGGGAGTCCTTAAACGAGTTGGCCAATAAAGACCGATTGCAAAACCTTCGCAGCTTGTTTTCTTAGAACTAAAGTGACCCCCACAAGCTCCGAATGACAAAAAGTCGGGACACTTTGGAGACTTCGTTGTCGAGGGAATACAACGACGGATGATCCGATCGGGGCAATATTTGAATAAGTACGGATCATCCCGAGAAAAAGTATTTTACCTCGAGATAAGAATTTAGCTCTATCTGTTTAGACCAATGGTCGGGCATTTGACCAGATTACCAAATAATTGACAATGTCTCGCAAAACCAGGGTAACAAAGAGATGGAAAATAATTGTTCATCAGGGAACGTGTTAAGGATCGGTTTCTCATCATCTCTCGTCTCATCAAGGATACGGGATAAATGGTCAGCTACTACATTTTCGGACCCTTTCTTATCACGAATATCTAGAGTAAATTCTTGGAACAATAACACCCATCTAATCAGCCGAGGTTTGGAGTCCTTCTTGGAAAGGAGATATTTGAGTGCGGCATGATCAGAATAGACTATGACCTTAGACCCTAGGAGATATGATCTAAATTTCTCCAAAGCAAAAACGATGGCTAACATTTCTTTCTCAGTGGTTGTGTAGTTCAACTGGGCATCGTTTAGGGTCCTACTAGCATAATAAATCACACTAGGTGCTTTATCACGTCGTTGGCCAAGGACAGCACCAACCGCATAATCGGACGCATCACACATAAGTTCAAATGGGAGGTCCCAATCGGGTGGTTGGATGATAGGGGCAGAAGTCAACAATGATTTTAGCTTCTCAAAAGCTGCAACACAGCTTCATCAAATACAAAGGCGAGTATCTTTAGCAAGTAGGTTCGACAGAGGTAAGGCAATCTTGCTAAAGTCTTTGATGAAACGACGATAAAATCCATCATGGCCAAGGAAAGATCTAACATCTGTTACATTCTTAGGTGGTCTTAATTTAGAAATTAGTTCAACCTTGGCTTTATCAACTTCTATTCCTTTCGAGGACACCACATGTCCTAACACTATTCCAGATTTAACCATAAAATGACACTTTTCCCAATTAAGGACTAAGTTCTTTTCTTTACAACGTTCTATAACTAGTGTAAGGTGGTGCAAGCATTCATCGAATGAAGATCCGAAAACCGAAAAATCGTCCATAAAAACCTCGAGAAATCTCTCAACCATGTCCGAAAAGATACTTACCATGCAACGTTGGAATGTTGCGGGTGCATTACACAACCCAAAAGGCATACGCCTGTAAGCAAAAGTACCAAATGGACATGTGAAGGTTGTTTTCTCCTGGTCCTCCGGTGCTATAGGGATTTGGTTATAGCCAGAGTATCCATCTAGGAAACAATAATGGATGTGGCCAGATAATCTTTCTAACATCTGGTCGATGAATGGTAGAGGAAAGTGGTCTTTCCTAGTTGCTGAGTTCAGCTTACGGTAGTCTATACAAACTCTCCACCCGGTAGTAACACGGGTAGGGATCGATTCATTATTCTCATTCGCAACTACAAAGTAATCCCGGACTTCTTTGGGACAACCCGGACAGGACTTACCCATTTCTTTATCGGATATGGGGTATATGATACCCGCATCTAATAACTTAAGCACCTCAATACGGACAACTTCCTTCATATTAGGATTCAAACGTCTCTGCATTTCTCTAGAGGTTTTGGCACCTTCTTCTAGGTAGATGTGGTGCATACAATCAGCAGGACTAATTCCTTTCAAATATGTTATAGTCCACCCTATTGCAGTCTTGTGCTTACGGAGAACACTAACTAGTCTACTTTCCTGATCGGGCTCTAAGTCAGAAGCAATTATGGCAGGAAGAGTATTCTCATTACCAAGAAATACATATTTCAAAGTGTATCGGTAGCGGATTTAATTCAAGGGTGGGGGCCTTAAGCGATGATGGGAGGGGTTTATCTATGGTTGGCGGAAGAGGTTTAAGTTTACGTTGCCATTTTCCATAATTCATTGCGGCGCGAGAGTCTAACAACGCATTAACTTCTTCAAAATGACTATCCTCATCATAGTAGGCTCCAAAGTGGGCCAAGCACGCCTCTAAAGGATCACTAACACTATTTGTGGTAAAAGTATTCTCAACTAGAGAATCAATCATGCATATAGACTCATAGTGTTCAGGGTCCGGTGGGGCTTGTAATGCCTTAAAAACGTTCATAGAGATTTTCTGATTCCCAAAGGAAAATTCTACTAGGCCAGTTTGACAATGTATGACTGTATTTGCAGTGGCTAGGAACGGACGACCTAGGATGATTGGGATATTGATATCTTGACTAGAGACAGGTTGAGTGTCTAAAATCACAAAGTCAACTGGATAGATAAAGTTTTCTACCTGAACCAAAACGTCCTCAATAATTCCACGTGGGATTTTAACTGACCTATCGGCTAACTGTAGTGTTATCCTAGCTGGTTTCATCTCACCTAGCCCAAGTTGTTCATATACCGAGAACGGTAAAATATTCACACTAGCCCCAAGATCTAATAGAGCATTGTTTATCGTTTGGGTACCTATGACACATGTGACAGTAGGACAACCAGGATCTTTAAATTTGACCGGGTACTTTTGTGAGATTATGGAACTAACTTGTTGGGTTAAAAATAACTTTTTATGGACACTCGCATCTCTCTTGATAGTGCACATCTCTTTTAGGAACTTGGCCATAGCCGGTACATGTTTAATTGTATCTAATAAAGGCAGGTTGATCTTAACTTGCTTAAAGATGTCTAGGATTTCAGCATATGTACTAGGCTTTTTCTTAGTGAGTCTTTGAGGAAATGGTGCAGGTGGTACATACACTCTCTCAGGGATATCTTCCTCACTTGGACTCTTAGCACACTCAGGCCCATTAGGGTCTTTCGACGAAGTTTGGTCAACCTCAGTCTCTTCAGCTGGACTACTATCCTTAGGTGATTCTACCGAGTTTTCTAGAGTTTTACCACTCCTAAGGGTGATAACTGCTTTGACATGTTCATTGTGTCTAAAACCACCCGACCCATTAACCTGGTTTAATCCTTTCGGGTTTGGAGTTGTTTGGCTAGGAAATTTCCCATTCTCCCTATCATTCAACCGGTTCGAAAGTTGACTTATTTGAGTCTCTAGGTTGGCAATAGCCCGGTCACTGCTTTGTTGGTTACGCTGACTCGTCAGGACAAAGTCATCGAGCTTTTGACTTATATGGTTGATATTTTGGGTAGTCTCGGCATGGTTTATCACACTACGGTCAACAAAGAGCTTTAGACTTTCTTCTAGAGATGACACCTTTTTATCAACTGGGTTCGGTTCTTGTACTTGAGCTTGGTTCCTAGAAAAACCTGGTGATGGGTTGCTAGATGGGCTACCTTGATGGTTACCTTTAGACCACGAAAAATTAGGGTTATGTCTCCAACCAGGGTTATAGGTATTAGAGTATGGGTCAAACTTGGGTCGACCCTCATATTTAGAGTTCATACCACCGTGTAGGACACTAACCTGGTCTCGGGTAGTTTCACTAGGGTAAAACAGGGGACAGTGAGGTGCTATATGACTTTGATCACCACAAATGGTACATGGGTATGTTCTAGGCTCACTATTACAGCTCATAGTCTGGTTTGACCCTTGGTTCATCTCTAAGGCCTCTAAACGCCTAAGGATATCTGACCCATTATCGACCCTATTGACCCTATGGATAGGGTTCCTAGTTATTTCGGGCTCCCTCATTGAAGCCCATTGACGAGTCTTTTCATCTAACTCGACCAACTCGTCAAAACATTCATCTGGGTCTTGATGGGTAAATTCTCCATCACTCATTGTTTATACCGCATTCGGGTTTCACTATCAAGGCCCTCATATAATATTTGGGCCATGTGGGCTTTATCAAAGCCGTGATGTGGGCATTTGTATAACAATTCATTAAACCTTTCTACATAATCGTGTAGGTGTTCACCTAATTTCGCTTAAAGGTTTGGATAGACTGTCGAACAAAGCGGCGGTCTTATGGTGTGGGTAGAATTTCTTAACGAAAACCTCTACAAGTCCATCCCAGGTAGTGATTGTTTTGGAAGGAATGATATGATACCACTCACCGGCTCTCTCTTCTAGGGAAAAGGGAAACAAATGCAACCTAACATCGTCATTGGTGACATTCGGATAACTCATGGTGTCACAAATCATCTCAAAGTCACGGATATGGGTATATGGGTTTTCATTCTCTATCCCCCTAAACTTACATAGCATGCCAAATGTCCCAGGTTTAATATCAAACTTAACAGTAGTGGCCGGTAAAACAACCCCCGGTTCACGTATCACTCTAGATGGATTCAACCGGTTCCTAAGGGTCTTGGTTGGCGGAACTTCACCCTCATCATTTTCATTAGCCATTTTGGCAAAAATCGAAGTATCACCTATATCTGTGTAGCGGGTTGGTGTCAAATTAAAAGGTCGTTCTCCTCAAGTCTATCTCCTACCCGTTTCCAACGTCGCATACACAAGCAAGAATACTAGTGAAGCAAGAAAATCGTGCACATGCAAATGCAAGGTTTACTAAATTAGGTAAGCTTGGGCTACCTCAGCAAAATATACCTAAAGGTACAAGGCCGAGGCTCGTGGAATTTCGGCTGGTAACTCCCAAATGGCTCAAGGCACGGGTTCAGCGTACTTTTCCACAGGTTTCCTAAATTCGGTAATCTGACGATGCAATTGGTGTGTGCAACGTGTATTTTTTTGAATTTTTTTTTTTTTTTTGAATAAAATAAAAAAAAAACACAAAAAGGAAATAAAACCTAAAAAAAAAAAAAAAAAAATTGGGTTTTGTTACTTACCTCTTTTGGTAGGCAATTCCACAATAAATATAGAATATTACCTGCACAATAAAAACAAGAAAAATACCCAAGTAAAATCAAAGAAATTAAATTAAACAAAACTGAACTAAAAAAAAAAAAAAAAATCTAAAACCTAACCTAAAGGCAAGTCCCGTCGGCGGCGCCAAAACCGATGTAGTTTTTACAAGTGATAAGTACATCATTCGTTGCTCGGACTCTTTTTAAAGATTTGGTTTTTGATTATTAAAAGAAAATACTAAGATCAACTAATTAAAATTGGTTTTTATTACCAAGGAGAGATGAGTCTAGGGCTTTGGATTCCACTACTTCTAATAATGATAAACTCAATAATTAAAACTTTGACATAATACTCCGACTTTACTCAAAACAGTTTCGAACCCAATCTCATGCTTTGGAAAATATAACGTTACAAGCTCTTTTTTTTATAACTCTCGTCACTATTCTAAGGCCTAATCATCCTTCGCTTATAAAAGAACGGTAGAAACTACCCAAAACAATTATTACGAAGCATGTAAAGAAGAGAGAATTTTTAGACAAATTAAAAACACAAATATGGAGTAAATATGCCAAAGAAATTAATTACTAAATATTACCCATCAAAAATAGTTTCCTCCAAAACCCTAGAAAATAGATTTAGCTACTCATAGAACCAAAATTGAAGAAAATTTCATTAATCATTGTATTAAAAATAATAATAAAAGTGCTTACAATGATTTCCAGGAATAAACGACCGTCTCTGAGGGTCTTTATTTTTCCACTGTTGAAGAACGATAGATGGTTCCCTCTGTCGTTGTATCTAAGACTGCTTCTGCAACTGTTCCTGACAGGTATTGTTCTTCGTGTTCTTGAGTTTTGCAGCAGCAGGTAACTTTTCTAACTTATGATTTTCTCGACTCCTAGCTCTCTATTTCTTCTCCAAGGTATCCGTCCCCTTCTCTGCTTCCATACAACCCTTTTTATACTCGACAACTCCCATAAATCTCATGTAATAACTTCAAAAGATTTCTTTCTTTTCACAGGGATATATTTACGTGTATTTGGTATTAATCCGACTCTCCAACTCGATATATTAGCTTCCAACAGATATCCTCTCCATTTTTACACGTAACTTCCATAGAAGGAATCCAAAACTTCCGAATAACTCTACCCCCTGTTTTAACGAAAGTCCGTGTGAACTTCTTCCTTCTTGAATCCAAAGATATTACCATCTTTATTCGAACGTGACAAGTCATTCTCCAACAAAAACAGCAAGAAAATCTCGAGTAAATCTCTGGTAATCACTTCCAGAACCCGATATCTTTCTTCACACTCTGTTTCGCTTCATAGGGCTGTCTAGCCCAATTCTTTCAATTAAAACGATCATCCCAACCCTGTTTAGCCTTAACAGGCCCATTGCAAACAAATCCATCGATTGAATCTCATCCTAACTCGCTGAAAAATCGAACCCTAAAACTGGTTCGTGAAGAACACTTTTTCCCGCCAAAACCGTGAACACTGATTCACCTTTTCCGGATTTCCTAGCCACTTTTGATCGAAGCAAAGACCATTACCAGCCCTGTTTAGCCCAAAGGAAGATACCCATTTTTTTTCAGCCATTTAATCTCAGTAGAACACCTTCAAATTCTCAACCCTAATTTTGGTCCTCTTTTCCCGCCAAAATTCAAAATTCGAATGGAGAAGATGACCTTCCCCTTATCCAGCAGCGGTGTCCCTTTAGCAATTTGGGCTACGTTTAGCAATTTCTGGGGGTGCGAATAGCAATTTGTGGGGTACAAAGATAACTTTTGGGTTGTATATAGTGAAAAACTCTTCGGTGACTTTATCAACTCTTCCGGGACATTTCTGGGGGTTCCTTTAACACTTTTATGGGTGCTTTTAGTAGTTTCTCGAGCAGCCATCTCTTACCTCTCATATTCACTTCTTTTCTTCAATTTTTATACATCACTAAGGCTGTAACATGCTTTTCAAACATAATCGCATCACTGAAGCCGACATGCCTTTTAAATAGAAAAGAAGTAAATAATGAGAAATAAGTCGCCTCCAACAGTAGTTGCACATGAAATGACACTTTAGCCCCTTTTAAGCGACATTTCCTCTTCTTTTACTCCAAAGTACCTAAAACTCAAAATCAAATAAAAGATACATAATTTACAAGAAAACATAACAAAGAAAGCATAAACAATAGATAAATATCAAGGTGTATTAGACACCTATCACCAAGTAACGAATCATTTTCAATAAAGGACCAACCATTGTGCATGCATTTTTTCTGAGCGTGAAGACAATTCATTAAACTAGTGAATTTTTTCTTATTCACTAGTATTATTTCTGGCCTCTATTTAATTTGTGTCCACAAATAGAAAATTCTAGATGTCTATTTTGTAGCTATGTAATCAATATATTCTTGAAACAATAAGAAATTTGGTTGCATGCATAAAGGAACATGGACTAGCTAGATCTTTTAATCATGAAGATAATTATTATTATCTTGTGTCTTGACTAGATTTTTATTTGCATAGATTTTATTGACTAGATTTAATTGTGTCTTGATTTTTTCTTCCATCTTGATTTGAGCTTTTGTTATTTCCTTGAAACTCTATTATAAAGTTATGGCAACATCCTAAATTACAATATATATATGTACAACATGAAGAAAATGATGAAAACATTACAAAAAAAAAAAAACAAAAAAAAGGCAACTACTAACTTAAATGTTCATATAAGAGAGTATCCGTATAGTTAAAATTTATAGTTCAAAGACAACATTCGACGTCCGCATCATCATTCGGTATCATGAAGAAAAAAAATCAAATTTGATGTAAATAAACTACATAGAAACAAACAATATATTTAGTGGTAAATACTTATTTTAATAAAATATTAAAATTACCTCTTAAACTTGTAGTTGGAAGTTGAAACTTGGAAACTTCAAAACACAGAGGAAGGAAGAATTTCTCCGCGGAAGAAGCAGAGTTATAGAATATTTGTCTACTACAACCATACGCCTTGTTGTGTTTTTAAAGGGTGAACATATAAAGAAGAGAAAGCAAAAAAAATAGTGTGACCATGATTTTGTTTTCTAAAAGAAGGGAAATGAAAGAAAAAAGTGACGCGGCATATTATTCGTTGCCTCCCCCAATTGGACCAACTTGAATCTTCAATTCATGAACCAAGTTCTCTGCTTTAGTTCTTCACTTCTTTGTTAAAACTTAAAATGAAATAAAAAAAATACTATATATGCATCATCATGCAGTGGTGGTGGGTACATAATTTGGACGTAATAATTATTTCATCTTATACTAGTGCAATTTTAGATCGAATATGATAATGGGTTGATTGACTCTACCCTAACTCACCATGCAATTCCTACTTTACCGAGTTTTTTAAGCATTCAGTGATTAACTTTTAGAAACTAGTAGTCTAGTACCATATAGACTTGTTAAAACCCTGCCTACTTCTTGGCATTTGATGGAAATTCTGCAATCTAATAAAGGGACAAGTATACCTAGCTAATTGTTGCCGACGAAATTTTAGTGGCTATAATTTACCGACACGAATTTTATCAAACTTTCGTAAATTGTATAGTGAAAAGAATTTTAAAACACCTATGTAAAGAATATAACATGACTATCGAATTATACACATTTCTTATACTAACAATAATCAAATAAAATGGTAGTATTAGAATTTCTTAATGATATAGGTCATCTATTAGTTGGACAAAATTTAAAAATTAATAGGTCATCTATTTAGGGACGTAGGGAGTTTTAAAAAATAAAAATAGCTAGTAACAACGTTTTTAGACACGTTAAAACGTTTTCACGCACGTTATAACCGTTACATAGGAATTTCAAATCATAATTTTTTTTTATTTTCTATTTAACCGTTACAACGCCCGTTATTTTCAAAAAACGTCCAAAAAACGCGTTTTTTTCCTATATAACGCGTTTTTAGCCCGAAACGTGCCCACACCTGTGAAAACGCATTATAACGGTCACGCCTAGTGTCCGTGACCTGAGCCGTGACCCGTTTTTCAAACCTTGGTTTGAAGCTGTAAATTTTGGATTTCCAAAATTGCCCTTATATCATGCCCACATAATTTATGTAATATAAATAAAAGCGAGGGTATATTAGTAATTTTGTTCTAAACTTAAACATATAAAAAGTGATGAATTTCGGTCCTTAATAAGAAGGTGGCTCCATTTCTAGATTGCGCGTGCGTATGCACGTGCGGACTATCTTGTTTGCATAAAAGGAAAAGAAAGGTAATAAGAAAGATGAGCATGGATCCGACCACACGGGATTTTTCGCATCTTAGTATGATCTAGGGATAAGCTGTAATCAGAGTCGATCCTGAGTCGTGAAGGGTCCAGTGAAAAAAAAAAAAAAAAAAAAAAAAAAAAAAACTAAAAAAAACTAAAGGGTTGTAATCGTAACACGAATCATATTCATTGTCAAACTATGTAGAATTGGTAATTCATGGTGGCTAGTGTTTATGTCTCTTTCTAATTTATGAGTTTAACAACCTGGCTAAATTGGGGCCTATGCCACTTAATTGGGGCCTATCAAATTTCCCTTCCCACTCCACCAAATTGCTATGGGCTACCAAACTTCTCAAAAATACTGATTTACCCCCACATTAATTCCTAAAACAATTTCATATAAATACTAATCTTTCCATTTTAGTAAATCCAAAAACATAAAAAACCTAAACCTAAAAAACTTTCTATTTTCATCCTAATCTTTCCAAATTCTCAAAACCCTAATCAATATTTTTTTTTTTTTTTGATCCTCTTCTCCCACGATCTTCGATCCAACCAAGAAAAAGGTAAATCTCCATCAACCCATTCTATGATTCGCATTTCTTCATTGATTTACATATTTAAATCTTCGATTTTCGTCCATCAAAATCTCTGATTACACCCAGAATCGGTTTATGTTGACATATCGAATAAACCGATTCTGGGTTTTGTTCTTCGGCCATGAAGAGCATGCATAATAATCGGTTTATATGATGATTAACATCAACCGATTCTAGGTTTTCAAAAAAAAATATGAAAATACATCACCAGAATCGGTATATAAGTGCTTTAGAATAATCCGATTCTTGGTACAATTTTTTTTTTTAAACTATGCGATCCTATAATCGGGTTTTATGTGCTTGTTAATTTACCGATTAATATAGTCTCTTCAGATTCCTTTCCATAATCGGTTTTTATATATATATCACATAAATCGATTGTTTATGTTTGACATTCTTGTGTGTTTTGTTGTTGAGAATCAGATTACATATGTTTAGTTATGTACCGATTGTTAACTTGATTTTTTTTTATGTAGATATGAACTTCGGACACCTAGCGTTTTACACTCGAGATCTCACCTTGGAGGATATTCTTAGGGAACCAGAACCAGTGCCAGAAAGAAGCCTCTATAAGTTTGCTTTTGGGCGTGAGACCCGTCTTGAACAAGCCTTTTTCGCATTGATAGACAAGCTTACACTAGAAGAGCTTTATGAGGTCATAAGGTTCACTACGATAAGTAGAAACATGATTTCAGCTGAGAGGGATCGCCATGGATTTATGGAAGGTATGTGGGAAAAAATGGCTCAATATCAAGCCATGGCTGAAGCAGAAGCTGCTGCTCTTGATGGTGGTGTTGGTGCTCCCGGTGATGGTGGTGCTGCTGCTGATACTGCTGCAAATGCTCCGGGTGGTGCTGCTGGTGCTGGTGCTCCTGCTCTTTAAGTTTTTAAGTTTAAGTTTTAGATATTAAAAGTTTAAGTTTATAAGACTTGTGGTTGTTTTAAGTTTTTAACACTCTTTTGGGATGATGGTTAAGGTTTTTGTTTTGGATGATCTTTGTGTTGAACTTAATGCACTTAAAGGTTTAATTATAATTACGTGTTACTTAATAATTCTAGATTGACATGCCAACAATCGGACTACTCGATATGTCAACATAAACCAATTGTCTATATTCCATATAAAGGAATCGGTTTATGTGTGGGGTAAGTATAATCCGATTCTTCATGCCTTAGAAATGCTATTTTTCCTGTATGATTTTCAAGCTAAAATCGGATCACATATGCAACTATATAAACCGATTAGTGTCGGTGAAAATTCAAATTTTTTGAATGCCTTTAATCGGTTTATATTGGTCACAAGAAAGACCGAGAAAGACCGATTCCTTCTAGCATAAAAACACAATCGGATTTTACAGACCTTCGAGAAGACCGATTATTTCACTTTTTTCAAAAAAAAAAATAGTCGTTAGGGACTTTTTCTATATATAGAGACCTCATCCTTGGACCCCATTTGCCCCAAAATTGCTCATTTTATTCCCTCTCACTCCATATACTCCACAACTACTCATTTCATACCTCCACAATGGCATCATTTGATTCAAATGAAGATTTATCCATCACCAAAGCATGGTACGCGGAAACTCGAGTTAGAAATCAGTCCTCCGTAAAGGTGGATGCAATAACCTTTTGGGCAAGGGTATAAAACAAATATAGGCAAAAGTTTGGGAATTATAATGGAAGAAGTGTTCAACAAGTCCATGATAGCACCTAGTCATCGAAAATGTGATACTTGCTTTTTTAGCTATCCAAAAACGGATTTTGAACGCTAGCCACTTTAGCTACTCCATTGAACAATTTGTAAGTATTTTTTTGGTTTATTTTACGTAATCCAAGTTGTTTGATCTTCTTAATAAACACCACTAACAAAGTAAGTTTGCGTCGTGATTTTGTAGCACGAAGCCATGAAAGCGCGCTACTTGGAGGAAAAGGGGGAAGCATTCGCATTTTATGCAAGCTATCACTTCATGGTATCCAAAATCCCCGAGTATGCCCCGGACTTCATGGAGGGTGGATCGGACTTGGTTTCCTCCGACGAAGATTGATAGTTTTAGAAGTTTTTGTGTAGGCTTTGTGGGTAGATCTCTATGTAAACCCTTACGAGACTATAACTCGTCCACTAGGGTCGCCTAGGGGTTTAAAGGCTTGATGCATGTGCTAAATGCATCCTACAATAATGAAATGAATGAAGAAAAAATTCTTATGAAAGACAACAATTGGTTTATATATGTCACATAAAACCCCGATTTTGGCAATCAGATTACACATATGCCAAAGTCAACCGATTATGGAAGTCCTCTGTTAATTTTGGAAACGCAAACCCAGAATCGGTTTACAAGTACATGAACGTAAACCGATTCTGGGTACTGTTTACGTAAAAAAAAAACAAAAAAATTAAGTTGTTTGATGTTTCGAAGAACTCTTTAACATTAGTTGATCTCACATCTCAAACATAATTAACACCTAATACGATTAATTAATGCTAATTAATCAGGGGCAAAATAGGTACTTATGCAATTGTTGGATAAGGGGTGGTGTGAAGGTTATTTCTAATGACCTTTTTGTCATCCAGTAGCATGCCCCAATTAAGTGGCATAGGCCCCAATTTAGCCAGGTTTAACAAATAATTTTTTTTTTATGAATAAACGAAATATATTAACTAAGAATTACAAGTAGTGAGCACGTGCGATGTACGTCGGCAACATTAATTTTCTCTAGTTGTTTATCACCGTTTCAATGATACTTTCGTTGTTTTCCGAGATGGCCTATTTTAAAGTGAAATCATCAGTTTTTATGAAACGGAAAATTTAATATTGTTATTTATGCTTGTTGCGTAGGTAGATAGTTTAAATAGTTGTCCGAATATATAAAATTCACAAATAGCCAACATATGGTTCGAAAGATATCAAGTTTTAAAATATTCATCTTCATTTTTATAAAAATTGCATTTTCGTAATTACATGGTTACACACATATATATATATATATATTATAAAAAGAAGTGTTGTCTGTCTTGGGTAGAAGAGGGCCATTGATTTCGTCCATCCGGCGGATGGGATAGATAGTTGGTGAGGTTTATATCCGTCCGTCCGTTTTAGACATATATTTTTGAAGAAATACTTCCGTCCGTCTATTCGTAAGATGATCTTTTTCTAATTGTTTGTTTTTGACGGCAGAGATTATGCCCTGGCCCAACCAAAATTCCCTAACCTTACCGTGACCAATTTTAAGTTTGATGAACCGTGATCTCACCAAAACTTACTTCCCTCATAAAATACCCGACAAAGGCGCGGACGTCCATAAAAGTGACTGCACCAAAAACTTCCATTTGAGGAAAAAGAAGAAAAACCGCTAAAGTTTTCCATTTGATTTACGGGTTTAACATTTTTTAATCTCTCTCTACCTCGCGTATTAGGTAGTGCGTGTGTAGCTGACTCTAGGTCGCTAGCTGAAAATTGATGGGGTACGTCACATAGTTGTCGTAGTGTACATGACAGTATACAAAACCTTGAGAAGACCTATATATGTAGGAGCTCGGTATTTCCTCTTGGTTTCAGCAGTTTTGTCCTGTATCGAGTATAGATACGATCAATCATATTCAAATCAATAGCCATAAGAGAATCAAACCATTTTTAGAGCAGCACTAAGCATATATTATTCTTGCAAATGAACTGTGACTGAATCATTAGTGTGTCCTAAAGGGGTTTGATACCCGTGAAAGGTTTCCTAATTAAATAAAATTATTTTATCTTAATTATTGATTTCCTAATTAACAAGGGTTTTCCGTATTTGTTCGGTTTCATGGTACAAAAGGTTTTTCCAACTATTAATCCTCAAAGCTTACTATAAATATAACTCGGATTCTAACCTATCCTTGCCTAATTAATTTTAGGAAAAAAATATAAATTTTAGGAAGTTAGGAATATAGGAAATCCTCTTGATTTTCTAATCCACGGCCGGGGACGTAGGCCCCGACTGCTATGACCCGACAGACTAAACAAAACCCGATCATTACATGCTGACTAAATTTTAATGTGAGCACTATATTTGACTCTAGATTTTCTAATCCACGGCCGGGGCCGTAGGCCCCGGCTGCTATGACCCGACTGACTAAACACGGCACGATCATTACATGCTGACTGAATTTTATGTGAGGATATTGACCGGCCGGCCAAACAGTAAACAAAATTCGAAAAAGGTTGAGCCCCGGCCGTAGGCCGGGGTGATACCTAGTATAGGGTTAATTTATAATTGTTTAGAATTGCTTTCCAATATATTCTTTAATTAGTTTTATTAGTAAAAATGTAACTGGAATGGGAAGAACATCTCGATGAACCTTAAAAGGGGATGTCTTCGCCATTATATGCCACATCATCGTCGCACTGGTTGGTTGGAGATGATTTTTTACAAAAATGTTTATGTGTATATCTATATGGCATACCATTTTTTATCTTCAAAATTTACCATCGGAAAGGCTCTTTTAGGATTTAATCAATGTTCTAAGGAAAGGTGGTGTCTATGATGGATAAATGACGGCCTGGATTATATCCAGGGTTGGATGGTTGAGATTATTTCAGGGCCCAAACAAAACCAACATTAACCTATACTAATTTAATCGTAAAGTTTCCTTACTTAAACCAATGCCGGAGAAGTTTCCTTACTTAAACCAATACGAGACCTCTCCTTTATTTCGTTCAGGCTAACAATTCTAAGATCACACGGAATATTACCTTTCCCTCGCGTTTCCTTCTTCCTTGAAACTACTGAAAATCAAGGGTTACTCTAGTTGCATTGTTGAAAAACGCAAATAGTAATTTGGAAACGGGCCGTAAGCCTCGGCTAACTCAAACTCTTTTACAGAAAAAACAACCAAGGATGACAATCTACACTTTATCGAGAAATTAAACCTTTAAGGAATGTTAGTGATTATTGGCAGTTGAAAAGTTCAAGGAAAATAAGAATTTCCAGAATTGATGTGAACATAAGTTAAACCGAAACCATACGCTCCCTAAATGAACAAAAAATACCAATCATCGGGAAAGAAGAAGTAATGTGAGCTTCATAAACTAATTCAAGTACCTGTGACAACAGTAATGAGAAAACTGCAACTGCAATGCTGCCCCCATCATACCATCCAATTTGATATCCTGGACACGTAGACTTGTAGAAGTATAAATTACATGATATTGATCAAAGTTTGGTGGTCCTAGAATGTAGAAATGCCCGTAAATTACTATCATTAGAAACCCAAAACATGCAAGACAAAATGAAGTGTGATAAGAACTAAGCATTCACATGCATTTAGATTGGCAAATGAATTTTGTTTAGAAAGCATATTACTTCGATGGTAGATTGTTAAGTCATAGCGATAATTGTTTTTCATAATTAAGTAAACAACTTACATTTTGATTTTGCACAATAATCTGTCTTAAAGCTAAAACTGATACCTTGAATTTGATGAGATTTAGATCACGTTAAATTACCAAATGCTGACAAAGATGAGACTTCGTAATCTTCCAAGGTCGAAAACAAGGAATTAAAAGGTAATCCTAGCATTTTTTTTCCTTATGTCCAATTATCTGAATTAAGAAAGAATAGCAGAGTCTCCTCATATTGGGCTAAATTTAAATTAAAATCCTACAATAATAACTATTGATTTATTCGAAGATGTACCAGTTCATTATTCCATTCAGATTTTCAAAACACCATACATCGGTACTTAAATTAAACCCTTATCGATTCTGACATATAGCGATTATGGCGAGTATTTTTATTCACATCTTATACTATGACAAGTTATTTAGGTTCGGATAGGCTTCAAGAACGTTTTCTAATGACAAGTTAGACTTGCAAAACATCTTGGGTCATCATTAATGGGACCTGAAGTAAAAAACCGAATCCATGGCTCAATGTCGATGAAGGAAGCAATGGAACAGTTGGGTATGTGGATCCAGAATGTTACTGATTGAATGTATATTGACTCCAAAATATATATATATATATATTTCTTGGTTATAGTGATGTTTGAGGCATTATATAGTTGGTAGGAGGATGATATTGAAATACGAAGGAGGCTGAGGAAATCTGTCGATAACTTTACTTCCTTGGAATTACTATCTAGAACAAATTTGCAATAACCCGTGTGAATAATACGGGAGATGGTAATACGAAGCAAGTAATATTGGAAGTCTGAAACAACGAGTAAGTCAAACAAACAACTTTTGGAATAAATAAGTAAAAACCCATGGTTACTAGAATTTGAGGGAAAATCCATAGTTCGTCATTCTGGCTGGGTTAGTTGGCCATGTTCATGCTATGAAAATGACATAAGTGCATCGTTTTTGTTACCATGACGTTTACGCGAGAGTTGGATTAAATTGAATAATGCAGTTAATCATAACTTAACTAAATGATCTTGAATTTAGTTATATGAGTACGAAATTAAAATGTTGAGTGAACTTGGGTATCATCTAATTCTATAGCAAGACCGAATATAAGGTGATACCTAGTTGATTTATATAAAAAGAAAATAATTTATAAAATTTGGTAGGTGACACGTTGTGATTTGGAGCCTCCTTTAAATAATGATTGCAAAATTAACTTTGATGCGGCATTCTGTAAACATAATGATTTGACTGGGATTGGACTAATAAGTCGTGATGTTACAGGTGCAAGCAATGGAGCTCGGGGAATTTGCACATCAGCATTAGAACCTGAACAAGCGGAGGCATTGGCAGCTTTTGAGGAAGTTGTTTGGGCAAAAGAAAAAGGAATCACTCATCTTCACCTGGAAGGAGACAGTCAGAAGGTGGTGAATGCAACCAATGGAAAGCAGGGAGCGATCAAATGGACTAATGCCAGCATTATTCAAGATATAACTTATTTACTTAATAGTTTACCCACATGGAAATGTAGTTTTATTCATCGTGAAGGAAATAAGGTCGTAGATACAATTGCGAAAAAAGCTTTATCTTTTTCAAGTAAACAGGAATGGGAACAATGTGTGCCAAACTGGATCCAAACTATGTTACATTCGGATGCAATCTTACTTGCATCTAACTCCTGATTTTTATAAAATTGATTTCTTTCGTATTAAAAAAAAAAAAAGTGTAGATTTAAAATTTGATTAAATTAATTGTTATTCGTTTTGAATGAGGTTGGAAAAATGTGGGAATCGATTTTTGGTTTGACTTGAAAGTCCATAGAAAAGGAAATGTGAAACAAATTATTTTGTTAGTAGTTAATGATTTGATATGTGTCTTTAGACCATTGGTGCTCCTTGTCAATATTGAAAGGACTAAGAATTTAGTTGGGAAAGGAGTCTTTTTCTTAGTCACGTTGATAATAAAGAGTAAGAGTTTGTTTTCTTTTGACTAGTCGTCTATGTATGATCAAATAATATCTTCTTCCACACAACACCAATAATATGCTTTTTATGAGTCCAGAGACGAAACCGGGTGTGGCTCACCGGTGATGCAGTCCCCCAAGACGTGTACAAAGTTAGTAAGTTACTAAGTCCAAAGTAATTACAAGAAAAAATTAGTTTAGTCCAGGTAGAAACTCATTATAACCCAATAATGACAAAAACAAAAGAACCTTTTTTTTTTTTTTTGGACTACTCAAAAATGGTAGGACTACTCTCCATTTTTTTTTTGTGGATATTAGAAGTAATAATGAGTCACCCCTTATCTAAGTTTTTTTTAATACCAAACTTGCCCTTGATAATTAAATTAGTGAGTTAATTAATGATTGGTGGGATCAAATTGTCTTATTGAGGGATTAGTGAGAGGGAGCAGATGGCGGTGGTGGTGATTTGAGGTGGTCGGTGGTGGTGGTGGTGATTTTGTTTAACCGCCACCTCTATATATAACTCCCCCTCATCTACTCACATCACCACCGACCACCTCAAAGAAGAATTATTGAGAGGGAGTAGATGAAGATGAAGGTGATAATGAAAATGAGGTTTTAGAAGAAAAAAAGTTAAGATCTTTTTCTTTAAGAGCCACAACAAGAGTATGATGTTTTGGGTACTCATGGAAATTTCAAATTTAGTTAACGGTGCTTGAATTGGCCAAAACATTCCTAAAAATGAACAATTTACAAATTAATTTTGGTTTGGTTAAAAAAGTTCGGCTACGAAATCTGAAGAATAGGTAGCCGAACTCATCTGCAAGTGTAGTTCGGCTAATATTTCTGAAAACACAGGTAGCCGAACTCAGCTTTAATGGAGTTTTTTCTTTCAGAAAAAAGTTCGGTTAGGAGAAGAAAACTGCGACGTAACCGAACTAGGAGTTCGTCTAGGAAAAAAAATTGCGACGTAGCCGAACTCAATATGCAGGTTTTTCAGAGAAAAGTTCGGTTAGGAGAGAAAAATTGCAATGTAACCGAACTTTTTTCGATGTAACCGAACTTTTTTCGACGTAACCGAACTATGAGTTCGGCTTGGACCTTTTTTTTTCAACGTAACCGAATTTTTCTCTGAAAACAAAAACCTCCATTAAAGTTGAGTTCGGCTAGTTCGACAAAATTTTTCACATAATTCCTAACCGAACTTCTCTATGTAACTTCCGTTTTCAACTCATTTTGATGATTACCTCTCATTTTTTCAACGGAAAACGAATGAAAAGTAATGGGTTTGTTATAATTTTGATTTTGATTTTGATTTTGATTTTGTTTTGTTAATGATTTAAATTAAGCTATATATAGAGGTGGCGGTGGTGGTGATTTGAGGTGGTCGGTGGCGGTGAGCAGCGGTGGTGATGGGAGGAGGTGGTTATATTTATATAGGTGGTGGTGATGGGAGGAGGTGATTATATATATAGATGAAGGGTAGGTTGGTCATTTCCACACTTTAGGACACCCCTTATAAGTATAGGGTAGATATTTCTATCACAAACTAGTCCCCCACCATTTTTGAGTAGTCCCAAAAAAAACGGTTCAAATAAAAGCCCAAAGAGGATTTTTATTCCACATCCTAATTACTTTTTTTTTTTTTTTGGATTGGTTATCCTAATACTTGAATCCAATATAATGAGTGTGGTCCATAATAATCATCAACAACTTTCTTAGAGTCTCAATGATATGGCATATACATCTTCACTACGTGCCATATCTTCTTCACTGTAATGGGTCGAAGATGATTATGAAATTAGTTTCAAAAGTAACCATCGGAGAAGCTCTCGTAAAAACTATCTGTTGATAAAACTTGGCATGTGTCATGTTATGATTGGAGTAAATTTAAAATTGATTGAATTAGTTACAATTGTTTTGCATGAAGTTGGAGAAATATAAGAATTGGTTTTTTTTTTTTTTTTTTTTTGAAGTAAAAAGGAGCTCAGAGGCTCCACTTTATTAAAAGACCTCAAAGAAAGAGGTTTGAACGGATACAAAGAGGTGGAGAATCTGCATTCCACCACAAGTTTATATTTTCATGCATAGCATGTTGACATAACACATGTGCTAAATTATTAGCACTTTTGGGCACAGACTGAAACTTAACATCGGCAAAAGATACAGTCGTATCCCTGATTTCTAAAATGACAGATCTAATACTCCAAGGTATATCTGATATTTCACCAAGAACAACTGAAGTTACATTTGAAGCATCCCCTTCAATAATAAATTCATTGAAGCCAAACCTTAAAGCAAGCTACAAACCAAGTTTACAGGCCACAGCTTCTGCCAATAAAGGAGAAGTAGCATCAAAAGTCGCTGAACCACAACCCAAGAACTTACCATTGTGACCTCTGGCAATTGCACCTGCAGCAGCGTTATTTGGAATGAAGGCAGCGTCTACATTTATCTTGATGTATGGAGAAGGAGGAGGAGACCAGTCCGGAGATCGATAATTCTGAGAAGAACTGTTATCTGAATTTGACTCTTCCGCAAACAAAGATTGAAATCCTGATCGATACCTTTTAAGACCAAATACTCCGAGAAGTTTGCATTAGAGAAAACTATGTTGTTTCTCATCTTCCACAGGTTCCATAAGATGCACATTCTCAAAATGAAATCATTGTTTTCGTTTTCTTCCATCCATTTAGATAGAATCTGATGGATATTCAAAACAGGAGAATTGAAATCCACCAAACAATTAGCTTTATAGAAGATTTCTTTAGATATGGGACAATCAAAGAGCAGGTGAGCAATAGATTCCCCTTCAACTGAACAAAAAGGGCAAGTAGAATCTACAGAAGACACAAACCTGCTAATATAGAATTGGTTGTTTTTTTTTTTTTTCGCTTGACCTAAAATTAACAATCCTGTTATAGGGGCGACGGATTCCATCAGAGGGGCGGCGGGTAATAGGACAAAAAGGGTCATTACATGGTAATTTGAAGTGCCCCTTATAAAAAATAAACTGAAAATGACTAATTAACCCTTACATAGTTTAGTGTTGATAATCTAGTTTAGTTTTGATAATCAAATTTCACTTATATTTACTCTAAAACAAATCAAGATCAGATTTTTAGAGTTAAAAAAAAAAAAAAAAAAGTTTAGAGGTAAAGAAAATAAAAAAATTTGTGATATTTGTGAAACCCTAGATTTTGATTCACTCAACCAAAATGAGTGATTCCAGTTACAAATTTGAGATTGGTGAATCTCTATATGATAGAGAAAACAAATACTACATTCCTCTTGATGGATATCCGGATATGGAGTATTTGTTAGATGGTAGAGATGTTTTAACCCAAAGTCAAGGTCAATCTCAATCAATTGAGGAAATTAGCCAATAAATTGAAGAACCAGAGCATGGAAATGACCAGTTATACTTCTAAATTAGTTCCCATTAGCTGTTTGTCGCTCAAAATTATCTAAAGTACGTAAAAAAAATCAAAACTTTTACATTTTCAGAAGAACTTACGGTTGAAATTGTGCTTTTGACCAACCGTAACTCTGTGTTACGGTTCGTAAATTATCGAATACCAACCGTAACTGGTTCAATTTGGGGAAAACCCAATCGGAATACCAGTTACGGTTGGTAAAAAAAATTCGGTACGAACCGTAACCTAATTACGGTTTGAAACATGACAGTATATAGCAACCGTAACAAATAACGGTTGGTAACTAATGAATCGAGACCAACCGTAACTGACTTACGGTTGGTATTTCAACTAATTTTTGAACCGGATAAATTGCTAAGCCACAGGATGATATACGGTTGGTAATGTTGTTTGAGTTACAACTCGTAACTCAATTACGGTTGATAAATGTGATGAAAATACAAACCGTAAGTCTATTTACGGTTGCAAGTAAAATTCGTAACTGAACATTTTTTTTCAAAACTAAGAACTTACGGTTGGTATTTGAGTTAAAGGAACCGTAACATCAACCCAAACTACAGTTACGGTTCATATTTGAGTTATTACCAACCGTAACTCACATGCAACACAAAAATTTCAATGTCAATTTTGTTCCAAAACCCTTATTTTTGATACAAAACTAACTTTAATCTTCGTCAACCTTCTTCTTCGGCATCTCTAATATAGTTTTCAATCAACGATTATCAATTTTTCAAATTGCCGAGTAATCGAGGACGAAAATTTCAGTTTTAATGGAGGAGGAGAAGAGAAGATGAAGATGAAAAAAAAAAAACTGTTTTGATTTTTCTGATTCATTAGGTTTAAAAGTAGGGGAGGACAATTATGTCTTTTCAACCAAAAAAGAATGGGTAAATTAGTCAATTTACACCCCCTATAGGATACCCCCTAACCAACTAGAGGGACATTGTTATCACACTTGTCGCCCCTCTAATGGAACATGCCGCCCCTATAACAAGATTGAAAATTAAATACTCCCTCCGTTACTTTTTAATAGGTTGGTTTCTATAAATAAATGTTACAAAAAAATAGGCTGGTTTCCTAATTGGGAAAGTCAAATGTTACTTTAGTTTTATGGACCACTTTTCTCTTAACTTCTTTTGATGACAAGTGTCATGTGGACCATTTCACTTTACTTCTTTTGCTGACAAGTGTCATGGGGACCATTTCAATTCACTTCTTTTATTGACAAGTGTCATGAGGACCACTTTCAATGATTAGTTTTCATAATTTCCTTAATTTTCTCAAAAAAACCAAACCAGCCTATTAAAAAGTAACGAAGGGAGTAGAAAAAGAAATGTGGAACAAATTATTTTGCTAGCAGTTAATGATTTGACACGTGGCTTTAGATAATTAGGTCATTCCTTGTCAATGGTAGAAGGACAAAGAATTTAACCGGGAATAAAGTCTTTTTCTTGGTCAGGTTGATTATAAAGAGTTAGAGTTAGTTTGCTTTTGATTAGTCTTATATAAGATCAAGGGGGATTTTGTGTTTCCCCCTCAAAAATAATATCTAATTTGTGTTACCCCTTTTAAAATTGATAATAGGTAAAACCCCCTTTCCTTCATAACTGCCGTTAACACACAATTAAATGTGTACGTGCAATTCGCGTGTGTGTTACATCAACAACCTAAAAACTCAATACCATCCCTCACTCCAGAATAAAAGTAGCACTGGTGGAGCTTACCCTCTCTTCTATTGGTTGGTGAGCGTAACCTCGTGCTCTCATTGGTTAATTGAGAAACCATTCGTATTCGTATGATGAAATTTCGTTAGATACGGTGCGTTGATCTGACAATGTGCGGTGTAGACCGGGTGGATTGTTGGGACACACGCGACAGACGGCCCTCATTATTTAGAAAAATTGATATATTAATTTTGTGCATTTATTGTCAAAATCCAGAAAATAAAGAAAATTACTATATTAATTTCGGACATTTATGATTAAAATAAAAAAAGAATAATTCAACATATGTATGGAATAAAATAATAAGATTTATATTTTTTGAATCTTTTAAAATTTCATGTCTTTATTATAAAATCCAGAAAATAAAAAAAGTACTATATTAATTTCGTACATTTATGACTAAAATAAAAAAAAAAATCAATTCAAAATATTTATGGAATAAAATAATGAGATATATTTTTTGAATCTTTTATAATTTCATGTATTTATGATAAAAAATCCAGAAAATAAAAAAAAATATTATATTAATTTCGTACATTAATCTCATGGTTACGGTTTGGGTGTCTTAGCTTTCACTACTTTAGGGGAGCTTAGCGAAGATTTTATTTGTTTTTTCAAGCGTCTGAAGAATTGTTTAGTTAACAATGACGCTGGTAGTGGTTTAGGTAGTTTTATTTTCCATAGACTGGGTGTTGTTATTCAGAAAGGGGTTGGTGCTCAGCTTGTTGCTCGGCTGCCAACCAAAGGTTCTGTAATTTAAAACATTAATTTAGAATTATTATTATTATTTTTATGACTAAAATAAAATAAAAAAATCAATTCAACATATTTATGGAATCAAATAATAAGATTTATATTTTTAGAATCTTTTGTAAGGTAAAAAAATCTAAAAATGACTATATTATTAATGATAAAAATACAAAAATATAAAAAAAAATTATATTAAATTCCGACATTTATGATAAAAATATAAAAATCGAGGCATGTTTATGGGGTGAAAATATTCAGATATTTTATGGATCGATTATAAGGTAAAAAAATCTAAAAATTACTATATTAAATTCAGATTATTATGATAAAAATCCAAAAAAAAAAATTGAGTAAACATAATTATGAGATAAAATAACCATATATTATATTTTTGAATCTTTTATAGGGTAAAATATCTAAAATTACTGTATCTATTGATACCCAAAATTAATATTTATATTTTCGATTATCTAAAAAAAATCAGATTTGTATTGTATTTATATCTGGAGTATTTTGAATGAAAATCCAAAAAACGTGATGTATATATATATATCCCTTTAACAAAATCAAGTATTTTTTTTTGCAAAAATAAAATATACTTCCAAAATAAATAAACAAAAGAATTTTCTTGGAAACGACTTAATAATCAAGCCAGTTTTGTTTAGAAAGTCGAGATATTTTAAAATATTATATCCAAAATAAAATCATTCTACTAATAGATTCGGAATCCCTATATAAAGCTTTCAAACAAAAGGTAAACCCATTTTTTGGACACTACTTCTCTCTTCAACTTTGATTGCTAGGATTTTTTGTTTTAATTTATGTTTTCTTATAAGCGCCCGTTGTTTGTTTTGCAGGTATCCATATAAAGCATTCGTGCAACGCCAAACCTTTTGGTTTCCGTGCAAGTTGCTTCTCTCTTCCAGAAAAATTTTGTTTTTGTTTTTGTTTTTGTTTTTGTTTTTGTTTTTTTATTGGAATTTAGTGTTTTTTATTTGATATTTTAGTTGTTTTACGGTATACCCTCATTATTCCAAATTTCATTGCGACATCAATCACCATAACTTTTTGTGTTTTCCGGATCTTATTGATGATGCATAAATATTGTTGCAAAACTAAACGCCAATTTTATTTTTTTTTGCAGGTCTTATTGATGCATAAAACGATTGCTGCTTTACCTATTTGCTAAAGGTTTGTTCAATTTTATTACTCACCTTGCTCATATGATGGTTTCTTATTTTCTCTTTTAATATATTTTGTGGTTGGTTAATTACTAATTGATTTTATGAATTATTATTGGTGAGTACGTAAATAGGCTTTCCTACATGCATATGGTTCTGTTTTTTGATCTATTTGTGTTCGATTGCATGAGTGTTGATATGAAGAAAATCCTAAGAATATATATACCCAAAAAAAGATGATATGAAACACTTCTTTGTTCTATTTTGCAGGAAACTGTTTCTCAATTCTGTTATTTCTTTTTGGTTTCATATCTCCTCAACCCCAGGTTCTTAGCGACAACTTATTTATGTTTCTTCTAATTACTGCTCCATACAGACTAAACTTCCTTTTGGGATTTTGTTGGTGAGGGTTTCTCAATATCATCATGTTTAGGTAATGTAGGTACTACTCTGTCCTTTAAGCTTCATGTGGAGGTATTATTTGAGTGATTGAATCGTGAAATACAAGCTTCGTACTAATGATGCTTAAGCATTGTAATATAACATCACGGGAAAGAAAAAAGCCCAACACTGATGATTAAAATTTAGAGTTATGTGTAATGCAAAAGTGAAGTTGGAAATTGTGGATTATAAAAATGGTATATGTGTTCATATACTCTACAATTAAGGAAGTTTGAAATCGAGAATTGTAGTTGCTTTGTATCTAAATTCTTACGGCCATACTGTTTGTAAACTAAAATCATATAATTTTGTCTACATTTTGGATTGATTTTTTTTTTTTTTTTTTGTAGCTTACTTAACCATGAAGAACACACATTTGGAAGTGCGACTTTGTATATATGTTGTCGAACAAGATGTAATCTTTCTCATAAATTCATTTTGTTAGGATTTCGAAGAAGGAAAGAAACTCGGGTCTAGATACATGTTTGAGTTGAAAGGGAAGTGTTATACTTCGTGTGGATTGTTAAGGTTTTATCTATATCATTTTTATAGGTATTGTCATTTTATTTGTATTATTCGTTTACAGTTTTTGCTTCATTTTGACTTTAGTTGCTTTTATTGTGTAAACAAACCCATTTCCCTGAGAAGGCCAGTAGGGCATACTAAAACTGATGAACATCTGTAGACAAGAAGAGAGTTCACTCCTTGAACTTTCATTTATTTGTTGGTCTTCCGGACAAAAGAATTTCCACCTTCCAAAATAAGTTTAACCATCCACATAATTAGTGTATTAAAAATTCAAAATGAGGTCCATATATGATCTTGCTAGCTATTCAATTACTGCATGCTAATTAATTCATCAAACAAAATTTTTCTAATTTTAATTTATGTAATCTGATGGCCTTCATATTTACTCTTATTTTGTTTCTCTATGCAGCAATTTAGGTCTTATCAAAATATTTTGTTTTCGCGCGCTAAGCAATTGAAAGGTGCATATGTAATTAGAAAAATTGCATTGTGATTTAACACTAGCTTAATTTTATTAATTTTCTAATTGCGTTGTAATTAGAAAAATTTCATGTTAAATTTCATTGTCATTTAATATATATGAATTAATACTATTAACTAATACTTACTTGATCATTAATTACATGATCCATGTCGTTTGCATTTTTGAAGCTCTACACTAAATGGATTTCTGTCATGAAAACCAAAAACTAAGATATACATATGAATGACCTTAATCAACCATTTCCATGAACCCTTAATAAACATATTAATGTATCTTTATCAACCATCCTCTAGATTGCTCACTATTATTATAAATTAGAGTGTTCGCGGAGTTCTTCGATATACATTTTTTTTTCATGTAATATTAATTAAATAGGGAATCCTGAATCAATCCTAATGTACATTTAATTTTTTGGCTTAGTTTGTATGTACTTTTAAATACGGCTCCACCATGGGTTGTCATTTCATTATATAATAGTTACCTGTCCTCCGGTCATCGCCATATACGCCAATCAGAATCTAACAAACAATAACACCTCCTCACACTTTGTTTTATGCAAATACCTTTTGTGGTTGGAGGTTGAAGCATCTTCCGGTACTTCAATATTTTTTTTCATTAACATCGAAGATTTTTCGAAACACTAGCATCGGATATGGTAACCACTGGCAAGATATATGATCTCCAGTTAGGGTCCACCAATTTATCACGACGTTCTTATTTACAGTGCTAATTTGCTAAAGGCTACCAACAGTGAGGGTTTCCGTTGAATCTCTCATGAAGTGTGTTTCATGAATACCTCATCATTGTAGATTATTCACGGGCTTAAATTTGCTTAAATTTAATCCATTGGGTATAAAAAAAAAATCTCATGTTAGAGGAGGGAGGATGGAAATGTGAGTAGGTTTAAATTAGTTAACTCTCTGTTAGAATCAACATAGTTAACCAAAATGTTGGCGACTTTAGACTTTATGTAACTGTTAGCTTAATTTCTTTGAAATAAGTAATTTACACCTATTATATTTATGAAAAGATTTATTTTTGAAGCAATTATGGAACGATGCATACATATTAATGATGTAATCTTTTTCAACAGTTATAATTATATATGGAAAGAAAATTTTAAATAAGTGTTTATAAAACTCAAAATATCTAAAAAAACCTTAGGGAAAAAAATCTTTAGAGGTCTACTTATGGTAAAAGAATCCCAAACGGCTAGCTTAAATATTTAGTATGTTAAAAAAAAAAAACTTTTTCTTACCCTGTATTTTCGAATTAATTTAGGGAAGAAAAATCTTTCCATTACTTGGTTATATTTTGTTGCCACGCAAAGCAATTTAATTCCATTTCATTTCTCAATTCTCATTGTTTTCTTTGCGGTCGAGTCTCAAAGGTCTATATTAAGGACAATGGCATGGACATTTGTAAAATGAATAATTCTCTTTGTCATCTTAGATATATTCTCTAAACATGTACAAGTCTTTTCGATGATGTCGTAGTGAATATATAATTATAAACCATGATGATACTGGCCCCATCCATCATTTTAAATTCTATGTAGGGCCAAAAGGATAAATGTTAATATGAAATAGGGAAATAGGAATAAGGATGGATGTAAATCCCAAACAACATTGTTAAGTTATTGTCCTAAGAGAATTCTACTCTCTCTTGGCTTTCCTTTATAAATTTTTCTGATATTTTTGATGGGGTTCTACCAGATTATTGAATTATAGTTTTTTGTGAAACCTATTCTTATTATTCTTTTTCATTCTCGAACAGGATATACGCATGAAATTGCTTTGTTTAATAGACCATGTTGTAACGGCACTTCGTTAACTTGACCTACGTTTGATGTAAAAAAAAAAGGTCCCTTTAATTGTTTAATCCCAAGAGAGTTTTATGTTTTGTTTCAAGCCACATACATAAAAATTAGTTAAATGCATCACTAAAAATCCAACAACCAAATTATTTAATTAACCAATTGTTGATGGTGGATTTTCGTTTAAGGTTAAATTTGTAAGTAACCAGAAAATCATGCGCTGACATCTTGTAAAAGATAAAGCCGTTTATAAGTGACGGATACTCCTCACTTAATTCGCCAAGAATGGAGCATGTAGCAACAATCCCATTCTGTGAATACATGAAATTCCTCCAGGTTGGAGCATGTAGCAACAATCCCTTCCTGTGAATTTCATATCAGCCTTGTATTTCCTGTACTCATTATCAGTGTGGCATGACGACTGAGTGTTACTCTTACAGAGTAACACGAACCTCCAAGCACTATAATGAATCATTATCAGTGTGGCATGACGACTGAGTGTTACTCTTACAGAGTAACACGAACCTCCAAACACTATAATGAAATCATGTACGAAATACCCGTACAGGCTGATTCTCGGTGTGTTATACTAGCCCGATTGAGCCCCTCTCGGTGTGTTATACTAGCCCGATTGAGCATCCCAAGACCGACCATATCGGTCCGGATATGATTCGATCGCAGTCATCCAACTCCACAAGCATGATTGGACGACCCCAGATCAATTCCATCACCCCCAAGCAGGTATGGAATACACACGGCCGACCCCGCATGGTCGACCATTGGCCTTTGCCTGCCAAGAAACCGTCCATACCAAGCATTATGGGCGGAAAACCCTAAATTAGGGTTTGCGGCATATTACATGTGCCGCAAAACGGTCTCAACCATCCATCTTCGCAGGTATAGATGGAGGGTGTAGATGTAGACTCAAAGGGCCCGGAACATGTCGACACAATCACCATGTGACCGCCTACACACTTGACCAGTCGGTCAAAACCAACCATGGTTGGTTGCAACACAATCGTCCACCTGAAATGGCATGGTCGCGCGGCTTTGAAAGCCAAAAATAGGGTTCAAGCCATCACGCGCGTCCATCTTCTCCGGCACGAATGGAGGGTCACAGATTAGATTAAGCAGGTCCGGTCATACCAGCGTGACCACCGTGGGCCCATCTGCCTCTTCATGCGGTCGGCCAAGGCATATCATGCCTGGCCAATCCAAAACGCCCGCTCAAACATGCGTGGTTACACTTCCCAAATTGCAAATCGATCTCAACCACTCAACTTCACCGGACGAATTGGGTGGCTTAGATCACGTTTTCATGGGACGGTGAGACATGGGCGTGAACATCAGCCTACCATCTTCACGCCAAACCAACCGGCCAAGACCGACCAAGCCAGGTCGTCTTGGAAAACGCGCCGGAAAAGAGTATGGCGCGCGGCTTCTTGCGGTATCAAACTTCCGTCGCAAAATCAATCCCGACCACTCCTCTTTGACGGTCAAATTGAGTGGCCCAGATCGCGCTTTCATGAGGGAACGGAATACAGGCACCTACACCATCATGCCGTCAACACGCATGTATGGTCGGTCCTCTCCAAAATCCTTCCCATGCTTGGCTTCGACCAAGCTGAAGAGTGATGCTTGCGCACCTCTTTAAAAACCCTAATTTCATCAACGGTCGCAGATGAGTGTCTCAAACATCATCTCATCCGTCCGACTTCACCAGCTTGGTTATACAACCACGGTCGGGAGTTATTTGGTTAGTGAGGAGTCATTACCCATCACTTTACCACACCGTAATGCGAAGCACTGCATAAAATACACACGATACTTCACAAGTATCGACTTTCTGAATAACGCAGTTATTCAATTCAGCATTACATGCTATCTTTCGTGGATCCACGATCCACATTCCAGACATCAATCATGTCACAAACTGGGGGATACTTACGGGGGTATTGGTCTGGCGGTTTACAGCGTGCAGCGTGCAACGCGCCATCACAAGAACGTGTTAGGAAGTCGTGGACGGTTAGAGATGAACAGGAAAAGTGGGCAAGACTGGTCGTGTGTTACCGACACACAACTCCACTACTCCATCATTCCACTACCTCCACTTCCCACGAGAAACGTGAATGAGGCTCAATGACTTGTATAAATAGGGTCTCCGCCCTATTTCCAACAACAAGGAATAACGGAGAACAACACAAGTTCAGACGACAGAAGCCAAGTGTTAATACAAAAACCGTATTCAAACACTCGAGAGCACGCTTGCATCAACCGTAAGCTTGCTCATCTTTCTGTTACAAGTCATAAGCAAGCCAACACCTTCACAATCTCAACACCTTCTTCGCTTCCCTCCCTAAGATCAACCCCATCTCCTTCACTTTGTGACCGAAACAAGTCTGGAACGGCCATTTCTTGGTTTAGGCCGGACTTGCATGCATTGATCTCTCGAATCTACAAGCACTCACCGCGCAGTGCATTTGTTGAAGGTTTAGATTCATTCCTCATCCACACCCCAAATTACCAAATTCTGCAGGAGTAGTTTTCACCCATCAACAATTGGCGACCACAGTGGGAGATTGATCTATCGGTTGCATAAAATTGAATCCTCAATTTCTCAGTTTCCATCTCGCAATGTATCAAGGAAACTACAAAGCGGTTCAGATATCATGGGAAGCATAGCTGGAATGCTTTGGAGGATGTCTTGGCAAATCAAGCCGGTATCACCGGGGAGGCGAGAGCGAGACATTTCGCCTTTTGAATGATATAGCGGCACAATTACAAGAAGGGTCGACGAGCATCTACTCAGCAAAGACAAGAAATGTTGAATCATTAGCCAGGAGTCACACCTTTACCGGTGGAGAGGCAAAAGAGCGCGTAATCGCAGGAGACTCAGGAAAGATGAACAGACATGGTCCAGTCGACAATGAAGATCCGAGGCAACTCCACGGGAGAAAAGACTTGTCCGGAATACTACAATGTCTGCCTAGGATAAAGAAAGGGAGCCTGCAGCCTATGGAGCCCTACTAGAAGATTTGTATTTCAAAACTCTTATTGAAGCACGGAAGACTGTCCAATCGCGTCGGCCTTCCAACCAACGAAGGAACGCTTGAGGAAGGAGAAATCAATCGGGAAATGCCCGAATACGAGAGGATGGGAACGTTCAATCCGGTCACTCAGAAAGTGACATTACGACACCTTCCACATCCCTCTACCTAGGCAAGCGATCCGCAGATATGATGGCACCCACAAATCTTCCAACTTCATCTCCTGTTCCACGTCAAAGCCGCGGAGAGACGTTACAACGCCCACTAACGGGAAAAGCCAGACTCAAGGTACTTACATTTCCCATTCCCAATGAAGAAGATTCTGGAGCTACTGGAGACATGGGTGCGAAATGAAGAGGTGGAGCTACCCCCGGTATGGCGTCCGCCTCGATCAAGAAGTAATAGACCCGAGGTACTTGTCATTACCACCGGTTCCTTCATCACCCCACCAGTGAATGCAGCGCTTTGAAGCGCATTGTTCAGGAGAAGCTCGGTTCAGAAAGATAGCTTGCGGAGGATTTTCTTAGAGAGGCTACTCCGGTTTGATATAGTGAGGCTTCAAAAGCAAGTAAGTTTTACTCAACAACTTTACAAGAGAGATAGTTTAGAATTCACTGGGGACTTAGCATCCCGCATGTGGAAAAAGAGGCTCAGTGATCAAACGCCATGTTTGTTTCCATTCATACCTCCCTTTTACATAACATTTGCAATTTCATGCGCAATCATTCATGACCAAGATGCAAATCTCATTTAACATAATCTCTTTCAAAAGGGTTGTTCACAAAACTATCTCAAAAATAAGCCAATTCAATTACCTATTAATCCAAAACCAGAAGTCAAAGAAAATCCTCACTATCACTCAAAAAAGAAAAGCATATAAGAGAAAACGCAAAGTATATAGCACGAATACTTCAAGGAAAGTCTTTAAGCAACAACTCATCCTTCGGGCGAGAGAGACTTTCATCCTTTGAAGCACGGCCTCGCTTGACTCGGTTCTTTAGACAACCTCTCAACCTCTTCTTCCCGACGAGCAACACGGTCCGTGGAAGGGACTTCATCATGTAGTTTCTGGAGCTCCTGAATCTCAGAGAACCCTTTGAAGAACCAGGGAGCATTGAAGATGTACTGCGCAAACACATCCAGATGGCACCTCCAATCTTCAATCACCTCTTCAGAAACTGTTCCACCGGTCGCAGCGCTCATCCCCTGGATGGAAACTAAAGCTTCTTGGACGCGGTTGACCAATGCAAGACGACTCCTGAGCTTCGCGGTGGTAGCAATATGGCCGTGTTTCTTCCAGATTGTCGTGTACAACTTTTCGAATCGAACCTAAGCACGCTGAATCCACCAACCAACACATGACCCGGATAAGGGACAGGTAAAAGGAGGATCGAACAAAGCCCTCAGCCGCATCACCGGCAATTCGGCGACCGCGGGAGTCTTGTCAGTTGCAGGAGGCCTTTCAGAAGAAGTCACCACAATAGCCATATGGCCCGGAGCCTGTTCAGGATGGATGCCAAGGGGAGCCGTCTGAACTACAGCGGGCACCGTCTCTCTTGCATTCCTTACGACATCTATTTCACTCTGGGTGCTGATTTCCGTCACGACCCCGTCGACAAGATCACTAAGGAAAGCGCCTTGTTCAACCGAGCTTGCATCATCTCTGTCGTGGTCAGAAAAAGGAGCGGTTTCTCCAGACTTCTCAGCCGTGAAGATCGAGCACCGCCGGACTTCTCAAAGATGAAGTTCCATACCGTCAGACTTCTCAACACGAAGGTCCGTACCGCCAGACTTCTCAGCATGAAGGTCCGTACCGCCAGACTTCTCAGCATGAAGACCAGTACCGCCGGCCTTCCCGTTTTGAATGCGTGCCAACCTTGTGAAGGCATTATCTTTCGAAATTCCCTGATTTAAAACAAGGATCGTTTTAGAAGAACTTACACTGGAGAAATGAAAGAACCGATGGGAGGAGATTTAAATACCTGCATATTGGAAGAATTGAGGATTACCGGACCGCATGCTTGCCTCTTAGGTCTCTCTCCTACTTGGGGACTGCAATCCTCAGCTCTTGTCCGTTTGGCTGGAAGTGGCTTCAACCGGAAATGCTTCGTCAAGACGTCAGAAGATGGCTCACTACGGGAATTCGTCACAACACTCTTCGAAAATTTCTGGAAGATCAACAGTTGTTTCCCCCAAAATTCTTTATACCTGTCGATCACCACTGGGTTTCTCCCAATAGGCCAGAAGGGAAGTGACCGCTGTCGTAAGCGACACAAATATAATTACACTTTCTTACTACTCAAAATATAAATATAGCAAGGGCAAGAAAGGATCGATCCCACAGAGAGGTCTAGGTTGTCAAATTGTTATGGTTTCCTATATAAAACACCGGAAGAATTTCTGATTGTGTAAATAAAAATAAACAAAAAGCAAATAAACAAAGCACGCAAATCAAGAATGTGAAAATATTGGATAAAGGTTTCATCTTCAATTGTAAACAAGTTTATGAATATATGAATAGAATTCGTATTTAATCTCGCTATCATCAAAAGCCATAGAATACCTTATTGCAAGAATACTCCGTAAATTTCCTAAGTTATCAACACACACATTAGGGCTGCGTATGTGAATTCTACCTAAAGAATAACCTAACGCCTTGCGCTAATCAAGTTCAATTCCTAGGAGCATTAAGTTTCAGAAATAGGCTAATCAATGCAATTGTAATACATTGCGCAAACAATTCGAACAAAGGTCAATTTCTACATATGATTACGAGGATGTATCACTACAAACCCTAATCATATCATGCTACTCGTATTCAAGGTTATCGCTCGATGAAAACCCTAAAATAGCTATAGATATGGATGTGAGTTCAATCAATTCTAGACTCGACTAAACAAACATTCAATCATATTGCAATCCATCAATCATGCAATTATTATAACCCGTAGAAATCATACGATAATATTGAGAGAAAACTAATTCATAAAAATCATAACTTGGTTGCAAAATCCAACTACATCTTCAACCAATAATAAAAACTTAGTTACTTGTGTTTTTGGAAATCATCATAGAAAGTTTAGAAGAAAACTATCATGTGAAACCCTAGAACAAAAAGTAGAAGTCTCCCTAATGGAGATATATCTAGGTTTTAGAGAAAAAGTTCTATTTATATGCTTTTCTCCCCATAAGGATACTTTCCCAAAATTAGGTTAATTCTTCTCAAAACCCGTCTCCAAGTTGGTCCACCAAGCCCATGTGTGAGAAATATGTCTCTGGAATTTTGGGTCCAAAACTGGTCGCCGGAATTGATGACGTCATCACCGGAATCCGGTGACGGCCCCTGGAATCCGTCACCGGAAAATTTGTCTCAGCCGCTTTTGTCATCGGAAATCTGTCACCAACAAGTATGTACTTCCAGCAACTCATCTCCCCTTCTCTGCATTCCAAACATTCACAAAAATCATCCAAACCAATTCTTTATCTCTTGCGAAAACGCGCCCAAAAGCGTGATGCGTAGCTCATATGTCCGGCCGTCGATTCTTGCATCCGACTCATACCCCCCTCGCGATTCACTGAAACATTGCCATGCCCACTTCCGGTTCCAAAATCCGATAACCGGAACTATGCTCACCGGCTTACCAATTTCGCTCCGTTTTCGCACTGCGGCTGCAGCTTCAAAACCATTCCCTGGCCTGCAAAATCCAGTCCACTCCTTCCTAGCCATTCTATCACCACTGCAATTACTTGCAGCTGCAACACATCTTCGTTGCTCATCTCCAAAACATCACAAAGACAAGCACGTGCAATTCAGCTCAACCACACCGCCTGCAGCTCAACATCTCGGCTCGAGGCCTAGCCATTCCGCCATCATGCCAAAGCAGCACCATGTTCACCAAACAAGCTCTCTCCCAGCTCACTTCTCGGTTCTAACCCTCAGTACCAATGCTCCATCTCCCATTTTATTACAGCTGCGACACACCCTCCGCAAGTCATTTGCATCCGCCAGTCATTCAAACCATCACTGCAGCACATAACCACCTCCAAGTCTTCATAGCACTTTGCCAAAGAAACCCACTTAGCCTGTCATCATCCTCGCTATGCAGCCGCGACTCCACCAGTGCCTCGCCATTTCTTCCATGTTCTCCTCGGCCCAATTCATAACTCCGCACCATTACCAGTTCAGAGACACCTGCAATTCCTCATTTGCACTACCTCCAACAAAGCATCGGCACCTTGCAATATTACCTCTCAGGCCCCGTAGCTTTAACTCACAAACAAAGCACATACTCCAATATCGGTCCCAACACTCAACCCGCAATACCAGTGCTTTCCATTTATGTATCATTCATTAACTCATCCCATGACTCCACCTGCAATACTGCAACCCATGCCTACAAATCAAATCCCTGCATTTCCTTCAATTTCTAAACTGCAGACTCCATCTCCTCATTTTGCAGTTCAATCATTCCGCAAATCACAGCTCAAAGCACAGTCCACCATTACCACTCTTCACCAAAGATCACTTCTCTGCTAACACAGATTAGCTCCAGCCCACAATCCCGAGCCAGCACCACCTGTGATCTCGGAACCATGTCTCTGAGACTCGAGTAACTCCCAAGTACTTCATTGCCTTCAATCCAGACCGAGCTGTGGCTGCCATCAACCTTAACTCGTTACCTTTGCCATGAATGTACGGCTCCAGACTTCCATTGGCAGCAACAACTCATTCATAACACTCCCATGCCAAAGCACAGCCTATAATTCCACCAAGTGCACATATCTCCTCATTACCCTGCCAAATACACATTCAAGCACATTCAGCTCTCAACAAACCTGTCCACCTGACCATTTGGCAATCTCATCTTGCCCTGCATAGCCAATTCTGTCTCCAGCACAAGCTTCCACCTCAATCATCAAACCCATCTATACTTGCAACATTCTGAGACCATTACCACCTTCCCTGTTTTCAACTCAACACACTTCAATCAATATCACCACGATTGTACGGCTTAAATACCAGTACCCCTTCACCGTAGTATCTGCCGGCCCCAAGGTGGTCATTTGTTGAACTTGAAGCTGTGAAGCATTTCGCTCTTTCCGGCATTTTCTCGAACAGCTTGTGTGCAGATTGCAAACCGATGTGGATTATGTAATCGCTGCTCCTTGAAAGGCTGCTCAAATCACTTCCTTCCCCGCAACGATACACATACACACAAACCCATTCGTTTAAGAACTTCATTGCACTTCGTAAATCACTCCTTCTTTAGCTCGAATTCGAATGGCACAACCACCATCAGAACCTGTTTTCTCATAAAATAGAACCATAATCTCCTGTTGTTCTATGCTTGTCTTAACCGGCCTGAAGTCTCTTGTGCGTAGTATAAGAATTTGATGGATCCTTGAGACTCATGGCAATTGACTTGGTTCAGCTACAAAGGCAAGAACTCGCCTGAAACTGGTTGCAACAACATAATCTTAAGTCGCAGAAATAGAGACCCGGTACTTATTCTGGGGAGGTATAAAGAGGGAGGTGCCCTGAGTAATTTTTTTGCAGGTGCCTATAGCAATTCTGTAGGTTCTCTAGTTTGCGACATCTTCGGCTTGCTTCAGATGCTTCCAGATTCTTCATACGATGTCGGATTGACTCCATTCTTTCGCCATTGGCTTTGTCTTTTCGTGCTCTTCGAGATGATGAGAAGAAATCTTGGATTTGAGCGAGTTCCACTTCCTTTTGCTCCAAATGACTCCAAAACACCTATAAACTCAAAAGCACACATAAGATACATAATTTACAAGAAAACTCGCAAAGAAAGCATAAATACTAGATATTAAATACGGTGTATTCTACACCTATCAAATTCCCCCACACTTAGACTTTGCTAGTCCTCGAGCAAATCAAACAAAACAATAAAATACAACAACTCCGTGTCGTCGAGGCTACGGTTAATTTTAGCATAAATAACAAGCCTTTAAACCCCTAGGTGTCCCTAGTGGACGAGTTATAGTCTCGTGAAGGTTTACAAGAGGTCTACCTACAAAACCTATATTTCCAACTCCGTCTATTTGTGACAAATCAATGAACGAATCCAAATGACTACAGGAGGAGGTACCTTGCAAATTCAATTCATATATTAGTAAATAAACTCTAATTAGATAGTCGAACAAGCCACAATACTCGGAAACTAACAAACCACAATCACAATGAAAAGATTAAGAAGATGAATATAGATGTAGATGTTGGCGAATATTCTCAAGTGTTCGATGTTTCCCATATCTGTCGAAGGTCACTTTGCTAAGATGAACCTAATCCTATTGGATTGAGCTACTTAGTGCTGAATGCTACATCAAATCAATTGGCATATACAAGGGAACCAAAAGTGACTTTATTCAACACAATAATAATTTTTTTTTTTTTTTTTTATATGATTGGATCAAACTGGATCCAATTTTTTTTTAGACGGCATGATTAGATCTTTTGGATCCAAGCGCATGCTTCTTGTCAGCAAGTACATGATAGTTGCCTTGGATCCTGCATTCCACGCTTGTTTAGGCGACGGAGACAGGGACTACGTTTCACACATACTGCTATTCCCAAGTGTCTTTTTATTCCGTTTTGGTCTAATTGGTCGGTCCTTTTTTTTTTTTTTTTTTTTTTTTTTTTTTTTTTTTTTTTTTTTTTTTTTTTTAGTAACTCAACCACTCTATTTCATCCTAGCAGTAATAACACGTCGATTTTTAGTGACCCACCAAAGCACTTAGAGAACAATAGATAAATATGGAAAAATAAAAATAGAATGCGATATGGTGATATTCCGAGATATGGTAACAACTATCATGTTAATTTGTGATTTCTGAGCTATATTCGTCCCTTTTAGTTAATTGGTTCCTCAACTCCTGCATTCAAAATGGTTCCATCCACTAATGGTGTCAAAAACAAACATATAAATGCTCCCCACACTTAAACTTCACATTGTCCTCAATGTGTAAAACCGAAAAGTTCTGAATTCTGACGTAACAGCAGATAAAACGCAAAAACTGTGCAAATTGGTAAGGAATTTGGAAAAACTCCATTTCACAAAAGTTGTTCACCTACGTGTTTTCTACACAGTGTCAAAATTTCACAGTGTTTTGATAAACGGTCTGACAGTTATGGTCTCTGGACTGAACTACGCGCAGTCTGAAATTTTCTGACGAAAAGGTATTCGTCATAATTCTCTTCTAAGATAGATTACGGACTCAATGAAATTAAACATAGGGATGCAAATATGATATGAAAACAGTAAAAAATAAATAAACGAAACAAAAATAAAATGCAAAAGGATAAGAAATACAAAACCGGTGGGTTGCCTCCCACTAAGCGCTTGTTTTAAAGTCGACGGCCCGACTTAGCTTCTTGTAAGATTCATTCCCCATACACCAATAATCTGAAAAGTTGGGGATCCTTCCATAGAACCTGTTTTTCAAACACTAGCTTCACACAAATATTAGTAATATAAATCAAAAGTGAAGCTATGAACCGATAAAAGCTTCCCCCACACTTATTCTTGTCCACACTTGGAAGTGTATAAAGAATATAGAAGTCGGGTACTTCCACGGTTTCTTGTTCCATAACCTGCATAGTATGAGAATCAAGTATCTCTAATGGCGGAAAACGAGAAACAAAATCATTCAATAAAGTTCTCGAAGCACATATATTCAAACCAATAAGAGGTAAAGGAGAAGAAACAATAGGCAAAGGGTTAGATAAACCTTGCACAATCTCTTGTATCACGGAATCCTCTTCATCCTTGAAAAACTCAAGTGAATTATTCACCTCTTGTAAATCATGGTCCTCTATCAAACCTTGCAACCATTCTTCGTCCGTTTCTGCCGTAACCAAAGTATCGACATAAACATCATCATTACAATCATATGCAAGCTCAATTGGGTCTTCCACAATATTGGTCATAACGGTCTCATTCTCAACATATTCCTCCTTTTTGTTGTAAGGCACATACTCTTTTGCGGATGCAATATTGTCCATAAGGAATTTCTTTAGAACACTCATTGCATCATCCTCAAGCTCTACCTTTTGAATAGGTTCTTGATCGTTATAAAGATCAATGCTTGAGTAATCCACACAAGTGTCGACATATTCCTCTTCATCTTCATCTTGATCCCAAAAAGACTCCATTGTACACTCCTCGGGGATGTCACCATGAATTGGTTTAAGCGATGTATTTTCATAATAAGCATCATCACTATCATAGTCATCATAACATTGTTCCTCGCTGAATTTAGTGTTACTAATCTCTAACTCATCCTTTTGAATAGGTGAATGATCATTATTACGATCAAGAGTTGAGTTAACTACACAAATATCAACAAAAGTCCCCGAAGGTTCGCCTTTTTCAACATAATTATTCATTTCCTCCTTGTACTCATCAATGCCTTGTCTTAAAGTGGAAACACCTTTTTGAAGCTCTTGGAGTGATTCATCCAAATTCTGAAAATAGTGTTCCATTTGTTTGTAAAGCTCATTCGACAAAGAAAAAGTAGAATTACTTACTTAGTATTGTTAGGCCAATTATATTCCCTTTGAATGGGTGGATGATCATAACTACGATCACAAATTGGGCTAAACATACTATTATTAGCACATTCGGTCGATGAAAGTTGTTCCATGCTTGGTTGTCTACAAATTGACTCCATGTTGTCCATAAATTGTTGCATTTCATCTACCAAATTAGAGGAAATATTATAAGGAAAACAACTATTCTCCCCTCCTTGTGGTTGCTCACTTACATAACCACCATAAGAAGGTTGATATGTATGAGAATAACTCATAGGGTACGTGGAGTATTGATCATAGCCAAAGCATTGGTTTTGATTATACTCCCCATAAGGGTGATAATTGTTATGTTGTTGAGGTTGAAAGCCGTATTGATTGCTCCAATAAGCTCCGTCCATAGAAATTGGTACCTGAAACGAGATTCTCAAAACTCGAATAAGAACCAAGAAAAAAGAAAAAGTAAAACAAAACTAAATACAAAAATAAGAAACCAAAAACAATTAACAACCGCTGCCTCCCCGGCAACTGCGCCAAAATTTGACCGCTGTCGTAAGCGACACAAATATAATTACACTTTCTTACTACTCAAAATATAAATATAGCAAGGGCAAGAAAGGATCGATCCTGAGAGAGGTCTAGGTTGTCAAATTGTTATGGTTTCCTATATAAAACACCGGAAGAATTTCGATTGTGTAAATAAAAATAAACAAAAAGCAAATAAACAAAGCACGCAAATCAAGGATGTGAAAATATTGGATAAAGGTTTCATCTTCAATTGTAAACAAGTTTATGAATATATGAATAGAATTCGTATTTAATCTCGCTATCATCAAAAGCCATAGAATACCTTATTGCAAGAATACTCCGTAAATTTCCTAAGTTATCGACACACACATTAGGGTGCGTATGTGAATTCTACCTAAAGAATAACCTAACGCCTTGCGCTAATCAAGTTCAATTCCTAGGAGCATTAAGTTTCAGAAATAGGCTAATCAATGCAATTGTAATACATTGCGCAAACAATTCGAACAAAGGTCAACTTCTACATATGATTACGAGGATGTATCACTACAAACCCTAATCATATCATGCTACTCGTATTCAAGGTTATCGCTCGATGAAAACCCTAAAATAGCTATAGATATGGATGTGAGTTCAATCAATTCTAGACTCGACTAAACAAACATTCAATCATATTGCAATCCATCAATCATGCAATTATTATAACCCGTAGAAATCATACGATAATATTGAGAGAAAACTAATTCATAAAAATCATAACTTGGTTGCAAAATCCAACTACATCTTCAACCAATAATAAAAACTTAGTTACTTGTGTTTTTGGAAATCATCATAGAAAGCATAGAAGAAAACTATCATGTGAAACCCTAGAACAAAAGTAGAAGTCTCCCTAATGGAGATATATCTAGGTTTTAGAGAAAAAGTTCTATTTATATGCTTTTCTCCCCATAAGGATACTTTCCCAAAATTAGGTTAATTCTTCTCAAAACCCGTCTCCAAGTTGGTCCACCAAGCCCATGTGTGAAAAATATGTCTCTGGAATTTTGGGTCCAAAACTGGTCGCCGGAATTGATGACGTCATCACCGGAATCCGGTCGCCGGCCGCCGGAATCCGTCACCGGAAATTTTGTCTCCAGCCGCTTTTGTCATCGGAAACTGTCACCAACAAGTATGTACTTCCAGCAACTCATCTCCCCTTCTCTGCATTCCAAACATTCACAAAAATCATCCAAACCAATTCTTTATCTCTTGCGAAAACGCGCCCAAAAGCGTGATGCGTAGCTCATATGTCCGGCCGTCGATTCTTGCATCCGACTCATACCCCCCTCGCGATTCACTGAAACATTGCCATGCCCACTTCCGGTTCCAAAATCCGATAACCGGAACTATGCTCACCGGCTTACCAATTTCGCTCCGTTTTCGCACTGCGGCTGCAGCTTCAAAACCATTCCCTGGCCTGCAAAATCCAGTCCACTCCTTCCTAGCCATTCTATCACCACTGCAATTACTTGCAGCTGCAACACATCTTCGTTGCTCATCTCCAAAACATCACAGCACAAGCACGTGCAATTCAGCTCAACCACACTGCCTGCAGCTCAACATCTCAGCTCAGGCCTAGCCATTCTGCCATCATGCCAGCAGCACCATGTTCACCAGCAAGCTCTCTCCGGCAGCTCACTTCTCAGTTCTAACCCTCAGTACCAATGCTCCATCTCCCATTTTATTACAGCTGCGACACAGCCTACTGCAAGTCATTTGCATCCGCACAGTTCATTCAAACCATCAGCTGCAGCACATAACCACCTCCAAGTCTTCATAGCACTGCCAGCAAACCCACTTAGCCTGTCATCCTCGCTATGCAGCCGCGACTCCACCAGTGCCTCGCCATTTCTTCCATGTTCTCCTCAGCCCAATTCATAACCTGCACCATTACCAGTTCCAGAGACACCTGCAATTCCTCAGCTGCACTACCTCCAACAGCATCAGCACCTTGCAATATTACCTCAGGCCCTGTAGCTTTAACTCACAAACAGCACATACTCCAATATCAGTCCCAACACTCAACCTGCAATACCAGTGCTTTCCATTTATGTATCATTCATTAACTCATCCCATGACTCCACCTGCAATACTGCAACCCATGCCTACAAATCAAATCCCTGCATTTCCTTCAATTTCTAAACTGCAGCTCCATCTCCTCAGCTGCAGTTCAATCATTCCGCAAATCACAGCTCAGCACAGTCCACCATTACCACTCTTCACCAGCATCACTTCTCTGCTAACACAGATTAGCTCCAGCCACAATCCCAGGCCAGCACCACCTGTGATCTCAGAACCATGTCTACAGACTCGAGTAACTCCCAAGTACTTCATTGCCTTCAATCCAGACCGAGCTGTGGCTGCCATCAACCTTAACTCGTTACCACTGCCATGAATGTACAGCTCCAGCTTCCATTGGCAGCAACAACTCATTCATAACACTCCCATGCCAAAGCACAGCCTATAATTCCACCAAGTGCACATATCTCCTCATTACCCTGCCAAATACACATTCAAGCACATTCAGCTCTCAACAAACCTGTCCACCTGACCATTTGGCAATCTCATCTTGCCCTGCATAGCCAATTCTGTCTCCAGCACAAGCTTCCACCTCAATCATCAAACCCATCTATACTTGCAACATTCTGAGACCATTACCACCTTCCCTGTTTTCAACTCAACACACTTCAATCAATATCACCACAGTGTACAGCTTAAATACCAGTACCCCTTCACCGTAGTATCTGTCAGCCCAAGCTGGTCGCTGTTGAACTTGAAGCTGTGAAGCACTGCTCTTTCCGGCATTTTCTCGAACAGCTTGTGTGCAGATTGCAAACTGATGTGGATTATGCACTGGCTGCTCCTTGAAAGCTGCTCAAATCACTTCCTTCCCTGCAACGATACACATACACACAAACCCATTCGTTTAAGAACTTCATTGCACTTCAGAAATCCCACTCCTTCTTTAGCTCTGAATTCGAATGGCACAACCACCATCAGAACCTGTTTTCTCATAAAATAGAACCATAATCTCCTGTTGTTCTATGCTTGTCTTAACCGGCCTGAAGTCTCTTGTGCGTAGTATAAGAATTTGATGGATCCTTGAGACTCATGGCAATTGACTTGGTTCAGCTACAAAGGCAAGAACTCGCCTGAAACTGGTTGCAACAACATAATCTTAAGTCGCAGAAATAGAGACCCGGTACTTATTCTGGGGAGGTATAAAGAGGGAGGTGCCCTGAGTAATTTTTTGCAGGTGCCTATAGCAATTCTGTAGGTTCTCTAGTTTGCGACATCTTCGGCTTGCTTCAGATGCTTCCAGATTCTTCATACGATGTCGGATTGACTCCATTCTTTCGCCATTGGCTTTGTCTTTTCGTGCTCTTCGAGATGATGAGAAGAAATCTTGGATTTGAGCGAGTTCCACTTCCTTTTGCTCCAAATGACTCCAAAACACCTATAAACTCAAAAGCACACATAAGATACATAATTTACAAGAAAACTCGCAAAGAAAGCATAAATACTAGATATTAAATACGGTGTATTCTACACCTATCAGGAAGGCTCACCCGGTCTAAGAACACATTGGCGTTAAGAATTTGTGGAAGGAATTCTTCCGGAGCCCCTAGTGGACGGATAAATGGGACACCCTGATCGAATCCCATTTGGCGAGCAGCCATGTCAATGTTGTACGGAGTCACGAGAAAATTCTCCGTCGAATAGAGACGGGACATATCTGGAATGCAAGCTGCGCGAGTAAATAATTTCCCCAGATCTCATGGTCTTGACATCGGTACGCAACACAACGCCAGGATCGTCAGCAAAGGTCTTTGGGTGAACGATGGAAGAGTGAATCGGCCCCCATGGACGAAAATCTACGGAAGAAATGTTGTCAAATACCTCCACAAGTTTCGCACCGGCTTTAGGACGCTTCTTATTCCATCGGAGTATTCTCGAGCCGCCGTACAAGTTAACGAGTGAAGGTGCGGGAGTAGGAGCATAACTTCGAAGTGTTCCCATAAGAGCGCTGAAGAAAAGCGAAGTGAACGTGCGACTCCACCTTCTTGTACCCGTTAGAAACGTGCATATCCATTGCTAAAGCGTCCAGGATGAGAATACAGCGATCCAAGGAACAATGCACCTAGAGGAAGAACTTCACCTGCGCCAGCCTTTATAGCAATCTTGACAAGCTCACCTCTTATGGTCTTCTTCCCTGAACCATCATCAAATATATCCCTGGATAGCCATAAAGACAGGAACGCGATCAAGCTGAGCTCGTTTTCTAACTCTTGATTCAACTCTGGGTCTGCAGAAGACCACTCCGAAACCCACCAAGTATAAAAGCATCTCGCATCCTTTTTCTCCTCCTTGTCCAGACTCTCGAATCCCTCCGCCTTTTGAAGTATAGCATCATAATTACTTTGTTCCGCATCGAGAGCTCGTAAAAAGACTTAGGCAACAGGCGGGTTCATTAATGCGGCTACACTCTCCAAAGTAATAGTCATCTCTCCCCATCTAGATATGGCTGTGTGAGTAGAAATACGCCACCGAGAAATGAAGGTGATCAAGCCCGCGGTGTCTTTCCTAATTTCGAGGGTAGCAGATGCCATGACCGCATCGAGAATTTGTGCTTTGGTCAAATTGTCCTTAATGCCCTTATTACTCAACATGCGTCTCATCCATCCCTCATAAGAACCCAGTGGAGCATGGCAAATCTTGAAGTCAATAGGAGAAGGCGGATATTCGTTTCTTTGGAGACAAAATCTCATCACAAGTGCGGAAGAAGAAAATGGATCAGCATCCATATTTTCTGAATCGGAAAGCAAGACTATCTTATGAGAGGGGTGCTTCCTAATATTTGGAAAAGGCGAGGTGAACAATTCATCATTGATGTTCGGCATATCTTTGAAGCTATCAACACTTCCTGACTTGGCACCAGCATTATCTTCAGAAGACATATCGACAGAAGTTCTTTTCTACCACAATAAAATAAAAGACAGGAGTTAGAACTTGTATGAAAGCATATGAGAAGTGTAGTCACACACGGCAAGACACGACTCACACAATGGCCGGTCCAAACATCATACAAGTTTCGGTATTGATTTCAAGTTCTCTGGTATAACTTTCAAGTCGGTCTGGTATTGTTTTCAAGTCCGGTACAAGTTCCAAGCTCGGTGTAAATTTCAGTCAAACATGTGTGAATAAGACCCACGTTCCGGCATACACGGCGGGCCCACATTCATCCGCATGCATCATAACGCGATTTTCTTTATTCATGGGAATCGTGTCTACGGGATTCAAGCCAAATGGTGAAAAAGGCTAAGCATGCACATGTCTTACAAAAGGTATTTACCTAACAAAACTAGGGTTTGACCGTTAAAAAAAAAAAAAAAAAAAAAGAGCGAAACCTACCTTGAGCGGCCGGACGGGAGCAACTCCGGCAACGGACGGCGGCGGTTTCCGGCAGCAGCAACAGCAGCAGTCGACGGCAGCAGCAAGGTTGCGGACGAGAATAATAAAAAAAAAAAAATCGTGAGGAAAAGAAAGGAGTCTTGGTCTCTTTTATAGACAAAAATTAGAAGAATCCCACTAGAAAAAGGATTCCTCTCTTATTTGGTTTCCTCTTTTGATTCAAATACCCAAAGAAAGAAACCGGCCCCACCAGAGGATTCCATACAAGCGTGACGGGCGTGGGGAACTAGCGGTCGGCCAACACTCTTCCGGGTAAACTCCTTTTATCCTGTCTTTCTCACGTATGTATGTCACCATCTCATGCCTACCACACAATAGTGTAACCATTATGTGCTAGGCAGGGGACTTAATGTTGATGGTGGATTTTCGTTTAAGGTTAAATTTGTAAGTAACCAGAAAATCATGCGTTGACATCTTGTAAAAGATAAAGCCGTTTATAAGTGACGGATACTCCTCACTTAATTCGCCAAGAATGGAGCATGTAGCAACAATCCCATTCTCGTGAATACATGAAATTCCTCCAGGTTGGAGCATGTAGCAACAATCCCTTCTGTGAATTTCATATCGGCCTTGTATTTCTGTACTCATTATCGGTCGGTGTGGCATGACGACCGAGTGTTACTCTTACAGAGTAACACGAACCTCCAAGCACTATAATGAATCATTATCAGTGTGGCATGACGACTGAGTGTTACTCTTACAGAGTAACACGAACCTCCAAACACTATAATGAAATCATGTACGAAATACCCGTACAGGCTGATTCTCGGTGTGTTATACTAGCCCGATTGAGCCCCTCTCGGTGTGTTATACTAGCCCGATTGAGCATCCCAAGACTCGACCATATCGGTCCGGATATGATTCGATCGCGATCATCCAACTCCACAAGCATGATTGGACGACCCCGGATCAATTCCATCACCCCCAAGCGGTATGGAATACACACGGCCGACCCCGCATGGTCGACCATTGGCCTTTGCTCGCCAAGAAAACCGTCCATACCAAGCATTATGGGCGGAAAACCTAAATTAGGGTTTGCGGCATATTACATGTGCCGCAAAACGGTCTCAACCATCCATCTTCGCAGGTATAGATGGAGGGTGTAGATGTAGACTCAAAGGGCCGGAACATGTCGACACAATCACCATGTGACCGCCTACACACTTGACCAGTCGGTCAAAACCAACCATGGTTGGTTGCAACACAATCGTCCACCTGAAATGGCATGGTCGCGCGGCTTTGAAAGCCAAAAATAGGGTTCAAGCCATCACGCGCGTCCATCTTCTCCGGCACGAATGGAGGGTCACAGATTAGATTAAGCAGGTCCGGTCATACCAGCGTGACCACCGTGGGCCCATCTGCCTCTTCATGCGGTCGGCCAAGGCATATCATGCCTGGCCAATCCAAAACGCCCGCTCAAACATGCGTGGTTACACTTCCCAAATTGCAAATCGATCTCAACCACTCAACTTCACCGGACGAATTGGGTGGCTTAGATCATGTTTTCATGGGACGGTGAGACATGGGCGTGAACATCAACCTACCATCTTCACGCCAAACCAACCGGCCAAGACCGACCAAGCCAGGTCGTCTTGGAAAACGCGCCGGAAAAGAGTATGGCGCGCGGCTTCTTGCGGTATCAAACTTCCGTCGCAAAATCAATCCCGACCACTCCTCTTTGACGGTCAAATTGAGTGGCCCAGATCGCGCTTTCATGAGGGAACGGAATACAGGCACCTACACCATCATGCCGTCAACACGCATGTATGGTCGGTCCTCTCCAAAATCCTTCCCATGCTTGGCTTCGACCAAGCTGAAGAGTGATGCTTGCGCACCTCTTTAAAAACCCTAATTTCATCAACGGTCGCAGATGAGTGTCTCAAACATCATCTCATCCGTCCGACTTCACCTGACTTGGTTATACAACCCTGGTTAGGAGTTATTTGGTTAGTGAGGAGTCATTACCCATCACTTTACCACACCGTAATGCGATACTGCATAAAATACACACGATACTTCACAAGTATCGACTTTCTGAATAACGCAGTTATTCAATTCAGCATTACATGCTATCTTTCGTGGATCCACGATCCACATTCCAGACATCAATCATGTCACAAACTGGGGGATACTTACTGGGGTATTGGTCGGCGGTTTAGCGTGCGGCGTGCAACGCGCCATCACAAGAACGTGTTAGGAAGTCGTGGACGGTTAGAGATGAACAGGAAAAGTGGGCAAGACTGGTCGTGTGTTACCGACACACAACTCCACTACTCCATCATTCCACTACCTCCACTTCCCACGAGAAACGTGAATGAGGCTCAATGACTTGTATAAATAGGGTCTCCGCCCTATTTCCAACAACAAGGAATAACGGAGAACAACACAAGTTCAGACGACAGAAACCAAGTGTTAATACAAAACCGTATTCAAACACTCAGAGCCTGCTTGCATCAACCGTAAGCTTGCTCATCTTTCTGTTACAAGTCATAAGCAAGCCAACACCTTCACAATCTCAACACCTTCTTCGCTTCCCTCCCTAAGATCAACCCCATCTCCTTCACTTTGTGACCGAAACAAGTCTGGAACGGCCATTTCTTGGTTTAGGCCGGACTTGCACAGATTGATCTCTCGAATCTACAAGCACTCACCGCGCAGTGCATTTGTTGAAGGTTTAGATTCATTCCTCATCCACACCCCAAATTACCAAATTCTGCAGGAGTAGTTTTCACCCATCAACACCAATACAATTCAGATTCTCTTTGCCAATAAAGGTACTCCAGTCATTAATTAGTGGACAATCCTTGCGGTTAAAGTAACAATCACGAATATTCAAACAGAATCTTAGTGGGATTTTAGTTCATTTCTTGATAACAACTTATTTGACGGGAAGAATTTCATCTGTGTTGTACTATCTAGAATTGGAACACTATTTTATGTTATATCGTGTGTTCTTTTAATGTCTCTAATATCAAATATTAGGATTTGAGTGTGATTTTTCATCTAACTATAAGGAGTTGGTGCCTGGTTTGGGTTGACCGCTTGATTCTTAACACAAGTATATGATTTCTAAAGAAAGATATATCAATGCATTTTCTTGATTACATCATCTTCGACGGGAAACATTTTATATTTTTTTCACTATTTATGGTTGAAACTCTATTTTATATTAATATCGATCCGGAATTTCCTTGATTACATCATGTTCGACGGGAAGCAATTCATATATATGCTTTGCAATATTAAAGTTGAAAATCTATTTTATATTAACAATAAATACAATTCTGACCAGTAGGAGTCATAAATAGGAAGCTAAATAACATGACAGGTAGGTGTAGGGATGTTTGGTGGAAATTGATTTATCTTCGTCCAATCGGCACCTATGGAATGAAAGAAATAGAAGAGTCTTTGGAGGGAGAGAAATGGATTCAGATGAGGTGATAATGCTTATTAAGCAGTCAGTTGCTCTTTGGTTATTTGATACAAATGTGTTTAAGGATGTTTCTGTAACTCAGATTTTGTTTCATTGGGAAACAGTCTTACATTTGTGATGTTGTAAGTTGTGTCCTTCTCTGTAAATATTTTTCTTTTTAATATAGCATTCCTTATTCAAAAAAAAAAAGGAGTCATAAATAGGAAAAAAAAAACTGATGAGAATTCATAGCAATATAATTCAGATTCCATTTTCCAATAAAAAAAACTCCAATCATTAATAGGCGATCCTTATGGTTAAAGCAACAATCACGGGTATTCAAATAGGGTCATAGTGGGATATTAGTGCATTTTCTTGATTCCAACTTCTTTGACTGGAAGCACTTCATCTGTTTTGCACTATTTAAAATTTGCATGCTATTTGTATGTTATATATCGTGTGTTCTTTTAATGTCTCTAATATCAGGTATTGATACAACCATATAATGAGTGTGATTTTTCATTTAACTATACGAACTTGAAGCCTGGAAGAGAACTTGAGTTGGCTGCTCGATTCCTAATGCAAGCTTATGATTCTTAAGAAAGATATATCAGTGCATTTTCTTGATTACTTCTGTAGGACCAGAATATCGCAACACTAATACTTCGCGAGATTAATAAACAACTGCATCGCGAAGGAGTCGCATGGAGGTAAATAAATGACGTAATAGATGACGACAGTTAGAACATGAGGAAAGTGTGAAGACTTGGCGAGATTTAAGAGTGTCGCGAAGGCAAATAATTGTACATTCGCGAGCATTCGCGAAACGTTTCCGAAAATAAGGGACAGTATAGTTGTCATCCACTATGTAATACCCTATATAAAGGTTCGAGTAAGTCTGTTGTGTGAGAGGTCTTTTTGACTTGTGAAACAAGTCATTAGGAGAGAAAAAGGAAAGAGAGATTTAATTTCTTTGACTTTGTTCTACATTTCTTTGTAAATCTTTCAAGAAAACAATTAATAAAACACATCATTGTTCATCTTCAAATGGATTGATTAAACAGATTTGAGTGAGGGGTGTAGTGTGGGAAATCCTGCAACTACATATGCGCTAGAAACAGGGACGAACAAGATTGAAGATTGAAGAGTACAATTAAAATCGCTTAAATCAAGAAAATGAGAAAGGAAAAGGTTAAATCAGATGAGATAGAAGAATTAAGAAGCAAGGAACATAGTGAAGAAATGGAATACAATTCAATTACAAAAGCAATGGTTAATGAATTCCATGAAAATATTAGAGGAAGGATACATAAACGAGATTTCGAAGGAAAGAAGATTATAGATGAGGAGAAAACATCGTCTTTGAAGGAATGGGAAAAGCAGAAAATAACATTCACAGCCGCGGAAGTTCCCAGAGAAAATTTGAATCATACATCTCCACTAGTGATCACGATAAATGCAAGCAAAAAAAAGAGAAGAATCGGCAAAGGAAGCGGAAGAATGGGAAATAAATAGAACTTTGGTGGATACGGGGAGTTTGGTGAGTATCATGTTTTACCATACTTACAAAAAATTAGGATATAAAGATGAAGAAATGAGTTCTCCAAGATATAATATTCATGGTTTTGGAAAATCTATAACAGTACCAAAAGGGGAGATGAAATTGCGAATTTTACTTGGAGAAATTGAAACACAAGTGACATTAAGTGTAGTGGATATGGAATCGCCATACCACATATTGTTAGGGAGACCTTGGGTACATGCGATTAAGGCAGTAGCATCAACACTTCATCAGTGCATCAAATTTCCTGTGCCGAGTGGAATTGGTGAGATCAGAGGAGATATTGATAAAGGAAGAATATATTATCAAATCGAGGTAAAGCATTATGAAGGGCAAATGAAGAAGCGAAAAGATCGCAGGAAGATGATAAAAGCAGCTAAGAAAGAAGAGGAATTTAGAATTTACATGATAAGAGCAAAAGAAGGAAAAGGAATACCTGGCGAAATCATGGGAGAAGGGAGTGAGTTCGCGAAGGAAATAAGAGGACCAACTCCTATGGGAGAACCGAAGTCTATCTATGTCGCAGAAGAACAAACAAAAGAAGTGAATGTTGGAACCGAGGAAGAGCCTAAAATCTTAAAAATTGGGACTAAAATGGAAGCGGATGAAGAGAAAAGAACTGTTGAGTTGTTGCGAGATTATAAAGACATTTTCGCATGGGATATGGATGAAATGCTGTATAGATCCATCTGTGGCTTGCCATAAATTGGAAATTGACAAGAATGTAAAACCCTTTAAACAAAGAATTAGAAAGATCGCGACAGCATATCATCCTCAAATAGAAGAAGAATTGCAGAAAATGTTGGACGCAGGAATTATTAGACAAGCAAAATATCCCGAATGGATAGCAAATATGGTTATAGTTCTAAAGAAGAAAAAAGGAATAAGAATTTGTATAGACTTTACTGATCTAAATAAAGCTTGTCCTAAAGATAGTTTCCGTTACGGATATTCCACAATTGGTTGAAGCAGTGGCGGGAAATGAAAGGATATCTTCTCTTGATGGATACAAGGGTTACAATCAAATTCCTCTCGCCGAAGAAGACCAAGAACATCTGCTTTCTTTGCTCCAAGAGGATTGTCTTGTTATACAAAAATGCCATTTGGTCTGCGAAATGCGGTGCGACATACCAAAGGATGGTGGAGAAAGTGTTCGCGAGATGGATACATAAAACATTGGAGGTATATGTTGATGATATGTTAATAAAAAGTAGAAAAGCAAAAGACCACGTACGGGATTTGAAAGAAATTTTTGAACAAATGAGGCAATTTAATATCAAAGTAACCCAGAAAAATGCACCTTTGGGGTCGCCTCTGAAAAAATTTTAGGGTACATTGTATCCAAAGAAGGAATTCAAGTCGACCCAGAAAAAGTACAAGCAGTTCGCGATATGCCAACACCGGCGACAATAAAAGATGTTCAAAAGTTAAATGGGTTGTTAGCTTCGCTAGGGAGGTTCATCTCGCGATCGTCTGACAAATGCAAGCACTTTTTCAACATCCTTAGAAAGGGATCAAAGTTTAAATGGACAGATGAGTGTGAGAAAGCCTTGCAAGGAATAAAAGAACATTTAATGGACATATCAATTTTGCAAAAAGCGGAAGAAGGAGAGGAATTGTTGATCTATCTTGCGACAACTTCACATGCATTAAGTGCAGTGTTACTGCGAGTGGACGCAGGAGTAGAAAAACCAATTTATTACATCAGCAAAACTTTCAACGCTGCGGAAAGGAATTACTCAAAAATTGAAAAACTAATCTTAGCATTAGTTTATGCAACATTTAAGCTTCGTATATATTTTCAAGCGCATGTTGTCAAGGTGGTGACAAAAGTACCAATAGAATCAGTGATGAAGAATTCAAAGAGGTCGGGAAGAGTTGAGAGATGGAATGCTCAAATAAGTCATTGCAAACTCAAATATGAAATACTATCTTCGCCAAAATCACAGGTTGTCGCAGACTTTTTAGCAGAATTCCCTTTGGAAGAAGATGAATCGGTAGAAGAAATGATGGATGTTGAGGAAGAACATGGAGATCCGAAAGATTTTTTAACGGAGCCGAATAGATGGGAAATATTGGTAGATGGGTCATCAAATGGAGAAGGAAATGGAATATGAATTGTTGTGATATCGCCAGAGGGTAATAAAATAGCTCTTTCTTTCAGATTGGATTTTGCATCAACAAATAATGAAACAGAATATGAAGCTATAATACATGCCTTGCGATTTGCAATAGAAATGAAGCTGGAGAATGTAAGGATTACTAGTGATTCACAATTGGCAATTCGCCAGATAAAAGAAGAATATGCTATAAACGAATTGTCTTTGCAAAAATATAAGAAACTTGTTGAGAGTTGTCGATGAGATACCAAGAATAAAGTGGAGACATATATCAAGGAGAAATAATAGACTCATGAGACGCTTTTGCTTTTATATCAAGTATGATGACAGATCCGGTTGCGAGAAATATTAAAATACAAACACTTTCGATGCCGTCAATTGACAAAGAAGAAGAACAAGAAACCGATGTAATGGTAGTAGAAGATGGAACACAAACACTCTGCGAAGAAGATTGGAGAGCGGAGCTTCATGCATATTTGATGACAGGAGAAACACCAAGAAATAGATTGGAGACACACAAATTAAAAAGCCGAGCAACAAATTATGAATTAAGAGATGGAGTGCTATACCGACGATCTTTTAACGGGCCTTCACTTAGATGTTTAACAAGAAAGGAAGGAGAAATCATATTGAAGATGTTGCATAGTGGGGATCTTTGGTAATCACAGCGGAGGAAGATCTTTAGCGTATAAAGCAAAAATGCAGGGTTATTATTGGCCATATATGCATGAGGACGCGAAACAAGTATCAAGGCGTTGTGAGGATTGCCAAAGGCATGGGAAGAAAATACATGCACCAGGAGCTCCGTTAAATTCTTCAACAAGTGTTTGGCCATTTGGAAAGTGGGGATTAGACATTGTAGGACCATTTTTACCAGGAACGGGACAGAGAAGATATTTGATCGTCGCTACAGATTATTTCACAAAATGGGCAGAGGTGAAAGCGGTACAACATATTCGCGATAAGGATGTTTTTACTTTTATATTTGAGAACATTATATGTAGATTTGGAGTTCCAGCACAGTTGGTATCTGACAATGGGAAGCAGTTTTAAGGACAAAATATAGAATTATTACTTAATGCATTTCAGATACGATGTGGGAAATCAACTCCTCTATACCCACAGGCTAATGGTCAAGCGAGGCGACGAATAAAACAATAGCAGATATATTGAAGAAAAAACTGGAAGGATACAATAAAGGATGGTGCGAACAAGTACCCAATGCGGTATGGGCTTATAATACAACTAGAAGAGAAGCTACAGGCATGTCCCCTTTTTGTTTAACATATGGAGTTGAAGCTGTACTCCCAACAGAAGTGAAAATTCCAACTACAAAAAAAGAAGCTTGGGAGAAAAATCTTAGTGCGGGTAACATCTTAATCAAGTTAGATGAATTAGAAGAAAAGAGAGAGAGCACTACAGCATATGGAGAATTACCAGCGAAGATTGGCCGAGAGAATATAACAAGCGTGTCAAGATACGTGAATTTCAGCCGGGTGATTTGGTGCTGCGAGAAACACCTATATATCGGCGAGAAAATGGTGGCAAGTGGCAAGAAAATGGGATGGACCTTATATTATCAAGGAGATAGTTGGCACGGGGGCATATAAATTAATGGATCCCGAAGGCAAAGATGTAGGGCAAAAATTAGATAGGCCGTGGAATAGGTTATATCTCAAGAAATATTATCCATAGAAGATGGGAGAAATAGAATGAGTTGGTAATGTAATGTTTTCGCGATGAGCAGATTGCGAGATCAATGGAAATAAAGCAAGATTGTGCGATAACCTTCGCAGACAAATGATTGAATAAATTGATAAAATGAATGAGTGAGTGAATGGGACAAACCTTTATGGCGTACACCCTAGTTCGCGAATGATACTTCGCAAGAGGCAAATGTAAGACCTAAAGTGCGTCATATAAGGGGGTATCTCTTAACATGACTCGTGTGGAAGGTTACACCGCTCCAGGAAAACTGGGTCATGGAGATTTGGGGCCCATGAAAGCCTATCCGGGGGAGATACCTTGGATTTCCAACTATATATATAAGGTTATACCCTAGTTGGACGCCCGAGGGTCTCTTCCAAGGAGTCAGTGTATGACCAAGGCACCGAGGTACACGGTTGAGTCAAGAGTGCGGGGAGCATGGAACTTCCTTACCACTCTTGACAAGTCTTGGCACATGCTGCACTCGGCCCGAAGAAAACTCCACTTAGGGTGTAGTCTCGTAACCATAAGCCATATAGGTATAAGGGATAAGAGGCTGCGAAAACAACTGGTTGTTGTTAAGACCGGATGGGAGGAGCTAGTCTTGTATGGGCGATGTACGCCTCCTTGAAGGGGCAACCAGGGAGAAGATAAGGGCGGCACCCTCCATTAGGGAGCTGATAAGTGTCAAAAGACGCAAATGTCATGAGGCTTTATTCTCGCAAGAGAATTTAGGCTTGTCATATTTGTGCAATGATCTGCCGAGAGGCAATAATACTAACGCGAGGGTAAGATGAGATCAATGGGTTTTTACATGAAAATGTAAGAACGTCCTGCGATTTCATCGCAAAGACGACAATGTCGCGGGATTGTATGATCGCAAGAACATTTAAACCTGTCATATTGTCGCAAAATACAATGTCTGCGAGAGGCAAAAATACTTAAGAAACGATAAGACAAGATCAATGGGTCATTACATGAAAATGTAAAGACGTCCTGCGACCTTGTCGCAATGAGGGGTGGCAAAATAAGACCTTTACTTAGGAAGGCAAAATAAGACCACACAAATAATGATAAGGCAAGACCAATGGGTCATTACATGAAAATGTAGAGACACCCTGCGATCTTGTCGCAATAACGGCATTCAAGAAAGATCTTTAAACATTTTTGATATAGGCAATCGAGATCTTTCCATCGCGAGAAAGATTACAACAAAATGTTTAATGGAAAATAAAGGGATTACTTGATAAGGTGGCGAGATGAGTTCTTATAATAAGAAAGAAATAGAAACTAATTCATCCAAAACCAGACTTAGTACTTTGCAATCAAAAAGAAAAACTCAACAAAGTTACAAAGAAACTTAATTCTCTACATCAACTTGCTCAGCTGAAGGAGATGGTAAAGATTCTTCAACAATCTTATCAGCTTCACCCTCGCCAGTCGAAGGGTTTTCATCAGAAATTCTTTCGGAAGGTTCCTTATTGATAACTTCATTATTAGCGAGGTCTTCGCAGCTTTCATAATCATAATCACTGTCAGGAGAGTTGGGTACTTCATCATCTTCAACATCCAATGGCTCAACATAGACAGGATCAAGGGATTTAGAAAGTAAGATATTATTCACAAGAACTTCTGCTTTGGGAGGAAATTGACGAAGAAGTGCTTTTTGTTGATTTCTACTCTGGATATCTTTAAGATGATTAAGGTAATTAAACCTCCTTCTGGCTCGGTCGCGAGATTGGGCAAGAGAAGCAACTAGAGTTGCATTTTCCTTGCGAATTTTAGCATGCGCCGCTTCCAAAGTAGATAGAGAAGAGTGAAGATTTTTCTCAGATTCTGCAGGAGTAAAGAAAGACATTAAAATTATAAGGTGGAAAGTGGTATAGAAAATTAGAAAAGAAAAATAATGGAAAAGGCAGTCAAATTTTATGACTACCTTCCTTCTGCGAGACAAGATATTGAGTAAGGGCCAAGCAATTATTCCCCAGATTTTCCATGGCATTATCAAAACCATCACCGACAAGACCTTTTAACCGCGATCGCAAGCTCTTTTCGTTAGAAATCAATAACTTATTTTGATTCGCAAGAGAAGAATGGGATTCTTTTAACTTGGTATAATCATCCTTGAGTTGGTTGGTTTTCACACTTAGATTTATTCTATTGAATAAGTTTATCTCTTTCAATGGTAGTATCTTCAAGTTTAGTTTTGGTGGCGAGATAGATTTGTTCTTGCTCATTCAAGGATTTTTTACAAACATCAAGTTGTTGCGAGGATATCGCCACTTTATCCAATAAAGCTCGCTTCTCTTGAGATAAAGTTCCATTTTCATCTGATAAGGTTTCCAACTCCAAATTAGATTTATTCAAAGCATATGAGAGACGCGACACTTCATTACTTAATAATTCTTGGTTTTGAACTAAGCAGATGTTTTCTTGAGAAAGATTATTTATTTGATCCATAGAAAATGTATGGAGATTATCTAAACGATTATATTGCTCCATCCAGGCGTCTCTTTCCACTCGAGTTTCTTCTACAATAGATTCCAGTTGGTATATCTCCATCTTACGTTTCTGGTGCAAAACTTGAGAGTCGAACCAAGTTTAAAAAAAAAAAAAAGGGTGGGGGAGGAGAGATACCTTTTAATTCTTCATTCTTCTTGCGAAGGTTATCGCGGTCCAACAAAGTATTATGAAGATTATTCTTCAAAGTCTTAATTTCTTGTTCTAAGGATACTCGCGATATCGTATCGGAACCAAAGTATTTACCCAAAGATTCGAAACGCTAGATCTGGTGGGATCAATGGAGGCTTTTTTAACATCATTCATGGTATCTGATAAGATTTTAAAAGCTATGTCTATCCCTTCCAAATTTTCTTTGCTAAGAGAGATAGATTTTGAGGAAGAAGAAATAGTAGAGGAAGAAGGAAAAATTGAGTCACCCATAGTTATAAGACCGCCAATTGGAGAGACCTGATCAATAGGTGGAGGCGAGGTAAAAGTAGGAATAGGCATGTCCTGAAGAATTTCATTCGCAGAAAATTCAGGGATTGATTTATCCTGCGATGACATTGTAGGGAATGGTACATTATCTTGAGAAGAAGAAATGGGATTATCTTGCGAAGAAGTCTCTGCAGTAGGAGATTTGCCTTGCGAAGACATCGTAGGGAAAGAAGAATGCTTGAATCCCGAAAAAGGAACAGTTGGAGCAAAGAACGAGAGGCATCTAATGTATTATGGCGAGACCTTTTGGGAGATCTATCATCATTCTTATTATCCCGCGAATAATAAATCAACTAAGAAACAGAGGCAATAAAATTGCTATTAAAGGAGTAAATATTTCTAAAAATACCTTACTACTCGCGAGGTTGTTTTTGGAAGCCGAGACTTGATTGCGAAGAAGATTTTGGTTGCGAACCGGTGGGGATGTTAGGGTTCACCACGGTATATTTAGAGCTGGGTTTGTTCTTCTTTGAAATAAAAATGGCGAAAGAAATATCAAAAGAAGAACAAAATCAAGATGAAGTAATTTCAATAAGGGAGATCAATCAAGAGAATAATCAAAATCAATGAAAATAACGAACACGGATGCCATGAAAACGATAATGAAAGATAATAAAAAGAAGAGGATGAAGATAAATAGCGAGGAAATAGTTGCGAGACGATGAAGAAGATATAGAAGAAGAGAAGGAATGGTTTTCACGGGGAAGTTCTCCCTTAAATAGAAGAAAAAGGGTGACTTAGGATAACATTAAATATACCGGTAGAAAGAGTAATTTTAGACACGTGTAAACGGTCATCCCAAGATTCAAGGAATCAAATTTCGTGGGAAATTGAAGATATATTACTTCTTGTTCACTTCGCAAAGCTTCGGAACTTCGCAAAAGAATAGAGGCAAGTACGTACTTTTCAAGTCCAATATTCTTTCGCTCGTTCCTTCATCAACAAATGTCAAAGATCACCACAATAACAAATTTTTCCTTAAAAATCGCTCTCCAAGCGATATTCAAGGAAAAAGAGGCAAGATGTAGGACCAGAATATCGCAACACTAATACTTCGCGAGATTAATAAACAACTGCATCGCGAAGGAGTCGCATGGAGGTAAATAAATGACGTAATAGATGACGACAGTTAGAACATGAGGAAAGTGTGAAGACTTGGCGAGATTTAAGAGTGTCGCGAAGGCAAATAATTGTACATTCGCGAGCATTCGCGAAACGTTTCCAAAAATAAGGGACAGTATAGCTGTCATCCACTATGTAATACCCTATATAAAGGGTCGAGTAAGTATGTTGTGTGAGAGGTCTTTTTGAATTGTGAAACAAGTCATTAGGAGAGAAAAAGGAAAGAGAGATTGTAATTTCTTTGACTTTGTTCTACATTTCTTTGTAAATCTTTCAAGAAAACAATTAATAAAACACATCATTGTTCATCTTCAAATGGATTGATTAAACAGATTTGAGTGAGGGGTGTAGTGTGGGAAATCCTGCAACTACAACTTCTTTGACGGGAAGAACTCTACACGCTTTGCGATATTTAGGGTTAGCAATTTATTTTATATTAAGATCGTGTTATTTTTAGTGTCTCTAATGTCAGATATCAGCAGAACTATATAATATGTGTGATTTTTCATTCAACTACAAGAAGTTGGAGCCGGGAAAAATAATTGAGTTACCCGCTTGATTTTTTACGCAAGTATACGATTTCTGAAGAAAAATATATATGTGTGTTTCCTTAATTACATTTTCTTTGTGAGGAAGCACTTCATATGCTTTAGTTAGAGTGGCAATCTATTTATATTAATATCATGATTTTTTTTAATGTCTCTAATATCACATATCAATGCCTATATAATGACTAATGACATTTCTTTGATTACTTCTTTGACGGGAAGCACTTTGTATGCTTTGGACTATTTAGGGTTGGCAATATGTTTTATATTAATATCGTGTTATTTTTAGTGTGTTTAATGTCATATATCAACACAACTACATAATATGTGTGATTTTTCATTCAACTACAAGAACTACAAGAAGTTGGAGCCTAGAAAAACAGTTGAGTTAGCCACTTTATTTTTAACGCAAGTATGTGATTTTTGAAGAAAAATATATATGTATGTTTCCTTAATTACATTTTCTTTGACGAGAAGCACTTCATATTCTTTACCCTATTTAGAGTTGACAATCTATTTTATATTAATATAACGATTTTTAGTGTCTCTAACTTCAGATATCGATGCCTATATAATGGCTAATGAGTGTGATTTTTCATCTAACTATAAGAAGTTGGAGCCTGGAAGAGCAGTTGAGTTGGTCCCTTAATTCTTAACACAAATATATGATTTTCGAAGAAAGATATATCAATGCATTTCCTTGATAACATTTTCTTTGAAGGGAAGCAATTCATATGTTGTGCACCATTTAGAGTTTTCAATCTATTTTATATTAATTACGTATTTTTTTTAGTGTTTCCAATATCAGATATTGATATAACTGTATAGAAAGTATGATGTTTCAGTTAACTACCAATAGTACTGATACATGTAATGTAATGAACTACTGATTGATTTCAAAGGTCGGGATAATTTTTCAAAAGTATTTTTATTTAAGAGGATTTCTTAATCTCCAACCCTTTAAACAATATGTAATTGGTGAATAATTTGGTTCTGATTGTTAATCTACTAAATGATTGCTTCAAAAAAGAAAATGATAATTGGTGTTTTCATGGTACACTGTAGTTGTTAATTGAGATCCCTTCTTGGATGGGTGTGCTTCGCCCAACTGAGGATCGACTATGTCGTACCCGGTTCGAAGCACGGGTTAAATACTAAAAAAATAAATTAATTATGTATTTATAGCTTAAAATATTTTAATTTATTTATGAAATTGATTATTATTTTATTATATTGCATGAAATTTGTTTTCAAAACCATGTTCGATCCTCAAATCATAATAATATTATATATTTGATTATTATAAAGTTTTAATTGTTAGTTGTTAATCTATTGGATAGTAATTCTATAAGCTTATTAGAACTCTTATTAGGACGGGTGCGGGGCGAAGCCCCGCCTCAGTGAACATGAACTGACGACGCAAGAAATTTCAGCATTCCCGGTGCGTAGCACGGGTTTCAAGCTAGTTATATCTAAATCATAAATAGATATTCTTACCCTGCATATGTGGCGCTTTCTAATCCCTAAATCCTTTATTCTTTCACGGATGGGAAGATCAACGGCCGCAGATAGTCCCTGTCTCGGTGATGACGAAACAAAACCTAAGGAAGTCACTGGTCAGCCATGAATACACCACTGCCACTGTGAATCACTCCTCTCCTTCTACCGCTTTACCAGATTCTGCGGCCGAAACTTAAAAGCGCAATTTCTCACATACCGAAAGCACTCTTCAATCAATCACTAAAATCGTAATCAAATAAGAACATAATTTTGAACTGCAGTTGACGCCATTAATGGTGGAGGGTTTAAGTGGGTGCTCTAGCTAGGTGACGAAGGATATCGAGCTTTACTAATCAAACCCATTTCAAGAATCACCATAGTATAACCATACCGTTCCGAAAGACACAAACAAATTGAAATTGAAATTTCCCAGGAACATATGATCATGACTTTGAAATTTGAAATTTAAATTTTGGGTTATTTTCTTACTGATTTATGATCGATTAAGATCAACGATTCTGTGATCAGTCATGATACATCATCACCTGCATCTTTTGCTAATATAACTAAGCATATATAAATCTCAATTTGATTTCAGGATAATGAAGATCAAGATATAAATCAACATCAGTAAACATATATCCAACCCCAATTCCAATTTAATTTTTAATCTCTCATTATCGATTTCTAAACCTTTTGTTTTCTTATGACTAACTCAAACTTCAATCAATTTTTTTCTTTTGTCCGTTCGTATGGGAGAACGGAGATGGAGAAGAAGAAAAAAGATATCCACCTTGTTTCTCTCTTTGTGTATCTTACGACACGTCTTACTCAATAAGAATTAAAGGGTATTATTCCAAGTCATGTCTAATTTCTATTTTAGGCTCTCGATGTATTTTAAAATTTCTAAAAACAATGTCTCGCACGTGAATTGCACGTGCACATTTAATTGTAGGTAACGACAGTTATGGCTGACAGGGGGTTTCACCAATTTTTAATTTAAAAAAGGGTAATGCAAATTAGCTATTATAATATCTTCTTGCCAGACAACATAATTAATATGCCTTCATGGGTCCAATGAAGGAACCAGGTGTGGCTCACCGGTGGCGCAGTCCCCCAAAACGTGTACAAAGTTACTAGGTCCAGAGTAATTGCAGGAGAAATTTAATTGAGTTGAGGTATAAACTCAGTATAACCAAGGAGTGACAAAAACAAAAAGCTCAAAGATAGTTTTTACTCCAAATCCTAATTATATTCTTCTTGTTTTTTAATCCTAATTGGGCCGACCGACCGTAGGGCCCGAAGGGAGGGAGTCTCTTTTATGACCACTTTTTTGTAAATTGAAACCTAACAAAAATGTTCAATTTGATAAAAAGATTGGAAATCAATTTGGTGGTAATCTTTGGGACATGAAAAACCTAAAATGTCCCTCATTTTAGTCTAATTATTATATCTCCTTATACATCTTATTTTTTCATGGGTATAATTGACAACCAAACTTTAATATAACATATCTAAAAATCCGTGCCTTGGAATTTTATCATTTTTATGTCATTGGAAAGGATTTTAAAAAATCTAACAACGAGTACAAACAACAATATAAAATTTAGTGTTTTTACGAAAAATCCGATGGTGACTTTCAAAATTTAATGCATAGTCATTATGCAAAGCACACAAAAAATTCATAGTACATGGGGAAATTGATGCAAACCACCACAAAGAATACATAGCACATGGGATAAATTGATGCAATCTATCACAAAAGGTGCATTAAAAAAGGGGAAATTTATATCAATTTTAGCCTTATAACACTATTACGCGTAACGGCATTTCGTTTTTCTTCGGTCGGCCCTCCCACCGTGGCAGCGGTGATCTAGTTATTCTTCTTCTTTTTTGAAACGATTATCCTGATACTTGCATCTGGTATGATGAGTGTGGGCGTTAAAAATCATCAACAACCTTCTTAGAGTGTCAATGATATGGGTTATATGTCTTCACAGTTATATGCCATACCAACCTAACGTTGATTTTTTTTTTTGAAAGAAAACCTAACGTTGATGAGTGGAAGATGATTTTTATAAAAGTGGTTTTTTTTTTTTTTTTTTTTTTTTTTTTTTTTTTTGAAAGATTTATAAAAGTGGTTTTCTATCATATGTAGCATATTTTTTTTTCTTCAAAATTAACTATGAGAAGTTCTCTAAGGATTTGATTAACTTCGATAAAAAAAAATAATTAACTACTAAAGCTTGGCATGTGACACGTTGTGATTGATGTAAATTTAAAAGTTGATTAAATTATTTGTTTTTCGTTTTGCACGAGGTTTGAGAAAAATATGGGAAGCTTTAACTTGAATGTCAATAGAAAACTTGGCTAAATTGAGGCCTACTGTGATTAATTTGGGACTCCACTAGTTTAGCGCCCCCAAAGCTAGTAGCTGACTAATCCAAGAGATTAACGAATAAAGAGGCACTAAGGATCTAAAACATTTACTTAAACATTCAATTAAGAAATCTGCTACAAAACTTAACCCATAAACTAGCCCCGCTCTGAAATATATATATACAAGAACTCCTCTCAAATGATACTTATACAATAGTCATTTGGTTTACAAATAGAATATACAACATAATAAACATAGCAGAAGATAACCAACTAACGAAATCAACCCCTGAAGCTTTCGCTGCGCAACTCTGATTTGTCTCCGAAACTGAAAGTGGGAATGGGTGAGCACATCATCCTTAAAAGGGGTGCCCAGTAGAAATAACATTTAACTTTCAAGAAATCACGGCAAGATTTGGAAAACATTACATGTTTCCCCAAACATTAAAAAGTGACCAAGTCACTGAAATAAACAAACATGTATACGGACAAACTCCTTCTTCAAACAATGTATAATATGGTTGTAAATTCCGAACTCGCAAATTCACACCTAATAGCATGTATGGATATCGGCAATTCCGAACTCGCAAACTGACGACCAATATATATCATAAAAGCTCATAGGTATAAATGTGAGGGAGCGTATCCTATATACCACAGGTGGAAATTCTTATTTCCCATAACAATTCATGACGACAACAAAACATTACAAGTCCTTTCCAAACCATGGAAAGATTAAAAGAATCAACATGACTATCATAATACAAACTAAACAAAGCATGGAATGCACAGACAGTAAATACATGAGTTTGTAAAACATAAACTTTTTTTAAAAGAAACGACAATGGTTTCAAAAGAGTTAAATGTAAATTCCCACCTCTTATGATGACAAGCCAGGCCTACCTCGAGATTCATGATCCACTGGTTCATCCTTTAAATCGATCGTTGTTAATAACTAACTGTTAATCACACGAGAACTCTAAGAATCTAGCCATAATGGCTCACACAAGAATCATACAAGTATATCTAATGGTTCTAAGCCCATTTATGATTTTACACCTTTTCATTCTCTATCTTTAGCATACCTAAGGTTTACTAATTCAATTAGATTGGTTCTATAGTCCACTAGCTAAGTCTTATGAATATCTACAACTTTGTAGAAATAACCAAAGACTAATTCGGACCATAAGGGTCCAATTCATCAATCATAAGAAACTAGTCCTAACCCCAAGTCCAATAATTCGGCCCATTAATCTAAGGCCTGATCCATCTAGTCAACTGAGAGTCTCTAACGGTCAATCTAACAGTCAACATCAGTCATATGGTCAAAGTCCATGGTCAATGGTCAAAGAAACCAACTCAGTCAAGGTTCACTGAGTCAAGTCTGGTCAGTCCGATCGGTGAGTTAACTCGATCGATTTACTAAGTCGACACACCGAATCGAGTCAAACATCCGATCAACATCAAGGCTTAAGGCTAAAGCCTTTGCACAGTCCAGAGCCATTGATCATGCCAAAGAACACTAATGCACCATCATGTTGCAACACCAAAACTCTGAATTCTACTACCCTAACTCAAGTTCAACTTCAAACTAATAAGACATCAATTGCATCATTCAAATAAACTTCAAATTGAATTACAAAGATAATACAGCCTACCTGCAATTGCAGCTTTAAGCTTTTACTGACCTAACAACTATAATCCTACACTATTCATACCAACATCCATTTCATCATCACAACTCAAACTCAAACACTGCCACTCCCTGCAACATCACTAACATTGCATACTTTCATATTTCAGTCTTAGCTTAACATTATCAGCACCAGCCACCAACAGTTCAACTCTATTCCATATCACCTAAATTCTGAGCTTCATAAGCATCACCGGTTCAACTACTGACCACAATCCCCGTCCTTGCACTCCCTAATTCCACAGCAGCAGCATCATCTCCACAACAGGAGCTAACACCAATCTTCTTACTAACCATTACCAAATTAACAACAACTCGGTTTAACCCTTTCCAACTCTATTGTTACAACCATACTCTCATATCTAACACAATCCTCACCTGCACCCATTACAGTTCACCTCCATACAAATTTTTAACTCAATCTGCACTAACACAGCTCAATAAGAACTCAACTCCCAACACCTGCAACCACAGTACACAAAAAACATCACCATAGCTGAAAATGCAGTTTCATGAACTTCAACTTCATTACATAATCATCAACATCCATAGCATTACTTCAATTCCCTCACTAACAGTTTTCTGGCATACTTACTAACTCCAACAGCACAAGCCGAATCTGCAGTTCCACCAGAACCACAACTTACACCACCACCATTTATAATTACAGCTCCCCTAACACTTCCGCCTCAAACACCAGTTCTGTAATAACAACTGCAGCTCCAAATTCTACTTTCATTCTAGCTCATAACACTGATTTCATAACCAATTACATGAACTCAGCAAAATCATCTCATACAAATTTCCTGATATTCATGTTACACTAAGCTACATCTACAGCTTCCTTACATACCCAGATGTCTTTTAGAATTCTTAATCCAATAATAAACTTATAAACTCAATAATGAATTTGAACTAATTTTACTGAGAAGAATATTTACCTCAATTTAGTTCATCCATCAACATCAGTTCTTACAAACCCTAATTACTAGATTACTGCTGCAGCAGTGGGAGACCGACCAAGAAAAGATTACCGATAATTTTTTTAATGTATTATCGTAATTACGACTTAAAAGATTACCGATAAAAAATTTAATGTATTATTGTGATTACGAAGAATTGTATTATCACCGGGTGGTTTTTATTATAAAAAAATAATAAGAAAAAAGTTTTGATTAAAAAAATTGACGAATGTTGGTCCATAAACATTCTAAAACGAGCCCAAATACAATTGGGTCGGTTTCACGGTGTACAAATGCCTCGTACATATGAGATGGTGGTGACCCTTAAATTGCTAATGTTCACTTCACCCAGACGTCCACCAAGACACCTAGCAGTTTGACACAAAATCACAGATGTGTAACATGTGTCAAGGGTTGTTTTGATAATTTTTCTTTTCAATTACAAAACCTAACTTAAAACGAATGAACTAAGTCATTGGTCATCGTACAATGATACAGACGGATACATGTATTATACGGTACACTTCACAGATACAGTTGTTGATGGGTGAAAACTACTCCTGCAGAATTTGGTAATTTGGGGTATGGATGAGGAATGAATCTAAACCTTCAACAAATGCACTGCGCGGTGAGTGCTTGTAGATTCGAGAGATCAATCGTGCAAGTCCGGCCTAAACCAAGAAATGGCCGTTCCGGACTTGTTTCGGTCACAAAATGAAGGAGATGGGGTTGATCTTAGGGAGGGAAGCGAAGAAGGTGTTGAGATTGTGAAGATGTTGGCTTGCTTATGACTTGTAACAGAAAGATGAGCAGGCTTGCGGTTGATGCAAGCAGGCTCTGGGTGTTTGAATACGATTTGTATTAACACTTGGTTTTTCTGTCTCGTCTGAACTTGTGTTGTTCTCCGTTATTCCCCTTGTTTTTGGAAATAGGGCGGAGAACCTATTTATACAAGTCATTGAGCCTCATTCACGTTTCTCGTGGGAAGTGGAGGTAGTGGAATGATGGAGTAGTGGAGTTGTGTGTCGGTAACACACGACCACCAGTCTTGCCCACTTTTCCTGTTCATCTCTAACCGTCCATGACTTCCTAACACGTTCTTGTGATGGCGCGTTGCACGCCGCACGCCGTAAACCGCTGAGACCAATACCCAAGTATGTATCCCCGAGTTTGTGACATGATTGATGTCTGGAATGTGGATCGTGGATCCACGAAAGATAGCATGTAATCTTTGAATTGAATAACGCGTTAGAAAGTCGATACTTGTGAAGTATCGTGTGTATTTTATGTGTCTTGCATTACGGTGTGGTAAAGTGATGGGTAATGACTCCTCACTAACCAAATAACTCGACTGGGGTTGTATAACCAAGTTTGGTGAAGTCGGACGGATGAGATGATGTTTGAGACACCCATCTGCGACCGTTGATGAAATTAGGGTTTTTAAAGAGGTGCGCAAGCATCACTCTTCAGCTTGGTCAGAACCAAGCATGGGAAGGGTTTTGGAGAGGACCGACCATACTAGGCCTTAACCCGTGCCGTAACGGCACGGGCCTTGACGTTGGTTAATTTCTATCATCGTACCAATTCAATCATATTTTTGTTAAGCAATCGATTTGCAAGACCATATACTTGCCTTGCAAAGTCGCTCATACAATCACCGACAATACATACCTATACCATATCATCCAACTTCATTGTGTCAGCGCAGCTAAACTGCACCATTGCTAAAAACATGATGGCATATCTCAAGAAACAACAGGTATAACCAATGATCCCAAAAAAGTTAGAAATGAGGGACTTTTTCACTGGCTTCTATTATTCTAGGAGCAATAACGGCCAAAGAATATATATATATACATGTTTTAATCTGTAACGTTCTAATTTGGAGGGACCAAATGCAACGAATCGAACTTCATTATTGCAACGCAGCTAAACCTCGGTCCTTCTGCCACGTAGATTTGCTCAAATTTCATCTTCTCGGTAAACAACTAAGGTTTTTATTCTCTTCAACCAATTCCAAAAAATATATATTACAGATATATATAATATTTTATTTTATTTTTGCGAATATTATAAATATAGTTTGTTGTGTTTTCGAAATCATATTGTCGTTGCTATTCTATTCCTGATCTTCAATCCCCGCGAAGATATTTCCAACCCATACTTTTGTATATGAACCCTTACATTTATCATCGATAGCATCAAGTTAAAGCTGTTTGAAGAGACAGTTTGGACTTGATCTTAATCGATGATAATCGAAGATATCATGGTGATGCACGACCACACCAAATTGGTTTGATGTTTGTCACAATATATGCCATTATCCGCTAGTGAAATATGAACATCATCCGCTAGTGAAATATGAACCTATTAACCAAAAATAGAAACGAAACAAAAAACCCAGCTTGTATCATAAAAAAATCCCAAGAATTGGTTTTGACCGATTGGTCAAGTGTGTAGGCGGTCACATGGTGATTGTGTCGACATGCTCCGGGCCCTTTGAGTCTATATCTACACCCTCCATCTATACCTGCGAAGATGGATGGTTGAGACCGTTTTGCGGCACATGTAATATGCCGCAAACCCTAATTTAGGGTTTTCCGCCCATAATGCTTGGTATGGACGGTTTCTTGGCAAGCAAAGGCCAATGGTCGACCATGCGGGGTCGGCCGTGTGTATTCCATACCCGCTTGGGGTGATGGAATTGATCTGGGGTCGTCCAATCATGCTTGTGGAGTTGGATGACTGCGATCAGATCATATCCGGACTGATATGGTCGGTCTGGGATGCTCAATCGGGCTAGTATAACACACCGAGAGGGGCTCAATCGGGCTAGTATAACACACCGAGAGGGCTCGGGCTAGTATAACACACCGAGAATCAGCCTGTACGGGTATTTCGTACATGGTTTCATTATAGTGTTTGGAGGTTCGTGTTACTCTTACAGAGTAACACTCAGTCGTCATGCCACACCGATAATGATTCATTATGGTGCTTGGAGGTTCGTGTTACTCGTAAGAGTAACACTCGACCGTCATGCCGCACCGATAATGAGTACAGACGGGAAATACAAGGCCGATATGAAATTCACGGGAAGGGATTGTTGCTACATGCTCCAACCTCGGAGGAATTTCATGTATTCACGAGAATGGGATTGTTGCTACATGCTCCATTCTTGGTGAATTAAGTGAGGAGTATCCGTCACTTATAAACGGCTTTATCTTTTACAAGATGTCGCCGCATGATTTTTCGGTTACTTACAAATTTAACCTTAAACGAAAATCCACCATCAACATTAAGTCCCCCGCCTAGCACATAATGGTTACACTATTGTGTGGTAGGCATGAGATGGTGACATACGAAATGACCAAGCTGGAGTGAATACATATTTACCAGATAGTTTCACATTGTCAGGCTTTTCCCTGGAACTGGTTGGTCTTGATTAAGGATGCGAAGGAAGCAGGACTTGATCCGGTGAGTCGCTTTGGTTCCTCTTGTACATGTATGAGCTCGACCGCCCCTTCAGGTGTTTGAGTCAGGGATAGGATTCTTCTTCTATCGGATTAGGCGCGGGTGCTTGCACATTGCCGATTGAATCGTTGTGTCCAGATGCTCTTAGGTTCTTGATTAGGGTCCAAAAGAAATCCCGACTTGGTCGGCGTTGAATCCTCATATATCGGGCGCCATAATCGTTTTAGGGTTTCCCAAAGCATTTATGCAGGTGAAGAGATTTTTGATTCGTTTTTACGGTAGAGCTTCCTTGCAAAAACTCTATTTCCCCATCATGTCTAACAACAGTGGATCATCTTCTTCATACCACCCAGGATCTTCCGTTAAACGTGCACGACCTGCGTCTGAGCTTCATGATCAATCCCCTGTTCGTATTCTTCGAGTCAAGAAGATCATTCCGGTTTGTCTCTTCCCCTTTTCTGAAACATTGTATGTTCTTCATAACAGTCGGGTGAATAATCCCTTCATTCTTGCAGAGACACCCTACCGGAACATGTGTGACGGTTATTGATGATGATGACTTGACCATTCCTCTTCCTTCAAACTCAAACACACCTACCCCTGTGAATCTCGAAGACGCCGACCGGGTGTCTCATCTTATGAATATCCGAATGCGGGTCTTTCATTCGATGTTCGCATGAAATGCTTATCCTCCAGCCTACCGGGATGTCGGTGGATTCTTGGTGCGGAAGGAGTTTGTGGGTTTGTACACCAAGTTGTGGAGGAAGTACGGTCATATCGCAACCAGGAATGTGGTCCGACATTGCTCCTCCGCCTTGGTTACCGCGGTAAAACTGCCTTCTTCCCATGATTGCGGAGATGGAGAGTATTTCTATCCGCAACGTTCTTGAATCAAATCTCGAAAAGTGGGAGAATATGGTATCTACCTGTGAATCCATGAAGTTCAACGTGGGCTGGTTGCGGCAACGTCTTGATGTCATCAAGGTTGATCGAGTTGGTATCCTCGCAAATGTTGTTCCTGCTACGAAAGCTATCTTGTAAGAGGAGAAAGCTCGGCCGAGAATCGAGAAGGTGGAGCAAGTCATGTGCAAGACTTGAAGAAAAGAACGGAGAGATATCAAGCTAGACTGCAGATGATGCTCTCAAGGAATTATAATCTTCTAGATGGCCTCTTCTAAGTGTACTCCCTTATTGTTAATGACGTTTATGTCAAGAGTTTTGAACATCTTTGCGGAATAAATTGCATTGGTTTTTGATTGGTGAAACAGGTTTTCATTGACACATCTCTCGAATATAGTTGATGATTCAAACATGTAATGAAAATAAATGCTCGTATTGTTGACACAATGAGATAGTGGTCGGTGTAATATGCCTTGAGCCACTTTCCATTGATGATCGCTTCAAACTTGCCTCCGTCTACCTTAATGATCTTGTAGTAGCCAGTCATTGTAAGCCTTGGTGACTGCGTAGGGACCTCCCATTTTGGTGAGAATTTTGGTGCGAGACATGTCTTGTTGGATGTGTTTGGTCGCTTTCAAAACCAAATCTCCCACCTTGAAAACGCGTGGTTTCACAATTTTGTTGTATGCCCCGGAAATTCGATTCCCGTACACCCGAGCGCGTTCTTTCGCTTTATTCCTTCTAAAATCCAGAGTGTCTAACTCTGCGATTCTAGAGTCATAGATTTGGCCTCGTTCCGGTGGATCCCGAGTTCTTCTTTGCAATCCGGGCCGATGGGATTCCGATCTCTGCCTGGGAGAATTGCATCCGCTCCGTAGACGAGTGAGTACGGCGAAACCCCAATGGAGCTCCTGGGTGACGTACGGTATGCCCATAGTGCCATTGGTAATCGATCATGCCATTCCTCGGGATTGTCGTGTACCGTTCGTTCGATGATCCGGATCAATGTCTTATTGGTACTCTCGGCTTGCCCGTTCCCTTGAGGATAGTAGACGGTGGAGAAGACCGTTTAATGCCGTACTCCTCAAGTAACTCCCGTACTTGCTTGTTGGCGAAGGGAGTGCCATTATCTCGTGATGATATGCTTGGGCACGCCGAAACGACAAATGATGTATTCTTTAATAAAAGCCGCAATTGTTGCTCCTGTAGTTCCTCGTAGGGGAATGGCCTCTACCCATTTGGTGAAGTATTCCGTTGCGGTTATGATGTACTCGTGCTGCTTCGATGACGATGGATTGATCTTCCCGATAATGTCCAGTCCCCAGCAGTAGAATGGCCATGGGCTGCTTATAGAATGCAAAGGGGTAGAAGGCGTATGAACAAGGTTCCCATGAATTTGGCATGTGTGTGACTTTGAACGAAAACGGCCGCATCATCCTCCATGGTCGGCCAATAGTATCTCTCGTGTATTTGGAGAAAAAGTTTCCTCTTCCCTTGATGTTCTCCTTCGTGTGTCTGCCTTCATCATGACTGGGATTTCTTCTCCGGCCGGGCGGCGTAGCATATCACCTCCGAAGCTCTTGCGGTATAGGATCCCTTCATGGAATATGAACCGCTTGGCTCTCTCGCTTCATCTTAATAGCGTCCTTTTGACCGACAGAATTATCCCATCACGGAGATAGCTAATGTAGGGCTCTCTCCGGTCCCAGTGCGGTTCACATTAAAAATCTCCAATTGGTGTGGTGGTGTCCGGCAATTCGAGCGAGGACTTCGAAGGCGGCCTGGATTGAGCCTCCATTTACGGCCGCGATAACCCGGAGACGTTGAAGTCGCCAAGGTAAAGCGTTACCACCAATGATTGTCCACAAATTTCATTGTGAATACGATCCAGCTGTAGTTGTGCTTCATCACTTCCCAGACATCTTGACAGGGAGCCATCTGGATTCCGATAATACAACATACCATGAAGCATGAAGAAGTTTTGCAGGGTTTTGAGACTGACCTTTCCTTGGGAGAGTGAGCTGTTGAGCTCTCGAATGATCGGAGTTCGCCAATCGTCGGTCTTGGTGTCTTTGTGTTGCGGTAGCCATGTCGATTCTATGGTTCTCCTTTTTACTGTCAAAGTTTCTTCCGCCCCCTCGAACTTCAGTTTGGAAGCCAATGTTGCTAGACAATCGGCGTGTTTGTTGTTGCTGCGACCGACATGGGTTATGGTTGCATCGGCAAAGTAGTTTAGTAACCTCTGTGCTTCTGATCGGTACGGGGCTAGTGTTACTTCTTTTAATGCATATACTCCGTTCATTTGATTCACCAGTAACTTGGAGTCACCTCTTATCTCCATACGTGTGACTCCCGCTTGTTTAGCTATTGAAAGCCCTATGAGGAAAGCTTCGTATTCTGCAGAGTTGTTGGTGCATTCGAAGTCTAACTTGAAGGAATGTGAAAATACTTCTCCGGTTGGAGAGACTAACACCACGCCTGCTCCTCCAGTATTACTGCTAGGGGTAGCGGAGCCGTCAAAATATAAAAGCCACGCTTCTTCTTCCAGAGTAGAGTAAGTCTGCAACTGCTTGACCCTTGATAGCTCTAGGCGATGCGCACGTTATGTCTAGTTCTGACATTTGGAGAAGCCATTTTCCCGTCCTCCCCGTCAGGACCGGCTTTGAAAGCAAAAACTTTGCAGGATCGGATTTAGACACGAGTATCACCCTATTGGATAGCAGGTAATGCCTAAACTTCTGAATGGAATGGATTAAAGCTAAACACGCTTTTTCCGCTCTCGGGATATCGGAGTTCGGCATCCCTCAATATTCGGCTGAAATAGTATATGGGACGTTCGATTCCCTCGTCGTCTTCCCGAGCAAGTAAAGCCCTACGGCGGCGTCACCGAAGGCGGTGTAGAGGACCAATGGTTTCCCTTGTACGGGAGATTTCATGACGGTTGGAGATGATAGTATTCGTTGGACTTTCCGAAAAGCTTTCTGTTGGGTTGCGGTCCAAACAAAGTCGGCCCCTTTCTTGACAAGGGGGTGAATGAGGCGGTAAGTTGGGCTAAACCAGGTATGAAACGTCGAATGTAGTTTACCTTGCCCATGAAACTCGGGAGCTCTTTCACGGTTCGGGGAGGCGGCATTGTGGGGATAGCCTGAGTCTTGGACGGGTCTACTTTTATTCCTTCTGCGGTCACTTGGAATCCTTAAATTTACCCGAGGAGACACCGAAAGCGCATTTTAAAGGATTCATCTTTAACTTGTATTCCCGACACCTCTCAAATACTTGCCGTAAGACGTTGGTGTGATCAGCTCGAGCCTTTGACTTGACCACAATATCATCCACATAGTCTTCTACTTGTTTATGCATCATGTCGTGGAAGATTGCCGTTATAGCACGTTGGTATGTTGCGCCGGCATTCTTTAAACCGAATGGCATAACAGTATAGTAAAAATTGCCAAGAGGGGTTCTAAAGCTGTCTTACTTGCATCATGCTCATACATCCTTATTTGATTGTAGCCATTGTAGACATCCATAAAGGAAAACATGCCGTGTCCGCTAGTGGCGTCTACTAACATGTCGATGTTAGGAAGGGGAAAGTCATCCGGGGCAGCACTTGTTCAAGTCTCTGAAATCCACGCAGCATCGAATCTGTCCGCTTTTCTTTTTTACCGGGACCACATTGGCTAACCAGGTCGGATGATGAATGGGTCTGATGAAGCCAGCAGCTAGCAGCTTCTGAATCTCATTCTTGATTTGTTCTTCTACCTCATGTCTGAATTGCCTCGGAGATTGCTTGATTGGCTTGGATCCAGGCATGACGTGTAAGTGATGGGTGACCAATTTTTTCATCTAGACCAGGGCATTTCTTCGTATGTCCAGCGAACACGTCTTGGTATTCCTTGAGTAGTTGAACAAGGCTCGTACGTTCGTCGGTGGATAGAGTCGAACCGATAGAGACCGGCACTGGGAGATTCATCGATCCCGATGTTAACAATCTCGAGCTCGTCGGTCGTGGAATCGGTTCCGTCTTGTAGGCGTCGCGGGCGTCCAATACCTCCTCTTGTATTCCGTCGTCCTTGCAGCATCCAATTGGGCGGAGAGACTGGATGGTCTCTCCTGCTAATTGCTAACAGCGGCGCCGGTATATTGTCTTCCCCTTCTGATCACGGCTTGCCTCGAAAGAGCGCTCCCTTTTGGCGTGAGGATGGGCTGAAGTTTCACCGGTTGGAGATGGACGTCTCGTCGGAGAGAGTGTGTCGTGGTGTTTGGCCCCCAGCGATGTAAGTCGGTCTTCCTCCTGGATTGAAGCCCACGTGGGTAGTGGAGTGCACATGATTTTGTCGGACTTTCCCTGCGGAGCATCTTTTGACTCGAACAGCTCCACTCCACATATTGGCGCGTACGGAGACAATGATGTGGGAATACGGACGACCTCCTCATTTAGCACGGTCTTCAGGCACTGGTGATATGTTGAAGGAATGACCTTGTTGTGGTGAAGCCACGGTCTCCCTAGTATCATGTGGTAGTCCGGTTCCTTTTCTATGACTTCAAACTTTGCTCGTGACTGAACAGGTCCTACCGATAAATTCAAATTGACATACCCGTATGTGCTGGTTTGATTCCCTTCGAAGTCCGTCATCGTGGTGGGCTGTCGTACAATCTTGCATGGGCTGACCTTGGTTGTCTTGAGAGTCTTGAGAGTAATTACGTTCGAAGATGCTCTGTGTCGACGAGGGCCCTCCGGAACTCGAACCCTTGATGTGTGCGGTAACATGTAGGGCTCGGTTGTGACCTTCCTCTGCCATCATGTCATCTTCCGTGAATGTAACATTATTTATAGATGTTTCCATTGCAGTGATCGAGACTCCTGGACGAGAAGGAGCAAGGTGTGCGTCCAGAGCTATTTTATTGACTGCAGCAAACGTCTCTGCCCGTTGATCTTTTGAGAGGTGCAAGAGTTCACACAAGTCTTCCACTAGAGACACAGCTTCCTGATCTACTGGCCTCTCGGTTCGTAGTAAAACCGTTGATCCGAGGGGACTAGTCCCCGGTGTAAAGGTCTCTGGCACGCTCATTTCCGACGTCATCTTGATGAGGAGGTCAAGTATGACGTTTACCGCTTCTTTGATCAGCTCCATGTTCCTCGTCTGAGTCTCAAGTATCCGAGCCAACTCGCTCATAGTTGGGATTCCTCCTGTTGCGCCCGCAGATACGCCGTTGGGAAGAGGGGCATCCTCGTTGGAGGAACTTCGGACCGGGATTTGAATTTGTTGAGGAAGTCCTAAGACCAACCATCTCGGAACTTAGCCAAACATGATTGGGTATTGAAGAAACTGATTTCACAACCGAGAGATTAATCTCCCACTTTGTGGTCGCCAATTGTTGATGGGTGAAAACTACCCTGCAGAATTTGGTAATTTGGGGTGTGGATGAGGAATGAATCTAAACCTTCAACAAATGCACTGCTCGGTGAGTGCTTGTAGATTCGAGAGATCAATCTGTGCAAGTCCGGCCTAAACCAAGAAATGGCCGTTCCAGACTTGTTTCGGTCACAAAATGAAGGAGATGGGGTTGATCTTAGGGAGGGAAGCGAAGAAGGTGTTGAGATTGTGAAGATGTTGGCTTGCTTATGACTTGTAACAGAAAGATGAGCATGCTTGCGGTTGATGCAAGCAGAGCTCTCGGGTGTTTGAATACGATTTGTATTAACACTTGGTTTTTCTGTCTCGTCTGAACTTGTGTTGTTCTCCGTTATTCCCCTTGTTTTTGGAAATAGGGCGGAGAACCTATTTATACAAGTCATTGAGCCTCATTCACGTTTCTCGTGGGAAGTGGAGGTAGTGGAATGATGGAGTAGTGGAGTTGTGTGTCGGTAACACACGACCAGTCTTGCCCACTTTTCATGTTCATCTCTAACCGTCCATGACTTCCTAACACGTTCTTGTGATGGCGCGTTGCACGCTGCACGCTGTAAACCGCCAGACCAATACCCCAGTATGTATCCCCCGGTTTGTGACATGATTGATGTCGGAATGTGGATCGTGGATCCACGAAAGATAGCATGTAATGCTTTGAATTGAATAACTGCGTTATTCAGAAAGTCGATACTTGTGAAGTATCGTGTGTATTTTATGCGAGTGCATCGCATTACGGTGTGGTAAAGTGATGGGTAATGACTCCTCACTAACCAAATAACTCCTGACCAGGGTTGTATAACCAAGCTGGTGAAGTCGGACGGATGAGATGATGTTTGAGACACCCATCTGCGACCGTTGATGAAATTAGGGTTTTTAAAGAGGTGCGCAAGCATCACTCTTGACTTGGTCGAGAACCAAGCATGGGAAGGGTTTTGAGAGGACCGACCATACATGCGTGTTGACGGCATGATGGTGTAGGCGCCTGTATTCCGTTCCCTCATGAAAGCGCGATCTGGGCCACTCAATTTGACCGGCAAAGAGGAGTGGTCGAGATCGATTTTGCGATAAGAGTTTGATACCGCAAGAAGCCGCGCGCCATACTCTTTTCCGGAGCGTTTTCCAAGACGACCTAGCTTGGTCGGTCTTGGCCGGTTGGTTTGGCGTGAAGATGATAGGCTGATGTTCACGCCCATGTCTCACCGTCCCATGAAAATGCGATCTAAGCCACCCAATTCGTCCGGTGAAGTTGAGTGGTCGAGATCGATTTGCAATTTGGGAAGTGTAACCACGCATGTTTGAGCGGGCGTTTTGGATTGGCCAGGCATGATATGCCTTGGCCGATCACATGAGGGGGTAGATGGGCCCACGGTGGTCATCTTTGGTATGACCAGGACTGCTCGATTTGATCTCGTGACCCTCCATTCGTGCTTCGGAGAAGATGGACGCGCGTGATGGCTTGAACCCTAATTTTGGCTTGCAAAGCCGTGCGACCATGCTCTTTCAGGCGGGCGAATGTGTTGTAACCAACCATGGTTGGTTTTGACCGATTGGTCAAGTGTGTAGGCGGTCACATGGTGATTGTGTCGACATGCTCCGGGCCCTTTGAGTCTACATCTACACCCTCCATCTATACCTGCGAAGATGGATGGTTGAGACCGATTTGCGGCACATGTAATATGCCGCAAACCCTAATTTAGGGTTTTCCGCCCATAATGCTTGGTATGGACGGTTTCTTGGCAAGCAAAGGCCAATGGTCGACCATGCGGGGTCGGCCGTGTGTATTCCATACCCGCTTGGGGTGATGGAATTGATCCGGGGTCGTCCAATCATGCTTGTGGAGTTGGATGACTGCGATCAGATCATATCCGGACTGATATGGTCGGTCTTGGGATGCTCAATCGGGCTAGTATAACACACCGAGAGGGGCTCAATCGGGCTAGTATAACACACCGAGAGGGCTCGGGCTAGTATAACACACCGAGAATCGGCTGTACGGGTATTTCGTACATGGTTTCATTATAGTGTTTGGAGGTTCGTGTTACTCTGTAAGAGTAACACTCGGTCGTCATGCCACACTCGATAATGATTCATTATGGTGCTTGGAGGTTCGTGTTACTCGTAAGAGTAACACTCGGTCGTCATGCCGCACCGATAATGAGTACAGAAATACAAGGCCGATATGAAATTCACGGGAAGGGATTGTTGCTACATGCTCCAACCTGGAGGAATTTCATGTATTCACAGAATGGGATTGTTGCTACATGCTCCATTCTTGGTGAATTAAGTGAGGAGTATCCGTCACTTATAAACGGCTTTATCTTTTACAAGATGTCAGCGCATGATTTTCTGGTTACTTACAAATTTAACCTTAAACGAAAATCCACCATCAACAACAGTAACTAGGGTCTAGAATACCTTCCACGTGTATGAAACTCCCTAAGTCTTGTGGCCTACTTGCCTTCCACGTCCAATTCGCACCGCATGGCTAGCAAGGGAAATATCGCCCTGATACAAAAAAAAAACTTCTTCTGCCCCCTCCTTAATTCTTCTGTCTTCTTCTCTCTTTATACTATTTCTCTCTCTGAAGATAAAAAAGTAAAAACCACAACTTTGATCTTGATGCAAAAAAATGACTGAGTGTATATTCTAGAATGGGTTCTGTCTAGATGTTGGATAAGAAGCTAAATAATTTGTTAATTAAAGACAAGAAGAAGATCGTCGGCAAGAATTTCTCTCTCTCAATCTAATAAATTTAATGGGTTTGATGTGGATTTTAGTGTGTTGAAGCTATGGGTTTGTACATTTTGTAAACAAGTTTGTAACATGAATGATTTTGTAGTTTGGGTCTTTCTTTTATTTTATTTTTTACTGTACTTTTTTTTCTTAATCTGATTGTAATGGTAGTTTGTGTTCAGATTTAACTAATGAACAACAATTTTCATTCGATCATGATATGGGTGTGTTAAGTTTTGATTCTAAAAAATGGATTGGGTATGATTTTATCCGGACCAGTTACTCTGTCTTCTACACCCGCGACCAACCCGATCTCTATCCGGAATATCTGTATGTTCGATATAACTCTGTTTTTTCTTTTCCAGGTTTAATCTTGTTCAACTGAATTTGATTGATAGATATGATACAATTCATGCAAATTTGAACGATTTATTGTTCTTCTTATATCAAATTGAGGTGTAAACTGACGTTGTTGAATCAATTTTGAAAATTCATTGTTTTTCTATTTTCTATGATTATGATCCTTGATGGACGCATTTTTGCGTCTTAAATAGTCTCGTTTTTATACATCATTAGTCCTTATTTTTGTACTAATATTATTTTATTATGTTTTGTAGGTAAATGAATAAAATGTGCTTTGGCAACGAAAACGACTAAACCCGAATATGTGGGCAACAAATATGGGTTAATGGTTAAATAGGCCGGTGGTGGCTTGAGAGATTTGGAAACGGCTGGGCCACAATTGTTATCGGATAATGGACTTAATGGCTTGGTCGGATGTAGCTCTGCCAACATAAACTAACTAATAAAAGAAGGTGATCGTGAAGTATGCTGGTAACAGGGGCATAAAATAGTCAAATGGAAAGAATCTTTGAAGCTATCAGTCTTAGCAAATCAACAACGTGCATGGTTCCATTGTTTGGCATGAAAAATAAAGAAGTAAAATGGAAAGTTCAGCTAATCCCATAAACAATTAATGCAAGTATAATATTGCTAAGCTATTGTGAGGGGAAGTAGAGATTTGGGATTGATTTAATTAAAGTGTAAAACCTGACAAATGGAAAGAATATTTAAGAAATGGAAAGAAATAGTCATCCTACTTTAGTTATTCCCAAATAAAAGGAAAGGATGTAATATTCCTATGCAATCATCATGTGGAGGAATGGGAAAGAGTGAATTAAGGATCCTTGGTGTGTTGGAAATTTGATGTGTAGCACCTCCATTGGTTGGTTCTTGTGTAATATCAAAATACATGGCGCATTACGATTGGTTGGTGATGTGGTGTTGAAAATAAAAATGGAAACAAGTTCCTTTGGAGACTATATATATGATGCAGTTTTGGGGGTTCCAAGAGGGCGAATAGCCAGTACCACTATAATTTTAGATGGTTTGGTTTTCATTTTTGTAATGGAAAGCTAGCTCTTTTTATGGGGCTAAGGAGAAAGCTAATAAATCGTGTAAGAAATTCTAGTACTCTTTGAATAAATATTCTTTTGGATCTTAATGTTTTAATTAATCTCTCTTCATATTTAGCTTCATTTTAATTGTTTTGGATAGTCTTCGGCTATCGATTTTTTATAAGCGAAGGAGGTTATACTGTTTTGGTACAACATAAAGTTGTAATATTTGTTTTAATCGTTATATATCCCGAGACATGAGATTGGGTTCAATATTGTCTTGTGTTACATTATGAATATTTTTAGAGAGGAATGATTATTTTTCATTATTGATTTGGTGGAATCCGAAACCCTAGGTTTTTCTCCCATTGATTATTTTAGCAATTCTTTCTTTAGTATTTTTCTTAATTAATCTTAAAACCAAATCTATAAAAAAGTACGAGTATCGAATCCTTTCTTACCACTTGTAAAACTGCATAAGTTTTTGGCACCGCCGACGCGGACTGTATATAGATTAGGTTTTAGATATTTTTTTTAGTTTTTACTAGTATCTTTTTTTCCTATTTTACGTCTTTGGGTATTTTTCTTGTATTTTTGGTGTGCAGATTTTTCTTGAAATTAAAAGTAGAAAGTGGAATAAGCATCCAAACAGGTAAGTATCCAAGATTTTATTTTTGTTCCCTTTTGTAAATATTTATTTTTTAAAATATTCTGATTTTTTTTATAGATATTTTGTTTATTTGTACATATTATTTTTTTGGATTATTTTTATTTTTGTAATTTTTTTTTATTCTTTTTATATATATATAAAAAAACATGTTGCACACACCAATTGCATCGTCAGACAACCGATTTTAGGCAAACTCGTGGAAAAGTACGTTGAATCCGTGCCTTGGGCCTTATGGGAGTTACCAGCCGAAATTCCACAAAACTTAGCCCAGTACCGTTGACCAGTCTTTGGCTGTAGGTATATTCAGCTTAAGGTAACCTGAGCATACCAATTTTAGTCGACCCTGCATTTGCACGTGCACAAAAAAAAAATGTCGAGATGGTATTATAAAGACCAATATAATGATTATTCAACTCAGTATCTAAATGGACAATATTCGTATTATGCCCGTAGTGTGGATAATACTTGGGACCACTACTGACCTTCTGAGGGTTATGGTTCATACCACGGTGATCCCAATTACTATTCGCACGTCCACCAATCATACGAACGGGCGAATGAGCAATATTATATTATAATGAAAAAAATGAGAGTTCTCCATCTTTAGAGGATTTAATCAAACAATTGCCACCAGTTCCTGATGAATATAAAACTCATTCCATAGAAGATGCACTCAAACAGTTTCAATTAACAAGTCTTTCTTTACAGGAATCACTTAACAAGTTCAATAAATCTATATGTGAATCTGAAATAATCATGGATAAACTGTGTGAGACTCTTAATAAGCAGGAGGACCAAAATGCACCTAAGACTATTGCTCGTAATGAACTTGAATTCAAAAATAGTGTTTCCAATCTTACCTTGATAATACATATAATTATTCACCTAATTTAAAGGATGAGGTTAGATCTGAATACACTACATGTTTTGATAAGGTTCAACCATCTTCATATTATTATGATGATGTGGATAATGTCGATGAAGAATTTGAAATGCGTAGTCATAATGACGAGGAATTTGTTACACCAATTGAGCCTTATGATGATAATGTTGTTTCTAGTTCAAATCCTACTAATGTTAATGATTATTCACCTATTCAAAGGGATAAGGATTTTTTTAGAGATACCATAGTTTTAGACGGTGTAGTATATCATTGTGATTATGAAGCTGATGATGGTTTAGAGGAAGAGTTTATCCTGAGAGTAGTGTTTTAGAGTCTAGCAATTCAGAAACAATAGTCTCTTCCGAGGATTATAGAAATGTAGAACCACCTAATTTCAACCTAGAAGAAATAAAAGACCATTTTCCTAAATCTGATAATTTAGAAATTAAGGAAATTGTGACTAGTTCATCCAATGATATTGACAACTCTACGTTTGTGGGTGAATATCATTCTCCCCGTGGTTCACCTATGACTCTTATAAAGGTCCCTAATTTGGGACTTAACATATGTGCCTCTACCATCTTAAGAGACTATCTTCATGCACGTTTTCCTGAACCTAGTTATGTCCAGAATGAAACTCAGTTGATAGAAACCCATCCTCTGGTTGATGTGGTACATCCGGTCTTTGATACCATAATTACTTTGTTGTCCCACCAAGATTTTATTTACCAAATGTGGGATTATATCAATTTGAAATGTGTCATTATATAGTTTTTAGAACTAATTTTTAGGAAATTAGAATCATCGACACATTTTCTTAAGAATGACCACCATTATGGTCAACTTTGTAAGTCAAATCTGCTTGACTTAGAGGATCCTCAATTATTCAGGTTATTATTGTGTGCTTCTAAATTTTTCCAGATCTTAGAACCTGATATTTCGGATCTTGCTTATGAGGAGGTGCAGCCCATGAAAATATTTTATTTAGACCCCTTTATAGAACTTAAACCTGAACCACAACTAGATGTAGTTGTCTTAAACAAGAAACTAGGCAAGGGTGTGCTATGTTTATTCTTGGTTTGTTACAGCTTCCTTTTATCTGTGTTAACACTTTTTGATGCAGATGATCCACAGTTTTTCGGTTACTACTTTATGATTTTATGTGGTGACTAATTCTTCTGATGTCTGGCTGAAGACTTTAAACTTAGCACTTCTTGGGAGGTAACCCATGCTCATGCAACAAGGTAATATTTTTCCTTAACTCTTTTGCTTCAAATGGTAACAATTTCTCCTTGTTCATGCTTTTAATTTTATCTTTAGAACATTGAGGACAATGTTAGATTTAAGTTTGGGGGTATGGGAGAAACTTTTTAGTTACATTAATTAAACTCCAGAGCCTAGAAATTTATGCTTATTAAGGACGGCACTAACCAATCTAAGTGGATGGAAGCATCTTGGTTGTAGGAGTTGAGGAACCAATCTGATTAGATGGAAACATCTAAAGAGTCTATTCATAAAAGCACAGAGCTCAGGTGTTAGAATTAAAGAAAAAACATGGTAGTTTCGCCATATCTCGTTGAATCCTTTTCACTTCTATTTTTATTTTGTTTTCTTTAAAATATGTTTCTCTAAGTGATTAGGTGGGGCTCACGAATCAAGTTGTTACCACTGCTAGGGTGAAATAAAGTGATTGAGATACCAAAAAAAAGAAGGAAATTGAGACTAGACCATCAGACCAACAGGAATAAATTCAATAAAGTCAACCACTGGAACCCTTGTATATGCCAGTTGTGTTGACCTAGAGTTAGGATTATCGACCACTGGTACCCTTGTATATGCCAGTGTGTTGATATTAGTCCAGACCAGTATCTTAGTCCATTAGGATAGGTTTATTTTGGCAGTGGCCTTCAGACATATATGAGAAACGCGTTCACCTTAGTCAACATCAAAACCATCTAAGTTTTTTTTTCTTCTATATCCATCTCTTACTCTATCCATGTGATTGGTTGACTCCGGTTATGATGTCCAGACGCTAAATGCAACCGACGATGCCTGCGACAGTGAGTTAGGATTTTATTTTGTAAATTAGATTTGCTCGGGACTAGTAAATAATAAGTTTGGGGGTATTTGATGGACGCATTTTTACGTCTTAAATAGTCTCATTTTTATACATCATTAGTCCTTATTTTTGTACTAATATTATTTTATTATATTTTTATAGGTAAATGAATAAAATGTGCTTTGGCAACGAAAACGATTAAACCCGGATATGTGGGCAGCAAATATGGGTTAATGGTTAAATAGGCCGGTGGTGGCTTGAGAGCTTTGGAAACGGCTGGGCCACAATTGTTATCGGATAATGGACTTAATGGCTTGGTCGGATGTAGCTCTGCCAACATAAACTAGCTAATAAAAGAAGGGAATCGTGAAGTATGCTGGTAACAGGGGCATAAAATAGTCAAATGGAAAGAATCTTTGAAGCTATCAGTCTTAGCAAATCAACAACGTGCATGGTTCCATTATTTGGCATGAAAAATAAAGAAGTAAAATGGAAAGTTCAGTTAATCCCATAAACAATTAATGCAAGTATAATATTGCTAAGCTACTGTGAGGGGAAGTAGAGATTTGGGATTGATTTAATTAAAGTGTAAAACCTGACAAATGGAAAGAATATTTAAGAAATGGTAAGAAATAGTCATCCTACTTTAGTTATTCCCAAATAAAAGGAAAGTATGTAATATTCCTATGCAATCACCACGTGGAGGAATGGGAAAGAGTGAATTAAGGATCTTAGTGTGTTGGAAATTTGATGTGTAGCACCTCCATTGGTTGGTTTTTGTGTAATATCAAAATACATGGCGCATTACGATTGGTTGGTGATGTGGTGTTGAAAATAAAAATGGAAACAAGTTGCTTTGGAGACTATATATATGATGCAGTTTTGGGGGTTCCGAGAGGGCGAATAGCCAGTACCACTATAATTTTAGATCGTTTGGTTTTCATTTTTGTAATGGAAAGCTAGCTCTTTTTATTGGGGCTAAGGAGGAAGCTAATAAATCGTGTAAGAAATTCTAGTACTTTTTGAATAAATATTCTTTTGGATCTTAATGTTTTAATTAATCTCTCTTCATATTTAGCTTCATTTTAATTGTTTTGGATAGTCTTCGGCTATCGATTTTTTTATAAGCGAAGGAGGTTATACTGTTTTGGTACAACATAAAGTTGTAATATTTGTTTTAATCGTTATATATCCCGAGACATGAGATTGGGTTCAATATTGTCTTGTGTTATATTATGAATATTTTTAGAGAGGAATGATTATTTTACATCATTGATTTGGTGGAATCCGAAACCCTAGTTTTTTCTCCCATTGATTATTTTAGCAATTCTTTCTTTAGTATTTTTCTTAATTAATCTTAAAACCAAATCTATAAAAAAGTCCGAGTATCGAATCCTTTCTTACCACTTGTAAAACTGCATCAATCCTTAAATTGGTTGATTCTGATCGATTGAATCTATTTTTTGATCAACTTTAAACTGATAATTTTCTTGTTTGATCATATTTGACCGAAATTTATACACAATTTGATTGATTATCTACAATTTAATCTCAATTTTATGAAAGTGGTAAATCAAATATTTCAATTTCAATTTGCTGGGACATTTGTTGTGTCTGACAATCTGCATTTTTTTGATCATATAGAAGGCCTCCCTTTGGTCGGCCGATAATTGAGGAAGAACACAAGAACCCTAACCCTTCAATTCCTCAAATCGAATTCCCAAATTAACACAACAAACTTCTTCTTCATGACCTGTTACTAAAACCCATTCTTAATTTCATCTTAATCATTACCAAATCGAACTCTTAATTCTTCTCCGTGGTTGTCCTGAGAAACCCTAACTCTAACATCTTCGATTCATCACTGAATCAAATTCAGAACTTCGATTCAGTTACAACCCTATTGTTCTTCATCTAACAGCAACCCAATCACCTCTCAATTCATCACAATCCCTAACTTCAGAACTCCTATGTTCGATCTACAACAACAACTCCATCCTCTTCATCCCGTGCTCAAACAAACACAACAACATCACCAACGATCAACTCTTAATGTTTCTCTTAAGTTTCTGATATCATAATCACAAAATCTTCTCACGGAAACACGAGCATGAAGAACGGATGAAAGAGGGGAAAAAAGAAGAAGAAAGAAGAAGAAAAGAAAATGAAAGAGAAATAGAAAATCCTAGACCTTATCAAATTGCCTTTGAGTTATCCATAGAGGGTGTCCTGATAAGAAAATCCGGTTGCCTTGATAACACTTTATTATGAAATGACCATTTTACCCTTCACCTAAAATAACAAATATCTTCTTCGTTCGAGTAGTCCATTCCGCCTAACTTTTCGAGATCTATCCAACGGTACTAGTCTCGTATCTAGATCGTTGTGAGATTAGTTCCTATTAATTAACGTTCGTGTTAAACTAATCGACTTATTATCGGCTAATTCGTCACTTGAACGGTCTAATAGCGTTGACGAGCTTGAGGGTCCTTACAACTACAGGACAAAAAAAGGTTATTAAGAGATGAAACTACCAATTTACCCTCTATTAAATATTAATACTACTAATTTGTCCCCTTCAAATCCTAATCATAAAATTAAAAATTAAAATCAAAATCATAAAACTAAAATCATAAAATTAAAAACTAAAATCAAAATCATAAAATTAAAAACTAAAACTAAAATCAAAATCAAATTTATTTCCATCTCCACTTCAACTGATTCTTCTTCTCAACCCAATCCTCTAAACTAGGTTTTAGTAACATGCAATCGCTCAAAATTTGAAAATTTTGAAATCAAACTTTTCCGGGTTTACCAGAATCGGTTAACGTTAATGTACATGTGATCCGATTGCTAATAGAAACGGTTTATGTTCATGCCCACAAAGACCGATTGTTCTGGATATGTTTTGTGGTTCGAGAAATTTGAACCAAAATCGGTCAATGTTAATGTCCACATAGCCCGATTGTGTACCATTTGAATTCATAAATGCTTAGACCATAATCGGATTACATTAGCACTTATAAAAACCGATTGTTGATGTATAATGCTAGAATCGGATTTTATATGTGTGTCGAGTAAACAAATTGTCGTAAGAAAAAATGCCCAATTTTTCCGTATCTTTTTTTTTGTTAGAATCGGATTACATTAGCACTTTTATAAACCGATTGTTGTTGTGCAATGTCAATAATCGGTTTTTATGTGTGTATCGTGTAAACCGATTCTGGTTATACCCAAATTGAAAATGAGTATTAGTATGATTTTACACAATTTCAAAACGAGTATGATTTCATACTCGATCTCAAAATGAGTATGAATTTATACGCGAACTGAAATTGAGTATGAAATCATACTCATTTTCAGATCGAGTATGATTTAAATTATGTTTGATTTTTTTTCTTTCCAATAATCGGTTTTTTGTGTAAATGTGTAAAAAATTATTCTGGTTTTTTTTTGTGAATTGAAAAAATCAACCCATAATCGGTTTATGAGAGCACGAACATATACCTCTTCGGGTTTGATTTTTTTCCAAAAACAAGATTTTTTTTTCTTTTCATGTTTTGATGATGAATCAAGATTAGTTGATTTCTAGTTTAATTTCAATAAACATCAATTAATCACCCGATTAACACTAATTAATCAGGGGTAAATTAGCCATTATGTAAAATAGTTGGATAAGGGGTTACCCTTTTTACCTTTTAATGACCTTTTTTGTCCTGTAGTGGAGGCCCAAATTAATCACAGTAGGCCCCAATTTAGCAAACAAAATCATTTTAGTACAGGTTATATCGCAATAGTGATAAAATCCCAAACATGGCATTTATTCCAAATCCTGATTATTTTCTTTCCGATCAAATATCATAATACTTACATCCGACTGATATGATGGGTGTGGTCCTTAATAATCATCAATAACCTTATTAGAGTCTCAACGGCGTAGAAACTACTACCACGTAGACACGTTTTCATGTGGCATATTTTTATAACAAGATGTTCATAGTTCTTCTTGCACCATGGTATTCTAACTAATTATGTTCACAATTCTTCTTGCACCCGTGTGGCATATTTTTATAACAAGATGTTTACAGTTCTACTGTAGACTATATGGTCAACAAAATACTACTACTATAGTGTTATGAACCTAGATGAGATTCACAACAAGAATAGGATAGAGATAGTAGTAACGTCAAGATCCTCACGGATCAAGCCTCCCGGTTCAGCGAACACAGTTTGATCGATTGAAACGATCTGATTCTTTTCATTAATCTTAGATAACCCTAACTGTTACAGGACTGGAGCTTATAAAGCTCGACCTAAACTCCTAAATCCAGCGGCTATAATGCCACCAGGTGTTTACATCTAATCCACTCATTACAAAGGATAAAGACACCCCAACTACACAACTAAAGGCTACCAACTCAAGATTATTCTAAATATTGTCATCTAAATGATATGGGCACCCTCCTCCTAGCCTTGGGACATGAAAAATACCATCCCCTTCAGAACATCCTTGTCCTCAAGGATGAAGGTCAAGAAAAACAAAGGCTTGTTAAGTTGACAAGGGAAAGATTGTTGCTACTTTTGTGTCATCTAAATGATATGGGCCGCTCCACTCTCGTAACAGGGACATGATTACACTTTGTTGTTTGTTGCCTTGCCAACATGTCATTTGTCGCAGCACCATGAACTCTTAGTTGTATGCAGTCCGCTCTGCTCAGGCCAAGATGAACCGTCAAGCTAATGATGACCTACGTTGCATAACAAAACTTCTCATAAGCCGCCAAATGTCTTGTACTTCATAATCCCATGACAAACAAATTGTAGCACCAGAAACTTTTTATTCCACATGTTAGGTATACCAGAAAGTGGATCCCCCTTTAGCTGAGCTACTTCAAGCTTTTCAATCAACAACACATTTACCTTCAAATTCATAATGTCCATCCTGGGTACCCGGAACTGAATAGTAATGATTCAGTATGGGGTTAAGATTACCAAATCCCTTGCCAATATCTTTATCACTTCGATTCCAACTGTGAGTTCCAGGAGCACATATAAAACTTCCACTTTCTTTGGAATACTACGAACCCCTTCCTTGGTAGTTGACATAATGGAAAATGCAGCCTTTTTATCTCTCCCTGGTAGCACTAACTCTCAATTTCTACACGCCACCAACCTGTAGAAAATAACTTGAATTTCCACTTCAAGTAGTCAAGCCATGCCAACACCTTAGGAGTTTGAATCTCAATGAGTAAACACTTAGCCCAAAAGCTATATAATTCCCTGGAGAAACTATTATGTTCTTCAACTGCCCATCTAATACAAGTACTTCTGGAATCATCAGTCGTGAAATTGTATGCCGGCACGGAATGTAGATTATCCATTGCTTGAACTTTATAAAGTTTAATAGGAACAAAGCACTCGGCCGTAATCCATAAGGTAGTATGTAACTGCTCACAAACTTCAGCATAGAGCGATCTCACCTGATAGGATACTTTAAAAGGGATGAAGACAACGATTGCCACGATAAGAGAACTAGGTACAGACCCCATAGGAAGCACAGCCTGTGCATCATGGTGCGAAACCAATCCCCACTTCTGAGTTACCCATAACTTGAATACCGGTAGAAGATTAGTGAAAACTGGACTGGTTCGATAGGCCACATGTGAAGTACTTGTATAGTTCCAGCTTTTATAATGAGAAAGCCATAATATGGAGTCACACCATTTTCCTCTATCAAACAACCAATAACCACCACCAAAAATAACAGTATCATTTCCCATATTGAGAAGTTTACTTGCAGCAGCTAAGTGTCGACTTGGTAATCCCGTAAAAGTGGATGCAAGTTGATTACGGACCTCATCCTTGAAAAACACATTGCTCCTCGGAGTTCCTTTCTCGTCGCCACTCGAAACTGTGAATTGAAATGTCATGTCGTTACTGGTGACACTCCATAAACCAGGTGGAACCAAGTCGAATTTCCACTTCAAAAAGACTAGTAACATCAACACATTGGGAATGCAAAGCATAGTGAGTATGTACTGGGTTCTCGCCATTCTTGCCAGTACACAATCAAAACAGAGACAATTCTCCTTGGGTTGACATACGATTCCCCACATATACTTGGAACACAGTTGAGAATGTTGACTGCAAGCACATTTAGCACAATAAAACGAGTAGAAACAACTACAGATGGAATAACCCACAGTCACTGTAACTTTCTCACAAAGTAAAAGACTGTCGTAGACTTCAGTATGCAATAAAACATGTAATAATCCGATTTCTGAGACAGAAATATGATCTTCCTCCACTGTGAGGAATGAAAGAAGGAACAGCTGGAGGTAACGAAGATCCTTCAAGGGAATCATTTTATGGAGTAACCCACATGTTAGCTTAAGAGCAAAGTCATAAAGTCTAATACAATCACCACATGAATTCACGACTTTAGTCACTTGGGTAAACCCTTCAGTTCCGGGCGTATGAGCTTCTTTACGAAGTAGAACAAAATAAACACCCAGTAGCCCAAACTGAAAAACCAAAATCTAATGAAGCAAACTACACTGCAGCTGCAAAATAAAAGATTCTTCTTCCGACAAATCAAGCAACTGATCAAACAGTTCACAACCCTTATAAATTTCCACTATTCTAACTAACAAGAGTAAAGAGATTTCATTTTCCCCTAATATTTCAACACTCAGCTGAAAGCCATATCTATTGTAGTACTTCCTTAGAATAGAACAAACATTAGGTACCAACGAAAAATAATTAGGTAAAGCAAAACATAAGTTATAATCACCTAGATAATAAGAGTACCCATTAATGATTTTAAATTCCTTCCCACGATCAAATACTCCACGAGCATAACCAAAGATGAGGAAGAGACATTGATCAACTAGTAAGTTGTAGCTTAACTTACCCATTTTATATTGCAAGAGAAAATCATCTCTGCCACTATGCAACCACCAAGCTACACTCTCAAGCGTTTTATCAAACATATTGCCAGCAACATGTCTCTTTTCATTTGTAACCCACAAAATCACCATTGAATCCTCAAACAACCATCCCAATTGATACCCATGTTTGAAAACATTCCCATAAACAGGTTTCCGATCAAATTTATAAGAGAATTGGCTGAAATGAGAACCAAAAAAACACATTAGGTACCAAAAAAACAGGAGATCATGTGCAAGAAACTTACGGTGGACGAAGGCAATATAACCATTATTCGAAATAGAACGTTTAAGGGAGAGACTCTTTGCGAATCAAGATGAAAATTCCCGCGAGTTGTTCTCTTCGATTCAAGCTTCTAATTCTAACTTGAAGTCTCTTCTGATTCTACAAATAAGTAACAACAAGTTAATAATTTACAAGCAATACTACATAAGTAAGAAGCAAAAGTAAGGTATAATAAGTAACCTTCTCATCGATATCATATCTTTAATCAAGGAAGTATGATGAAGACTAACATCAACGCCAGGTTAGGCATTATCTAAACTTTCGCATTGCGAATTCATCATCACTATTAATAACAAGAAGAGAACGAACTTGCTCTTCTCGCCGTTTAAGTATGGTATTCTCGATGAAGGAGTTCATCTCGCTCAACTTGCACACCGAGAAGAGATTTGGAATTCTCGCTAATTTAGTAATGCGATCATTCTCATCTATGAGATCACTAATTTTCTTCCTTAAAGTCTTGAATCAAGGTACATTCGCTTAAAGCGATTAGTTAAATTTAAACTAGATCTCGTGTTCGATCTCTAAGAGATGATATTTGGATTGAAGATCTTTTAATGAAAGGAGGTTAATTTTATTTGAGAAGCTACTTAGAGATTGATTGAGGAAGTAGTAAGAAGGACATCATCATTCATAGGCTCTAGAAATGAATGGAGAAGAATGGATTCTTCGGAGAGATTATATACGTCCGAGAATAATAGTCGGACAAAGAAAAAGAAGATAGCATGAAAAGGATTTGAGAACAAGAGTGATTACTCTCTCCTTTTGGGAATCCAGATCGGCTTCTAATTTTTGAAGGCTTCAACTTCCAGCTCTTGGGTCTTCTTGTTCACTTGTAAATTTTTCTTTTCAAGGATGTTGCGTCTTCGAGAGATCCGAGGCAACTACAAAAGAAGTTTTTCCAACCTATGAAAGGAGATAGAAAATCGTTAATATATATATATTTAAAAATTTAAAATTAACAGGAAATATGACGCATACATACCAAGGAACCAAAAAGGCTCCATTGAAAGAATTATGCCTCTGAAGTAAAGCAAAAGATTACACACATTTGCGAGAACCCCGCAAAGGGAAGTTAGGGAGCATCTCCCATTCCTTGGAAAGAGTCTCGAGAAGATGCTAGATAACCGATCCATGCGAAGAACAGAGGCCAATGGAATCTCTTTAGTGAGAGGGATTCGAATCATGGTTATCCTCGTCTTAAGATTGAGCTTGAGCTAAGGCGAGAAGAAGACCTTCTTCTTAGTTAATGGAATAAGAACCTTTGCAACGACGGTTTTACCCTTACTTAACCTTAGCCTTCTTCAACTCCAACCTTCGCATACAATTAAAGATAAGAAACAGAGGCAACCTTCGCGTACGGTTAAAGATAAGAAACAGAGGCAACAATATTGTTTCAAATAACAAAGGAAATGTTTCTTACTTCACCCGTAGCGAGCCGAAGATCGCGTGAGTACTCTCCAAGATCATCCTTATAGCTTCTTCTCAATTTGGCGATCGAAAAATTCCCACAAACTCAAGAAATATAAAAGAAAGTTGCGAGGGCAAGATTTGAAGTGGAAAACATACCTCTTTTGCCTTATCGTGCCATTTGAATTCCTAAGGATGATACGCGAGATTCGGCAGTAGGAAGAATATGCGAGCCCGCGATGTAAGGGCCATTTAAAATCAAGGGTACAACCCACCACTTCTCATCCTTGGAGTGAAGTAGGAGAAGTATTTGCCCGGTGGGTGCCACTAATATCTTGCATGAGTAATTTATCCTTCATCGCGAACTCAAGCATTAGCGAATTAATCGCCACATAATTGATAAATGTTCGAGAGTGGGCCAAGATTTCATAAAATAAGGGGGCATCTCAGATTGTATAAGGGAATGGAAGTCCTCAAGGAGAAACTAAGCGAGACTATAATTTTTTGATCATCACATTGATGATTTAAAGAATAGATAAGGTTCTTGATTGAATGGTTGATAGAGTAAAACCCTTCTCAAGCAACTTCGTTGAACTTCATCAAAAGAAGCTTTGTATGCACGACTAATGAAAGCCATTATCGTATGGGAATGGATGGGAGGTTGGAGATTAGGATCACGTTATAAGGGATGAAGAAAAGAGTTACAAGAGTGTGAGCGCAAATTGGAAAGGAGAGAGTAAAGAAAAGTTGCAGAGAGAAATTAAAAGAAGAAAAGAGGAGTGAAAAGAAAGCTATATATAGAAAAATCAAAAAGATTCTTGAGAAAAACGAGGGCATTTAATGCAGAAGAGACACAACTAACGACGAGAATAAACGGTACGTGTCAAGAAAAGACTTTAATAGTCAAAATCATGTAATAGCACGGAGCAAAGATAAAGATAAGTAGTTGCGGCAAATCAAAATATTGATTCTCATAATACATGAGGAGATGTAAGGAGAGACAGGAGACTAACTTCATATATATACTACAAAGAAGCTTCGGAACTTCGCTAAAAGAACCAAGTCACGTACTTTCAAGAAAAGTATTCTTTTTCGTTCCTTCACCAATTGTGACCAAGGATTAATTAATTGGTGTCGCGAGGGAGTCGCAGGGAGCTAAAATAAACGACGCGATGAATAACGACAAACAAAACAATTGGAAGACATGAAACCTGGCGAGGGTCAAGAAGTGTCGCGAGAATGAATAGCACTTGCGACACTTCGCGAGACATTCGAAAATAAAGGAATTAGTTGTCATCCACTATGTATTACCCTATATAAAGGGAGTTTAATAGCGTAATTCCCAAGTGTAATTCTAAGTAAACATTTCATGGAATCAATTAATAAATATTCTGGATCACATATCTTTTAATGGATTAGTCAAGCAAAACTGAGTGAGGGGTGTAGTGTGGGATTTCCTGCTACTACATTTATAATTCCCAAGAAGATCAGAAAAACATCTCATAATTCCAATTTCTCTGCCACGATCAAATAGAATGCGAGAAGAATTGAGAATAATGTTTAAGCACTCACCAAACTTCATCTACTTCTTCAATTTATCATTTCCAAAATCATTCACGACAGATTTGACAATTTCTTCAAAATGAAAACTCGGAGAATCAGTTGAATCATCGGTTTCCTTGTCAACAATAGAAGAAATTGATTGAACCCTAGTTTTTGTAACTTCTTCAAGTTGAGAAATCAACCCATTATTTGAGTCATCCTCTTCTTCATCGAACAAAAATGAAGGAACCAACTCCTCTAGAGAATCATCTTCTTATTCATCGGCGGCAGGAGGAATCGATGTAGTACCCTTAATGAAAAGTATCAATATACACTTCTTCCTTGCCCTGTCTATGAGCTTTACAAACTTCTGAAGATAGTACTCTCGAGTTTGAGAGTTATTCTCTTCATGATGAAACCGATATAACCCACAAAACTTATCATATTCCTTTCTTGCTTTATCTTCATTCTTCAAAGCTTTCAGCTGCAGTGGTGTAGCTTCCGGCATCTCCATTGCAGAGTACGCACAGAATTGTCTGGATGATACCAATTGTTATGAACCTATATGAGATTCACAACAAGAATAGGATAGAGATAGTAGTAACGTCAAGATCCTCATGGATCAAGCCTCCCGGTTCAGCGAACACGGTTTGATCGATTGAAACGATCTGATTCTTTTCATTAATCTTAGATAACCCTAACTGTTACAAGACTAGAGCTTATAAAGCTCGACCTAAACTCCTAAATCCAGCATCTATAATGCCACCAGGTGTTTACATCTAATCCACTCATTACAAAGGATAAAGACACCCCAACTTCACAACTAAAGGCTACCAACTCAAGATTATTCTAAATATTGTCATATAAATGATATGGGCACCCTCCTCCTAGCCTTGGGACATGACATATAGACTATACGGTCAACAAAATACTATACTTAAAGAAATTTGTTACTTGAGGCATGCAAATGGACTAATAAAATAATTATGTTGCCACGAGCTACTAAAACTTGTTGGAAATCTATAATTACAAGTATGCATGCATGAGTTGTGCACGTGCTTTACCCTTGTCCAAGCAAAAACAAATGTCAGGTGTGAAGTATTATTTTCCTCTCTCATGGCCCCCCTCCCCTTGTGAGTCACACTCTCTAGTTTCTACTTTTTTTTTTTGACTTTTACCGTTTTAGCCTCGTTTAACTTGTTAGATAATTTTAGTAAAGCTATAAACTAAGGATAAATTCGAATTTTCAAAATTTGCACCTTCAGTTATTGTATATGAACAGCGGCTAAAGGGAGTTGGCTTATAATAGACAAGAGTGTTCGGCACGTGCATATGCACGTGCTTGGAAATAATTAAGATTTATCAGTTCTGAAACACACCACGTGTAATCTATACATAATTTACTGATATATGAAGCAATATAACATTTTACGAATGGTTCAGATTCTGACTTAATATGTTGTTCAATCTCATCCGCTAGATTGCGCTTGACTTAGTTGACTTTGCCTTTGAAGGCCTGAAGTCCCTTAAGTGCGAGACTTGGGAAAAAAATCCCATTATTCCCCACTCTCTCTCTCCATTTCTTTCCCCACTCTTTCTGCTAAAACAAACGGAACCACCATTTTCCTTTGCTTAAATCTCCACAATCACCTTGTTTGTTTGTTCATGCTTCTCCTTCACGAATTCCACAACTATTTTTATGTATTTTATTTGTGTAATACGTTAATTGATAAATCCAATTTTTTTAATTAGCTTAAATTTCTTTTGTGTTCTTTGGATGATTAAAGGTGCTTATTTGATTGGGTTAAAGTTTCAATGATGCGAATCAAATTTTATTAATTACCTTGATTTGATTATGAAGAACATATTTTCCTTCTGGGGATGCAATTTCACCCATTAAATCTGAGTTTCGATAGTCATGATTTCTATATGCTTTCAAATTACGTTTGTACCCCTATCTATTTATGTAATGGTTTGAATGGTAAAATGAAATTGAGGGCATATTCGGAAATCCCAAATTCACAGCTTTAGTTACTGTAGAAGGGAGAGTTCCCTTTATATAATAGAATAGAATAGAATAATAGATGTATGCAGATTGATTAATAAGTTTGATTCAACTTATGCAACGATTGAAAATGTTAGTAACTATGATCCAAAACGTGTCATCTTCTGATGGAGAACCACAAAGTATTTTAGAAAAAATTAGAAAGTTTTAGTTTGTTTTTATTTGCATTTGTTATTTGAGACAACGAGAATACTATGTTAACGCCTTCACGAAAAACACAAGACATTATCTATGACATGACTCTAGTTTCAACCACAGAAAATTTACTTTGAAGATTGAGAACATTTTATTCATTAGGTGTACCTATTTTGCGTCGAACATGCTATCGAAATCCCTGATATGGATGCTTATTTATTGTATGTACAAGTGGTTCTTTCCAACAACGTTAGAACATCACATTGATGTTTTTAATGTTAACAATTGATTTTCAGTTGATGAAATTGGATAGAAGGTTTCCCGAGTATATAAAATTATTTTTTCATAGCTCATGTTTGGATCCTCGATAATCTTTTTAAGTCATTTAATGTTGAGAATCTTTGTAGACTTGCTGAAAAGTTATGTCGTCTTAGCTTCAGTCCACAAGAAAATATACTTTGAGAATTGAATTACAACATCATATATAGGCATGATGTAGTCAATCATCCATAATTTAATAACTTATAGTAATGTTTTCCAGCTATGCTGACAACTAATGAAAACAAACAAGGGAGAAGTTTATCCTATAGTTGACAGGTTGATTCGTCTTATATTAAGTCTTTTAATTTCTGCGGCAACTGCAAAACGATATTCTTCAACAATGTCATTTGTTAACCATCCCTTCGCAGCAAAATCGAAGAGTAATTTCTTAGAGATTGTATAATGGTCCACATAGAAAGCCTTTTTGTACGAAAAGTCAGTGTAGCTACGATAGTAGATGAGTTTATTTCTCGGAAGGATCGCAGGGTACAACTAAAGTTCTAGTAGATATGGATTTAAATAATAATAGTTGATATTTTTTTTGTTAAAATATTGTGTTGTATATTTGTATCATCATTGTCTATTACACACACATATATAAACCTTTTTTTTATGCATAATTTTATCTCGTGATTAATAAGTTATGCGTATTCAAAAGATTAGTAGAATACAAATCCTTTTCAGATTACCTTGGCAGCAATGATGATGTTGTAGAACAAGGCCTTGTGAAAGTTTCAGACGTCTCATATAATAATAGCAATTCTTCTGTTTGATCGATTTTTTTGCATACCCATATTTCTCTTTATTTATTCTATAGGCCCACTAATTAGTATGAGTTTCTTAATTTTAGAAAAACCTATTGGATGCTTAATAAAAAAATAATAGAAAGAGACTACGTTGGGTTCTAACCAAGGGAACAACATCCTTACATATAGGATTACATAGGAGAAAGATGTGAAAGTTACTTGTTATAAGCTCGGAATCACATTGATTTCATATTCATCTAAGCACAAGGTGTAGTTCATAATCTTAGTTTCCCTTTTCTATGATAACTATTTAAGAAAAAGTAGCCATTCACTGAGATTGTTCACTGAAGTTTTTTCTTTAGCCTCATCCAATTTGAATTCCTAGTTTCGTCACATATATATACTGATGTCTACTATGATTTCAGGAACTCTGAAAAAAAATCTCTTCAACTATGTTGAAATGCTAAAGTTTGTGTTGATTAAGAAGAATATAATATTTAATGAGTATTTTTATATAGTTTCATGTAAATTTTGACGATTTAAAAAAAAATAAAAATTAAGAAACATATTTCATTTATCTGTTGGTTTAGTTTCTGTAAAATGATTAATCTAAAGAAAATGACGACTGGATACATATTCAAATACTATTGAAAATGGTTTTTAAAACAATATTATACAAAGGAAGAATCCGTTGACATTGCTATTCTCACATTAATTCACAATTCATGTACTGTTTTGGTTATAATATTCTCACAAAGTTAATTCCCCCCCCCCCGCAATATGTCATTTTTATTCTGTTTTACATGCCTAACAAAAGTGAGTATTATCTGAGATGTAGAGTGCCATTTTGTTCCGCTTTGAAAATAAGTTGTTGAAAATCGAGTCGAAGTTAAAATTGGTACACCTGATATTTGGCAATTCAGATAGTTTCGGATAGAAATGTAGAGCGGAAGAGAAGCAATATTACTAAAATAAATTAAATATACTTAAATGCTTGTAGGCCTTCTATATATAAATTAAGATTTTTAAGAATCCTATTTTGAGTAGGGGTGAGCAACGGACGGACAGTTGTGGATTAGGGGTCACCCGCATCCAATCCGTGAAAGTTGCGGATTTGGAAAAAGAAAGAGGACTCTAGCAATGAGGTGTCTCCTGTGTGATTTTTTCATTGGTTTATCGTTTGAATTTTCTGAGATGGAAAGCACCGGAGCATCAAAAATACTTACTACCCTAGGGGGCGGGCGGATCCGCGGATTGCGAAGTCCAACCGCAACCAAGCCGTGTAAAAGTGCGGATTTGAAAATCCCACCCATGTCCGGTCCATAGCTTTTGCGGATTGGGTTTCACCCGTAATTTTGCTGATGGATACGGGTGAAATCCGCGGTTGGTGAGTCTCATTGGCATCTTGACTTTCTTCTTTCTCTATAGTAGTCGAATCCTGAATCTGGTGGTGATTAGACTTATTCAGATTGCTTGATCTCAATTTTCAGATTTTTTTTTGTTCTTCTTTAAAATCCATGGGAACTCATCAAGAAGATGATCCATTGCTCTTAGACGATCCACTTTTGGAGGTTCGTATATCGACTTATCCCGTTTCTCTCCCGTTTCTCTCCCTTTTTTTTTTTTTTTTTTTTTTTTAATTGAGCTTAACAATTCAATGCATGAACGAATATGTATATAGTTCTCAATTATATAGATTAACGGAAATCATCTGTTTGAGTTTTGGATTTGATTTTTATTATTACTAGTTTTTAGAAACTATTTTAGGTTGAAATTTTGATGTTAGTTCGATTTTTTGGTATTGTATTTGTTGCCATTATGAAGTAGTTCTGTCTTTGCCATGATAAATCCCTGGAATCACTAGGTCTCAACGTAGTTAGTTCTTTCATGATCCATCTGAAGTTATTCATATATCAACTTTTATTTGTGTTACTGTTATTAGTCGTTTACATAGATCAATCATAATTTGATAGAATTATGGGAATCTTCGTCTATTATCTGCTACTATTGGCCTAGATTGATGAAGTGTTGTTCTCTAGATTGTAAATGTGTACTCTATGCAGAGCCTTAGCTGTATTTCAATTACATACAGAAAATTGCTATACACCATGCTTTCATGCAGAAAATTTCTTTGTGAATCTAATATACCAAAGTAAATGAATCCGATCTCCTTGACAAAGTTGTACCTCAGTTTTCATCAGATATTTATGACATGGTGATGCCCTGGTCAACAAAATCACCTATCTGAGTTTACACTGACTTACATGGACTCCAACTGACCTTTGTCTCACGTTGAAGTTTTGGGAGGTTGTTGATTTTGAGGATCTATCACATTTCCTTAGGCCTTTTGGATTGAACTCAGTTCAATCATCTGATTTTCCTGTTACCAAAACTTATACTAAGCTTCTCACATTAACAGTAGATGTAAATAGTCTACATGGTGTTACCGAATCTCAATGTCATGGATTGTCTTTTACTTTTAAAACACCACGGTTATCTTCTTTAGTAGGCTTTACTTTCTTTTGGTATTTTTATACTTTTTATGTTTCAGTTCCAAGAAGGAACACATATTTAATGCTTTTCTACGCACTATACCATTTCAGAGTGGAAGTAGAGGAGAATACACAGGTGATGGATCGGTTGATGTTAAAGGGAATCCCGTGCTCAAACACAACACAGGAAATTGGAGAGCATGCCCATTTATACTGGGTATTCCAACTTTCTTAGTTCCTACTCGTCTAAATGATTGGACTGCTTCTCATGTTCACTGCATCCTCTTTCTCTTTACATTTGCAATCAAATTACAGGTACCGAATGCTGTGAGCGTTTGGCCTACTATGGGATTGCAACAAATCTTGTTACTTATCTCACCAAAACATTGCACGAAGGAAATGTATCCGCTGCAAGAAATGTTACTACATGGCAAGGCACTTGCTACCTTACACCCCTCATTGGAGCAGTTCTTGCAGATGCGTATTGGGGAAGATACTGGACAATTGCCGTGTTCTCGACAATATACTTCATAGTAAGTTTTATAACAAGCTGCTCTCTCAATGATTTTAGTTAATTCCTAAAATGTTTGTTAGGTTCCTTTCTTTTAGTGAAGTAGAGTATGAGTCAACTGAATCTAGCAGTGTGTTATCCTAAATAAACCTTCCCATTCTTTTCTTTGTATAATGGAGGGTTGTATATTAGTTATGTGGCCGTGGTTAGTCATACTTAACAATTTTCGTTAAATTTTTTCTGAAGTTTTTATTGTTCTTTTTGTTTACCCAAACATAGTTCTGAAGTTTGTTATCCTCAATGACCTTTCAGACTTGTATATACTGGAAGGCTTTCTGTTAAATGTCATGGTATTTAGAATTGGTAAAAAAAAAGTTCAAATAACTATTCACTGACTTGAGGGTTTAAGCATTCTGCCGAGATATAAAACATGTTCAGGCAGATAAATAAATGTAGCTTGATTTTTTTTTTTGCCTACGTATGTGGTAATGACCTAAATAAGTTGGGTTGCTGCTGGATGCTGATTTCCTTTCAGTCTCTTGCAGCTTTCTTTTTTTCTTATTGCTGAACACTCAGTTCCTTTTTCTTCTCTTCTATATTAGGGAATGGCTATGCTAACAATGTCAGCGGCAGTTCCTGCCTTTAAGCCTCCTCCTTGCATTGGTACTGTTTGCCCACCTGCATCTTCTGAACAATATGCCATATTCTTCTTTGGTCTCTATCTGATTGCTTTAGGGACTGGTGGTATAAAACCTTGCGTCTCATCCTTTGGGGCTGACCAGTTCGATGATAGTGATCCATCAGAGAGAGTGAAAAAGGGATCTTTCTTCAATTGGTTTTATTTTTCCATTAACATAGGAGCTTTGATATCAAGCAGTTTTCTCGTGTGGGTCCAAGACAATCTTGGGTGGGGCCTAGGGTTTGGCATTCCAACATTATTCATGGCCCTTGCCATTGGAAGTTTCTTTTCTGGAACACCGCTCTACAGATTTCAGAAACCTGGAGGTAGCCCGCTCACAAGGATGTGTCAGGTTTTGGTTGCAACTTTCCGCAAGTGGAATGTTGAAGTCCCACATGACACTTCTCTTTTATATGAGCTGCAGGAAGGCTCTGCCATCGAAGGGAGTCGTAAACTGGAGCATAGTGATGAACTCAAGTAATTTCGTTATAACTTGATTTATATACTGAATTCTAGCACCTAACAAGTGACTACTACTTCCATCACATTGCTATTCTTTATTTGTTTGTCATGGTCATAGCTTTCTTGCAATTCATACCTTGTTCAGCTTTGTCCGGAATAGTTCAAATTAACTCATTCTTGTTATACTGTCTTTATACAAGTGCTCTACATAATAGATATTTTAAACTATATCGAGCAAGTTTAGAAATACTTAAAAGTTTAAAATAGGGGAGAAATGTGTTGAACTCAAGTTTATTTGTATGAATTACCTTCACTAGGTGAAACTTGCTTGGTCTATATCCTTTGTTATTGCACACAGCATGTAACTTCATGTGTATAGTATGACAATTTTCAAATTTTATGTCTGATGCAGGTGCCTCGACAAAGCAGCAGTAGTATCTAACGTCGAGGTTAAAAGTGGTGACTATTCAAATTCATGGAGACTGTGCACTGTAACTCAAGTAGAGGAATTGAAAATACTGCTCCGTATGTTTCCTATATGGGCTACTGGCATAGTTTTTTCTGCCGTTTATGCTCAGATGTCTACCATGTTTGTTGAACAAGGAATGGTTATGGATACAAAAATCGGTTCATTCACTATTCCCCCAGCATCTCTATCAACTTTTGATGTAGTCAGTGTTATCGTGTGGGTCCCACTGTACGACAGGTTCCTTGTCCCAGCTGCGAGGAAATTCACTGGTAAAGAAAGAGGATTTTCAGAGTTGCAGAGAATGGGTATTGGTCTTTTTGTCTCTATACTGTCTATGGCAGCTGCTGCACTAGTAGAGATCAGACGACTACAAGTTGCAAGAGAACTGGGTTTGGTGGACCAGAAAGTTGCCGTACCCATCAGTATCTTATGGCAAATTCCTCAGTACTTCTTAGTGGGAGCTTCTGAAATTTTCACGTTCATTGGGCAGCTTGAGTTCTTCTATGACCAGTCTCCAGATGCCATGCGAAGTCTATGTAGTGCCTTGTCACTACTTACAACTGCTCTTGGAAATTACCTAAGCTCTTTCATTTTAACCGTCGTAACAAACCTAACAACTAAAGGTGGAAGCCCTGGATGGATACCTGATAATCTGAATGAAGGACGTCTCGATAACTTCTTCTGGCTTCTTGCTGGTCTTAGTTTCTTAAATTTGCTTGTTTATGTGTTATGTGCTTCAAGGTACAAAAGCAAGAAGGCTTCTTAAAGTAGAATGTAACTCTGGTTTTGGAGATCGACTTCTACTGTTCTTCACAGAAACGCAGGCACACATATATATGTTGTACATAATGCTTTTCTGCAATTTAAAAATTTCAACTAGGTAAGTTCTGTAACCATTGATTTGTAAACTGTCTAATGGTTTAAACAGGAATCACTTTCTTTTCATCATGTTTTTAAAATGTTACGTTTGTAACAACCTTTGTACCTTACAATCAGTTTTTTACACCAATTTGTGAATTAAAAATAAAAAAGAGTGAAACACATGGCGTGCCAGTGATATGTTTATCCACTTCATTACATCTTGTTATTTATTGGATTCACTTCTGCAATACCTAGCCTGCAAAGCCTTGCATATACCAGGTTAAATGTTGCATTTCTTTTCTTAAGACGGCCACATAGTGCTATCCTGTGGAGGTCTTGAACCTTTATGCAAGTCGGATCATTTTATCTCCATTTTTTTGGGGGTGAATCAAAGCAACAAAACTTTTTAATCTGAATGTCCAATCCGTATAGCCATTTAACATTCAGTTTCTCACCTTTGTCCATTACTTAATTCAGAAGAAATTTGGCTACTACAAGCTGATAAGCATTTTCGGGAAATGAAGCTGATATGTATTTTCCCGAAACGCATGGGCCATTAGCTGCACCTGACATTCTCCCGAAGTTAAAACGGATCGTATGGTCCCATTTCCTCGGAAGACATTATTTATTGACTTCCAATTGACTGGCAACAGGACGATGACTACGATGGCGACGCTATAGTATCCAACCCAATCAGAGAAAAAAAGCAAAAAGTTTTTTGCTTTTTTATTAGTAAAGTATATTGTTACTGTGTATTTATCTCTACACTTATGGCTGCAGAGTTGATCGATCATCAATTCGGATACTTTCTACTTGAGGAGTAAGAAGAAGAAGGTAAATACAATCTATATCCACTTTTATCACTTCTGTTTCTTTTTTTTATGTTTGTTGATTTTGTCTCTTGAAATTTTTCTATTTTCACATACAGTATTTTTTTTTTTTGATTCATCTCTTTCGCTTTACTAGTTACAGAAAAATGTGTTCAAGTCTTAATTAGTTGGAAACCGAACAACTTTGATTGATAGGTTTGGAAATATGATCCTGACCTAATAGGTCAGGGTGTCAAATCTCGTAGCGGGAGTTTCATGTCTAGTCTAGTAAAGTCTCCATTATCCTTTGCTCTAATATTTTTGTTAAAACAATTAGATGTTAATTAACCTAAAGACAATCATGTATTGACTGTTCAAAATGGAAAAGCAAATTCTTGTACTAGGAATTTCAATTTATTAACTGAAATAACACTATTGGTTTACATAGCTTAGTTCAAATGGAGAAGAATGTTTGATCAAGTTCAATTGTTCTTTGTTGCTATTTGGAAAGGGTCTGAAATTCTACTCTTCTTTGAAGAATGTTTGATTTTGTTTTAAGTATAGTACATAGTACATTGTTTGAGAAGTGAAAATATTTCGTTCTCACAATTATTTGCTTTATGTTATGCAACAGGAGACTACAGGTGGGTGAACACAGACAATATGGGCAAGACAATTCATATTTATGGATTTCCTTCTTATGTGACAGCGGAACTGATCAAGGACTTCTTAGAGAATTACACCGGCAAGGGAACTGTTTATGCTCTACAAGTTACGATACCCAAAAATAAGGGGCCAAATCCAAGAGCATTTGCAGATATACAATTCACTAGTAGCCACAATGCTGAGTATATGTCTTTGTTAATTAATCGACCCCAACGCCTATACTTTGGAAACTCTTATCTGAAAGTTTTTCAAAGGGATCGGGATATCATACCGAAGCCTAGGGTTTCAATGTTCAATCTGAAGGTTCCAACTCTGCATTTTGGATGCCAGGTTTCAAATGATTGTTTTTATACTCTTTTCAAGACAAGGGATGTTTCAGTGGATTTTGGGTTTGGATTCCGTAAATTGTGCTTTATCTTGTCTTATAAGGAACCGCTAAAGATAAAGCACGTGAAGTATAAACTTGAACTTTCTTACGAGAGCATCTGGGAAATCCAGCTGCGCCGCCCGAAGAACTTAAACTCACAGTTTCTCATAATTCAGGTTTGATATCTTTGATTAAGTTCATTCATCCATAATGCTTGTTACTGGCCCTCCTTGTTTTCCTCCAGCAAATAGTTATGCTAGCATGATCTTTTCATTTTTCATTACGCTGAAACATTTTCTCTTACGAAGATAAGCGTTCAGAACTTCTCGCAACTAAAGGAGTCGAAACTTAATATCTCGGTGTATGTTCATCTTGAGTAGTGCAGAGTGGAAAGGGATCTGGATTTAGTGGATGGACTTCCATCTCACTGATAGCCAGTTCTTCTATTCTGTCTGTAAATTCGTCATATAAAGTGGACACCCTCTCTATTGAGATCCTATTATCATCTATGTAGGGATGTTAGTGGATTCTGCTTGTCCTCAATCTGAAGTTGTGGTAGTCAGTGAGTTGACATAGGTCAGGCCATCAGGTCCACGAGGAAAAAATAATATCGGTCACTTCTTTGTCAGTCGCAATAATAATCCAAGTGCATGCTCATCTGACCATCTTTGTGAATTTAGCTTTGGAAATAATTTGACACCCAATATACTGACATACTGGTTATAGTTTCGGAGATTACTTTAAATCTTAGTGGTAGTTATCTTGCCTGAATGAGATGTTATCCGAAGTTTTTACTTCATACAATGTCAGATGATACTCTATCTAATCCTTTACAAATAAATATTGCCGTTAACAACAGTGATTGTTGTCCCTATTTCCTTAAGTTCAATCACACCACTTATTGGATAAAATTTAACGTTTGCAGATGCTTGCTGCTCCTAAGGTTTATGTGGAACCTCTCTCCTCCTTAGGAAATCCAGGCAGGGATTTACAATATTTTATGCATACATTGGATGATCAGTGGGTAAGAGCTACTGACTTCACTGAATCATGTTCTATTGGGCAGTCCTCCGCATTGTGTTTGGAAATTCCATATGGCTGTGAACTTCCGAATTTCCGTGAAAATTTCCATTACTATACGGAGGATAAGGGTTGGTTCACAATGCAGCCCGGTTCTACAGTTTCTCGAAGCTCAGATCTAGTTCCTGTTGTTGGGCCTCCTGGTGGACATCAGCTGCGATATGATATTCTGTTTAAGGTTAATTCTTTGGTTCAGAATGGCTGCCTTTCTGGGCAAACGCTTGACGCAAATTTTTTCCGGATGGTAGATCCTTGCTCACACCCTGTCAACCATATAATGTGTGCCCTGGAGAAACTGTTTCACTTGAAAGATTGTTGTTATGAACCTGTTAAGTGGCTTACTGAGCAGTACTTGGAGTACAGTTTATCAGCAAACCCTCCTAGGTCAACTTCAATTTCCTTGTCCGACGGACTGGTATATGTTCGCAGGGTGCAAATAACACCCTTGAAAGTATACTTTATGGGTCCAGAGATTAATGTTTCCAATAGAGTTTTACGCCATTATCATGACCATATCGATAATTTTATCCGTATTTCTTTTGTTGATGAGGACTCAGAAAAAATCCGCTCAACTGATTTATCCACACGTGCAACAGTGAATGACGAGAAAAAGCAAACCTTGCTTTATGACAGGATACTCTACTTTGCATAATGGCGTAGTTATTGGTGATAAGAAGTTTGAATTTCTTGCCTTCTCAGCAAGTCAGCTACGTGATAATTCTGCATGGATGTTTGCTTCCAAAGGTCCGCTAACAGCAGCTAGTATCAGGGACTGGATGGGTGATTTTTGCGAGATTAGAAATGTGGCGAAATATGCAGCAAGACTAGGACAATCTTTTGGTTCCTCGACTGAAACATTAAGTGTTTATAGCAATGAAATTGAAAGAATTCGTGATGTCGAGATTGAAAGTAATGGAACCATATACACGTTTTCTGATGGGATTGGAAAGATTTCTTCTGAATTTGCACATAAAGTGGCGAATAAGTGTGGTTTAAAATGTACACCATCTGCCTTCCAAATTAGGTATGGTGGATATAAAGGTGTTGTCGCTGTAGATCCAAGAGCAGCAAAAAAGTTATATTTGAGAAAAAGTATGTGCAAGTTCACTTCACAGAACACCAAACTAGATGTTTTGTCATGGAGCAAGTTTCAGCCGTGTTTCCTCAATCGTCAAGTAATCTCCCTTTTGTCTACTCTAGGGGTCAGTGATTACGTATTTGAAAAGAAGCAAAAAGAAGCAGTCGATCAACTGGATTCAATTTTAACCGATCCATTAAGGGCGTACGAAGCACTTGAGATCATGTCCCCAGCAGAAACCACAAATATCCTCAAGGAAATGCTTCTGTGTGGTTACAAGCCTGATCAAGAGCCATTCCTTTCAATGATGCTTCAAACATTTCGTGCGGCAAAGCTGTTAGAGCTGCGGACTAGGACAAGGATATTTATTCCGAGGGGAAGATCAATGATGGGATGTCTAGATGAAACAGCGACCTTGGAGTATGGACAGGTATTTGTTCAGGTTTCTCGCCTTGGTCACAATCAGCTTTGTGGGAAGTCATTCTCTATGCTTAATGCAAATGGACCAGCAGACACTACTCTTGTGCTTGGGAAGGTAGTCGTTGCTAAAAATCCATGCCTCCACCCTGGTGACATGCGTGTCTTGCGGGCTGTCGATGTGCCAGCGTTGCACCATATGGTGGACTGTGTTGTATTTCCTCAAAAAGGGAAAAGGTAAGAGCATTATCTTATCATTTTGTTTGATCAAGAATTAGTACGACATTGTTGAACTGTATTCTTCATTACCGTATCAGTAAATAATCCTGTCCTTTTCTGTAATATGGGGTACGAAGTAGATTTGAACCTTTTAGCGTCCGTTTATTAGATAGCATCACCATCGTAAATCAGATGATTTTCATTCCTTAATTGCTCACTATTATCAAATTGTATCATTATCTTAGTTTTCAAATGACAATAGATGAAACTGAAGTCTGCAGCATTTGACTATGGAGATGGTGGATTGATTTCTTTTGTCTTAAATTTTATGTATTGCGTTTGAATTGATTTATATATATATATATGCACCAATTTCACAATCGTGAAATCTTTGCTCAGTTCCGCGTGAAGGTTTACTGATATTAGTTGACATTTTGACGTAGACCCCATCCAAATGAGTGTTCTGGGAGTGATTTGGATGGTGACGTATACTTTGTCTGCTGGGACCAAGAACTTATTCCACCTCGTCAAGTCGAGCCCATGGACTATGATGCATCACCTGCTATGCTCTTAGATCACGATGTTCAGATTGAGGTATGGGTTATTCATTTTGTGAATAAATCGTGTTACACATTTAAATTTGGTCATTCTTGTTTTCAAATGTCAAAAAATGTAATTTTTCCGACAAAACAAACAACAGTTGATACTTTTTTAACCTCTACTGTATGAAGAAGTTGGCGCTCGAAAATAATGGCATTCACCGTTATCTTTTTATGAAAACTTTCATTTTCTCATTTTGTATTGCTTGAACTGTCAGATGTATGTCTAGTTTAGTTTTGAAAACAAGATATCTTTGCCTTGTTCTACACTTCCTGGTGGTTTATGGTTGTTGATGTGTTGTTACAGGAAGTTGAGGAGTACTTCGCAAATTACATGATAAATGACAGCTTAGGAGTCATCGCGAATACCCACACCGCCTTTGCTGATAAAGAGCTGCTGAAGGCAGAGAGTGAGGAATGCATAGAACTCGCTAAACTATTTTCAATTGCTGTCGACTTCCCTAAGACTGGTGTACCCGCAGAAATTCCTCCTCATTTACGCGTCAAAGAATACCCTGACTTCATGGAAAAGCTTGATAGACCGACTTATGAGTCAAAGCGAGTTATAGGCAAACTCTTTAGGCAGGTCAAAGATATTGCTCCACACACCAGCCATATAAAATCCTTCACTTTGGAGGTGGCAAAAAAACTATATGATACAGATATGGAAGTTGATGGGTTCGAGGATTACTTAGATGATGCTTACTTCCACAAAGGAGAATTTGATTACAAGTTGGCTAACCTGATGGACTATTATGGGATCAAAACGGAGGCTGAGATCCTTGGTGGAAGTGTAATGAAATTGTCCAAATCATTCAATATGAGGAGAGATGCAGAATCAATTAGTTTGGCAGTTAGAGCTTTAAAAAAGGAAGCAAGGACGTGGTTTGATAAAAAGAGTAGTATCAACTCTGGTTCCCAGGAAGATGATGATGTCTATGCAAAAGCTTCAGCGTGGTATCACGTGACGTATCATCCAAAGTACTTCGGATGCTACCATCAAGAGATGAGTCGGGACCATTTCCTTAGTTTCCCATGGTGTGTTTATGACAAGCTGATTCACATCAAGAAGAACAATAGTTTGCGAAGGAAGCACAACTGGTCACTGGAAGACCAATTCATGAGCAGTCTAAGATTAAGCTAAAAGATCAAGTGGTCATCTAATCTCCCCCTCTTTTTAAGGTTCTATGCAGATTTGGGTATGTTTCTTATCGCACCAGGCCACCATGTTTATAGGTATTAAACAATAAGTAGGCTTCAAGACTAGAGAACAAGTCTGGGAGTTTTTAGTGTAGCCGCTTGTGCGTCTCCAGTTGTCTCTACACCTCCAATTCTTTTCTTTCTCCCAGTTTTATCGCCTATGTTCTCTACTCAATAATTTGTAAAAATCATGTACTTGTTGCATTAGTTGTTGCATGGAGTAAGTTCCTTTGGTTTTGATGAATGTTAGTATTCTTTTTAGTCTATCATCTGTATATATTTTGCTTAGAACTGCGCCTTGTATTTTTATTTAGTGCAGTTTTTTTCTGTTAGTCAGGAACTTCAACAATTATTTGTGGATGGGTATCCAAACTTTCCATATCACATCAATTGTCACTTTCCCTTTCCTGGAAGTACTTTTTATTTATTTTCGATTCTAGTTGCCAAACAGGACCCCCGAGGAGGCGCACAACACAAGTCCCAAATTCCCTTTCTTCCATAATCGAATCACCCAGAGAAAGGCTTTTAACAGTAGAGAGTCCTGAGAGTCGAAACTCACTACAAGACCAACAACAACAGTCGACCAGTTCTGAAAAACAAAATTAAGTCAAGTCCCCCATGAAGGTGAGAAGTTTGTTGAAATTTCCCGCCGGGGGAACGAAAAAGAACACTTTCTACCTTATAACTATCACTGGATTAGCCGGTCTAACTTACCAAGCAACAACACCAGCAAACCCTAATAATTCCCCCTTCTCCAATGATCTTGTTGACAAAATCAAGGCAGGAGTCAATGGAGTTGCTCGTTCGTCTCTCGCTGTCTACACTGTCCGGTTCTATTCTCTTTCTCTCAGTTTTCATTTCTTTTTATGCAAACAATATTTTCTTCAAAATCATCTCTGATTTTTCTTTATTGTTGCAGCTCACATCAAATGTAGTCGATTATAAATATTCGTTGCATGGATTAAATTTGGATTCTGATGAGTATCCTAGTAAATTGTCGGAGGTGAGTTTTTCCTTTCTTAATGGCAGATTATATATTTTAATTACTGAGTTCAGTGAGTAAATTTTCGGGAAATTGTTAGCAAATCTGCATCAAAAATTTGGATTTACTCTATCTCATTTGGTTTGTGTTGAATAGAACAGTAACTCAATCTCATCCTAGGATAAAGATTCTGTTCATCTTAGGTTATGCCATTGTGACTTGGGTGTTGGTTAAGGATATAAACTCAGTAGGTATGGAGTGAATATCTTAAGAGTTTGGTATGCTGTACATGAACTAGACTACAAGGGTTGTAGAATCTGTTGACAGTGAAAAAGAAAACAGAAGCTGCAAAACGATTTTGTTTACCATCCCTAGGTAAAGACTGACGGGAGTGAATCTGAATTTTTATGTTGAATCTTTTTTCACTTACATAATACATAGGTTCATTTACGTTCAGCCAGGAGGGTGCTGAAACTTTGTGAAGCTAATAAAGGATTCTATGTAAAAGCTGGTCAATTCATTGCAGCCATGCGGCAAGTTCCAAAAGAATATTCGTCAACTCTCTCCTCCTTACAGAACAAGGTGCATAACAGCTGTTCTGGACTCATTATATTTTGAACGTTACTCGAGATTAAATATGTGCTAAGATCACACTTCTAATTCGTCTTTTTTGTATTGTCAATCTAACGCTTTAGGCAGTTCCTTGCAATTTCGAGGCCATTAAAAAAGTTCTGACGAGTAATCTGGGCAAAGATTTATCGGAGGTGTAAGTATTTACTACATGGCATTTTATGTTTCTTGAAAAAATTACTCACATGCTTGTATGGTTCTATTTCTGTCCATTGCATACACTTTGATTTTTTGCGTAAGGAGATTCTGGATTTGAAAAACAGATATTAGGAATTGACATGAGTACTTCCTATGGTTGGTTAGTCTTGTGTAAAGTTAATGTCTCGCATTACTATACTAGGTGAGAAAATTTGCAGAGATAACAAATAACTGTCCTATAAGGGTGGTAAAGTGTACGGAAAGAAACCAAGAAGTATGGTCTCAGTCGGTTCTTAGATAGGGACTTTTGGTGTTATGTCTCATCTCGATGTTCCTCACGTACTATCCGATCACCATTTTAACCTAAGATTAAACTAATAAATGCTAACCTAACATGAGCAGGGCTATACATCATAATAGTTGATAGTGATAGTGACAGTGTTATAATTGCTGCAGGGATGTTGTGTGAAAACTGTGTGGACATTTTGATTAATTATTAGGCATTTAAAAATTGCTGTTGAAACAAAATTTTGTGCAGAACTGTTTTAGCTTCTACCAATTTAAAGTGGTGTTCATATCTCGTATCTTCTCAGCTGCTCAATGATATGTTTTTTGAATATCAGTTTTTTGTCATTTGATGAGGAACCAATTGCTGCTGCCTCAATTGCTCAAGTACACCGTGGAATACTCAAAGATCATCAGGACGTAGCAGTTAAGGTTAGTCAGATAAGCACATCTACAGTCAAGTCTTAATGCATAACTCGAGTCATGGTAGTTTTCTGGATTTCTTGAAAACGGTTGAGCGTTGCATCTAATATACAACCTGATCTCTTTTCTTAGTCGCTCTCATATAGCTTGAGACTTGTATTTCATTATCAAATAAAGAAAAAAATAACATCTTCAATTTGGTCTATACAGATTACAGATTACAGACTACAACTATTAATTTCATATTTTGATATATCATTTCACTTGATTAAGAAACAACTAAAAATGAAAACTAATGAAATCCTCTCAAATTGTGCAAATATTTAAGCATTTATTAAAATTCGGAGCATCTATCTTGAAAATATATAATTTGGTAAAACGTGATAAAATTTACAAGGAACAGATATAGTTGAGTGTTACTTTCTCTTTGAATCTGCATTTTCCAGATAGTTGCTAAGCTTTTTCAAGAAACTCCTTGTTATGTGGAGTTGAGTTGTCTCTGGTTTTTAATTTTCATTCTGTTTTATTAAAAATAGGTGCAGTATCCTGGTTTAGAGCAGCAGATGAGAATTGACATTACAACCATGAGTTTCCTCTCAAAGTCAATTGCTTGGGTACGAAAATTAGTATCTTATCACTGTATGAATTACGTTGGTGGCATTACCATTAACAGGTACCTTTATTTCAAGCTAATTAAAGTTAGCATTTAGCATCCTCTTGGTATCTGAGAAAAAGGTGCATGATGCAAATAAAATAAAAAAATGCTACAATCTGTTATGAAGCAATGTTAAATATGGTTATAGGTTGCCTGTGCTTTTAAATTTTAGGTGAGCAGGGTCTAGAAGTTTTCAGTTCTCAACTGCAATTTTTCCGGATACCAAGCAGAGCCTAATAGTTTGTTATTAATATTTCATCTTTAGTTATCAAGTACATTACATAACTTTATTCTTCAAATGTGGGCTCGTCATATGTCCTTGAAGTTTACCCATGGGAAACTTTTAACATTATCTTGTAATAATAATATTCAACATGAATTGGTCCTTCCTGCAATAGTTCTTCTTTTCCTTTAAGAACATTTCTTCTACTTTTTATATAGGTTTTTCCAGAATATCGGTTTGACTGGATGGTTTTAGAATTTGAGAAGGCAATTTCTTCAGAACTTGGTGAGTTGAATAGTAGGAAGTATTCACCTGTTATGCTAGTACTCAACTGTATGACTACTGTCTCATCAATGCATCATTCTTGCTTCTTTTAGAATATTATGATGCCTTAATAGTATTATAGTGTACAAGTAAATTTCCTTAAATTGGCTGATGACCTATATACAAGATGCTTGAAGATCTATTTCTTCTTGAATTGCTACGTCCATCATAGGAATTTCCATATGAGCATACTGAAATTTCATGTCTTCACTAGTACTTCAAGCTTCATATTATATCTACCAACATTCACATACAAAATCTGGAATATTGTTTATCTCATTAAACTATCCATTCAGTTGTTTAATTGACTTTTTTAGTTTGTGTTCTCTTGTGTTGTTGTCTATAGATGCCAAATTTTTTGAGTCTCTCTCTTTCTTTCTGTTTTTGAATTTGTGTCGAGCCTCTTATACTGTTTATACTTTATACAATCACTTAAAAATATTTCTATACGAGATGCTAGTATTTGCTTCTCAGAATTACAATGTCTATTAAAGAATTACCAGGAGTGTACTTAAATTTCGTGTCTTCAGTACATCGAGTCTCCTTATATCGTATGTACTAACATCAATCTACAGAATCTTGATTATCGTAAAATGCACCACTCAGTAGTTTGATATGACATTTCTTGCATTTAATAGAAAAAAGATTTTTCTTGGTTAATTGTTCTCTTATTTTATTATCTTGTCCTTCTAAGTTACTAATTTTCCCGGTGTGACTCCACAGATTTTGTTCAAGAGGCAAAAAATTCTGAGAGAATATCTAAAAACTTCGAAAGGAACAGTATTGTCAAGGTTCCTCATGTTTTTTGGGTATGATCTTCAACAAGGTTTGGAACATCCAAAATTCTGTTTGTTTCCTGAAATTTGATTGGTTTATTTATATTGATTGGGTCATGTTCGAATTTCAAAGAGGAAAGCGGATGAACAATGTAAGTTTAACTTGGCATGTTTGGAGAAAATCATTTTCCAATAAATTTTATTCCTATTGTAACTTTTGATTGCTGGGACCAAAGAACCTTGCTGCAAAACACATCAAATGGTACAAACATTGTCCATACTTTGCATTCAATCTGCATAAAGAGGCAGCAAATTCATACTTTCTAAAGTTTTTCTTTTAGGCCAGCCAAATATAGCCCAAGGGAAATTTTCTGAGGGTGTTTTACAAATAGTCACTCTTACCGGAGTACATCATTCTGAGATGAAATCCCCATCATATCCTCATGTACTGTGGGTGTGAGCCCATATATTTTGTGAGCCTCACAAAAATCTTGTCGGAGCTCTATATATATCTTGTGTGATGGAAACCGTTCTTACTTTGAATTATAAGGCCACGTGTAACATGGTAAGGCTAGATAAATGAATTCTACAGTATATTCTAATCACCATGAAATAAACCAGGATTTGACGAGAAGGCAAGTATTGACGATGCAATATTGCAGTGGAAACAAGGTATGCTTCTCAATTACTAAATATACATACTGTTGGATACTAATTCATTATCTAGTAGAATCAGAACTGAAGGTTTTTATTGTTTTCCCAATATAATCAGCAGTATCTTACAATCCTAAAAAAAATTTGATCATTTGTTTTCTTAAGGTCTTACTATTAGGATTGCAAGATACAATCGTAAGATACTATTATGATTGTATCTTATAATCCTAATAGTAAGACCTTAAGAATGACACTCACTGTCAATATTGGTACAAGGAATGAAAGGTCTGTTTGAAACAGGAAATGCATGCCTTTATTTTGACACAACCGTAATAGGCCTAGGCTATTAGCAAAAAATGTTGAAAACAAGAAAGAAAACAAGCTGCTTTTATTAAGACATTATTCGTTGATAATCTGATACTTATAACAGGACTGTCTGCATCCCCCTTGGGCCCCTTGGGGTGTAAGAAATCATATATAAGCAATAAGAAACTGCGGTAGTTTGTTGATATGTCACACTAAGGGGAGATAATGATCTTGGGAGACTTGTAGAAGAACGTGTTAACCTCGGGCTTGATAAAACGTATATTGCCTTTGCAGCAAAGAAGTGGTCTATGATGCATCTTACATAGAATTCCTGAAAATCAAACTTTAAAGATAACATATGCTAGTATCCTTGCTATATTATCTTTGGAAGAAACTGGTTTGGTGTTTAGGTTTTAGTTTACATAATCACAAGGTGTAGGCAATAGTTTGATAATGATGACCTAAAAATCAGTTTTTAATCCGAGTTTCGAGTTCACGTGGTTTCTGATACCATCATATCTTTTGGTTTGGGGAATTTGTTGCCAAAAAAAAAGCTGAAATATGTTGGATTTGTCAATAACGTGAAATAGATTCGGTACAACCATACTGACATCCATTACGCCCAAACACCAGCAATCAGAACTTCAGAGAAACTTGACAGCATTATATATTGTCTCCTTCATTTTTTATGTACCATGAAGTGTTTTTTTTAAGAGTTCATTACTTAATGTTTACATTCTATTATGATCCAATTATCAGGTGGATGACTTGGAATTTCTGAAGGAATGCAAAATAAATCCTGGAAAGGTTTGTTCCTCGTAATTTAGATAGCTCAATATTTTCTCTCGGTACCCATTTTGCTACCTTTCATCTACTTCTTCTACCTTTCTCATTTCTCCTAAACAATTTTCATGCTGGAACTTGAAATATCTTTTTATTTGGTTTTTAGTTTTTTGACGGTAATTGGTGATTCTATCTGTAGCCTACTGAGTCTAGAAAACTCTCCCATGGATCATGAAAACACCTTAAACTACGAATTCAGTAGCGATCTTCTTTTATATGTATATCACCTTGCTGTTAAGTTTCGTATCTTTTTGGTGTCCGGAGGAGCTAAAATCCTTTGCATCCTCATGACGTGAGACATTAAATCATTGAAAACATTCAGATATTCTATTCATATGGTAACTTCGTTAAGCTTCGTTTGGTGGTTGTTAATTTCCTTGAATATCTATTGAGTTGGTGTTGTAGGTTGCCAAAGCATTGGTGGAGGTATTTGCGGAAATGATATTTGTCCATGGTTTTCTACACGGAGATCCACATCCAGGCAACATAATAGTTTCACCCGAGGGTCGTAATGGCTTCTCCTTAGGTATTGCTTGACTAAAAGATCTCAGTTTTACTTATGATTGCCTAGCATTGTATGTTTACTCTCTATTAACAGTGTAACTTACAATACATGGTTACACATATCTGACTCATTTTACGACTGATGTATGCAGTTCTTTTGGATCATGGAATATGCAGAGAGTTGGATGAACAGTTCCGATTGAACTATTGTGAATTGTGGAATGCATTGATTCTTCTGGATGCAAAGAAGATCGGGGTCCTAGGTGAGCGATTTGGTGTTGGAAAGTATGCTAGATACTTTCCTGTCATTTTCACTGGAAGGACTATTGACAGGTATAAGGGTTTTCCCTGCGACCTTTCATTTACCTTCTACATGTATGTAAACTACATAGACGTGCATTTGCTTCTATGCTGCATCTTTAAGAGGATGCGTTCTATGAGGTATTATTGTTATTGATGTTGTATGTGCAAAATCCCATAGTTTCTCAAAGTAATCTGCTCTTGTAAATTGAAGTGTGCAATTCATATATAGAGGCCACAACAATCGAAGTTGGACTGCTGTGGGTAGCATTATGCAATTGGAAATTGGATTTCTGGGTCCCGTTGAATCTGCATAAATGTAATAATTGTATGTTGTCACGCATGACAGTTGATGCACGAAATATACCATCTGATGGTGCAATATTTAAATATATTATGAGAATCTATTAACCCCCAGTACACCTGAATGTTTTGCTTGATATCTGAATAGTTTTGGGATTGGATTGATGACTTCTCATGAACTCGAGCTTCTTCTTTCGTCCTTATATAATCAGTTTTCTAGTGTTAGCCAACTTAAGAAACCAAACAACTGATTGTTATTATCACATGCTTACAGTAAATCAGCTCTTGGAAGAGGAATGACACTTGAGGAAAAGAAGATTTTAAAACAAGAATTGAAGTCTCTAAACATGGAGGACATTTCTTCATTTATGGAATCTTTGCCGCCTGACTTTATTACCATACTTCGTACAGAGTAAGAAACTTTTCTTTCTAACTAGATGCATATGCCAATTGTTTGAAGAACTCGATTTTTCTTTTATTCTTTCAGTGAATAGTAACTACTCTTTTTATTCATCTTCTGTCATTTCAGTGGACTGCTGAGATCTGTAATTAGCAAACTCGGTGCTTCACAACAAATTCGACTGTTAACATATGCAAGATATTCCGTACACGGTCTCTCTTCAAAGTTGAATCCCGTGTCTGGTAAACCTCAAACTTGGTGTGAGTTTTCTTGGTATTGCAAAAGAAAAATAAAAGAAACTACGATAGAAAATGGAGGATGTAACAGCCTAAACCCCAAGGCATAGAGAAAACTACTCAAAGGGAAGAAGCCAATAAAATTTATTTTAGCAATGCTACCAGTATATTTAGGAGCCAAAGACCATTGACTTATATTAGCAAGAGATCTACCAACATCAGCTGGACGAATCGCCTCTTATTTTTTTCTTAACAATAAGCAAGTCATGTTACTGACTCATGTATACCATGCTAAGATGTTTCAATGTTGGATCATCTTAAGTCGAGCTATCCATGTATTTGTTCTTTTTCTCTTGTGTCTTCGTCATCTTCTAACATGTTTCTGTTTTTCCTTTTTCCACCTAAAAGGAAAACTCTGTCCAGTCAACATTCCATCAAGCTATAGTGATTCTGACAGAATTTGCATTTATTGATGTGTTCAGGTGTTACAGAGAAGAATTTGTTCTCAGAATTTAAGACAACTGTGGGTTTTATTCGATTGAGGCTGGTTCTTGGTAAGCCTTCATTTCCTATGGAGTAATGCAAGCCTTCCATTTATCTTTTTTATCGATAAGCTGAGTGGTGTGTACGCGCATCTGTGTTCAGGAATTGTTAAACCTGCAGGTGTTACAGTTTCCTTTATGTGATTGGTATTAGTATGTAATTTGTCATTTGCAAACACGAAACAGTTTAAATTGCTTTAACTTATTTTATTCACGTTTTGCAGAAGTATTGTATCTTCTTTCATGGATACAAGATCTGGGGCATTCATTCCTCAGCAGGATAAGAAAGATCCTAGCAGAGGCCATTCACTTGTTAACAAGCGTTTCCTCACCGGCTTTATTGATGTAACATATCTGTATATTTTTGGGATAGGTGGACAGACTGCAAGCAACAGTAAGAAGAGAATTATTTTATTGGAGAACTTAAGATAGGAGAAATTCATACCTGAAGCTAAGATGTCACTGCAGTGTCATTTGACTCATTTCAGAATGTTTTTTTGCTACCTCCACAAGGTTGATTTGGAATGTTTGGAAGTACCCATTCCAATGTTATGGAACAGGGACAGGTTGCCATATAAATTTAGGCACCAAATGCATTTTAATGAGGGTTCTAATGTTCTATTAACATGCTTAAACAGTGACATTTTCAGTCTGCTGGGCCCATACATCCATGGGAGACTTAATTAAGAGTTGTTTTGCCCTCATATTGAGATCTGAGTTGAAAATGGCAGTACAGGAGCTACATAGATTACTGTAAAATTGCATTCTTGATGATATATTTTTACCAGTAGTAAGTTTCTATTGGCAAGGATGATGACATCATCAGTACAATACTGAATATTTTCACCAGAGTTGTGTTTTTTTTTTTTTTAAGCAACCAAAATTGTTTTTTCATCCCTATGCGAACTCCTGAAAACAAAAACAAAAAAACTCCAGAAAACATTCATTGTCACCGGAAAATATTTTATTTTAATTCGTACTTTCATGGCATGAATTTGCTCAAGGAATGCCTGTAATGGTGGCACATTTTGAAAGCTTATAGTTAAGTTAATCTGCAATAAACTAATAATTTCGCTAAGAAAATCCCGATTAACCCTACTAAATTTATATGATAACCCTTCCTCCATTTTGAACCAGGTCGTTATGAAATCAAAACGCCCCTTGCCTATATATTTTAGTTAATGCGAAAGTGCCCTTTCTTAATTAGGAGAAGAGTTTTGGAAAAGATGGAGGAGTTTTGGAAAAACTTTTTCAAAACTAAGTTTTGAGATTTTTTGAATTTAAAAAGAGTGATTCGAATGACAACTCCGAGAAATGCGAACCTTCAGCTCGTAGAGTAAAGAAAGTATCCATTATTTGGTGAAAATGAAAACTTTTAAAATGGAATTTCGGCTAGATCTGATCGGCTAGAAAAACGTAGAACATGTAGCGAAACTTCATTTTAATGGAGTTTAGGATTAAGTACGACTAGAAAAATCGATGAGCAGGTAGCTGAACTTCGTTCTACGGAGGTTAGGACTAAGTTCGGCTACCAAAACTGAAGATATTCCTAACCGAATTTATATTTTCGGTGTGACGGAGTAATGTTCGGCTTGGTCGACAATTATAATTGAAATTAGGCTCCAATAATTAAAGTCATACGTTCGGCTAGCAAGGAGGTATGTTTTACCTTGCCGAATTTTGAATTTTTGTTAACATAACACCGTTCGAGTAAAACGTTATCAGCACGAGCTCTAACCTTGCCGCAAAGATTATTGTTTTTCCGGTCATCATCAAATCGATGAATACTATTTCGGAAAAGCACTGTCGTCATCATCTAGTTTTGGTACTTTTACTTATCCTTTTTCCAATCATCTGTTTGCGTAAAAGGTATACCTAAACCTCTTGTTTTTGTTTATTATATTTACTTCTTTATTTGTGATTGTGATTGTGATGTAATATATAGTCTGAAATACCTAGCCTTACTTTTCTGCCATATCCGTTTCTATACATGTATATGTATGATTGATTGCACATGTTAGGAGTATTTGTGATTCGTAATGTGTGTATGCTATATTTGTTAAATCACATGATGTCTTGTTCCAATTTTTGTATGGGTCATGAAATCTCCGTCATATTTTGTTTTGTGCATGTCGTTTGATCTTTGATTTGATAATTACATGTACTTTATCGTGTGTATGGGTATCTCTGTTTGGGTATGACCTTGTACGATCTGTTCTGTGCCATTTAAACATTAAAAATTGTCTATTTAAGATTGTAAATACTTTATTATATTTCAATTTATGTATTATCATATATATACATTTCTATGTAGATTCTACGACTAACATCTTCAAGTTTCTATGTATCTAAAAAATGGTTTTCATGCGCTTTGATTTTAAAATAAACCAGAAAGAAAATAATAGTAAATAATTTAAGTTTGTCTTTTACTGTTTTGTGTTGTTCTGCTTTGTGTATAAGATTCTCAATCCATTTTCAATGGTCATATATAGGATGTTATTATACTCCTTGCCATAACATGTTTCTGGTTAGTGCTTTATTGTCACTTTTTGTGCGTCACATACGTCCGTTTATGGACAAAGGTTTTTCATATTTTTTTTCTGTTCTGATGATCGAATTTAACATATGATTACTGTAACATGATTGTACTGCATATATACTAATTTGTCTTATACAAATTTTTACCCATGTTTATATGATTGTACTGCATATATACTGGTTTTCTTGATTTGATTTGAAAAGTAATAATAAAATAATTGATTTGCCTTTTTAGTGCTCTGTGAATGTACCATATGATTGTTTTTATTATTTGCTTATTTACATTCCCTTTACTGTAATTTATGAGTTTTGTGTATAAATGTCGTAGCCTGATTATCATTTTTTGCAACGTAAGTTTTGTACTGTTACACGTTTCCGTATTTTTTTTTTGTAAATTTTATTAACACTTTGGAGATATAATAATAGGTTATAGCATTAATGTTAATTATAGACCGTCGTTGACCAAGTGTTGTCGACTTTTGACTGGGTCACCATTAAAACCATAAAGAAAATTGGTTTCTGAACCCATTGCCCATTAAGAAACTTGGTATTGGGAATACAGTATCGGAATTAGTCATATTAATGTCATTTACTCTTGTATTTTTGTAGATGGACTCAGTTCGACCCGAATTTGAGCTTTTGGACTCGGCTGGACTTGAGTACCATCGTTGGGTAGCTGATATGGAGACTACTTTCGTGGCGAAAGACTATACCTCTACCATCAAGCCTTCAACCGCTGCAAATGTTGTTCCAACGACTGAAAAAGAAAAAGTTAATGCCCTCATGTTTCTCAAGAGGCATATTGACCCTAACTTACGATGGGACTACCACCACTTGAAGACCCCAAAGGAATTACGGGATGCTCTTGAAAGTCATTTCGGGAACATTCACGACTCTCTACTTCCACAACTATCATTCCAGTGAAGAGAAATACGCTTCCTGGAATATGTCAAAGTGAATGACTTTCAAAAAGATATGTTGCAGCTACAAGCACGTTTAGATTTTTATGGCAAGAAACTAACTGATGCTGAAATGATCCAGAAGACACTGTCTATTTTTCCTACATCTTTAATGATACTGGCAGACCAATATCGACTGGAGGTGGACAATAAAAAGATAACCACTTTTAGTAAGTTGATTAACTAACTTCAAGTAGCCGAGAGGCCTAACGAAATCCTTGTCAACAACAATGCGAGAGCTTTCGGGAAAAAGAAAATTCCTGAAGCTAATTATGGCAAGGTTAACATAGGAAAGAACCCAAAAGGAAAGAGGGGTAGACATGCTGATCATTTACATTCCCATGATTCATATTCCCATACTTCATACGCACATGTAGAAAGCAACACACGTGGAAGAGGACACAAGGGACCCAAGGTCACGGGCGTTGAGGTAATTCTAATATTTGGCACATAGATGGACATTATGGCCCAAATGGTGGCAACACCAGGGTCGAGAAAGCTCCTATAAATCTCCCTATTAAGAAGGACGAAGTTGGAAACAAACCTTGTTATAGGTGTGGATCCACTGCACATTGGTACCAGCAATGCAAGGTTAGTAACAAAGTTGCATTCATCTATAAGAAGTATAGATAGACTGTAGAACAAGAAGCTCATTATCTGGAAGAAAATGAGCATACCCTAGACGTTAACCTCACAATTTCAGATTTCCAAGGTAACAATAGTCATGCCATATTGGATACACCTGATTTTGATTAAAATGCTTCTTTAGTTATCTTTTGATCCTAAACGTTTATTTTAGTGTTTTATGTCTTAGTAGACTTTGGTTTGAATAATTTCTTTTGATGGCTTGGACTATTTTATATGTCGTCGTGATTATCTTAGACTGTTACTTGATGGTTCAATTTTTTGTTTTAAATAAATACATGTTTATCTTATGAATGGACTATCCCTGAGTATTTATTATCTTAATCATGTTTTGCTAATAGTTTAATAATTTTTTACTTTGATAATATATTGTTTAGCATGCACATTAAAATGAAAAGTATATATGTCATTCTAGTGAGACTCAAATTCTCCAAAGTACACGAGATAAAATATTCAGATTCTGTAACGATATCACATTGAAAAAGCGGGGGTACAACAGCCACACCCAATATTTTGCTTAGCAATCTGTATGGAAAAGCTCCAATATACTTTCTAGAGAATCAACTAGACAGTCAGACTCAATCTAGAGAAAAGTATATCAAAAAGTTTATATCTCAATCTCTGGATTTGATCTTTACTCAAGCAAATAGAAATCTGCGAGTCTTTATCAAAGAGAGATAACTTGGATGGTACCAAAGACCAATATCCAAGTGTCAATCAATTTAAATCAACAACCAAAAGGTCGGATATTCTAATTGATTGAACAACGCACAACCTGTGATATTTCAATTATATAAACAAATATAATGCGAAATAGAAATAATACAGACACCAGAATTTTGTTAACGAGGAAACCGCAAATGCAGAAAAACCCTGAGACCTAGTCCAGATTGAACATACACTGTATTAAGCCGCTACAGACACTAGCCTACTCCAAACTAACTTCGGTATGGACTGTAGTTGAACCCCAACCAATCTCACACTGATCCAAGGTACAATTATGCTCCTACGTCTCTGATCCCAGCAGGATGCTACGTACTTGATTCCCTTAGCTGATCTCACCCACAACTAAGAGTTGCTACGACCCAAAGTAGAAGACTTTAATAAACAAATCTGTATCACACAGAAAAGTCTACGGTAATAGATAAATTCGTCTCCCACGAATATACCTACGAGTTTTTGTTCCATCTTTTGATAAATCAAGGTGAACATAAACCAATTGATAAATATATTCCCGAAAAACAGCCTAGTATTATCAATCACCTCATAATAATCTTAATCAACGCAGCGAAAAAAGATATTGCGGAATCACAAACGATGAGACGAAGTGTTTGTGATTTCTTTTTTTATCTTGCCTATCGGAGATATAAATCTCAAGCCAATTATTCCAATTGTACTCGTACGATAGAAACAACAAGATCAGATCACACAACTACAAGAAAATTAGTATCGGTCTGGCTTCACAATCCCAATGAAGTCTTTAAGTCGTTAACCTGGTTTGGAGAAGAAAACCCAAGGTTAAAGGAGAATCGACTCTAGCTTATGCAACTAGTATCACACGTAAGGTGTAGGGATTAGGTTTCCCAGTTGCTAGAGTTCTCCCTCATATAGTCTTTCAATTCAGGGTTTGCAATCAATGTTAGCTTGGTAACAAAGCACTCAATATTCACTGTCAGATGAAAACCTGATTGGATTCAAGCTAATATTTGTCAACCGTTGGATTGAAACCTTAGCTTGTTACACACAAATGAAATGTCCAATTTTAGTTTTATGTAACCGTTCCCAAACATTGACATTTGTTGGTTCAACAATAGTTAACCAAATGGTTAGCCATATGAGCAATTTCATATCAACCATATTCTTCTTCACCATAACTAGTTCAAATGACTCAAATGAACTAGTTAGAGAGTTGTTCAATTGCTTAGATCTTATGTAACTACACAAGACACAATCGAAGCAAAAACAGTTTGATTCACTAGAATCGGTTCATGAACTTTATAGCCACGGTTTGCAAAAGCATTCCTTAGTTTATATAAACATGAGTTCAAGAACAACCGATTTTAGATATAACCTACTCAAGTTCGCGGACTGGGTTCGCGGACTTAAGCTCATGGAAGGAGTTCACAAACTCTAGCAAAAATTCTCGGGTCGAGAACTTCCGCCAGTTCGCGGACTGAGCTCGCGGACTTGGCTCAAGCCACATTCCGTTTCTCTTGATCAACAAAGTTCGCAAACTTTGGTTCAAGGAATAAGGACTTATACATATATGTGTTTCCACAACAATGCTTATATCCTACCAATGCTTATGTAATCTAAACTCTCATTTCAATCATTGAAACATTCTCAGAGGACGTTATATAGCCGTTATTCACAGACCATTTTTCGTCAAAGCAATTTTCAAAGTGATTGAAACATAACATGACATTCGTCACTAGGTAAAGATGAATTTGGTTAAAGCGAAAGCTTACCAACACATATTTCGAGAAATAGATAGGCGAGATAAACTCGGCTCGAAATAGCAAATGTGTATAATGAAAGTTTATATATCAAAACGACTTTTGTCTCAAGAATAGGAGATAGAGTAAATAGACTTTTGAGTGACAGATAAGTTCAAGTCTCCACATACCTTTTAGTCAATGAAGTTCCACCAGTTCCTTGAGTAGTCCTTCGTCTTGTATGATGATTGCCATGGAGTCTTGAGCTCAACTACACTTTCTATCCTAGTCCGAGACCTTTAGCTATAATAGGCTAGAAATCAAGACTTATAGTTTTGATCACTAACATTGACAAACATGCTTGAGATAGCAACGCATGCGAGTTCGACCGAGCAATGCTCTAACAATTTCCCCCTTTGTCAATTTTAGGGACAAAACTATTAATACATATGGAATACAAAAAAATAAATAAATTAACTTTTGTAGCTCCTATTCCACATGCCTAATCTTCAACATTACTCGAAATCTTCATCACTTCCAAGTACTCCAGTGATCCCAAAGGTTGTAAGTTTAGCATCATCTTTGTTGAAAATCCGTAGCTATAACAACAAGAAAACAAGGCTTCTCAATCATTGTTATACAGTGTCATAGTATCATTACACAGCGTCAAAGTCCAATTGTATCACAACTTCAACAACAATACTATGGTGATATGTATCACTCCCCCTTTGTCAATACTCCATCTCACATGGAAACCACTCCCCCTTACATAATGATCCGAAAAACATATGTATTTGTAGTGTGAACTACATATTAATTCTCCCCCTTTTTGTCAATAAAATTGGCAAAGGTACAAGAACGGGATCCTAATGAAATTTCCGAAAGAGACATTTCATGACCAAAAGAAAGAAACACATATCATCTTATTTAGATGCAATCATAAAGCCGAAGCTAAATGCATTCATCAAGGAGTTTAAAGATACAAGACAACCCCTATAATATTCCACAGCCGCACTCCCCACAAAGATTTGGCAATTAAGCACAAGTTCAAAAAGAACTCTCCCCCCATAATATGTCATTCCCGAAAGAACAACAAGAGCGACCTTAATTTCAAGAAAGAAAAGAAGGATTTCTTTGGACATAACAAATCACATACAAGTATGAATTTGAATCCAAAATATACAATTAAATTAAACACAAGAACACCCATGATTAATTTAATCGGAAATGATCAACATAAGTGAACTTATGGAGACTCAAAAATACTCAATTAGATTAATCACAAGAGAACCCATAATTAATCTAATCGAAATACACAACCAAACTAATCACAAAAGTAATCAATTTAATTGGTCATACTCGATATAAGAGAATCTATGGAGCAATGACTAAGTTAATCATGAAAATAATCAACCCAGTCAAAAATGCTCAAACATAAGAAGACTTATAGAGTTATAACTAAATAACCAAACAAGATGATTAATTTAGTTCAAAAATGCTCGACATAAAGTACCTTACGGAACAACAACAAAACTAATCATAAAATAATCAACTTGGTCGTTTAGTGCTCAACATAAGACACATTACGGAGCCTCACAGTAATACATAAAATATGGATCAGGGAAGATCAATTATCATGGAATACACAAGGATTCATTCTATTTTCCATCACTATTTGCATAACGACATACAATAGACATAATCCTTGTAATCAAAAGATTTTAACCTATCTTCCATCAATAATTGACAATATAGGCTTAACTTTTGTATTTGTCAAAAGTTCATTCATTCTTTTATCAATACATGCATATCGACATACGAAAGACTTTACTTTTGACAAGGTATGGTACAATAACAGTTCACGGACGCAAACACACATATCCATAACAATTTGCAATATATAAAACCATAAAGATTAATACTGCAAAAATCATCTTCCAAAAATCATCTTCCAAATAAATAAATCTAAAACATTGCAAGATGAAAACGTTTGGCAATAGCTATATGTAAACACAATAATTGCTATTCCAAACTCTAGTAATCCTTCTCAAAAACAAGAAAAAATTCTCATAAGAAGTTTACTAGGCATCAAGACAAACTCGTAATGCACATATAAGATGATTTTGTCCTTACAGGGTAGAATCAATCTTTTTCGCCCGGATTTACACCAAGAATAGCTACCAAAGGCGTATAAAAATATTTTCTTGACAAAGAAGAATATACAAAGTCATTAGCGACCATGCAACATAGCCCACAAAGGATGATTGTGAACATTCAAGAATCCCATAGTAATGCATACAACTGCCCATTCTTGAACTTCCTTCTTTGTGATTCACCAACAACATTCTTGTAAAAGCTACAAATGAGCTTAGAAAAGTAGTACTCTAAGAATCCAAGTGCCCAAGTCCAAGAGAAGTGGAACAAGTGCGACGAAACGGAGCAAAACACCCAAAAACAAGAGACAGGACAAATACCTTTTTAGAAGAATCCAGTCGAATTCTACAGCCTTTCCGAACATAATATGTGTGCCCCAATTCTCGTGCTTCCCTCACCGTACATAGCAGGTCATTCCTTGGTGAGGATGCACTTACAACACAATCAAGTTGTGCTGGGATGAACAATTTCTTGCTCACCACAAGTGACCTTTGGATTACCATGAAAGAGATCGCTTTTAGAACCTTTCACATCCAATTCCATTTTTCCAAAAAACTTGTTCAGTTCCAACATCATGGATACCGCCTTCTCCATAGTCATAGAATTTTCTGGAAGATCATTCCTTTTCGCACTCAAAGCATCATTGTCTTTCTTTGGTACCCACTTCTGAGTGCGTTTAGGAACAACCGGAACCTTCTTCCCATTACTCTCTTCAAGATTTCTCGGAAGAGAATTGGATTGACTATTCTTTTGCAAGTTAGTCTTTCTCCAATTGGGAACATCGGATCTTGTCTTCGTCTTTACGAAGTTATCCTTTTGATAACCATTACGATTGTGAAAAGGATTCGTATGACGTTTATAGGCAAATATGGATTTATCACAGCACTGATTCATTTTCCTAATGGTTGGACAGTTACAACCTGTAGAGTTAAGGGGATTAGTCTTAACATATGATCTTGGTTTCACAACTTCTTGTGATGCCCAAACAAGAACATCATGAAGTTTCTCATTCCTTATATGGAAATGGCATCTCCTTACCAGGTGACCTTTATTTCCGCAATAGTGGCAAATATAAGGAATGTTCTTACCTCGATCCATGTGTGCTGACTTGGGAGGTTGATATACTTTGGTCTTTAAAACTTTAACTTCCGGTGAAGGTATTTCACTTTTTCCATCAGTGGAAACCTTTTGATGAGAAGAATCACTAGCCTTGACAAATTTTACCTCTTTGCTAATACTTGGAGCATTTATTCCCTTATAGCCCAATCCTCGTGTATCACGATGATTTTTACTTGCCCCTAGAATAGTGGTTAATTTGCTTGAACTAGTATTGAACTTTTTCAAGTCATCTTCCAACATCTTGATTTTATCAAGAGCAACAGCTAAATCAGCCTCACGACGTTTTTCTCGAGCGAGAGAAGCGCTTTCTCTGTCAACAAAACTTGCTTGCTGGGAGTTAATGCTTCCTTCAATTTCTGCAAGTTTCTCTTCTAAAAAGAAGTATTTTTGATAAACATGATCACATTCAAGTGACTTTGTACTCAGGTTTTCCTCGGTATCTTTGAGGAATGATTCGCAAGAGCGACTCCGACCATAAAGACCTCCGTAAATACTTTTCAATTTCTTGTTTTCTCGACAGAGAGGAGTCAGAAGAGGTGTGACATGAGAAGTTGTAATCTTCTTCATTTTCCACGAATCCAAAAACTTAACATACTTTGAGACTTCCTCATCAACATCTCTATCAATATCTGAATCACCTTCATCAGAAAGTTCATCCAACTGTTCTTCTAGGAGTGTTTCCCAATCAACAGTTTTTACATCAAGAGAATGTTTAGATATTGACTTAGAGTGAATCCAAGCTTTCAGAATCATCTGGTAATATCTGGACTGGTGCGTTATTAGAGATAGACTCGTCCATAATCAGATCGCTACAAACACAGACTTATGAGGTCTTAAACGTGTTTGCCTGCTCTGATACCAATTGAAAAAGCGGGGTACAACAACCACACCCAATATTTCGCTTAGCAATCTGTATGGACAAACTCCAATATACTTTCTAGAGAATCAACTAGACAGTCAGACTCTATCTAGAGAAAAGTATATCAAAAAGTTTATATCTCAATCTCTGGATTTGATCTTTACTCAAGCAAATAGAAATCTGCGAGTCTTTATCAAAGAGGGTTAACTTGGATGGTACCAAAGACCAATATCCAAGTGTCAATCAATTTAAATCAACAACCAAAAGGTCGGATATTCTAATTGATTGAATAACGCACAACCTGTGATATTTCAATTATATAAACAAATATAATGCGAAATCGAAATAATATAGACACCAGAATTTTGTTAACGAGGAAACCGCAAATGCAGAAAACCCCCGGGACCTAGTCCAGATTGAACATACACTGTATTAAGCCGCTACACACACTAGCCTACTCCAAACTAACTTCGGTCTGGACTGTAGTTGAACCCCAACCAATCTCACACTGATCCAAGGTACAGTTATGCTCCTACGTCTCTGATCCCAGCAGGATGCTACATACTTGATTCCCTTAGCTGATCTCACCCACAACTAAGAGTTGCTACGACCCAAAGTTGAAGACTTTAATAAACAAATATGTATCACACAGAAAAGTCTACGGTAATAGATAAATCAGTCTCCCACGAATATACCTACGAGTTTTGTTCCGCCTTTTGATAAATCAAGGTGAACATGAACCAATTGATAACCCGGACTTATATTCCCGAAGAACAGCCTAGTATTATCAATCACCTCATAATAATCTTAATCAACACAGCGAAAAAAGATATTGCGGAATCACAAACGATGAGACGAAGTGTTTGTGATTTCTTTTCTATCTTGCCTATCGGAGATATAAATCTCAAGCCAATTATTCCAATTGTACTCGTACGATAGAAACAGAAAGATCAGATCACACAACTACAATAAAATTAGTATCGGTCTGGCTTCACAATCCCAATGAAGTCTTTAAGTCGTTAACCTGGTTTAGAGAAGAAAACCCAAGGTTAAAGGAGAATCGACTCTAGCTTATGCAACTAGTATCACACGTAAGGTGTGGGGATTAGGTTTCCCAGTTGCTAGAGTTCTCCCTTATTGATAGACGCATTTTTGTGTCTATTTTGATCTCGATTTTCCATATTGTTAGTACCCATTTTTGTACTCATTTTTGTATTATATGTCTTTGTAGGTATTTTTGGAGAAATAAGCTTTTGCGAAGAAATTGGCTGAAAAGTGGTATTTGCACCCCAGAAGGAACTGCTAGAGGCACCCAAAAAAATTACTAAAGGCACCTGTGGATCTTAGTGGCTGTGAAGGAATTAGTCTGTTGGGTTGATAAGTGTGGGCTTTGGAGTGGGCCAACATGTCAACGTGACTATACAAGAAGAATGTATTTTTCGCCATAACTTAAACCGAAGCACGAGGAGGCAAGATATATAAAAAGATGGCAGCACGTGGTCATGGGAGGAGCTAAGGGATGTATTTTCTTTAAGGAAACAAGAGTATATGATTCCATGCCTTGCCACGTGAAGGCCAAATCAAAAGTGTGTCATACATGCCAAAGGTGCATAAATAGGTGGTGCACATTTATTGGGTAATTTTGTGTAATAGTTAACACATGGCACATTCCTATTAGCTAAGTGATGTGGTGTAACAAATTAAGGAATTTAATTTCCTTCTGATCCCCTATATAAGCAGACGTTTAGAGGCAGTTTTGGGGGTTGGTAGCCAGTACCGAAAGCAATCGTTTTAGGATTTTTTTTTCTTTTATTTTTTTTTCTTCTCTTTAGTTTTATTGTAATGGAGAGCTAAATCCGAGTTTTGGGACAATGGAGGAAGCCGGATTTTCATAATAAAGTGGTAATTCTATTAATTCTTTTTATGACTTTTTGCACGAATTTAATTTGAGTTATGATTTTTCTTAATTAGTTGTGATTTTGTTTGCTGTCGCATGCTTAGTCTTAGGTACTTTTGATGCGCCATACTTATGATTTACATCTAATGTTTTAAAAATCTACATTGGCAAAGAATCAGAGTCAATATAACTTGAGCTATAATTGTCTAGAGTTAATATTTGAACCATGTAAATATGAAAATTGGTGGAAACCTAAGTCCCAACATATCTCAATATTATTATCATCTTTTGTCATTAAGTCTAAAATCAGTCTTCACAAGTCCGAGTGAACGACAACTTTTTACCACTATCACAATCAGATCAATTTTTGGCGCCGCCGACGCGGACTTGTGTATAGATTTGTTTTTAGGTTTTATTTTTATTATTTTTGTTCTTTTTTACGCCTTTTGGTATTTCTTGTTTGTTTTCAGATTCAAAATTGAGCTAAAGAAAAAGGGAGAAAGTGCTGAAAACAAAAGCGAAGCCAAAGAAGGAAAGAAAAGAGGAATCCAAAAGGAGTGAAGAAGAAGATTTTTGTATATAGATATTTTATTTTTAGAAACTGTAAATAGGGAATTAATTTTTGTAATTTTTTATTTTTGGACCTTTTGAACTTTATTTTTGGAACATTGGACATTATTATTTTTAGAACCCTAAGAAAGGGTTTATTTAAATAAAACTGCTGCATGGAAGGACGACAGTTACGACACTGTCTCGGCCCCTCAGGTTCGTACACTGACATTGGAGTCGGTGGCCTGAGTCGACTTCAAAGGTTCATCGCCCGTCTGGTACGGGAGGTAAGACTCTATCCACCCACGAATCCCCTGTCAGTGGGTTTTATTTTATGTTGAGAATGTCAAACTGGTATTATAATAGCCAATACAACGAATATCCGACTGAACAAAATGGACATTACTACTTTGACCATAGTGTGAATAGTGGTTGGGAACATCAAACTTTTGAACGTTATGGCCCATACCATGATGAGCCTAATTACTATTCACACACCCATAGGTCATATGAGCAAAACAATCCTCCTATTTCTCTAGAAGAATCTCTCAAGAGTTTCAATGAGTCAACACAGAAGTTTCACTTATTTATGAAAGAGACTTATAATATTCCGCTTCCATAAGAGTTCGTAGAGAAGTCAACTAAGATGTCTCTAGAAGAGTCCCTCAAGCAATTTAATGAGAGTATAAATAGGATTGTGGAAAAACTTGCTCAAGATAGTCTTAATTTCCAATATAGTGTTCCCAATACCACCCTTGAAAATAAGGACAGTTTTTATTCACATAATCAAGATGACGAGGTTAAAATTGGTAACACTATTTGTTTAGATGAGGTTCAACCATTTTCATATAATGATGATTATGATGAGGATAATGCTGATGAAGAATTTGAAATATGTAGGCATAATAATCAGGAATTTGTTACTCCCAATGAGCTTTATAATGATAGTAATATTTCTGGTTTAAATCCAAATAATTTTAATAATTATTCACCTATTCAAAAGGATGAGGATTTGACTAGAAGTACCCCCGTTTTAGACGATGTAGTATTTCCTTATTACAAAGCCAATGATGGTTTAGAGGAACGGGTATATTTTGAGTCTAGCAATTTAGAAACAATAGACTTAGAAAAACATTATGAACCCGTCGATGCGAGTGAGGATGTACCCGACTTAGAAGAATCAATTGACCATTTTCAGAAATCCGATGACCTTGAAACTAGGGAAGTTGTGACTAGTCTTTCTAGAGATACTAAAAACTCTGAGTTTGGGGGTGATTATCATTCTCCATGTGCTTTAACTCTTAGAAAGGTCCCTTACTTGGGACTTGACATATGTGCCTCAACCATTTTACAAGATTATCTTCATACACGTTTTCCTGAACCTAATGATGTCCAGAAAGAAGTTCAGTTGTTAGGAACCCATCCTCTGGTTGATGTGGCTAGCCCTGGCTACGATACCTCGATTGACTTCGTTTTCCCACCAAAAACGTTTTCTTCAATTGTGGGAACTTATGAAATTCAAATGTGTCAAATATTAAGTTTTGAGACTAAACCTAAGTATAGGGGGTTAGAATCAACACATTTGCTTAAGATTGACCACCACTTTCATCGTGGTCAATCGTGTGAGTCAAAACTGATTGACTTTAAGGATCCACAACTATTTAGGTTATTATTATGTGCTTCTATGTCTTTACTTGAGTTTTTCCAGACTCTAATACCTGAATCGGATCTTACCTACGAGGAAATGCAGTCCTTGAAAACATTTTATCTAGACCCAGTTATAGAACCTGAACCTGAACCACAACTAGATGTAGTTGTCTTAAACAGGAAACTAGACAAGGGTGTGCTTTATTTGTTAATTTTCTTGGCATGTTGCAGATTCCCTTTACTTGTGATAGCCTTATTTGGTTTTGGTGATCCGCAGTTATTCCGGCTATTACTTTATTATTCTATAAGGTGACTAATCCTTTCTTAGTCTGGCTGAAGACTTTAAACTTAGCACTTCTTGGGAGGTAACCCAATATTCATGCGACACGGTAATATCTTTCCTTATCTCTTTTGCTTCAAATGGTAACAGTTTCTCATTGTTCATGCTTTTAATTTCATCTTTAGAACATTGAGGACAATGTTAGATTTAAGTTTGGGGTATGGGAGAAACTTTTTAGTTGCAATAAATAAACTCCAGAGCCTAGAAATTTATGCTTATTAAGGATGGCACTAACCAATCTAAGTGGATGGAAGAATTTTGGTTGTAGGAGTTGAGGAACCAGTCTGATTAGATGGAAACATCTAAAGAGTCTATTCATAAAAGCACAGAGCTCAGGTGTTAGAATTAAAGAAAAAACATGGTAGTTTCGCCATATCTCGTTGAATCCTTTTCACTTCTATTTTTATTTTGTTTCTTTAAAATATGTTTCTCTAAGTGATTAGGTGGGGCTCACGATTCAAGTTGTTACCACTGCTAGGGTGAAATAGAGTGATTGAGATACCAAAAAAATAAAAAAATAAAAAGGAAATTGAGACCAGACCATCAGACCAACCGGATTAAATTCAATAAAGTCGACCACTAGAACCCTTGTATATGCCAGTTGTGTTGACCTAGAGTTAGGATTATCGACCACTGGTACCCTTGTATATGCCAGTGTGTTGATATTAGTCCAGACCAGTATCTCAGTCCATTAGGATAGGTTTATTTTGGCAGTGGCCTTCAGACAGATATGAGAAACACCGTTCACCTTAGTCAACATCATAACCATCTACGTTTTTCTCTACATCCATCTTCTTAATCTATCCATGTGATTGGTTGACTCCGGTGATGAGTGCCAATTATTGCATATTTCTACATCTATTTATTGGCATTTAACTCATCTTTTGTGCTCAGAAATCAGATATTATCCCAAATTCTGTATTTTCTCTGTTTTCAAGAATAAATACTTGTACTAATTAATTTTGTGTTTTTAGGTAGTAAATAAAGCTTGGAGAAATTAAGGAGCCAAAAGAGCAGAGAATTGGAGACGAGCGTCTATGGAGCAGAAAGCCAAAGCCCGCGCGCGCATCAGTTGCAAACCAACAAGGAGCAACCCGTTTACAAGACATGGGCTCGAGATATCCAAGACCCGGCCCATGACCCGGATCCAAGCCCGTTCCATCTGAGCCGTGAGATCTCGCCCGCCACATCCAACGCTCGCTGCATCCCTCACATCATCCCTCGCTGCTCCCGCTCCACAGCAAAACCACCTATACCCTTATCCCTCGACCAAACCTCATTTCCCATTTCTCTTCTCTTTCTTTCCCCGACAGTTGCAGAACTCCACCTTTCCTTCTCTCCCGACCAACTTCTCTGAGCAGCCTCCTTATTCTTCCCCGACACCACAGCCACCAACAGCCGCACCACCTTCACCGCCTCCTAATATCTGTCTACCTCTTTCATAGCTTCTTACCCTAGGAGCTAAGTTGGAGATAGAAAGAATTAGGGCTAGGGTTTCATCAATATTGGGGGAACATCCAATTTCATAGAGTGCAGAGCCGAATTAAGAGAGGAGACAACTGATCCAGCAGTTATGGTGAGTGGGTTTACATTTATTGTCGAATTGGAGAGTTAGAGAGAATTAGGGTTTGCATGTATAAATTGGAAGTGGTAGTGTGATGTAAAGGGTTATGCCTGGATTAGCCAGTGCACAAGCTTAATCTAATTTGTGTTTGAATTGCTCTAATTATGTTCTAGTTTTTCTTGCTAGGGTATAGATGAAACCCTTGAGAATATGTTGAGATAACTCATATTTATGTTGTTGTTCTTGATGTGCTTGATAGGGATAGGAGTATAGTTAGCTAATTGATCAACTTTTCCTGTGATTGGCTGTACTGTAAGAAGACAGCCAATACTAGGGGAGAACTAGAGAGAGAAGTTAAGCAATTCTCCATTAGAGACTGCCATGGAAGGGGATATGTGTTTAACAAGATAGGAATGATGCTTAGCTAGTTAACCAAGGATCCTGTGATCAATTGTGTTGTAAAAAGACAATTGATACTAGGGGGGAATTAATATGATTAGTTGACACATCAATCTTTAGAATCTTCCTTGGGAAGGTACAAGAACACAACCTCATTTGAGTTGCCTTAGCATAAGATCAGGTGGTGGAATCAACCACCCTAGTGCTTTACAATCTATTTTGTACCTTAGTTTAAAGTCACAACAACTCAATTCAGTCGTATCGACACCAAAACTCCATATTCTGTCACTTATATAGAAAATCAGTTAGGAAAGCCCTGAGTTCAACCTTGCACACTCCATCCCATCTGTAGTCTATCACCATCCTATCTCATTCATATCTGTAACTGCACTTTAGAGTTAGTTTAGCTGTAACTTGAGCTGTTGTAAAAAGTTTTAGCAAAACTTAGTTGAAGATAGGATAAATCTGTAGCTTTTTAATTCTGTCATTGCAATTTGTAGTTTGTCTATCCTTAGCTGTATTCTGCATCTTTGCATCATCCTGTTAGTTAGTTTGCATCACATGCTGTAGTCCATTCAATTTCTATAATCTTGTAGTTCAGTTGAAGCTTTGTCAATAGCTCTACATCTCTGCATCATCCTTAGCATCTGTAGTTAGCTTTGTGAATGGCCTGTCAATTGTAACTTGGTCTGCCTCGAACAGGATAACCAAGTGCGTAGTTCATCTTCATATTACAGAGTCTTTTCAGTTATTGATAGGCAATACCTATCTTCATCATCTTTGCCTTAAGTTGCACATCCCAGAGACTAAACCTCTCCTTTGAGCCTACAGGTACCTGTGGTGCAGCTGAGCAAACTCAAGGAAGGCAAGGAAAAGTGCAGGACAATAGTGGAATTGCCTAAACCCGATTTTTATCGGTGGTATTAATCCCTAACTCTGCTCTGTGTGATGAATATATGTATGTGAACCATGACGCATGATAACTTGAGCCTTGCAAAGCCCCCGAGCCTCTCGCAATTGTTGGTAGCCATCTCGAATATTTCCATGACCTTTGAATTATACACATGCTAACTGAGAATGCTATAATCTGTGCATAACTGAAAGTCGGCTGAGTATCATTGTTTATGCACCTGTATTGCCCTTGCATAACAAATTAGCTATCCTACCTAAGCACTACTCTGATTGCATGATAAAACCTCTTGCTAGGTATTGATCAATATCTGAAATGCATGCTTTTGTGTGTTCTGTGCATTGGAAATTGACTAAACTAGCCATCTTTTCACTGTGAAACCTTAGCTTCCATCTGCCCTGTGCTCAACTCCAGCCCCTGTAGCTGTGAGTCTGAGCTACAACTTGACTAGCCAAGTTTGCTGTTAGTCCAGGTTGACATCAACTGAGTGAGTTGATTCATCAGCCCTGTAATCACTTGTGCAACCTGTTGACAGACCTGTGTCAACTGAGCTTGTTGAGCCATCTGCTCTGCACCTTTATACATGCTCTGAACTGAGGGTAACCAAATCTGTGTGTTAACCTGTGCTGAATTCTAGCTTTGTCACATGCCAATCTCTAGTCTGTGCATATAACTTTCAGCTCTTCTGTGTTATGTGATGTGAATCCTTGGCCTCGACAAGGCCTATGATGAACTCCAGCCCCTGAAGCTGTTGAGACTGAGCTGTAACTTGGTTAACCAAGTTAGCTAATAACCCTGTTGACATCAACTGAACTTGCTGCTACCCCAGGTTGATATCAACTGAGTTAGTTGATATCAACTGAGATAGTTGACATCAACTAAGTGAGTTGACTTCATCTGCCATGTACCCCTGAGCATATCCTGTGAAAATCAAAGTCAATTGAACCAGTTGATACTCTGTCTCATATCAAGTTGGGTGTAAAGTGCTAAAAGTTTATTGCTGATCTGTGCATCTGTGCATCTGTGAAAGTTTATTGTCCATCTCTTGCATCTGCCCTGCATCTTTGCACATGATTTGTGAAAAATTGAGTAGCATGCTGACCTGTTGAATCTGTTGAGCCATGATCACCTGCCAAGCTAGTCACCCAACCTCTGCAATAGCTGGAATTTGTGCATGAGTCTGTGACACTTGAGCAAAAGTTGTGTTAGCTGAAAACCTGTGCTTTTATGTGTGTTGTGCACTAAAATTGATTGAATCAGTTTGCTATTTCACTGTGTCTCCTTGGCTTCGGCAAAGCCTGTGTATGGTCCCCTGTAGCTGTTTAAGCCTGTGATGTTTGAACTGCAACTTGCTGTTAGCCAAGTCTGCTGCTGATTTGTTGATACTCTGTCAAACAAGCCTGTTGACACTCTGTGGCATGTCAAGTTTGTTGTGAAAATGCTGAGAATTTGTATCTGAGTTATTGCTGATCGTTGCATAACACATGCTAAGCATCATCCATCACTCTTTGAATCTGTGCTGCAAAAATTCCTTGTTCCCCTGAGTTGCACATTGCATAGCTGCCTGATAGCCCAAATTGATGGATTGATGCTCTGCCTTGAACTAATAACCATGCATGCTTACTGAACTAGTGCTCACTGACCATTATGAAATCCCTGCAACCCTTGGATCCATGCTCATTCCCCTGTGATTTCTTTGAGTACATATGTGCCAACCTGGAATTCTTTGTTTCCGAGATTGATTTGTGTGCATTCTCTGGACTTGGATTCTCACCTGTGTTGCTTCCCTGTAGTGTGAATTGCTTGGTTGTCTGATAACCATAACATGTTGATTGTATGGTTGTGAATATCTGAATCTGCCTGTCTATTCTCTAAGCTTCATTTGTAGCCTGGCCTGTGCACTTGTTGCTCATTTTGGCTGTTGTAGAGTATGGCATGTATGTTAGGCTAAGGCTGTTTTGTTTTGTGGCCAAATAGATTGCCTGGCATGATAGGATTTTGGGATGGCATTAGAGATGAAGATTCATCACATAGGGAGCTTGCTTATGTGCATGCTTCACAATATGAACCACCCACAGACCATGATGTCACTAGTTTTAGGGATCATTATGAACCTTTTCTAGGTCATCAGCCTCAATATGCAAACCCCAATCATTTTGTACACATGTGTCATCAACCACCATGGGAGGTTGAACAATGCTATCCTCCAATGAACCCTTGTATGCAGTCGATAATGGAGGATATCAAAATCATTGAGCAAAACAATGCTATACTTGAATGGAAAACACTGCATGATCATCCATATAACAACATGTCTGAATTTCCCTTTGCTAGTGAACCTTGTGCACAACCATGTACTGAATATCCATGTGAAGCATGCATACCCACTAGTGAAGACTCCCCTTCAATTGAACAGCTTAACATGTTCTTAAGGATGAATCTCAGTCATTTACAAAATGAAGAATGGAAGGAATCTCATGATAGGATGCTTGTTGTCCCCAATAAAGTAAATTTTGAAAATAGTGTTTTTATTCCTACTCATGCAATTGACACTGAATATGAACCTAATCAAGAGGTAAATGAGTGCACTAGAAATGCTACAATTTTGAATAGGGAAATGCATTTTTGTTATGATGATGATGATGAATATGATATGTTAGAAGAGCATGTGTATGATGAAAGTATGGTGGAACCTTTGGGTTCAGAGACATTAAGCTTCTCTTCTGTGAACCCTGTGAATGATGCTTCTTCTAATATTCATACATGTAATGCTGATTTGGGGTTTGAACAAGTGTTCTGTGAAAATAAGCATGCTGTACAACGTGCATCTGACCTAGGGATAGCTGAATTGTCTGTTGACACAGATGATTCAATGCATGTAATTAATGTGTCTGATTCCATGCCTAGGTTACAGCATGATGTTTCTCCTGGTTATCTTATGCATGAGATTGAAATTTTGGATAATGATGATTATGACATGGAAATTGATGAATTGTTCTATGCAAGTGAACATGGTTTACCTAATCTCTTTCCTAAGCCACAGATTGAAACTCCTCCACCAAACCTAGATGTGGTTTGTAACAAAATTGCAAAACCAACTTTTCTGAGAATGCCTAATCTAGGATTGGAACTTTGTGCTTCCCAAGTCCTCTTGGACTATTTTGCATCAAAGTATAACACCTTTAGGGAGCCACAGTTGGAATGTGTATCTCTACCCGTTCCTAAAAGTGTCCATTTTGAACTAGACCTAGTGCATGATCTGCCTTTAAGATTGCAAGATTTTGTGTTCAAAAACACATCTGTTGACAAGTTTAGGTTTGGGGGAAAACCATTCACTTATACAGTCTTACTTGTGCTCTCATGTTATATATGTGTAAGGCTGTTGATGTTTCTGCATATCTTCTTTTGGGTTGATCCTCAACTCTTTAGATTATTGGTGTATGGTAAATTTTTGTATATAATCCAGTAGGTCTTGTTAAATTTTCTATCTTGATTCGGTTGAGTCTTCTTTTTATTGTGCTAATCCGATATGATCTCCGCTGAGAATGTTGGATTCTAGCCTTGACTAATGAAGCTCTAACCTTGCTCTGCCAACATACCGGTAACCTCTTCTCTTTTCTCTACTCAACTTAGTTCTCATGATATGTGACTTTTTGAATTCTTATTATCCGTTGACACATTGAGGACAATGTTTGATTTAGGTTTGGGGGTGCATTTGCATATAGAGTTTTTAGTCTTTTATTTTATCAAAAATAAAATAAAAAATAATAATAATAATTTCAAAACTCTTTGTAAATACTTGCATAAAAACCTCCAACTTTTAGAGATCTTAGAGTCACTAGCATGCTTCTAGCTATGTTTACATAGAGAGTCTGACCGAAATAACAGAACTTGGAAGTACTGGAGAACACAATCGGGTTTCTTAGTTGATTAGAGCGTTAAAGTTGGATTTAACCATACCGGAGGGCGAATTAGGTGTTGTTTAGCTATTCAGTAGTAGAATTGTGATCACCCATAGTGGAGACTACCCATTTTACATCAAGCGAGGCACCGACCTTCATTTTTTTGCAACTTTCTAGAAAAGCTGTTAGAGTGTGTGTCACCGTACGTCAATTCCGGGTAGGAATGGTGAGCTACCCAACTTCGCACCACTTTCAAAGACTACTTTTGATCTCTTGAGTGCTAATTTCGTCAATCATGAGGGTGACGTTTAAAGATGAAAACTCCTTCTTGTAGTTCGATTTGCAGTTAGCATCACTCTCTCCCTCTCAACAACATCAACAGATTCATAGAAACACATCATCGTCAGCAAGCGGAGCATCATCAGAATATTTGATGAAAAGTTGAAATAGTCCAAGGTTTATGTACAACAAAGAAAAGAAAATAGGATGAGAATTAGTGAAGTTTATGAAATCAAGACAATACAAGTTTTATTGTTATTTTCATTTCATGTATGTTAAAAAAAAAAAAAAAAAAAAAAATTGTTGTTATAAGTTTATTTATTTTCTGAGTCTAGTTACCACCATGTCAATCAAAAAAAAAAATGTTTGTCAAGTTTTTGTGAAGTTCAGAAGTTCATCATCAACAGTCGAAGACCGAAGACGTTTCTATGAATGCTGAGAGAGAGTGATATTAATTGCCGATCGGGTGAGAAGGTAAGTGAGTACTCCCATCCTTGCTAATGGTTGATTTCCTTTCTTAGAGATCATCAGAAAAAGATTCTTTTTGTCCACAACTCTGTGGAGTCTCCAGAAATTATTTCGGAAGGTTATCCTTCTCATATTCAACGTGTGCAGGATTTCTCTCTTTACTCCTGCCTGCACACATGAGAGACTAAAAAAGAGGTCTTTTTGAGTGCAATTATCATAAAACCTTATTGGTGAGGAAGAAGTCGAGGCTTGTGATCACTATCGAATCCGAATTCTTTCATATGGTATGGTTACTTCTCGCTCAACTCTTAAGGATGAGAATGCGTTCTTTGGTAGTTCTAGCTTCGTGTTACTAGCATGCAGAAACTCTATGTCCTCATAGCTCTTTGGATGCTTGAGACTCTTTTACACTCTGAAGTTGGAGAAGGTTTTGTGGGTACACCTCTGGTAAACCCTCACGAGACTACAACTCGTCCACTAGGGACACCTAGGGGTTTAAAGGCTTAGTGCATACGCTAAATGCATTCGAGAGACCCGCGACAGTGGTATAGTTAGGATTTCTTAATTTCTGTTTCACTTGAGGACAAGTAAAATTCAGGTTTGGGGGTATTTGATGAGTGCCAATTATTGCATATTTCTACATCTATTTATTGGCATTTAACTCATCTTTTGTGCTCAGAAATCAGATATTATCCCAAATTCTGTATTTTCTCTGTTTTCAAGAATAAATACTTGTACTAATTAATTTTGTGTTTTTAGGTAGTAAATAAAGCTCGGAGAAATTAAGGAGCCAAAAGAGCAGAGAATTGGAGACGGGCGTCTATGGAGCAGAAAGCCAAAGCCCGCGCGCGCATCAGTTGCAAACCAACAAGGAGCAACCCGTTTACAAGACATGGGCTCGAGCTATCCAAGACCCGGCCCATGACCCGGATCCAAGCCCGTTCCATCTGAGCCGTGAGATCTCGCCCGCCACATCCAACGCTCGCTGCATCCCTCACATCATCCCTCGCTGCTCCCGCTCCACAGCAAAACCACATATACCCTTATCCCTCGACCAAACCTCATTTCCCATTTCTCTTCTCTTTCTTTCCCCGACGATTTGCGTAACTCCACCTTTCCTTCTCTCCCGACCAACTTCTCCGAGCAGACCTCCTTATTCTTCCCGACACCACGCCCACCAACAGCCGCACCACCTTCACCGCCTCCTAATATCTGTCTACCTCTTTCATAGCTTCTTACCATAGGAGCTAAGTTGGAGATAGAAAGAATTAGGGCTAGGGTTTCATCAATATTGGGGGAACATCCAATTTCATAGAGTGCAGAGCCGAATTAAGAGAGGAGACAACTGATCCAGCAGTTATGGTGAGTGGGTTTACATTTATTGTCGAATTGGAGAGTTATAGAGAATTAGGGTTTGCATATATAAATTGGAAGTGGTAGTGTGATGTAAAGGGTTATGCCTGGATTAGCCAGTGCACAAGCTTAATCTAATTTGTGTTTGAATTGCTCTAATTATGTTCTAGTTTTTCTTGCTAGGGTATAGATGAAACCCTTGAGAATATGTTGAGATAACTCATATTTATGTTGTTGTTCTTGATGTGCTTGATAGGGATAGGAGTATAGTTAGCTAATTGATCAACTTCTCCTGTGATTGGCTGTCTTTTGTAAGAAGACAAACCAATACTACGATGTTGGGGAGAACTAGAGAGAGAAGTTAAGCAATTCTCCATTAGAGACTCGAGTTCGCCATGGAAGGGGATATGTGTTTAACAAGATAGGAATGATGCTTAGCTAGTTAACCAAGGATCCTGTGATCAATTGTGTTGTAAAAAGATAGTTGATACTAGGGGGAATTAGTATGATTAGTTGACACATCAATCTTTAGAATCTTCCTTGGGAAGGTACAAGAACACAACCTCAGTTGAGTTGCCTTAGCATAAGATCAGGACACAATTTTAAGGTGGTGGAATCAACCACCCTAGTGCTTTACAATCTATTTTGTACCTTAGTTTAGAGTCACAACAACTCAATTCTTTGTTAAATTGAATTAGTCGTACGACACCAAAACTCCATATTTGTCACTTATATAGAAATCTAGTTATTGTGAAAAGGTTTAGGAAAGCCCTTAGTTCAACCTTGCACACTCCATTTCCCCGTGGATCGAATCAGTTGTACTTGCCACGCCTCCAACAAGGCTTAGTTTAGAGTTGTGCACTTGCGTTAGGGAAAGTATTATATGTAGGCTTGCGTAATTATATGTAGGCGAAGCTTCTTTCCCAGCCTACCATCTGGTTATGATGTCCAGAAACTATCTGAGTAGAGCTCTGTGACTTATATATGAATTTTAGTATGCTTGAGTGCAAACTCGTGTACAACAATTAGAATTTCGCATCAGGGTACTTCCTCCTGTAGTCAATAAGTATGCCAACCAAGGAGATTCTTTAGTGCCTTCTAAGGTTCTGCGTAGATAGTTAGGGTATGGAGTAAAGGTTTTATGGGTACACCTCTTGTAAACCCTCCCGAGATTATAACTCGGCCACTAGGGCCACCTAGGGGTTTAAAGGCATAGATTTTCTCGGGACTAGCAAACAATAAGTTTGGGGGTATTTGATAGACGCATTTTTGTGTCTATTTTGATCTCGATTTTCTATATTGTTAGTACCCATTTTTGTACTTATTTTTGTATTATATGTCTTTGTAGGTATTTTTGGAGAAATAAGCTTTTGCGAAGAAATTGGCTGAAAAGTGGTATTTGCACCCCAGAAGGAACTGCTAGAGGCACCCAAAAAATTACTAAAGGCACATGTGGATCTTAGTGGTTGTGAAGGAATTAGTCTGTTGGGTTGATAAGTGTGGGCTTTGGAGTGGGCCAACATGTCAACGTGACTATACAAGACGAATGTATTTTTCGCCATAACTTAAACCGAAGCACGAGGAGGCAAGATATATAAAAAGATGGCAGCACGTGGTCATGGGAGGAGCTAAGGGATATATTTTCTTTAAGGAAACAAGAGTATATGAGAAACATCATTCACCTTAGTCAACATCAAAACCATCTATATTTTTCTATATCCATCTCATAATCTATCCATGTGATTGGTTGACTCCGGTTATGATGTCCATAAACTATCTGGGTAGAGCTCTGTCACTTATATATGAATTTTAGTATGCTTGAGTGCAAACTCGTGTACAACAATTGGAATTTCGCATCAGGGTACTTCCTCTTGTAGTCATTAAGTATGCCAACCAAGGAGATTCTTTAGTGCCTTCCAAGGTTCTGCGTAGATAGCTAGGGTCTGGAGTGTAAAGGTTTTGTGGGTATATCTCTTGTAAGCCCTCCCGAGACTATAACTCGGCCATTAGGGCCACCTAGGGGTTTAAAGGCTTATTGCATACGCTAAATGCAATCGACGATGCCTGCGACAGTGAGTTAGGATTTTATTTTCTATTTTAGATTTGCTCGGGACTAGCAAATAATAAGTTTGGGGGTATTTGATAGACGCATTTATGTGTCTATTTTGATCTCAATTATTTGTATTGTTAGTGCTCGATTTTATACTTATTTGATTATTTTATGTATGTGTAGGTGTTTTTGGAGAAATAAGCCTTTGCGGGAAAATTGGCTCGAAAAGTGGTATTTGCGCTCGTGGGAGAAAATTACTATTCGGACTCTTAGTTCGGATAAGGGGCAACCTCAGGGCACATGCTATTCGCACCCCATCAGAGGTTAAGGGGCATTCATCTTCAACATTTCAAAATAGGAAAAAGGCGGGAAAAATTATATTCACGAACTGAGTTTAGGGTTCGAAATTTGGAAGGTACTTAATGAGATTCAATCGCCAAAATTATTTGGGATGGATTTTAATTGAGTAAACAGGCTTGGTATAGCGATTTGGTTCAACAAAATTGGGCTAGTTAGTCGAGTTTGGAATTAAACAGGGAAATAAAAGTTCTCAGTTTTGGTTGAACTACGTGAGCTTCTGCAAGAGATTCGGTTGAGTTTTTCTCGTGCAGTTTGGGAAAGAAGAAAGTTTCTCGGGATAATTTGGTTGGAAGTTACGTACAAGTTTGGAGAGGATATTGTGCTTGGATTCTGCCAGGAATTATTACCAGATTTAGGAGAGTTTTGGACAAAAACAGGGAAACGCGTAAAGGGAAAGAATGAAGAAAATATCCAAGTCTTTTGGCCGAAGAAAAGAAGAATTATTTTGGGAATTATTCGATATATCTGGAAGCTGTGGTGTTTATAAAGGCATACACGAGTAATAGGAGGGAGAGTCGAGACTTTTGGGGACGAACGGAGACAGAGAGGAGAAGAAATCAGAGCTGCAGGAATTATTGTTGCTGCTGCAGTTATCAAGAACACGAAGAACATTGGACCAACGGAGTCAGTCGCAGAGCAGTCTTATATTCTACAGCAGTTTTCATATATCGTTTCTGTAACAGTTGTTTGTAACGCTTATACAACGTTGCAAACTGTCCGAGTCATTAGTTTTCTCTTGTTTTTCACCCTTTTGAGCTATGAACACCTATTTTGAGCACGTGATTAATATGAGGAGCTAAACCCTTTTGCTGAGGCGACGGAGGAAGCTATTTTTCCAACAAAGATGTGGTAATATCTATTTAATTAATTTCTGCAATTCTTTTTATGATTATTTGCATTGAATCGAAATTGAAATAATGATTTTTGCTAACTCGTTGTGTTTTCACTTGATGGAGCATGCTTAGCTTAGGGCTCTTGATGTTCCATGCTTGAGATTAATAACTAGTATTTTGAAAATCTACTATTGGCAATATTTAAGAATCAATTGAATGTATGAATTGCATGATAATTATTAATATTGAATCACATAAAAGTTGGAAAATAGTGGAAACCTGAGTCTCAGTGCTTTTAATATTGATAACATCTTTGTTTGAGTTTGCTATAATTTTTAGTGAGTTTTCTAGTTTTATTTGAGTAAAAAAAAAAATCCTTCACAAGTTCGAGAATCGAATCACTTTATTTACCACTATCACAACACATCAATTTTTGTGATAGTGGTAAAAATTTGTCGTTCACTCGGACTTGTGTTTTTTCTTTAATTCTAACACCTGATTTTAGACTTAATGACAAAAGATGTTTAGCTCAGGTGTTTTTTCTTTAATTCTAACACCTGAGCTCTGTGCTTTTATGAATAGACTCTTTAGATGTTTCCATCTAATCAGATTGGTTCCTCAACTCCTACAACCAAAATGCTTCCATCCACTTAGATTGGTTAGTGCCATCCTTAATAAGCATAAATTTCTAGGCTCTGGAGTTAATTTATTGCAACTAAAAAGTTTCTCCCACTTATATAGTCTTTCAAATCAGGGTTTGCAATCAATGTTAGCTTGGTAACAAAGCATTCAATATTCACCGTTAGATGAAAACCTGATTGGATTCAAGCTAATATTTGTCAACCGTTGGATTGAAACCTTATTCTTCTTCACCATAACTAGTTCAAATGACTCAAATGAACTAGTTAGAGAGTTGTTCAATTTCTTAGATCTTATGTAACTACACAAGACACAATCGAAGAAAAAACGGTTTGATTCACTCGAATCGGTTCATGAACTTTATAGCCACGGTTTGCAAAAGCATTCCTTAGTTTATGTAAACATGAGTTCAAGAACAACCGATTTTAGATATAACCTACTCAAGTTCGCGGATCGGGTTCGCGGACTTAAGCTCACGGAAGGAGTTCACAAACTCCGGCGGAAATTCTCGGTCGAGAACTTCCGCCGGTTGGGCCATGGACTTGGCTCACGCCACATTCCGTTTCTCTTGATCAACAAAGTTCGTAAACTTTGGTTTAAGGAATAAGGACTTATACATATATGCGTTTCCACAACAATGTTTATATCCTACCAATGGTTATGTAATCTAAACTCTCATTTCAATCATTGAAACATTCTCAGAGGACGTTATATAGCCGTTATTCACAGACCATTTTTCGTCAAAGCAATTTTCAAAGTGATTGAAAGATAACATGACATTCGTCACTAGGTAAAGATGAATTTGGCTAAAGCGAAAGCTTACCAGCACATATTTCGAGAAATAGATAGGCGAGATAAACTCGGCTCGAAATAGCAAATGTGTATAATGAAAGTTTATATATCAAAACGACTTTTGTCTCATGAATAAGAGATAGAGTAAATAGACTTTTGAGTGATAGATAAGTTCAAGTGTCCACATACCTTTTATTCAATGAAGTTCCACCAGTTCCTTGAGTAGTCCTTCGTCTTATATGATGATTGCCATGGAGTCTTGAGCTCAACTACACTTTCTATCCTAGTCCGAGACCTTTAGCTATAATAGGCTAGAAATCAAGACTTATAGTTTTGATCACCAACATTGAAAAACATGCTTGAGATAGCAACGCATGCGAGTTCGAACGAGCAATGCTCTAACACACATATCTACTTGTAGGAATGTCTCAAGGAGAGATTGAATGTCTGGCTGATAGTGGAACCACCCATACTATCTTAAGAAATAGATAATTATTTGTTAACTTGACCTCTTATAGTACATTTGTGACTACGATGATTGGATCATCACAAGTTATAATTGGGCGAGGTAATGCTCAATTCATGTTGCCAAATGGCACGATGATTAAAGTCACAGAAGCTCTATATGCACCAAGAGCTAACCGCACCTTGCTAAGTGTCAAAGATATTTGCAATCGGTTATCATTTGGAAACTCACAGTGAAAATGGAATTGAATACATAAATTTTACCTCTAATAAATCTTTTGCAAATCGTGGCTATAATGTTCATGACTTGATTCGAGTGAATCAAAATCGATTTTTCTTCAATTGTGTCTTGTATACTTCTATGAGAATATAAACAATTGAACAACTCTAGAACTAGTTTCGTTTGAGTCATTTGAACTAGTTATGGTTAAGATGAATGAGTTTGATATGAAAGTGTTCATATGGCCAACTTCGGTTAACTATTGTTGAGTCAACAAGGTGTACACGTTTAGGTACGGTTACTCATATCAAAATGAAGGTATATTTCATCTGTGTATAACAAGCTAAGTTCGATCTAACGGTTGAAAGATATTAGCTTGAGTCTAATCAGGTTTTCATCTAACGGTGAATATTGAATGCTTTGTTACCAAGGTAACATTGATTGCAAACCCTGATTTGAAGACTATATAAAGGAGAACTCTAGCAACTGGGAAACCTAATCCCCACACCTCATGTGTGATACTAGTTGCGACTAGAGTCGATTCTCCTTTAACATTAGTTTTTTCACGAAACCCTGTAGGTTAATGACTTGAAGACTTCATTGGGATTGCGAAGCCAGACCCAACTATTTTCTCTGTAGTTGCGTGTTCTGATCTTGCTATTTCTATCGTATTGAGTACTATCTTCTCTAAGATTTGCTCGAGATTTATTCTCTGATAGGCAAGATAAAAAGTAGTTACAAACATCTTCGTCTCATCGTTTGTGATTCCACAATATCTTGTTTTGCTACCATACGATTAAGATTATTGTGAGGTGATTGATATTTCTAGGTTATTCTTCGGGAATATAAGTCTGGTATATCAATTGGTTCATGTACACCTTAATTTATCAAAAGACATAACAAAACTCATAGGTATATCTGTAGGAGACAGATTTATCTATTCATTAGACTTTTCTGTGTGAGACAGATTGGTTTATCAAGTCATCGACTTTGGGTCGTAGCAACTCTTAGTTGTGGGTGAGATCAGCTAAGGGAATCAAGTGCGCAGAATCCGGAGTGGTTCTAGAGGTGTAAGGAACGCGACTGTACCTTGATCAGTGTGATATTGGTTAGGGCTCAACTACATTCCAATCCGAAGTTAACTCTGAGTATGCTAGTGTCTGTAGCGGCTTAATACAGTGTGGTGTTCAAATCTGGACTAGGACCCGGGGTTTTTCTGCATTTGTGGTTTCCTCGTTCACAAAATTTCAGGTGTCTGTGTTATTTTTTTCCCGCATTATATTTGTTTATATAATTGAAATATCACATGTTGTGCGTAAGTTCAATCAATTGTGAATCCGACCTTTGGTTGTTGATTGAATTGATTGACACTTGGATATTGGTTTTTGATACCGTCCAAGTTGTTTCTTATATTAATCAGGATCACGGATTTCTATCTGTTTGATTTGCTGATTACATTAAGAAACAGAGATATAACTCTTGGATATATTTCTTGATTAAGCTCGCTTTATTAGTTGGTGCTCTCAGATTTATATTGGAGTTAGTCCATACAGATTGCTAAACGAAATATTGGGTGAGGTTGTTAGACTCCCGTTTTTTCAATTGGTATCAGAGCAGGCAAACACGTTTAAGATCTCATAAGTCTGTGTTTGTAGTAATCTGACTATATGGATGAGTAGTTTAGAAATTACCAGATGTTTTTCAAAGCTTGGATTCACCTGAGAGAACTGTCACACCTAGGTCAATATCTAAACATTCTCTTGATGTTTATGATTCAGATATTGATAGAGATGTTGATGAGGAAGTCTCAGAGTATGTTAAGCTATTGGATTCGGCGGAAAAGAAGAAGATGAAAACTTCTCATGTCACACCTTTTCTGACTAATCTCTGTCGTGCAAACAAGAAATTGAGAAGATGTTACGCAGGTGTTTATGTTTCGAATCGTTCTAACGAATCGACCCTCAAGGATTCTGAGGAAAACCTACGTATGAAGTCACCTGAATGTGATAATCTTTATCAAAAGTGTTTTTCGTTGGAAGAGAAACTGGCAGAATCTGAAGCAAGGATTAACTCTCAGCAAGCAAGTTTTGATGACAGAGAAAGCGCTTGTCTCGCTCGAGGAAAACGCCTTGAGGATGATTTAGCTGCTGCTCTTGATAATATCAAGATGTTGGAAGATGACTTAAAAAAGTTCAACACTAGTTCAAGCAAATTAACCACTATGCTAGGAGCAAGTAAAAATCATCGTGATACACGAGGATTGGGCTATAAGGGAATAAATGCTCCAAGTATTAGCAAAGTGGTAAAATTGGTCAAGGCTAGTGATTCTTCTCAACAAAAGGTTTCCACTTATGGAAAAAGTGAAATACCTTCACCGGCAGTTAAGGTTCGAACGAGCAAAGTATATCAACCTCCAAAGTCAGCACACATGGATCGAGGTAAGAACATTCCTTATGTTTGCCACTATTACGGAAATAAAGGTCACCTGGAAAGGAGGTGTCGTTTTCGAATAAGGAATGAGAAACTTCATGATGTTCTTGTTTGGGAATCACAAGAAGTTGTGAAACCAAGATCATATGTTAAGACTAATCCCCTTAACGTTACAGGTTGTAACTGTCCAACCTTTAGGAAAAGGAATCAATGCTGTGATAAACTGCATATAAACGTCATACGAATCCTTTTCACAATCGTAATAGTTATCAAAAGGATAACTTCGTAAAGATGAAGACAAGATCCTATGCTCCCAATTGGATAAAGACTAACTTGCAAAAGAATAGTCAATCCAATTCTCTTCCGAGAAATCTAGAAGAGAGTAATGGGAAGAAAGTTCATATTGTTCCTAAACGCACTCAGAAGTGGGTACCAAAGAAAGCCAATGATGCTTTGAGTGTGAAAAGGAATGATCCCCCAGAAAATTCCATGACTATGGAGAAGGCAATATTCATGATGTTGGAACTTAAAAATTTCATTGGAAAAATGGATTTGGATGTGGAAGGTTCTAAAAGCGATCTCTTTCATGATAATCCAAAAGTGAAACAGAATAAGCCAAAAACTATGGAGGGTGAAAATTCCATAGTTACGGAAAAGTTTGTTTCAGTCACTTGTGGTAAGCAAGACATTGTTCACCTCAACACAACTTGATTGTGTTGTAAGTGCATCCTCACCAAGGAACGCCCTGTAATGCATACGGTGAGGGAAGCACGAGAATTGGGGCGCACAGATTATGTTTGGTAAGGATGTAAAATTCGATTGGATTCCTCTAAAAAGGTATGTCTATATACTTGAGCAAGATTTATGTTTTTATTATTTGCTTAGAGTACTTATAATGATTCATGTACCTTGCTTATTGTTTATTTCTACCTAACTTGATTCGTGTTTAAGGTTCTTAAGTGTTTAGGTTTGAAAATAGTAGTTCGGGATGTTTGGACTTCTTGGTACACATATCAGGTATGCATACCATCATTTAAAATCAAAATCCAGGGATTTTAGTATGCAAACCCGTTTGCATACCGCTCCTGGTCACGAAAATTTGTTTGCAAACCCGTATGCATACTGGCCTGTAGACGTCGATATTCGATAAACTTATTTTGATCGTAACTTCTTCGTCCGAACTCGGAATGATCTCATTCTTTTTGAATTCTCTTCCTCTTTGAATTCATATTTACAAAATTGTCAAAGTGAATAAGCAAAACCCTAAAACTCATCTTTTCTTCTGTTCCTTCTCACCTTCACCGCCACCATCACTTTCTCCGTCCATAGCTCTCTGTCACTACCCCTGCAACCACCCAAAACAACCACCATCTCTTTTTCTCTATCTTTATATTTTTCTGAAGTGATCCATTGGCGACTGAATTGAACCAACAGAGAATTATTTAGGTCTCGACCATTCTCTTTTCAGTTCTCGTTTCCCTCCTTCATGCCGCTGCCCAGGGTCTCACTACTAGCCATGGTTCGTGTGGCTGTGGTTAAAGGGTTAGGGAAGGTATAAAAATCAGATAAGGAAGTGAAGAAAGTAGTGCAAATCTGTTGAGGAATTAGGTTTTGTTTGCTGTCTGAAATTTAGTGAAGAGGAATGCTTTCTGTCATCGATTTTGGATTATTAAGAGAAGAGATTATAGAATTCGAGTGGAAAAGGAGAGATGGGTACAAAATTTTAATAGATTTGGGTTGCAGTTTGATGCCGAGAATCCAGTGGAAGGAAGTGAACAAGTCGAAGCAAAGAAATGAGTTGCTGCCATTAGTTCTTTGTGATGAAGAAGTCTAAGTTGGGTTAACCGTCTATGTGTCTGATGAATGTTTATAGTCTTGGTTGTGTGTGAATTCAATATTTACATGGAAGGAGATATAGAAGAGCTTAGGCACAACAACAAGATGAAATATGTATCATCAGCATAACGCACATCACCTGCTTGTAAAAATGCCCTAACCACCAGTCCTTCACAGATTTAAGTCAATTGCCATCAGTTGTTTGGACCAGCCGTGCTTGAAGAGTAAAGACGTGATTTTTAAGCCAAGAGAAAGCAGAGTCTGGGTTGTATTTGGACTCAACATAACAACGAGAAATCATCGTAGAAGATGGAGTTTTGTTGCCATTAAATTCATGTTTGTAGCTGTTGATTGAGATAATGATGTATGTAATTAGGATTTTGTTTTTGGGATTAGTTATATGTAAAAATGATTGAGACAAGATGGGTATGGTTAATGTTTTCATACCAATCAGATGAATGTAATAATCATTGAGAGTGAGGCTTTGATCTTGGTGGAATCTTCACTAAGTTCATATTTCGTAAAGAGGAAGGGTACAATAATAACTTCATTTAATTTTAGATTTTATAAATAGTTTTAATAAATACTTAACAGATTTCAAGGTTTAACGTGGTCAACGTGGGTCAACGTCTGGTCCAAGTACCAAACGCAAAGGCTAGGTTAGACCAAACCCAGGTTTTGGTCAAAACCTGAGTACCAAAATCAAATAACCCTATTTTTTCCCGATTGAATATCATAATACTTACATCTGACGGATATGATGAGTGTGGTCCTTAACATTCATCAATAACCTTCTTAGAGTCTCAATGGCGTAGAAACTACTACCACGTTGACATGTTTTCATGTGGCATATTTTTATAACAATATGTCATAGTTCTTCTTGCACCATGGTATTCTAACTAATCATGTTCACAATTCTTCTTGCACCAGTGTGGCATATTTTTATAACAAGATGTTCACAGTTCTACTATAGACTATATGGTTAACAAAATAATATAATTAAATTATTTTGTTACTTGAGGCATGCAAATGGACTAATAGAATAATTATGTTGCAGATTGATTAATAAGTTTGATGCAACTTATGCAACGATTGAAAATGTTAGTAACCATGATCCAGAACGTGTCATTTTCTGTTGGAGAACCACAAAGTATTTTAGAAAAAATTAGAAAGTTTTAGTTTGTTTTTATTTTGCATTTGATATTTGAGACAACGAGAATACTATGTTAAGGCCTTCATGAAAAACACAAGACATTATTTATGACATGGCTCTAGTTTCAACCACAAAAAATTTACTTTGAAGATTGGGAATATACATGCTATCGAAATCCCTGATATGGATGCTTATTTATTGTATGTACAAGTGGTTCTTGCCAACAACGCTAGAACATCACATTGATAATTTTAATGTTACAATTGATTTTCAGTAGATGGAACTGAATAAAAGGTTTTCCGAGGATATTAAATTATTTTTTCTTAGCTCATGTTTGGATCCTCGATAATCTTTTTAAGTCATATAATGTTGATAATCTTTGTAGACTTGCTGAAAAGTTATATCGTCTTAGCTTCAGTCCACAAGAAAATATAATTTGAGAATTGAATTACAACATCATAGGCATGATGTAGTCGATCATCCAGAATTTAAGAACTTATAATGTTTTCCAGGTATGCTGACAACTAATGAAAACAAACAAGGGAGAAGAAGTTTATCCTATAGTTGACAGGTTGATTCGTCTTATATTAAGTCTTTTTGATACATGTGTATCTTCCTCTCTCCGGGAACTAGTGATCCTCAAGACGAATTGAGGATATAATTGTAATTTATGAAGAATTACTGATTTAAGGCAGTATTCTTATATAAGGAAATATTCCTAAACAAGGTAATATTCCTAGATAAGGAAATATACCTAGAAAAGGAATATTTCCTAGACAAGGTAATATTTCTAGATAAGGAAATATATACTTAGAAAAGGAATTATTCCTAGATAAGGAATATTCCAAGACAAGGTAATATTTCTAGATAAGTAAAATACCTAGAAAAGGAATTATTCCTAGATGAGGAAAGAAATTCCTAGAAGGTTTTGGAAACCGTTAAAGCTATAAATAGAGATGTTTAGCTCATAGCTAAGACAATCTAGAGTGTGTGGTTTTACCCCTAGAAAAGGAGGTTTAACACGCACACCTAGAGATAAGTTTGTGAGTAAATCAATTATTGTAAAAGCAAGCTTAGCAAAACAGTTTAAGGTTGATCCACTGTTTAGAGAGATTGTGAGCGTAACAAAGAGAGAATTGTAATAGTTTTCTTATTCATAATCTAGAGAAGATATTTTCTTCGAATCTGGTTTCTAGTATGTTCTATCTGTTTTCTAGTTTTTCGTCTATTATTATTCTGAATTCCGCCTCTATAATAATAGTCACCAAGGTACAGAGATCAATACGTATCACTTTTAATTTCTGCGGCAACTGCAAAACGATATTTTTCAACAATGTCATTTGTTAACCATCCCTTCGCAGCAAAATCGAAGAGTAATTTCTTAGAGATTGCATAAAGGTCCACATAGAAATCCTTTTTTGTACGAAAAGTCAGTGTAGCTACGATAGTAGACGAGTTTATTTCTCGGAAGGATCGCAGGGTACAACTAAAGTTGTAGTAGATATGGATTTAAATAATAATAGTTGATATTTTTTTTGTTAAAATATTTTGTTGTATATTTGTATAGTTATTGTCTATTACACACACATATATAAACCTTTTTTTTATGCATAATCTTATCTCGTGATTAATAAGTTATGCGTATTCAAAAGATTAGTAAAAATACAAATCCGTTTCATATTACCTTGGCAACAATGATGATGTTGTAGAACAAGGCCTTGTAAAAGTTGCAGGCTTCTCATATTATTATAGCAATTCTTCTGTTGATAAACTTTTTGCATACCCATATTTCTGTTTATTTATTCTCCAGGCTCACGAATAAGTATGAGTTTCTTAATTTCAGTGAAACCGATTGGATGCTTAATAAAAACATAATAGAAAGAGACTACGTTGGCTTCTAACCAAGTGAACAACATCCTTAGTCCTTACATATAAGATTACATAGGAGAAAGGTGTGAAAGTTACTTGTTATAATCTCAGAATCACATTGATTTCATATTCAGCTGAGCACAAGGTGTAGTTCATAATCTCAGCTTCACTTTTCTATGATAACTATTTAAGAAAAAATAGCCATTCACTGAGATTGTTCAGTGAAGTTTTTTCTTTAGCCTCATCCAATTTGAATTCCTAGATAGTTTCATCACTCATATATACTGATGTCTACTATGATTTTAGGAACTCTGAAAAAAAAAATCTCTTCAATTGAAATTCTAAAGTTTGTGTTGATTAAGAAGAATATAATATTTAATGAGTATTTTTATCCAGATCATGTAAACTTTGACGATTTCAAAAATAAATAAATTAAGAAACGTATTTCATTTATATGTTTGTTTAGTTTCTGTAAAATGATTAATCTAAAGAAAATGACAACTTGATACATATTCAAATACTATTGGAAATGGTTTTTAAACCAATAATATACAGAGGAAGATTCCGTTGACATTGTTATTCTCACATTAATTCACAATTACCTTTCAAAAAAAAAAAAATTATTCAGAATTCATATATTCATGTACTGTTTTGGTTATAATATTCTCATAAAGTTGATTCTTTTTTTTCCCTGTAATATGTCATTTTTATTCTGTTTTACATGCCTAACAAAAGTGAGTATTATCCGAGATGTAGAGTGCCATTCTGTTCCGCTTTGAAAATAAGTTGTTGAAAATCGAGTATAAGTTAAAATTGGTACACCATGATAGTTGGCAATTCAGAAAATACTAGTTTCGGATAGAAATGTAGAGTGGAAGAGAAGCAATATTACTAAAAAATTAAATATACTTAAATGCTAGTGGGCCTTCTACATAATTTTTTTGTTTGTTTGTGAATAAGGTATTTCATAAAACAGAAACTAGGCCTCAACCCTAATTGGCATTACAATAGAAGTAGAATCATCTAATATGGAACCTTGATTAAGTCTCCTAATATTAGATTTATCTACTAATAGATGATGCAAAATACAAGTAGGGGGAACCGTTTCCCAATCTAAAACAAAGTTTAAGGATCTAACAGATTTAGCCAAAGTATCTGCAACCATGTTTCATAGTCTAGGAACAAAGAAAAAACCCAAAAAGTTATCACACAGAGTTGCTTTTCTATGTGCTTCATCTAAACAAGCTTTGGCACGCCAAGAAATGTCTGCATTTTTCCCATGAAAGTTATTGAAAAGACTTTCACAATCTCCTTTAATACAAAAGTTCTTAATGTCCTTCTCTTTAGCCCAAATTGCTGCTTGCAATACTCCTATAGCTTCTGCTTCTTGGGGATCTGTGCTGGTTGACTGTCCTGCTCTTCCTCCTTCAACGTTTCCTGTATCATTTCTTAAGATTAAGGCATAACTGGAAGGTAAATTTTCCGAGATCCAAGCTGCATCTATGTTGATTTTTAGTGTATCCTTTTGCGGTGCTTGCCAAACAGGAGGTGGTGACTTCTTTAGAACCTTTTTTGACTTGTTAGAACTACAACTCTTTTCAGACCAAAAAGAAATATGCCCCTGGATTTCTAAGGCCAGACTAGTTGCAGGTTTAGATTTATTTGCAAAGGCTCTGTTGCATCTTTCCTTCCAAATAAACCACATTTTAGTAAGAATCAGTTCTAGAGAAATATCTTTTCTAGGGTTATGTAACCAATCTTTGCAAAGATCAAGAATTTTGCTAGAGGTATCTAAGTTTGGGGAAATTGGATTAGGTGCAGTGTTCCAAACTTCCTTAGCATAAGAACAGTGAAATAAAAGATGTTCATTTGTTTATATTTCTACTCCACACATGGTACAATGAGGATCAATGTCTTTAACCTTTTGTTGATGGTGGTTTTTAGCTTAGGGTTAAAATTGTAAAAACCTTGCATCTGATGTGACGTCACTCTGTAAGGAAACGGAGCCGTGAGTGTTAACCTCTCCACTGACATATTTATTGAGCCGTTCAATATATTTACATGAAATTTATCCAGACTGGCGCATGTAGCAACAATCCCAGATATTCTGTAAATTTTGGCACCTCGCCTGTATTCAATTAATATAAAGTTCTTTGAATGCTTTATGTGCTATATTCCCCGGATGAACCCTTAATGTTGATATGGCATGACAATTTGTGTTCACTCGTAGCAGAGTAGCACGAATTTCCAAATATCAAGGATAATGTCTTTGCATAAGGTATTCAATCAGAAAGCATTTTGCTCTCTGGCAATGAACTTGAAGAACTCTATGTCAACACATAGAATTCAATCAATTACCATGACTAATTTGCAAAAATTAGGGGTTTGCGCCTTGCGCAGTATATCAGACCTTGCTTGTCGAATTTAATCCTAGACAAACTAGGTAATTAATCCGCAATGGATTAGCAGGTGCAAATTCTTGCCTTGAATCAGAAAATAAGGAGTCGCAGGATAGGAGCAACAACAAAGGGACGCGTGGCCATGTCTTAGGCCAACAAGCGCCATTGGCTACGCCCCATCCTAAACCGGCCCCATCTCCCTCGACCAATTAGGTTGCTCTAAAGCCGTCACACTCACACCAGAAGTGTAGCCACGCCCATGCTTGGCCGGCCCCTCTCCTTTCTACCGACCAATCAGGTCACTTTAAAATGCGCCACGAGCACTAGAGGTGTGGCCGCGCCTTAAGTTTGGCCGGCCCCTTTTCTTGACCAATAAAGTCGCTCTAAACTCGCGACCATACATTAAAGGCCAAACGCACCCTGCCGCGCCACCATACTAACTGGAGAGCCAAACGCGCCATGCCGCAACAACATATTAATCGGCATGCCAACATGCCACTTTGCCGCAGTAACATGCCAACATGCCACTCTGCCGCAGTAACATGCCAATGTGCCACAAATGACGCCACTACGTGCTAATCCACTTTCTATTTGTGGCCAATGCCATAAAGGACTCCAATTAGGATTTCGTGATCGAAACAAAGACTTTTTAGCCGAAACCCTAATTTTTGGTCATAGTCCACAACATGCCACGAGCCACTTTAGCCTTGGCCATGCCGCCAAGCCCTAACCTTGGCCACGCCGCCAAATCCTATCCTTGGCCACGCCGCCAAGCCCTACTTTGGCCACGACGCCAAATCCTATCCTTGGTCACGCCGCCAAGCTCTAACTTTGGCCACGACGCCAAATCCTAGCCTTGGCCACGCCGCCAAGCCCTAACTTTGGCCACGACGCCAAATCCTAGCCTTGGCCATGCCGCCAAGCCCTAACTTTGGCCACGACGCCAAATCCTAGCCTTGGTCATGCCGCCAAGCCCTAACTTTGGCCACGATGCCAAATCCTAGCCTTGGCCATGCTGCCATGCCACAACGCCACAGACGCGGCTATGCCACCATGCCGTAGGCGCATGCCACTACGCCGCGGCTATGCCGTCATGCCATTACCAAGCACCAACAGAAGGTAGCCATAATCAACGGCTACCCTTCCTCATGAGATGCAATCTCAGCCATCCAAGTTCGCCACTGAACTGACAGACTTGTGGCAAGCTTCAGGCGACCAACTGCCTAAATCTAGTGGCCATGGCTACGCCGGGTGCCACTTACACCACCGTGCCACTAGCATGCACGGGCCATGCCACATTGCCATTGGCGTATGCCAAAACGCCACTGCGCCATTATCAGGCGCCAACACAAGGTAGCCATAATCAACGACTACCCTTCCTCATGAGATGCGATCTCAGCCATCGAAGTTCGCCACCGAACTAACAGACTTGTGGCAAGTTTTAGGTGACCGGCCAAGACGAGCCTAATAGCATCACATGCTATTTTCCTACGACAAGCCTCTTGATTTTAAATTGCCACACGTAGCAAAATGCTACATGTTTTCCACGAAAACACTTGAGACATCAAATATGTCACAAACTGGGGGATACTCATCAGGGTATTGGTCTGGCGGTTTACAGCGTGCGGCGTGCAATACGCCCGTTATAGGAAAGTGTCATGAAGTAGGACAATTAATGGCGTCAAGAAGTAACGGGTGTAAACGGATCCACTTCCTTCATCATGGAAGCATGTGTTTCTGGCGGTTATACGTTACTCCATTCTTCAACCACTCAATCGTTTCCACTTCCTACGAGACCAGGGTACGTTTTAATATGACTTGTATAAATAGGCTTCACATATTTTTACCAAAAACAAGTTTTTGGTCAGCAGCAACATAGTATCCAGAAATCACCAAGAACTGATAGGTTTTCACTCTGCAAGCCAGTTCCACTTTCTGATACAGGTCATAAAACAAGCCACATCTTCAGAATTAACCATTCTGGTCTCAACACTTTCTTCGCTTCCCTCCCTAAGACCAACCCTTCTCCTTCACTTTATGACCGAAGCAAGCCTAGAACGGCTATTTCTTGGTTTAGGCCAGGATTGTACAGATTGATCTCTCGAAACAAAAGTACTCCCGTGCAGTGCATTGTTTAGGGTTTAGATTCGTTTCTCATCCACACACCCAAAATTACCAAAACCAGCAGAAACAGTTTTCACCCACAAACAATTGGCGACCACAGTGGGAGATTAATATCTCGGTTGCAAATTCAACTCTCAATTCCATCATCCTACCAATAAAATGCAATGCTTCGAAGCACATCGTCCAAGAAAAGATGGATTCAGGATAATTACGTCTGGGGACTAGAGATTCTCCGCCTTACCGCGGATCGACATAAAGATGTTTCACAGAGACAATAAAGAATGACTCGGGACTTCTTGCGGCAAGGAGGGCGTCACATAAAGACTCGGATTCACTCCCTGAAGATTCAGTTTTGGTTAAAGACCCTAAAGTGAGTAAGCTTTGTCAGACAATGTTTACACGATCTATTGTTTGGGTTTTCACATTTGCAATGGAAGCCGATAACCCAATCAACCCAAGATTTCATATATTTCCTTTTCTCATGCAACATTCACGGTTTCACAATTTTCCCGAATGACTTTGCTACCTACATTCGCAATTCAGATTTTGACATATTGATTGATCAAAGGGACATTATTCCAAAATAATCCAAAAAATCTTATAAGAAACAAGCATCTATCAATCCAAAAACCGAAAAAACCAAACCATAAACTAGGCGTTTCTTTTGCCTTTCAAAAAAAAAAAAAAAAACCCTAAGAAAAGGAAGTTCAGAAAATAAAAACATTCAAGGAAAACTGCCTAACAACGACTCGTTGTTCTTGGAGAAAATGTCCTTCATGCTTTGAAGAGCCGCCTGTTTCAGCTTCAACTCCTGGGACAACTTCTCGACTTCTGCCTCATGTTGATTAATCAAATCCGCGGAAGGGCCATCAAACGCTTCAGCCTGCAGCCTTTGGATCTCGAAAAATCCCTCACAGAGGAGGCGTTAAACTCAAAGTTTACACACATATCCCGATGGAATTCCCAGCTTTTGACTACATCTCCAGAAACAGTGTGTCCAGTCATGCCGCACATGTCATGGATTAAAGATAAGGTTTCCTTCACACGCTTAACCAATGCAAAGCGACTATCAACCTTCGTGGTCGTGGCGATGTGCCCATACCTTTTCCATATCTTGGTATATAGCTCTGCATACTTCGCTGGAACACTGAATCCTACAATCAACACGTGACCCTCAAAAGGAGCCTCAAATGGAGGATCGAAAATGACACCTGCGGCTGGATGTACGGCTAGCAAAGATTCTTTGGGAGCAATCACGCCCGTTGTCACGACATCGTTTTCCGCCATTGGAGACACAACAACATCTTCATGATGATCAACCTCCATCTCCAGATTACCAGCGAGTACGGTTTCCATGACTGGAGATACTGTTACACCTTCATTGCCGTGGATCTCCATCTCAGAGTTATTTTCAGAAGCAGCCTCTTCCTGTAAATATCACCAATTGAGCATTTATTCGGTATAAATAAATAATTCAAGAGAAAAAGTGTGGAAAACTCACCGACTCATTTGTGGGCCCACTGGAAGAAGACTCGCTGTTATATTCAGAAGTGCTCCTCTCGTCACCAGATCTCGAGCTTTCTTCCTCTTCGGATTCTTCTTCAAGAGATTCAGTCTCGTCGCCTCCTTTCTCAAGAGGCGCCGTGTTTTGGCCGTGGGCAAGTCTGGCAAAGACATTCGAGTTTCCGAGACCCTGAGTCAAAAAGGAAAAAGAGTCAGCAGCGAAATAGAGAATCTACGGGATTCGAACAAGCCAAAAAGAAAATTATACGTACTTGCATATTGAAAGAACTGAAAGTCACAAGGGCCGTCGAATCCGATTGGAAGCCACCTGCACAATTTTTCGACCTTTGCTCCTTTTTCTGGGGACTGTCTGCATCCGAGATAGAGGATTTTCGCTTTCCCGAAGGAAGCTGTTTCAAAAATTTATGCTTTGCTAGAACCGCAGAGGAAGGTTTTCCACGTGGCTTGGTAACAACATCCTGCACGAACTGATGAATGGCGAGAAACTCATCTTGCCAGAAGATGTTATATTCGGGAGTCGTGACAGGTTTTTGTTCGGAGAGCAAGAAGGGAAGACTTTTACCCGGTGAAAAAATGTTGTAATCAAGAATGGTGGGTAGCAATTCATCTGGAGCTGTCAGTGGGCGACAGAATGGGACTCCCTGATCAAAGCCCATATGTCGAGCAACCCTGTCAATGTTATAAGGGACTACTCCACAAGATCCTCTGAAAAAAGATGGCACATACCTGGGTATGCAGCTTCGCAAGAACACAGTTTCTCCAATGCTCATATTCCCGTCAGCAGAATGCAATATCACCTTCGGTGCGGAAGAAAAAGTGTGTGGTTGAACTATAGAGGCGTGGACCGGAGACCAAGGACGAAAGTTAACTTCATGCGCGTTGTCAAGAAAATCAATGAGATTTGAACCAGGTCTTGGACGCCTCTCCAACCAACGGAGTATCCTAGAACCACCATATGTATCAAGAAATGAGGTTTTCGGGTTAGGAGCGTAATTTTTGAAATGCTCCCACAACCATGCTTGGAGAAAGGCGACATGGATATACGAGTCTACATTCATATACCCATTAGAGATGTACATGTCTGCTACTAAGTGATCCAGATGGGTGTACAAAGAGCCAGGAAACAAACTGCCGATGGGAAGAGCAACGCCTTTCGCTAGTTTGATAGCAAATTTGATGAGCTTCTGCCTTATTTCCTTCTTGCCAGAGCCATCATCAAAAACGTCTCTGGATAGCCACAGAAATAAAAATTCAGCAACATGGAGTGTATCATCCAGTACTTGATCCGACTCCGGATCATCAGGGAACCACTCAGACACCCACCAGTTATAGAAATACTGTTCCTCATAATTCTTTCGAGCATATCCTGCTGCTTTCGTAACCAAAGTGGCATGTATTTCTTCTTCTTCCTCAGACAAGACAACGTCAAGTTTCCCAATTATTGGAAGACTCAACAGAACGGTCACGCTTTCCAAGGAAATAGTCATCTCACCTCATCTACATATAGCCGTGTGAGTTTCCGGACACCATCTGGAGATGAAAGTAATCAAGCCTGCAGCGTCTTTCCTGATTTGAAGTGTTGCAGAAGCCATGACAGCATTCACGATTTGCGCCCAAGTCAGATTAGCTCTTACATGGTCTCGGCTCATCATGAATTTCATCCATTTCTCATAAGAGCGCAATGGACTATGATAGATTTTGAAGTCTATGGGAGAAGCCAGATACTCTTTCTTATGAAGGCAAAACCTCATTATACGCCCTGGATAGACTGGTGAGACTTCTCCATCATTCTCTGAATTAGTCAGAAGAGTTGCCACAAATTTGGGATGGGTCCTTGTAATTGTAGCAGACATCGTAAAGAACTCATCATCTGTGTTTGGCTTGGAGTTGTTAGCACTTCTCGGTGCGGCGGCAGAACTGCTTTCAGGTGACATCTTAACAAAATTCCTTATACTATTTCCACTTTCGAGGTAACTACAACAAAGCAAAACAAAAGTTACTACTTTGAAGAGAAACATACATGGAGATTTTTTCAGGATCTGGGTACAATAATCAAGACCTAACAACAAATTTTTTACGGGAAGATTTTCCTTTGGCCACATATCATGGCACTCACGGCTAATAGGAATGGGGACTGATGCCTGCTCAATGGGATACATGTGATATCGCGGGAGATATGCTCTTGGCCAAAACTAGACAATGCCGCGGGGAACATGTAAAGCCGCGGGAAGTTTGCCCTCGGCCAAGATATGCTTGGCCACGGGAATTGTGCTCATGGACAAAATGAAACCATACATCTAGGTTTTGATGGAGAAAAGAGCAAACGAAGTCGCCCGCCCATACATGCTTACTTAACACAATAATTGGTTTCGTTGTTGTGGCTAACGCTACTACAATACTACCAGCAAAGAGGAATCATTCATATTGAAGTATTTTTACAAGTTCATGGAGGTCGTGCCTATGGCTAGGGTTTAGACCAACATGGAGGAGCAAACAAAGGAAGAAACGTTGGAATACATACCCGAAATATGCTTGCTTCCTCTTGATGCCTTTTTCCTTCCGATTGACTGGCTCACGATAGACGCACCTTGCTGCCAATATGAAGACGCACGAACAAAGCCAACGATACAAAAAAAAAAAAAAAAAAAAAAGTTAGGCAACGCCTTTCATATGCAAAGTGCTTTTGGAGTTTGAGTAGGAGGAGGTTTCCTTTTTGGGCCATGCGCTGAAGAAGGCAGCTGGGCCCACAGAGGCACCGCTCCATGGCGCCAACAGTCCACGGCCAAGACAGTGCCAACAGCCCGCGTCCAAGCCAGTATCCATCTCTTTCGTTCCGCATCCAAGCCAGAAACACCATGCCCGTGCCAAAGTCCGCGTACCAAGCAAGCCAGCGCCAACGCTCCATGGATCCATCCTCACTTGCTCCACAGCCAAAGCAGCGCCATCTTCACCGTTCAAAGTAGCGCCATCTCTGCTTGCTCCTAGCCAGCTAAGAGACAATTCCCACCATTCCAAACCCGCGCCATCAGTCCGTGGCCAAACCAACGCCAATAGTCCACGCCTTAACCGACAACACCATTGATCATGCCCTAGCCAGCCAAAGCGGCGCCATCTACCTTTTCTAGCCAGCCAGCGCCCGTTCCGCGGACCAAGTTGCAGTTCCACCTCTGCCGATCAGTAGCCAAAGCTGCAGCGCTAATGCCAACACCCCATGGCCAATCCGAATTTATGCAAAACCGCCAATGCAAGGATCACAAATTCTTCATACCTCCTGAAAAAGGTTAGCCAAATCTTCTTGACAGACTTGCCGTTTCGATGTTATCCTTGTCTGTCACCATCTCATGCTTAACCCGCAACAATGCCACTGTTCCGAGCTAAACAGGGGACTTAATGTTGATGGTGGTTTTTAGCTTAAGGTTAAAATTTTAAAAACTTTGCATTTGATGTGATGTCACTCTGTAAGGAAACGGAGTCGTGAGTGTTAACCTCTCCACCGATATATTTATTGATCCGTTCAATATATTTACATGAAATTTATCCAGACTGGCGCGTGTAGCAACAATCCCAGATATTCTGTAAATTTTGGCACCTCGCCTGTATTCAATTAATATAAACTTCTTTGAATGCTTTATGTGCTATGTTGCCCGGCTGAACCCTTAATGTTGATATGGCATGACAATTTGTGTTCACTCGCAGCACAATATCACGAATTTCCAAATATCAAGGATAAGGTCTTTGCATAATGTATTCAATCAGAAAGCATGTTGCTCTCTGGCAATGAACTTGAAGAACTCTATGTCAACACATAGAGTTCAATCAATTATCCTGACTAATTTGCAAAAATTAGGGTTTTGCGCCTTGCGCAGTATATCAGACCTTGCTTGTCGAATTTAAGCCTAGACAAACTAGGTAATTAATCCGCCATGGATTAGCAGGTGCAAAATCTTGCCCAGAATCAGAAAACAAGGAGCCGCGGGATAGGAGCAGCAACAAAGGGAGGCGTGGCCATGCCTTAGGCCAACCAGCGCCATTGGCCACGCCCCATCCTAAACCGGCCCCATCTCCCTCGACCAATCAGGTTGCTCTAAAGCCGCCACACTCACACCAGAAGTGTAGCCACGCCATGCTTGGCCGGCCCCTCTCCTTCCTACCGACCAATCAGGTCACTTTAAAATGCACCACGAGCACTAGAGGTGTGGCCGCGCCTTATGTTTGGCCGACCCCTTTTCTTGACCAATCAAGTCGCTCTAAACTCGCCACCATACATTAAACGCCAAACGCACCCTGCCGCGCCACTATATTAACTGGCAAGCCAAACGCGCCCTGCCGCAACAACATATTAATTGGCATGCCAACATGCCACTATGCCGCAGTAACATGCCAATATGCCACTCTGCCGCAGTAACATGCCAATGTGCCACAAATGACGCCACTACGTGCTAATCCACATTCTATTCGTGACCAATGCCATAACGGAATCCAATTAGGATTTCGTGATCGAAACAAAGACTTTTTAGCTGAAACCCTAATTTTTGGTCATAGTCCACAATATGCCACGAGCCACTTTAGCCTTGGCCATGCCGCCAATCCCTAACCTTGGCCACGACGCCAAATCCTAGCCTTGGCCACGCCGCCAAGCCCTAACTTTGGCCATGACGCCAAATCCTAGCCTTGGCCACGCCACCAAGCCCTAACTTTGGCCACGACGCCAAATCCTAGCCTTGGCCACGGCGCCAAGCCCTAACTTTGGCCATGGCGCCAAATATTAGCCTTGGCCACGCTGCCAAGCCCTAACTTTGGCCACGGTGCCAATCCCTAACTTTGGCCATGGCGCCAAATCCTAGCCTTGGCCACGCCGCCAAGCCACAGGCGTGGCCATGCCACAATGCCACAGACGCGGCTATGCCACCATACCGTAGGCGCATGCCACTATGCCGCGGCTATGTCGTTGTGCCATTACCAGGCGCCAACAGAAGGTAGCCATAATCAACGGCTACCCTTCCTCATGAGATGCAATCTCATCCATCCAAGTTCGCCACTGAACTGACAGATTTGTGGCAAGCTTCGGGCGACCAACTGCCTAAATCTAGTGGCCATGGCTACGCCATGCGCCACTTACACCACTGTGCCACTAGCATGCACAGGCCATGCCACATTGCCATTGGCGTACGCCAAAACGCCACTGCGCCATTATCAGGCGCCAACACAAGGTAGCCATAATCAACGGCTACCCTTCCTCATGAGATGCGATCTCAGCCATTAGGTGACCGGCCAAGACGAGCCTAATAGCATCATATGCTATTTTCCTACGGCAAGCCTCTTGATTTTAAATTGCCACACGTAGCAAAATGCTACATGTTTTCCACGAAAACACTTGAGACATCAAATATGTCACTGGGGGATACTCATCAGGGTATTGGTCTGGCGGTTTACAGCTTGCGGCGTGCAATACGCCCGTTATAGGAAAGTGTCATGAAGTAGGACAATTAATGGCGGCAAGAAGTAACAGGTGTAAACGGATCCACTTCCTTCATCATGGAAGCATGGGTTTCTGGCGGTTATACGTTACTGCATTCTTCAACCACTAAATCGTTTCCACTTCCTACGAGACCAGGGTACGTTTTAATATGACTTGTATAAATAGGCTTCACATATTTCTACCAAAAATAAGTTTTTGGTCAGCAGCAACATAGTATCCAGAAATCACCAAGAATTGATAGCTTTTCACTCTGCAAGCCAGTTCCACATTCTGATACAGGTCATAAAACAAGCCACATCTTCAGAATTAACCATTCTGGTCTCAACACTTTCTTCGCTTCCCTCCCTAAGACCAACCCTTCTCCTTCACTTTGTGACCGAAGCAAGCCTGGAACGGTTATTTCTTGGTTTAGGCCAGGATTGTACAGATTGATCTCTCGAAACAAAAGTACTCCCGTGCAGTGCATTGTTTAGGGTTTAGATTTGTTTCTCATCCACACACCCAAAATTACCAAAACCAGCAGAAACAGTTTTCACCCATAAAAACCTTTCCATACAATTTAGCATTAGTAGACAGAGCATTTTGTAAGCATTTCCAAAAAAACAGTTTGATTCTTTGAGAGATGTTCAATTTTCACATAGATTTCCAAAAAGATTCAGGCAAGGATAGACTGATAATGTATGTTCCTGTTTCATTCAATTTATCATATAGAGATTTAACTGTGTATTCCCCTGATCTAGTTAAGGTTCATCTAAGCTGGTATTTTTTAAGAGTTTGGTCATTGATTCTAAAAAGATAAATGTTGCAAATCTTATGCGCAATGTCAGTAGAAAAGATAAAGTTAACTAGAGTTTGGTTCCAAGAGCAAGTGTCGGGATTGATTAAATCTACAACTAAAGAAACAAAGTTATTATTAGGAATATTCAGATTGGCTAGAGTAGTATTTAACCCCGGTACCCAATTATCATTCCAGATACTTATGTCTTGTCCATTTCCTACTTCTCAAACACTATATTTTTGAATAAGAGTTATCCCCTGACTAATGCAATTCCAAGTCTATGAACAGTTAGCTGTAGGCTTGGCTCTAAGAGGGGATTTAGATCTAAAGTATTTGGAGCCCATCATTTTTTCCCAAAGAGAATCTGGTACTTTAACTAACCTCCAAGCTACCTTTGCTATCATTGCTAGATTAAACCTACGAGCATCTCTAAACCCTAGTCCTCCTTTCTGTATTGGTTTACATAGGTTTGGCCAGGCTTTAGGATAATATCCCTTTCCCCCCATAGTCTTTTCCCCACCAGAAGTCTCTTTGAATAGCATTAATTTTTTTAGTTATCTGTTTTGGCATTATAAAACACCACATTTGGTAAGAGGGAATATTGGACACAACAACTCTATTTAGAATTGACCTACTGGGTTATGAAAGAACTAAGCCTTTCCAATATTTGGATTAAAATCCCATTCTTTCAAGAACTGGAGCAAAGGTTTTTATTTTTGAACTTTCCATAAAGAGAGGAGCTCCTAGATAAGGGTATTTAAGGTTAATATGTTTAATTTTTAAGAGTTTGGACATCATCCTCGGATGTTTGGGTTCCACCTTTTTACTAAAGAAAACTCTTGGTTTTCAAAATTGATGAGTTGACCTGAGGCTTTACTAAAGGTTGTTATGGTTTCTAGTAAATTTCTACACTCCACTAGATCAGCTTTAACAAGCAATAGACAGTCATCTGCAAAGAAAAGATGTGAAATTGGTTCACTTTTCGGGGTTATCTTGACCCCATGTAATACTTTTTGGTTTTCTTGGGAAAGGAGAAGCCTAGAAAATATTTCCATGCATATAATAAAAAGGTACGGGGAAAGAGGATCTCCTTGTCGAAGACCTCTCGAAGGCTTAAAGGATTCTCCTGGAGTTCCATTTAGCAGCACATAGATAGAAGTGGTAGAGATACATTTCTCTATGAGCAGACAAACATCTTCATTAAAGCCAAAAGTTTTCAAAGCAGTAAGAAGAAAATTCCAATTAACTCTATCAACGGCTTTAGACATATCTATTTTTATTCCCAAACCACCATGTTCTAACTTTTTTCTTTTTAAAGGAATGAATAATTTCATGCGCCACTATGATATTATCAGAAATTTGTCTAGAGGATAAAAAAGCAAATTGAAAGGGAGAAATTATTTTTTCTAAGAAAGGTTTTATTCTGTTAGCTAAATTTTTTGCAATCACTTTATAAACTATATTGCAGAGCCCTATAGGCCTGAACTGACTAGGATCTTATGGTTGTTTAACTTTAGGAATAAAAAAAAAGATGAGTTTTGTTTATTTCTGGGTGCATAACCTTATTAACAAAGAAGTTTTGGACAGTGGATATAACTTGGGAGCCAACAATATCCCAGTTATGGATAAAACAACTAACATGGAAGCTATCAAGGCCAGGAGATTTATTAGGTTTCATATTTTTCAGGACTAAGAGAATCTCAGCACTAGAAGGAGGAGTCAGGATGCTGGAATTATCCAAAGATGAAATTACAGGGAGATATTATTAAAGATAGGATCATTTACAGTTGGATCAGTTACACTTTCAGTGAAAAGCTCTTTAAAATAGTTGGTAAAAATTTGACTTATCTCATTTCTATTTCTAGTAGCTACATTCTGATCATTTAACATACTTTCAATGTTGTTCCATTTTCGTCTTCGTAGGGTAATCGTGTAAAAGTACTTTGATTTCTTTCCCCTAACTCTATTATATTATCCCTAGATTGTTGTTTAGCTATTGCTTCCTGAGTGTCATAAAGGGATTCTAGTTCCAATAATTTCTCTTTTGATCTTTTTTGTTGATATGCAGTTTGTCTTTCCGCCTTTATTCTTTCAATCTCTCTTAAGAGTCTATTTATTTTCTTAGCAGGGAAGCCAAAAATGTTCTTTTTTCAATCAAGCAAGTTAACACCTAGAGACTTTAGGTTTAAAGTCAGTCTTTGAGGAGCCTCCTCAACACTTCAGTTCTTCCAAGTTTCTTTTATAATTTGCATGCATGAACTTTCTTTTAACCAAGTATCATAAAATTTAAAAATCCAATCTGACTTAGTTAAGTTATTATCTAGATTAAGAAGTATAGGACAATTGGTCTGAACCAATAGCTACAAGATGAGTAAGAGTTGGGAATCTGGGAATGCCAATCAGCATTGATAACAGTTCTATATAATCTTTCTTGAATATTTTGGTTGCCTTCTCTATGATTATCCCAAGTAAAGTCATACCCTGAAAATCCTAGATCATATAGACCATCTCTTTCAAGGATTTTATAATAATATTCACTATTAGACTTGTTAAATGGTAGACCTCCTTGTTTTTCCCCTTGACTAAAAATCATATTGAAGTCTCCTATAAAAATCCAAGGCATATTTCTAAGAATTATTTGTGCACTTATTTCTTCTAAAAAGTCCCAAGCTATGTTTCTGTTTGAGGGATATGGGCTGCCATAAAAAAAGGTTAAGACCCATTGCTTTGTATCAAAAGAAAAGTTTATAATTATGTTAATCATATTGGCATTCCATTGAACTATTTCAAAATGGAAACCATCAATCCAAGCCACTATTGGACCGCCTGCCAATCATATGAGTCCACTATATGGTAATTAGGGTAGGAGTATACTAGTGATTTAACTAAGTTCCTCTAGTTTTTTGTCTCAGAGAGGAAAGAACTTCAGGCTTTTCCTTGCTTATAAGATTCTTTAGATGGTTTTGGGTTAATGGGTTTATACATCCCTGAACATCCCAAGCCAGGATTTGCATTGTTCTTAGATTAAATTAGTAATTATGCAATACAAGTTGAGGAGATGATCAAGAGTAAATCAAGATTGTAAAGTTGCAAACAATGTTTCTAGTTAAGTCTCTACACCTAAAAGTAAAAGAAACACAGCAGAGGAAAAATTGACAGTATTTAATTAAAATTAATTCAGAATTGGGGAGAATACATGTGTCTCTTCCTTATGCTTTTATGGATAGGATAGGGAGAAGGATAAACGTAAGTATGGTTCTTTTCCATTGAGGCGTTCTTTTAAGTTCGATCTGTATTGATCAATCGAGGGGGATTTCCCAAATTCCGTAGAGATAGGGTAGTATTTTCGAAGCAAAAAAATAGAATAAATTCAGGAGCTGAAATTTGAAACTAGATTCAAAATGCAATTTAGGTGATATAGAGATGCATATGTTTAGGCCAGAAGGAAGGGTTGAGACCAGAGGATATGGATAAGGGATGAAATAGATGAAATTGAAAGAGGGGCTTCAAAAGACTCCCTAGAGATCTCATAAGAAGAGATAGGAGAAAAAAGTTCAAAGAGAGAGGAAGATGGCCTTGGTCTAATTAAAATCGGGTTAGAGATATCCTAGAGGAGACCCGTAGCTGGGAACAGATCTGACTCACCAGATTGGGTCGTGTCAATAACTCAATAAATTTCAGAAATGATAGAGCGATCTGACTCCGAATTAGTGACGGCAGAAGAATCATAATTTTAGTTAAAATGGAAAGGTACTTTTTCCTAGGATGCTATTAGAACCTGGCTAAATTGGGGCCTATACCACTTAATTGGGGCCTATAGCTAGATGACAAAAAAGGTCCCTTCTAGAAGTTTTTGAGGCTTTAATTGGAAACACTAGAAATCACTTCACACCACCCCTTATCGAAATAATTACCAAACTACCTATTTTACCCCTGATTAATTAGCACTAATTAATCATATTAGGGGTTAATTTTTTTTTGGATGTGAGATTAACTAATGTTAGAGGGTTCATCAAAACATCAACATTTTGATTTTTTTTTCGTAAAAGTTACACAGAATCGGTTTACGTTCATTCACTTGTAAACCGATTCTGGATTGGTGTTTAGAATTACCAGAGGACATCCAGAATCGGTTTACTTTGACATGTTTTATAATCCGATTATGGGAATCGGATTTTTTTAATGACATATATAAACCGATTGTTTCCTTTCATTACCAATTTTCATTCATCGCATTATTATTGTAGGATGCATTTAGCACATGCATCAAGCCTTTAAACCCCTAGGCGACCCTAGTGGACGAGTTATAGTCTCGTGAGGGTTTACATAGAGGTCTACCCACAAAACCTATACAAAAACTTCTAAATCCATCAATATTCCTTCGACGAAGACGATACCGCATCCAAGTAGTCCGGGTTATCCTCCGGGATTCTATCTGCCAAGAAGTGATAGCTTGCATCGAATGCGAATGCTTCCCCCCTTTACCTCCAAGTAGCGCGCTTTCACGAATTCGTGCTACAAAAACACAAAAACAAACTTACATTTGTTAGTGGTGTTTCAATGGAAGATAAAACAACACGGGTCACGTAAAATAAACCACAAAATTACTTACAAATTGTGCAATGGACAAGGTGAAGGGGCGAGTGTTAAAAATCCGAGGTTGGAGAGCTAAAAAAGCAAGTATCGCATTTTCTATGACTAGGTGCCTATCGTGCACTTGTTGAACACTTCTTGCGTTAGGATTCCCAAAATCTTGGCTAAATGTGTTGTGTACCCTAGCCCAAAAGGTTACGGAATCCACCCTTTCGGAGGATTGACGTATAAGTCGTTTTTCCGCATACCAAGCTTTGGTGATTGAGAAATCTTCGACGGAGTCGAATGATGCCATTTCTTGTATGTATATGTATGAAATGAGTAGTTGTGGAGTATATGGAGTGAGGGGGAATAAAATGATCAATTTTGGGGCAAATGGGGTCCAAGGGTGAGGTCTCTATTTATAGAGAAAGTCCCAAACGGCTATTTTTTTGAAAAACGTGTAATAATTTGAAATAATCGGTCTTTTATAAGGACTATAAAATCCGATTATGTTTATATGCCACAAGGAATCGGTCTTTCTTGCGACCAAAGTAAACCGATTAGAGTCATTTTAAATTTTGAATTTTCACCGATACTAATCTGTTTATATATTTCCATATGTGATCCGATTCTATACTATAACATCCAGAAAGATTGGCCTGCATAATCGGTTTATATATTTCCATATGTGATCTGATTCTATACTATAACATCCAGAAAGTTTGGCCTGCATAATCGGTTTATATATTTCCATATGTGATCCGATTCAATAACATCCAGAAAGATTGGCCTGCATAATCGGTTTATAAAGACATATCGAGTAAACCGATTCTTGACATGTCAGGCTAGAATTGTAGAGCAACACATAATTATAATTAAAGCTTCAAGTTCATCAAGTTCAACACAGATATCATCCAAAATAAAAACCTTAAAATAACCACAAGTCTTGTAAACTTAAACACAAGAACTTAAACAGCAGGAGCACCGGCACCAGCATCACCACCATCAGCAGGAGCACCAGCACCAACATCACTATCATCAGCAGGAGCAGCATCACCAGCATCACCACCATCAGGAGTAGCAGCTTGTGCTTCATCCATTAGTTCCCACATATCTTACATTTCTGCATGGACCTCCCTCCCAGATGAAATCATGTTTCTCCTCATCCTGGCAAAGGTGATGACCTCAATAAGCTCTTCAAGTGAAAGCTTATCAATCAATGCCAGGGCTTGTTCAAGCCGGGTTTCAGCTCCGAATGCAAACTTGCATAGGCTCCTCACCGGCACTCTTTGTTGTTGCCTCAAGATATCCTCCACGGTTAAATTGCGATTGTAGAATGGTAGGTGTCCGAAGTCCATTCTACACAAAAAAATAAACAAAAATCAAGTTAAAAATCGATACATAAAGAAATATATGTAACCCGATTCTGAAAGAAAGATTGAAAGACTATATTAATCGGATTATACATATTACATGTATAAACCGATTCTGGCATATAAACACAATCGGATAATGTTAATCCTAATGTAAACCGATTACTGTGCATGATCTTCATGGTCGAAAAAAATCCAGAATCGGTTTAAAAATCGATATGTCAATAAAAACCGATTCTGGGTATAATCAGAGTTTTGATTTGTCAAAAACGCTGATTTAAAGATGTAAATCAATAAGATAAGAAGATGGGTTGATGGAGATTTACCTTCTTCTTGGTTGGATCGAAGATCGTCGGAGTAGAGGATGAAAAAAAAAATTTGATTAGGGTTTTGAGAATTTGGAAAGTTTATGATAAAAATGGAAAGATTTTTTAGGTTTAGGTTTTTTTGATTTTGGATTTACTGAAAATAGAAAGATTAGAATTTATATTAGTGAGTTTTAGAAATTAATGTGGGGGTAAATTAGTATTTTTTACAAGGTTTGGGTGCCTAGAGTAATTTGGGGTGTCAGAAGGAAAAACCTATAGGCCCCAATTAAGTGGTATAGGCCCCAATTTAGCCAGGTATTAGAAGCTAAGGTTGAAGGAGAAAGAAAACAGTGCGGACACTACAAACTACACTAATGTATTAAGTTTTGTTTTAACAATGTAAAGATATTAAACAAAGATGAAATTTGTATTATCTAAGGTCGGACCCGTGAGTAGACAGAGATTAAGATATAAATTGGTTACTTAAAAAACGACCCTCCTACAGCCGGGAAAGCAAGGGCTTGTCCAAACACGACGTGGCACAATCCGAATGGTAGAGAGGGAAACGACTCTAGCATTGGGATTGGTAGTGGGGTGGAGAGGGTAGTGATCAACGGCCAGGATCCATTGTCCCATATGTGGACAATAACAGTTGTCCCGGATATAGAGTTTTCCCTTAAAAAAATGTGCTCCAAATCCAATAGATGATCAACAGATTCAAATGTTCAAGAAAACATAGAAGGTACGACGGTTTAAGCGTTGATAAGAGCCCAAAAGGGACTACTCAAGATTTTTGGAAAGAGGGACATAATTTTTTTGGTCAAGTCTCAAAAATGGATTATGATTAATTATAATTCTTAGAATCTAGGGAATAAAAAGTGTAGAATGATTTAAATTCCTATCATATACTCCCTCCGTCCTAGTTTACTTGCTTAAATTGAGGATTTTTTTTGTCCTAATTTATTTGCTAGGTTTCATATTTTTCCCCATTTTATCATAATCTACCCCTATGTTGGAATCACGTGATTCATGTCATGGTATTGAGAATTGTGTAATTCTATTTCCTATACACAATCTTAAATAGTCCTCTCTCTCTATATCCTTTATTCTCTTGAGTTAAGATTTCTCTTTTTTTTTTTTTTTTGAATTCTCCAAGGAAAGACCAAAAAACTAGATATGTAAAAACTATGTATCTTAAATACTAGCTTGGGGTAGTTTTGGAAAAAAAAATTTATCTCTCAGCTTCCTTAATCTTTGTGCAAAAACCAATTTAGGCAAGTAAACTAGGACGAAGGGAGTAAGATAGAAGAGAGGTTATGTTGCCAAGATTTTTAAGAATCCTGTTTTGAGGCATACTAAATGCTTACCCTAATTAGTTTAGGTTGATAAGGGTGTCTAAAACTAGTTAAATTACTAAGATAATCTTGATTAATTTAATAATTTATTTACTTACTTATTTATCAATTTATTTATTTTTTTGTTTAAATTTTTGTTTTTTTTTTCTTAATTATTTTTCTTCTCTTCTCTCTTCTTTACTCCAACCGACGCTAACCCGACTACAATTTTCATCATCTTCGACTAAATATATAGGCTCCAATCGTTTTTCTAATATGCAATTTAATTAGTGAAAAAGAAGAAGAAGAAGTTGAAGTAGAAATCGAATTGAATGAAGTTGGAAAGCAAAATACAGATCCTCACTGCAAGGAAATGTACAATAAAAAAAATACCCAAAAACCAATATCTTATTTTCTTGTGTTTGATTGATAGATTAGGTTTAAATTTGAAAAAACTAGGGTTTTAGGGCAGTTACAAATTATCAAGTGTTTAGCCGATCTTCACTTGATGAAGAATTATTACAATTGAAACGAATTATCAGCCGAACTACGCATTATTCTTCATTTTCTGAAAGTGCTGATGAACAGTTCGGTTGATAGTTAAACAAGTGTTCAGTCGATCTTCACTTGATGAAGAACAATTCTAAGTTCGGCTATCCTATTTTTCGCTCGAGTCAGTCGAACTTAGGTTCGACAGTTAAAGAGTGAAGTTCGGTCGAACTTAGGTTTATTTGAAAGAAATGTAGGTTTGGCTAACAAGTTATCAGCCGAACCTAGGTCTAGGTTTTGTAAAAAAATTCCGTGGAACCCAAATTTGGTTCCTCTCTCTTCTAGAAACCCATCATTAAGATTGTATATATGCGTGACCCAAATTATAAGATCAACGGTAAAAACAGTGGTTTTAGATTAGATTTATATCTTCACATTTTATATGGACTAAAGTAACCTTAACTAATTGTATATATAATTTGAGTAGGAATTGCTGGCCTCACATTGAAAGTTAGGCCAAAAGCTTGAATTCTAGAGCTCCTGGCCCCCGGCCAATAGGAATCAAGGATTTACGTAGCTAAATAGAATGGATAGGTAAATGAGTACCGAATCACTTTCAAGATACATAACCTCTTTTTACACAAAACCCTAACTTTTTATCTTCTCTTCCGCCTCCTTCACCACCACAAACACATGTTTCACCACCATCTTCTTCTGACGGGGCAAAGAGAATCAATGAGGTAACTAAACCTATTTCCTACTCTTCAATCTGCTTTAAGTTTTGAGTATGGGTCCGTCTTATATCATTTAGTTGAAAGAAATTGTAATTTCTATTATCACCTGATACATATCAAACACCTAAGGCAACGGTGATCCATTCCTTCACCGTCTAAAGCCTAAACTTGAAGTCGTAATCTCTTTTATACCGCCTTTCTTCGCTCTAAAGAAAAATGGTGAAACTCTACCGTCCTCTCTTCGCTCCTGATTCTCTCTGAAAAAAAATGGAGAAAAAACGTCGAAATATAGTTGCAGCTGAGGGTTAATCACAGTGAACTAAATAATTTTAGCTTACAGATTTTTGTATTTTTGTATTTCCTATAATAAATTTGATTTTTGCCCTACTTAACGATTTGTACATGGTTTATGGATTTCGTAACTCTATTTAGCTTGGTTCGGTTAATGTGTGTTTTGGATTCTTGGTATTTTAGTATTTAAGAACTAAACCCCATCTACTGTTAAAAAAAATCAAATTTTCTACACATCTTCACACGTAACTATTTTATTTGTTCTAACTTTTTTATTGCTAACTATTAAGTTCTGAATATTTGGGGGTTCTGTGATTTTAAGAGACAAAAAAGAAATCCTGAAGTATTTTGACTTTCAGCAAGAATCACATACTTCACGTGGATTTAAAAGCCATTTAAAAGCTTCCGTTCGGTATGACTATCAGATGAAGCTTTCTCATTCAAAAGCTTGATACTTAGTTTTGTTTCTTTGTTCAATCACATACTTCTGTACGGTATGACTATCATTCAAAAGCTTTCTCATTCAAAAGCTTGATACTTAGTTTAGTTTCTCATTCAAAAGCTTGGCTTTGTTTGCGTAGGAAATTGAGATATGTGTAGTTTGGTAGGAGTTATGTGGTCAGTGTTATTTTGGTCACATTTTTAGGTTTGACCATATACAACCTGCTCCTGCTACCCCTATTCCATCACTAACAACAGATGAAGCCTGTCATAATCGCGATATCAATTATAAAAGGTGAGGAGAACACGGGTTAATTGCATAAATCAGCATGATTATGTTGTTCTCAAATCTCAACCATGATTATTGTATTATGATTTCCTTATTGTTTGGTATGCTTCGATCAAAAAAAAAAATTATTTGGTATGCTTCTCATGTAGATTGCTTTCCATTATATAATTATATTCTCAAAAAAACATTACCTGCTCCTTTTTTATTTTATCTTATAGGCTATTCCAAGAGCATGAATTGAAGTCCAGAGACGATGATGAAATCCAATGTAGATATGTCAGGTAAAGGTTGCAACTCTACTCTTTCGAGTTATTGAGAGTAATTGTATGTTTCTGTGGTGACCAGTTAATCATTCTACTGTGGATCAAACGTACGGCTTGGTTCACAAGTTAATCATTCTGAATCACAGTGTTTCACTGTTGGATAAATTCAGATCTACTTATTTTCTAGGATCCCTGCATTTTTTGACCTTCATTCTAGGATCTATGCAACTGATATTGTTGCCTTTCTAAGGTGTTAGTGGATTGTTACATTTGGACCCAGTTTAATTTTACCAACACCTACTGATAGAATTTCTATTAGGCTCATGATGGTTATTTTCAATGATGTTGTAGTAATAGATTCGTTGAGACTTGTGAAGACTGCGCTTTTAGATTGAAATTTTAAGATTAAGCGGATTAAAACTGACTATAAGAGATCGGGGTTCAGGATTTTACCATTCACCAAAATTCATGTGATTTAATGTTAATGTTTATCATGCAATTCTAGACAATATAACTCCAATCAAAAGAAATTGTGATTCTAATCATTGCCTAAATTAGATTTTCAAAACATCAATTGTTAATCGCAAGCATGAAGTATCAAAAGCCCTAAACTAAGCATACTTCATCAAGAGAAAACACAACTAATTAATAAAAATCATTTACTCAATTTTCATTCGGTGCAAATAATCATAAAAGAATTGCATAAGTAAATTTAAATAAATTTTACCACATAACTTTTGGAAGAATGGTTTCCTCCCTCGCCCCGGAGGATGGGTTTAGCTCATCATGTTGGAAACACGCTCAAAAGTTGATTTCATTGCTCAAAAGTGGTTCACAAATGATGAAATGGAAAAAAATTAATTAAAACCGGGTGTTTGCAACGCTTATAATTGTTGCAAACATCATTACAGAAGAACGATAAGGATGAGTTTGTGGGTGTTCTCAGTATCTCTGCTATCCACGATCGGCGCAATCGTTGTCACTTGTTGATAAACGATTTGTCTTTTTGGGTCTAATGTTCTTCGAGCTCTTCTTTAATGGCAGCAGCAAAGAGGTTTTCAAACTCTCGATTCTTTGCTCTGTAGTCTCCCCCAAAACCTCTCCTCCGGTCTAAACTCTTCAGCACCCTATATATACTCTAGATGGCACTGTAATAACTCCGGAATCATTCCCGTATCTTCTCCAATATTATTTTTATTCTCCACGGGAAAATTTCCCTTTTTGAGCTTATCATGCTGTTCTATGGCCATCGACACACTCCAACACGTAAATTGTGTAGGTTAGACATAGTCAAAACTCTCCTCAGCTCACGCCAGCTTCCGCAAATGACATGGTAACCATGGGAAAGAAAATAGGATAACCGAGATATTCTTGTGCCCTGTTTGCAACAAACTCCTTTCTTTCGAAAAATAACTAACCTACCTATCCTGTTTGGACGCAACAGTGATGGCAATCAAATCCCGTGTAAAACTCCCTTGAAAATCTCTCCCTAACTGATTCCAGAAGGTACGCAGGTGAGGGAGGTTATTTTCCCGCCAAAAGTGACTTTGTCGTGAGGAAGATGGGTGTCCCCCTATCCAGGTGTGGGGGTGCGAATAGCAGATGGGTGCCCCTTATCAATTGGGGTGCCCCTTATCCAAAAATGAGAGTCCGACTAACACGTGTCCTCCGGGTACCAAAATCAACTTTTCGAGCCGAATTTTCTAAAAATGTTTATTGCCCAAAAATACCTACAAACACATAAAACAGCAAAATTAATACAACATCGAGTGCCAACAATATATAGTATTGAGATCAAATTAGACACAAAAATGTGTCTATCAAATACCCCCAAACTTATTATTTGCTAGTCCTCGAGCAAATTTATTTTAGAAAATAAAATGACTACACTTAGCACGTGCAGCAAGCCGTTAAACCGCTAGGTGGCCCTAGTGGCGGAGTGTTGTCTCCGGAGGGTTTACCAGAGGTGTACCCACAAAACCTTTACTCCAGACCCTAGCTATCTACGCACCTTGGAAGGCACTAAAGAATCTCCTTGGTTGGCATACTTATTGACTACGGGAGGAAGTACCACGATGCGAAATTCCAATTCTTTGTACACGAGTTTGCACTCAAGCATACTAAAATTCATATAAAGTGACAAAGTGTTCTACTCGGATAGTTTCTAGATATCATAAACCGAGTCAACCAATCACATGGATAGATTAAGAAGATGGATGTAGAGAAAAACGTGGATGATGTTGACTAAGGTGAACCTATCTGATGGTGAGATATAGGTTCGGACTAATATCAACACTGCTTTGGCATATACAAGGGAACCAGCGGTCGATAATCCTAACTCTAGGTCAACTCAGCTGGCATATACAAGGGTACCAGTGGTCGACTTTATTGTATTTATTCCGGTTGGTCTGATGGTCTGGTCATTTTTTTTTTATTATTATTTTTTTTAATATCTCAGTCACTCTATTTCACCCTAGCAATGGTAAAAACAAAAAGAAAAAGAAGTGATCAGGATTATTTCGATGTTTCCATCACGAGGATATGGCGAAACTACCATGTTTTCTTTTCTAACACCTGAGCTCTGTGCTTTTATGAATAGACTCTTCTAGATGTTTCCATGTAATCAGATTGGTTCCTCAACTCCTACAACCAAGATTTTCCCATCCACTTAGATTAGTTAGTGCCAACCTTAATAAGCATAAATTTCTAGTCTCTAGAGTTTATTTATTGCAACTAAAAAGTTTCTCCCATACCCCCAAACTTAAATCTAACATTGTCCTCAATGTTCTAAAGATGAAATTAAAAACATGAACAAGGAGAAACCGTTGCCACTAGAAGGAAATGAGGAAAAATATTACCGTGTTGCATGAGCAAGTGATACCTCCCAAGGAGTGCTAAGTTTAAAGTCTTCATCCATACATCAAATACCTCAAAAAGGATCTTCACCTTCCAAAGTCATACACCAATAGCCGAAATAGTTGTGGGTCCATAAGACCAAATAGAGCTAACACCAATATCGAGGACAACCGCATTTGGTTCGGAAAAATGAATAGAAGGAGCACATCCTCGTCTAAGGTTTCTGTCAAGACAACTAGGTTCATCTGGGTAGCATAATTGAGCTTCATATGTGTATCTTGATAAATAGATTCATCCTAAAAACGGGTCTCTAATACCAGGTTACCTCCGGACGATGATCGGGAGGATCGGGTTCGAGTCCGAATAGACTCGAGTAATATCTCGACGCACATGGCTCGAGTCCCAAGTTAGGGACTCTAATTAGGGATACATGACAATCACACGAACCATCACTACCCCCAAATGTAGGGATTTCACTAGTCATAGACAAACCTCTAACTATTGCTTGAATTTCTGGATCCTCAGAGTCCTTAAAATACTCAAGAGCTTCTTCTAGTTCTCTACCCCCAAACTTAGGGTCATCATTATTCTTAGAAAGACCTAACACTATTGCCTGGATTTATGGGTCCGAAGAGTCTTTAAAATACTCAAGGGATTCTTCTAAAGATTGATCACACATCTGGTCTAAGAGAATGGTTTCCTCAAATTCATCTAAAGAATCTCCCAGGAGAGTGTCATGCCAATTATCCTGAACTAAAGTGTTAATCATATTCACTTCTTCTAAATCATCATTCTCAGAAGGTTGTCTAGTAACATTAAAGACATTTAGTTCAGTGGTCATATTACCAAAGGATATGTTCATAAGCCCAGTCCTCGAGTTGATGACAAGCGTTAGTATTTGTGGCTAAAAATGGGCGACCTAGAATCACCGGGATTTGAGCATTTGGGTCTGAACAGGTTGGGTGTCTAGAACAACGAAATCCACTTGGATAAATAAACTTATCAACCTCAATCGAACATCCTCTATGACACCACGGGGACTTTTACGAGACCTATCGTCTAATTGTAGTGTCATTTTAGTCGGTTTCAACTTACCAAGACCTAGCTGGGTGTATACATGATACGTGAGTAAGTTAACACTATCTCCTAAGTCAAGTAAAGCTTTATCGACCATGTGATTACCAATCGCACAAGAAATGGTGGGGCATCCAGGGTCCTTATACTTAGGGGGTGTTTGGTTGGAAGAATGGAACTTACCCGACCGGCCTAAAAAGGCTTTCTTTTGAACATTAAGCTTACGCTTTCGTGTACAAAGATCTTTAAGGAACTTGGCATAGCGAGGCATCTTCCTAATTGCTTCTAATAACGGAATATTGATGTTCACCTGTTTAAATGTTTCCTTTATTTCGTTGAATGTCGACTCCTTCTTTGTTGGGGATAACAACTGCGGAAATGGGGCTCTAGGCACAAAGGTAGTCCTATCAGGAATTTCTTGGGACTCCTTAGGGATTGTTTCAGTTTCCTTAGCTACGGGTTCCTCTTGGGACGTATAATGTGGAACTACAGTATGTCCACTGGGCATGGCTACCTTATTGTCTACCGTTTTACCGCGCCTAAGGGTTTTTATCGAGTTCACATGGTTTGATGATTCCTCACCAACTAAAGATATTTGATGGACCCCCTAGGATTGTTGATGTGACTCAATAATGTTGAGATTGACTAGGAAACTCATAACAAAAGGTTCAATTTATTTATTCTCAAAAATTAAAGCTCAATAAACAAAATTACCTTCAAAAGATTAATTGTATCCCTAAGCATAGATTTCTAAACAAAGCATAACCTATCTAATTGAATAACAACCAATTTAATCAAATCATAATTCTATTTTAATTAGTGCAAAAGTCAAATAGAGAATTAATTAAAATTACCCATGTATCTCATGTTGGAAACACGCTCAAAATCCATTTTTATTGCTCAAAAATATGGTTACTCACTTAAATACTTAGCTATTTGGACGACTTGAAGTTCTAATTTAGCAAGAGTAGAGAAACATAGTTTAAAAACAAAATAAAATAAAAACGAAGTGAAAAGGACTCAACGAGATTGGTGAAACTATCATGTTATTTCTAACACCCGAGCTCTTCTGTGCTTTTATGAATAGACTCTTTAGATGTTGCCATCTAATCGATTGGTTCCTCAACTCCTACAACCAAAATGCTTCCATCCACTTAGATTGGTTAGTGGGAATTATCCTTATGAATGATATCAAATATTTCATAACTCTAATTATCCTTTTAATCCTTTATTTCTTAATCCACAAATAATCGAGACATATTCTCAAAAATTAATTGTATCCCTAAGCATAGATTATCTAACCAAAGCATAACCTATCTAATTGATCACAACTAATGGTTTCTTGTTGAAACCTAAGGTGGTTGAGAATTAGCCGCTCATCATGTTGGAAACACGCTCAAAATTTGATTTCATTTATGCTCAAAATGTTGGTAAGGAAAGGTTGAAATCAAATTTTAAGTCTGCCTCCCTCCGTATTACGACGCACGGAAGTGTTGAAGAACGACTGTCCTTGAGAGTCATTTCTTCACGTTCTTGGTTCAAAGCTAGCAAAGACTCAATTTTTCGAAACTTGATTTTAGAAGCTATTGTAGCGTACCAATCTCTCCCAAACTCTCTCTCTCTCTTCCCGAGTCCCACCAACCTTTTTATACTCGACAGGCAAAATATCACATTATAATTGCGTATAATCCTCCCATCACTCGGCAGTGAAGAAAATATATTTTCTTTCCATTTTTGTTTCGCGCACGCGCGCCAAAAAATATATCCTTGTTTATCTCTTACACGCTCCCGGGTGGTTGCTCGAGCCAATAATCAAGCACATAACACGTTCAAAAACTTCAAACCCAAGCAGACCTGTGTACGTGTAAGTTTGCTCTGTTTGCTTCTCGCGCAATTCTAGCCAAATTTAGGCTGTCTAATCGACCCATACTAACCCTCGTTAGGCTTTAACAAGTCATCCCATGAAATTTGACCATTGAATCTCCTTCTAACATGTCCAAAATCAAACCAAAATTACCCTGAAGAACAATAAGCTTAAAACCAAAATTTGAAATGGAGAGGATGAAGTGCCCCCGATCCAAAACATGGGCGCCTTGGAGTTTGGGGTGCCTGGGGTGCCCTTATCCAAAATGAGGGTGCCTTTATCACTTTTCTCCCGGGGTCCAAATAACACTTTTTGAGCAACTTTTTCCACACAAGTGTATTTCTCCAAAAACCACCTACACACATAAAAACACCAAAATTAGTACAAAAATCGAGACTAACAATACGAAATTGAGCTTCTTCTAAGGTAGAGATCTTTTTCTCGAAGTGTTCGAAACGGGTTTGACCCGAAGGGTTCGAGTATAACCAAAACCTGTGGGGGAGGCTGAGAATTACTAGATCTGTCCTTGATTCTCGGCCCTTAGACCAAGAAAAATTAGGATGGTTTCTCCAACCGGGGTTGTAGGTTTGAGTAGGGGTCAAACTTCTGACGGTTCTCAAACCTAGCGTTGTTATAGACAGCATGGGCTTGTTCTTCACTAACATGACCTTCCCAAAATGAGTTATCGGGATCTATTCCACAACTAGAGACTTGAGAGGCTCTATTAGGTTCGTCAAGGGACCTATTTTTAGACTGACCCATTTCCAAAGCTTCTAACCTTCTAGACAAAGCAGCAAACTTAGCATCTGACTCGAAGCTTGTATCTACCACATTGGTGCTACTTCTATTGACCAAGAGTCTTTTAGGGGGTTCAACACAACACTCCCACTGTTGGGATTTTTCAGCGATAGTTCCTTAGAAGGTAAAAGCATCATCAGCAGTTTTATTTGTGAACTCACCGGCACACATAGACTCGACCATGGATTTAGTCGAATAGTCTAAACCATTATAAATAATCTCCACAAGTTTCATCTTATCAAATCCATGGTGAGGACACTGGGATAGGAGATCATTGAATCTCTCTAAAAACCTATAAAGAGACTCTCCCTCTTGTTGCACACTAGCACTAATTTTACGCCTAACAATTTGCAGTTTTATGCTTAGGGTAGAATTTCATATAGAAAGCCGCAATCGGTTCTGCCATGTTTCAATGGATCCAGATAGTAGGTTGTTCAGCCAGGTCTTGGCTTTATCTCTCAAGGAAAAGGGAAACATCTCAAGTTTCAAGACTTCATCAGTAAGGTCTTTTATTCTAACTGTCCCGCAAATTTCCTCAAAGTCCCTAATATGAAAATAAGGGTTCTCATCATCTTTTCCTAAGAATATAGGGATCATCTGAAGAAGACTAGGTTTTATCTCGAAATTAGCCGTATTGGCTGGCAATTTAATACACGAAACTCGGTTGGTCCTAGTTGGGAACATGTAATCTTTCAAAATAGCCATCGCTGGCACAACTGAAGTACTAGGGGTACTTTCCTCACGAAGAGACAGATTCTCAAAATTGAAGTTTCCAAAAACGGGGCTCTCAAAAGAAGAGTCTTCGAGTTCCCCGCCTTCACAAGAAGAACTACTAGGTTTGTCACTAATCAAACGACCTAGAGTGTTTCTTTTCCAAGACCGTTCTCTAACGACCTCGGACATACACTAGAAAAACAAAACAAAAGAAAAAGAAAAATCCTGAAAGGAAGGGAAGTTCTATGCAAACACAAACAAGTCTGACTCCACCACAACAAACCTATTGAATTCTAGCAAACAAAAAGCATGATGGCTCCGCTTAGATTGTTTCTAGACCATCTTTTAATCGTTCGAAAGGGAATTCGTTACAATTTAAGCAAACCCCTCTGGATCAATCCGAGTCAAAGTAAGTTGAATCAAGGCGAGGGAAGCTCCGTGGAGCTTTGATACCCAAGGCCTCACCGCTATTACAAGGCGGCGCAGTCACGCATTCAACTTCACAGAAACCATCATGAACTTCGAAGTATGCTAAAAGGGTAACCAATATTTTTCGAGCGACTTTCCTACTAAGCTCGTTACCCTATCGGTCTCGTTATATTCCAAATTTTAAAGCTTAGGTTCGCGTTAAGTATCGTTTTCCTAAGGCGGGCAAGAAGAGAAAGGTGATGAAATCCGAACCCTTATCTTGTATGGCCAGTCCTTGCCCTTTACTAAGAAATTAAAACGGCCTTTTTCAAGTCCTCGACATATATGCAAACGAAGGAATACAGTAACTCGCTGACAGGGGATTCGCGAGTGTTTCGACAAACTTACCTCCCGTACCAGACGGGGGATGAACCGTTGTAGTCGACTCGGGCCACGACTCCAATGTCGTGTACAAACCCAAGGGGCCGAGGCGATATCATAATCGTCGTCCTTCTCTGCACACAATTTATATTTAATACTACCCTTCCGTAGGGTTTAAAAAAAATAAGGAATGTCTGCATGTCCAAATGTCCAAGTCCAAAAAGTAAAAGTGCAAAAGAAAAAGAAAGTCTAAAAAAATAAAAATGCCTCTTTTTTTTTTCTCTCTTTTATAAAATATAAAAAAATCTTCTTCTTTCGCTCCTTTCGCTTTGTCTTTAACTCCAAATCTTTAAGTATCCACCAAAAGCTTTGGCAAATTTTTGTAAATCCCAAAATCTGAAAGGAAAAGACAAAAACCCAAAAACGTAAAAAAGAACAAATAAAATAAAAACAAATAAAAATCTACAAACTCCAGCCTAAAGACAAGTCCGCGTCGGCGGCGCCAAAAATTGATGGTTATTTTCAATGATGTTGTAGTAATAGGTTCGTTGAGACTTGTGAAGACTGCGCTTTTAGATTGAAATTTTAAGATTAAGCAGATTAAAACTGACTATATTAGAGAGATCGGGTTCAGGATTTCACCATTCACCAAAATTCATGTGATTTAATGTTAATGTTTATCATGCAATTCTAGACAATATAACTCCAATCAAAAGAAATTGTGATTCTAATCATTGCCTAAATTAGATTTTCAAAACATCAATTGTTAATCGCAAGCATGAAGTATCAAAAGCCCTAAACTAAGCATACTTCATCAAGAGAAAACACAACTAATTAATAAAAATCATTTACTCAATTTTCATTCGGTGCAAATAATCATAAAAGAATTGCATAATTAAATTTAAATAAATTTTACCACATAACTTTTGGAAGAATGGTTTCCTCCCTCGCCCCGGAGGATGGGTTTAGCTCATCATGTTGGAAACACGCTCAAAAGTTGATTTCATTGCTCAAAAATGGTTCACAAATGATGAAATGGAAAAAAATTAATTAAAACCGGGTGTTTGCAACGCTTATAATTGTTGCAAACACTGTTACAGAGAACGATAAGGATGAACTGTGGTTGTTGTTGTATCTCTGCGACCCACGATCGGCAGTCGTTGTCACTGTTGATAAACGACTGTCTTTTTGGGTCTAATGTTCTTCGAGCTCTTCTTTAATGGCAGCAGCAGCAGGTTTTCAAACTCTCGATTCTTTGCTCTGTAGTCTCCCCCAAAACCTCTCCTCCGGTCTAAACTCTTCAGCACCCTATATATACTCTAGAGGGCACTGTAATAACTCCGGAATCATTCCCGTATCTTCTCCAATATTATTTTTATTCTCCACGGGAAAATTTCCCTTTTTGAGCTTATCATGTTGTTCTATGGCCATCGACACACTCCAACACGTAAATTGTGTAGGTTAGACATAGTCAAAACTCTCCTCAGCTCACGCCAGCTTCCGCAAATGACATGGTAACCACGGGAAAGAAAATAGGATAACCGAAATATTCTTGTGCCCTGTTTGCAACAAACTCCTTTCTTTCGAAAAATAACTAACCTACCTATCTTGTTTGGATGCAACAGTGATGGCAATCAAATCCCGTGTAAAACTCCCTTGAAAATCTCTCCCTAACTGATTCCAGAAGGTACGCAGGTGAGGGAGGTTATTTTCCCGCCAAAAGTGACTTTGTCGTGAGGAAGATGGGTGTCCCCTATCCAGGTGTGGGGGTGCGAATAGCAGATGGGTGCCCCTTATCAATTGGGGTGCCCCTTATCCAAAAATGAGAGTCCGACTAACACGTGTCCTCCGGGTACCAAAATCAACTTTTCGAGCCGAATTTTCTAAAAATGTTTATTGCCCAAAAATACCTACAAACACATAAAACACCAAAATTAATACAACATCGAGTGCCAACAATATATAGTATTGAGATCAAATAAGACACAAAAATGTGTCTATCAGCTCACACGTCTGCATATAGTGAGAAAGATACCATGTCTGCGGGTACTAGCTAGATCATGGCGGTCAAGAGAATATGAAGAAAATCAACAGAGATTATATATACGTATGTATCTACTTGCCATATTTTTGGTTAGCTTGCATGAGTATATATATATATATATATATAAAATATATGTAACCTGCATTGCACATAATATAGCCAATTAATTAGTGTTCTCTTTTGCATATATGTCCATTATTTGTTTTGTTTTTTTCTGAAGAGAAAATGTTATCATTTTATAGGAATATGAAACAAAATAGAAGAACAAGACAGCATGACCTGAACAAGGCTCAATGTCAATGTTATTTCACATACCGTTGTACTATGTTAACGCTAATATTCCCCCCTCTAATATTACATGCCTGGATGAAGTTATAGGAGTAATGTTTCGCTTAGTATTGGTATTTCCTGGCTTTGGAGGAGTAACATTATTATGGTATACTTTTTCACCTTTACGAGCAGGTGAAATTTATATCTAAGGAGCTTCGCCGTATCACGGACCTGAAATTATACCATGAAAATGTTCGTCAATGCTTATGTGGTTTATGGCATGAAGCTTATACTTCGTTTGAGGTTGTCTCTTATTTCTCTCTGAAAAAATTACATAAAGATATAACTGGGTTGATGTCTTCGGATTCTCCTCATATATATTGAATGTGTGTTTTCAAGTTTGTTTAAAAAACTTCCGCTGAAGGATAACAATGAGAATCTATCTGAAATGGAGAGGTCTATAAAGCATCTCCGGTATGGGTTACTTTGGCTGCAATTGCTATGTTTTGTGTTGTAAAGTTGAAGTTGTAATTATTATATCCTTTTGTAAGGTTCGGATGCTTTTATATCAAGAAATTAAAATTATCTTTATTACTTTTATATAGGAAAAGTCCAGACTGGAATTTAGCCTTAAACTAATTAATCCTAATGTGGTCATTGGTAGTTCATTGCATGTTCACAGAATTGGTGTTGCAAATTTATTGATGGTCATGATGTGGGTAACTCTTTCCTATCTACTCTTTTTCCTTTTTAACCAATTCTTCATCCAATTAAGCTCCACGCACGGTATTAGTGATGTCTGCATTTTAGCCAATTTTATGTTTCGAGTTGTAGTAACGAAGTATACTATTTTCTTGGTGGCAAGCTAGCATGGAGTTGCATTCACTCATGGCGTAAACAGATAAAATTGAGGGTGTTGGCTCATGAAATATCGCACCACTCTGCAGAAATGTTCGCTGAAGAGGACATAATACAAGTATTAGTTGAATGTGTTAGTATTTGTACTTCTAATTGATTTCAATGCTCTTAGAAGCATCTGTAATTAGAAATAAAAATACTAACTCAACTTTGTTATTAGCTAGAAAACCCAAATGAGTTTAACTCCAGTACCGCTATATTCTACGTAGCTTTTGAGTGACAAACTTTCCATCATGTAGCTGTTGAAGGTAAATTCATCACTTTCCTTTTTCCATTAGTTATTTCTACCCATACACTCGAGTTATAATCAGTTGGAAATTAGTAATTTCCATCCAAGATTTTCATGGCTACAATAAGAATCGTATCTTCTTATGCTTTTTTTTTAAAGGATGTTTCTTCGTATGAAACTATAAATTTGGTGGCACATCAAATATGAATGACAAACTTTGAACCAAACCTTTGCGAAAAGCTTCAAATATGTCTTAATTTCACTAACCTACTCCAAATTCCTCTTACCCTGCATATTTTTTTTCTTTTTGTAGTTTGGTAGTTTAGATTTTATGTTCCTGTTCTTGGCTTTCATGTGCATCCGTTGTGGGTTATAAATGGTTAACTTTATTTAAGAAGATTGATTCCGACCCTGCATACTATGAAGGAATAAAGACTCTTCCTAACTGAAGTAAGTTAGTGGTTGTACATCTACTCTTTACTGCTTTTAGAAGCATATATGATTAGATGTATAATTTCTGAATGAGAATGAGAATGGGAAGATTAATGAAGTCAGTCCTATGATTTATCAACCTGCAGTGACGATGGGGGATAAAGAAGGGGTGTCAATTTCTTCTGAAATTCTCCAAAAGGAAGTTAAAGCTTGTGAGGAATTAGTGATTGGGTACTGTGTAGGTCGAAAACTTCCATTCTCGATGGTGAAAAAAGCAACAGATGAACTGTGGAAGACAAAATCAGAGGTATCAATTACTTTACATAGTAATAATTCATTTGTTTTCAAATTTATGAATGTAGATGATAGGAATTTAGCCCTAGATAAGGGGGCTTTCTACATTGGTAAGAGTCTGTTTATTGTCAGACCCTGGAGTCCATGGATTGGAAATTCCATTGCACAATTGAAGTCTATTCCTGTGTGGATTATGATTTATAATGTTCCTCTTCATCTCTGGAACAATATAGGTTTGAGTCCAATTGCTAGATTTGTAGGTAAACCATTATTGATGGATGAGTGCACTCAAAATAAAACTAGGCTTATGTATGCTAGAGTGCTTGTAGAGATTAGCATCGATTCTGTGTTTCCCAACTCAATTCCACTGTGGGTTGATGGAAAATTTGTTATGAACCTCCCTGTGGAATATCAATGGAAACCTCAGAAGTGTGCTCTTTGTTCATCCTTTGGCCACTCTAGCAACATTTGTTCGTTAAATTGGGCTAAGAGTAAAACCCGCAGGACTCCCTGGAAGAAGCAAACCTCCGCGACTCTAGAGAAGAGCCAGTCATTTTCTAAGGAGACGTCAATTGAGAAGGAAAATGATGGAGGTGTGAATATTGAGAGCGTAGATGTGCTCATCCCACCCATTGATGTGCAACCCAACCGGCAAATGGTAGTAGATGGTGTAGGAGCTTTTGAGAAAATGGCAGAGAGTGGTGATCTGAATGAAGAACCGTTTATTGAAAGCAATACTTATACTAGAAGGAATAAAGAATCAAGTAGGAGGTATTTCAAACCAAAGCAAACTCCAATTTGTCATTTGAACCCTTTTGGTGTTTTAGGAGCAAGTTGTGAAATTGTTAATGCTGAAACGGTGGAAGGGCTTCCTAAGAGTCGAGAAGAAGAAGACAAGTCAGTTGATACATCTTTCGAAGTTGAGAAGAACCATGAGGATGTGGTTACTTGTGAAGATGCAAGCAAGGAGTCCGAGCATGGAACTGAGGAGGAGGAGTTGTGTGTTGAAAATTTGAAGCCTTTAGAGTATATCTCTCGAAGAAAAACAATGTCGAGAGAGCAACATATAGGTACTCTAATGAATCTATGTTCCTTGCTAGGAGCACCTATTGGAGATAAAGAAGCTGAGGCGAAAAACATCTTTGGTGGCATCGTAGATAGATACAAATCCTTGAAAGCAGACAAGGATTTGGGTCCAAGCAGTGAGAAATTAGGTAGAGGAAAAAGAGCTTTTGCCAAGAAGAAGCTGTAGAATTCTCGTGATGCTCTTGAACTTTTCTTTTAGTTTGCTTGGGTCGGCTTTGTGGAAGCTGTTTATTTGGGTCGGCTTTTCAGCCTTCTCTTGTTGCGCTTAGGCGTCTTCTTCTATTGTATTCTCTTTTTTCTTTTTCAATAAAATTTTAACCTTTTTAGTCAAAAAAAAAAAGTTACGAGAACACACTACATTTTGACTCTATGATGTCCATTTGCTGAAATTAGTAAAGTTGAATTCCTTGAATTCTAATACAGACGCCTAATTATACATCTTATCAGATATACATTGTGTTTCTTTCTCGATCAAAAAAATAAAAATAAAATGCAGCCGCCTAATGAACTTCCCTATTGTGTTTCTGTGCACTATTTTGATATGACTTTTATAGATGCATTCGACTATCTTGATATGCATTTTATAGGTGTAATACTAACTCATTTTCTAACATTTATAGCTGAATCACGTCGTGGTTCCTTGACTCCTTTATCTTCCCAGGTTGCTAATATCGTCATTATTAAGAACTCAGTAAATTTCTATAATTGTAAGGTACATCCAGTGCGGCAGAAGTCGGAGGCTAAGCGGTCAATCTTTTTAGCCCAATCACGTCATGGTTCCTTGACTCCTTCATCTTCCCAGGTTGCTAATATCTTCACCACTAAGATCACCACTAAGAATTCAGTACATTATATGATTGTAAGGGATATCCAATGGTTTCAGATATCTTCCCAGGTCAGACACAAAAAACATCAAGAAACCTCAAGAAACCAACAAGTGGACTGCAATGGTTGATTTCCATGAGAGTCCACGAGATATTGTGATCAAGGTGTAAAGTTGCAATTATCAATTTCTCATATTTTATAACCCATAAGGCATAAAGCCATTATTAACTTGGAATTTTCGGTTTGTTAGATCTCTCAAATCCATTATTAGATTTTCCAGTCTTAATTTCGTATTCGGGCTATAAAAAAAATCCGCTCTTGAGCCAAAGGTAACCGGTGGGAAGAATGATACGTAGTGATGATGAAGTTCACACTTTAAAAAAAAAAATAGTTTAGGACAATATATGAGAAAGCTACTTTGATGAACTTGAACATACGCAGAGATAAAAAATGAGAGATGCATAAAAAAAAAAATAGACTGTCAGTTTTTTGGTTGACAAATTTGGCATGATAAACTTAAACCCGTGCAACACACGGATCAGACACTAGTTATTAATTATTAACATAATTATTTAAAAAAAAAATATTGTGGTCAACTAGCGGGCGTTTAAATAACAAATTTATTGATAAAATATTCAACAAGTTTTACGGCCATTATTTTCGGTCCTCTAATTACATCGGGTGCGGTTAAGATTCCAAATATACTTAAATCCAATTAATTACGTCTAATAAAGTAATTTTAATTTGTTAGATAAGAATCTCTAGGGCGAAGTTTTTATGAATATGCGGAATAGAAAGGAGATGATGGTGCAGCTTGAGTTCCAAAATTCTTGAAACCAACTGTTTGATTATTAATTAGTAGCAACCTTGTACAATATAATATAGGGTTTGATAAGATTAATGGGAAAAATTGTGTTTAAAAGACTTCTTTGGTTAATGGGAAACATCAAACATGTTGTTTTTGGAGGCGCGCAAGGTATGGTTGTTGTTCGATCTATAAAGAAGTTTTAAATTATAAACGGCAGACTCTTCCATGTGGCAAGTTTTCCAATTATAATTTTCATTTTTTTTTTTTACTCCAGTTAGCTTGATTGCTTGATTTAGAGTTCAATGGGGAAATATGTGGATATGCTAAGAAGTAAAATTACTGACTATTACGAACTTGTGATAACTAGAATATTCACACGTCTATATTCTGTGAAAGTTGAGACTTTTCCATGTTTTTACATGATGTAAATTGTGAAGCTATAACTTTCCCTATTTCTTTGTACAAGATGTGAATTGTGAATTGCGAAGCTTTTTTAAAAGGTGATAAATGTAATTTTAAGATTGTCCAAAATGATAACTGCATCACATGTGAAAACATCAATTTTCATATCATTTACAATGAAAACTATATCTTTCACAGTTGAATATTTAAGGATTGCAATTTTCCCTAGTCGTAGACCGTGAGAACTACAAATTTCACCAGTTGCGAATGATTTTCACATATCTTGTGCAAGCGTAAAGTTATTTTTGTGAAAACTAGAATTTTCATCGCAAGGTGAAAGATCAAACTTTCATGATGTGGAATACCTATTTATCACCTATTTTGTAGACGAAAAATCAAATTATGACGGTCAGTGATAAATTCATTTATCACCTTCTTTTTTTTTAACGTGAAAAATCAAGGGTCATTTAATAAAGTGTCCTCATATTTATTCGGTATTTACTTTTTTATCCGTTCTTTTCGAACTTATCGTAATTGTCCTCGGCTATGAAAACACAGTTAACGCCTGTTAGATGCCAAGTCATAGCAGTTAAAGAAAAACTTACTATTGTTAATATTAATTGCATAATGTACAGTGTATACACGTGTTAAAATCTGAGTTACAATATCGGTGATCATGGATGCACTCTACATGCAACAGTATCTTCCCTGTTACATCATCTTCTCCATCCAAGCTCTGTCAGTAGCCATTAATGGTTACTGAAAAAACCAAAAAGACTACCCTCTAGCATCGAACTTTCTAACCAAATTTCAGCTTTGTATTCTGAATGGCAAGCAATAATGGATGAGTGGTCGCAAAATTCAACGAGCAGCAGTAGCAGCAAGGTAAGTGTGTTGTTGGACCATTTCATCATGTAACCTTAAAACCCATTGTTCTTTTCCATGTCTGATGTTAGAGATCAGTAAAACAAGTTTGTCCAAGTGTAACTCATACCTAGTAATTAGAGTTAGGGCCTTTATGCGATCCAAAACTGAAGCAAATCCAGGGAGAATATTCTTGAAGTGCTTAACCCTATATCTAACTACCAAGAATGGTTTGATCATGCCACTGATCCAAGTAGAGCCATGACAATTGAATTTCCTTCCCCCAATATTTATCATGCATGTAAAGAAGATCACCACTATATTTTATACAAGCGATAAAATCAACACAACACGATTCTTGTTACCTGATATGTGAGGTGTAAAGAGTTTCACTGGCAACATAGTTCTTGTACTTGAATCAAATACTTCGTTGCAACTTGTGAGGAAATTCAAATGAACTTACACTTGTAATCAACAAGAAAAGCTTAAGAAGTTCAATAATTAACTAATATATTAAATTGGAACTTAAGTATTTCACCCAAACAAATAAATAAATATTGCAGATTCAACTGCATCCCATAATAAGTCTACTGCAACCTGAAATAACACAATAAAAGTCTTGCAGATTCAACTGCACTCGGAAAACCTAAAGAAACAACCATAGCAAGCATCCTAAAAAGTCTTGACATAACTAAATCAATAAGATGAGGAAACAAGAAAACTAGTAAAACCCAAATCCAATTACTTTTTCTGCTTCTTTGACTTTGGCTCCTCCACTGTGAAAAACTGCTTGTAAAATTGTCAGATTCAGGTATGTTCTCCTTTACGGTGCATATTTGAACTTCATAGTATACTGGTTGGTTGCATCTATGTCGTCTGATTTTCAGTTTTCTGAAAATTGTAATTGTATGTAATCTGTACCTTTTCATTACTCGACTAAGCGTTGCCAAAGTGATGCTTTGAGAGCGATGAAAGAAATTTAATGAGAATAAGTGATGATTGTAGTAGTCTTGATGTAACTTTTATCGTTTCCAGGTGTTGCCAAAGTGATACTTTGCGAGATGATAAAAGCTACATATTTCGTTATGAAAGGACTATGTAAAATTGCGTTTCAGATGTTGTTCGTATGACGATACCCAAAGGTTAATCATATATTTAACGTTTGTAATGGAGCAAGGTACTCTATTTATACATAGTAAATGATAGATCTTCTCGACCCAAAGGTTTAAAAGGTCCGTTGAGTACCATGTATAAGTTGATTAGTCTTGTTTTTCCTTGTTTAGACTTTGTATATCACAAGTTTACCCAAAGGTGAAGTTGTGGTTGTAGTCTGAAATCATAATTTTACTATCATGAAGTTTCAATGACGATTGTTAGTTCTGATTTATAGTTATATGAAGTTTCATATGCTAGTATTGTTAATATCATTCATATGGAATACATGCTATTTGTTTCGTATGTATGTAAAGTTTTTTGGCTGATAATAAGCATGTATGCTTTAGTTTGATGGCGATTCATACATTTTTATTTGATGTGTGTAAACGTTTTACTTGCCAATTTAAGATTCATGATCATGGGTTTACCCAAAGGTGAGCTTATGATAGTATTGAATTTTGTATGATTTATACTCTGAATGTGAATGTTGTAACAGAGGTTATGCCATCTCTGGAAGAGATGATTGCTACTTTAACAATGTAGTTTATTGCATCTGAATAGAGATAGTTGTTGTTTTGCTGGCAGTTCATACTATCTAAACAAAGAACAATGAAGTATAAACAACATTGTGTAATTATAAAGAACAGTGGGAGTTTGATAGCTTTTGTTTTTATTATCATTTACCCTTGTTCTTGTTGTTTATATTTTATTGAGAACGATACAGAAAAGTCCCTTATGGAGACATAGCTCATAGTGAGCATAGAAAAGTCTTTTCGGAGATGTATGTCATAATGACAACAAAAGGTACTTCAGAGATAGCTCATGTTGAGTATAGAAAAATCTCTCCGGAGATTAGAAAGCAGTCTCATATCGAGTACAGAAGGTCGACATAGCTCATATTGAGTACAAGAAGTCGACATAGCTCATACTGAGCACAGAAAGTCTCTTCGGAGACATATCTCATAAAGAAATTGAGCTTTGCTATAGTCTCTTAAGTGAGACATTAGCAGATCTCAGTTGAGATCATAAGGAATTTTGTTGTAGTCTCTTGAGTGAGACATTAGCAGATCTCAGTTGAGATCATAAGGAATTTTTTTGTAGTCTCTTAAGTGAGACATTAGCAGATCTCAGTTGAGATCATAAGGAATTTCGGTGTAGTCTTTTGAGTGAGACATTAGCAGATCTAAAGTGAAATCATAAAGAGTTCACTGTAGTTTCTTAATTGAGACATAAGTAGATCTTTTGAGGTCAAACAAAATTTATGTTTGCCGTAGTCTCTTATTCGAGATATTGGTGTAGATATTTTTTAAGATCATAAAGAAATTATGTTTGTTGTATAGTCTCTTAATTGAGACACTGGAGGAAATATTAATTAAGGTCGTAAAGAAATCTCTTAACGGAGATGTAAACAACTATTTCGACGCAAAAGAAGTCTTTTAAGATGACCTAAAGAAATCTCTTTTCAGATTATGAGAAAACCTCTAGAATAAGATATAATGATCTCGTTATGATTATAAAGAAGTCTCTTAATTGAGACAGTCTCTTCAGAGATCATTTAGAATCCTCAATATCTGAGGTGTAAGGTTCTTTATTGTAAAGATCAGATGAAAGCATAAAGTTACACTTAAGATTGTTGTACGTCTAGTTTTCTGATTATAGAAATGGCGTATGCATCTTCTAAATGGTGTGTAGGTCTTTATAGTCGAACGCTAGCGTGCTTTTAACTTGAGCTTGTTGTTTTCAGTAAAGAATTTGTTGCTAACCAAAGTGGGAGATGTTAGACTTTATGTTGGTTTAGCAACAAATCAGGCTTAACTAAGTTAATCTATGATTAGCTCTAATCTAAACTGGATTAAGTATATGCCAGATTAAGGAAATATTAGAGTTAAATACAGGAATTAGATTAGCTTAATGTTAGCTGAGGTGTCATGTTGACTAAGCATGACTCACCTAGTGAGGTGTCATCCAACTAATGATGGACACGTTGGATGACACCGAGCTACTTAAGGAATGACTAAGCCCTCTTCTAGCCTCTTTCATATATAACCAGAATTTCTGATTTACCATTGATTAAGTAAGAGGAAATAGAAGTAGAAGCTAGTCATAGACCTATTCTAATTCTGTGATGATTTTATTTCCTTCTATTGAATTATTAAAGGTGTTTGTATCATGTGTTAGCTGTCTGTAATTGATGTTGATTGATCCAGTAATAACCATGTATTGCTTGGTCTTACTAATACAGACATATGAATCTTATATCTAAGTCAGAACTATCATGGAGTTCCATTCCAATTTAGTATGTGTTAATAGCTCTGCATAAGGTGATTTCTAGATGTTGAGCATGCTAATACTAGGGTTAAGAATGTTCTCAGCATAGGGTAATTATACGATCATGTTTAGTCTAATGAATGATAATTATGAAGATGAAATTCCAACATTCTGCTTCTATTTCCCCTAGTTATTCCATGTTCTTCAACTAGGGTGTATATGGAATGGTGTTTTGGTTTAGTTTAGTTTCGCTTGAGCTTATTCTTATTAGCTGTGTATTACTTTCACTATGTAAGACATTGAGTTGTTTAATACATGAGCTGTAAAGGTGACTAAGCAATAGAATGATGAATGCAAAGTTCTTCTAGAACTCATGGGCTTACATGTAGTTAAGGTTGCATCTGAAGCCGAGGTATTGAGGAAAAGACTGTCTTTAAGCTTATGTCAGCATGTATCTATAGAAAATATGTTGGACAACATAAATAATCAGAGGTATCATATACCTGAGAATTGTATGAAGAAGTTCACGGGTTGGATATGAATTCGACGAATTGGGCCATTTTCCAGAATTTTCTGCGCAGTATATGAAGCTCATCAAGGTCGGGAATTCATGATTCAGAATCCATGTGAAACAACAGTCTTGTTGTTCTTGACTTCAACGTACATGGCAGAGTTAAGGCTATTCTAGAATATGGAAGCTGATGTAGATGTCCTTGACAAAGATGAAGACTCTCTAATTGTGTTTGTTTTAGTAGTTGGATATCCAGAATATGTCTATAGTCTCATAAGAAGAGCCGTTAAATTCAGTCCTATATTGTGGGAATGTTTTGGTCCAACAATTGCTCATTCCATGTTACGGTGGACAGACCTAAGGCAAGAAGGGTTCACACTCACTTCAACAGTGGTACTTGTACAGAACAAAAGGCTGGTTTGTTGCGAATGAAGATGCCATTTTCCTAAGTGCTGGGATCATCTTGGGCGTGACATAAATTGCTTAGATGCACATTTATTTTGGCTACAGTTAGTTTCAAGCTCGTCAGTGTTTGCTCAATGGTAGGAGCTGGAGACTGCATATCATGTGTGAGTTATATGTTGGAGCTATTTGGACAGGAGATAACTCAGCAGATTGGGGTCACATGAGAGTCTCAGTTCCAATGATTTTGACTCTTGGTCTTACCGAAGTATCATTCTCTTGATGCTAATGTTGAAGGAACCATGACTCTGGTTTGTGGAATACAAGCAGACGTGAGTAAAGAAAATTTGATTGCAGACTTACTAGGAAGAAGCACAATACAAAACCTTCAAAACAGATCAATGATAGCTATGAAATTGTTGGACATGTTCTGTTCCGTGATGTTGTCTCGTAAGTGGTGCACTCTGCTAAAGAGCATTGGATTGGCAGGGGAAGAATTGGTATGAGTTTACCAACCTCCATCCTTGTATAAGTTCTGGTGGTACCTCTGCCGAGTATAATTCTCAGATCATAGAGACACAACAGCTCCGAATGTTCCTGGGAGTGTCTGCTGATTGTTAGTCATACCGATGGCTGATTCCTAAATGTATTTGACGTGAGTACTTCCCTGGTTCAGTGGGAGCAAAAGTTTTTTCTCTGCTATAGATTTCCATGAGTTCATGGCGATCATCGGAATCTGGATTATAATGGAGGTATGTTCTCCTTTACGGTGCATATTTGAACTTCATAGTATACTAGTTTGTTGTATCTATGTCGTCTGATTTTCAGTTTTCTGAAAATTGTAATTGTATGTAATCTGTACCTTTTCATTACTCGACTAAGCGTTGCCAAAGTGATGCTTTGAGAGCGATGAAAGAAATTTAATGAGAATAAGTGATGATTGTAGTAGTCTTGATGTAACTTTTATCGTTTCCAGGTGTTGCCAAAGTGATACTTTGGGAGCTGATAAAAGCTACATATTTTGTTATGAAAGGACTATGTAAAATTGCGTTTCAAATGATGTTCGTATGACGATACCCAAAGGTTAATCATATTTTTAACGTCTGTAATGGAGCAAGGTACTCTATTTATACATAGTAAATGATAGATCTTCTCGACCCAAAGGTTTAAAAGGTCCGTTGAGTACCATGTATAAGCTGATTAGTCTTGTTTTTCCTTGTTTAGACTTTGTATATCACAAGTTTACCCAAAGGTGAAGTTGTGGTTGTAGTCTGAAATCATAATTTTACTATCATGAAGTTTCAATGACGATTGTTAGTTCTGATTTATAGTTATATGAAGTTTCATATGCTAGTATTGTTAATATCATTCATATGGAATACATGCTATTTGTTTCGTATGTATGTAAAGTTTTTTGGCTGATAATAAGCATGTATGCTTTAGTTTGATGGCGGTTCATATATTGTTAATTGTTGTGTGTAAACGTTTTACTTGCCAATTTAAGATTGATGATCATGGGTTTACCCAAAGGTGAGCTTATGATAGTATTGAATTTTGTATGATTTATACTCTGAATGTGAATGTTGTAACAGAGGTTATGCCATCTCTGGAAGAGATGATTGCTACTTTAACAATGTAGTTTATTGCATCTGAATAGAGATAGTTGCTGTTTTGTTGGAAGTTCATACTATCTAAACATCGAACAATGAAGTATAAACAACATTGTGTAATTATAAAGAATAGTGGGAGTTTGATAGCTTTTGTTTTTATTATCATTTACCCTTGTTCTTGTTGTTTATATTTTATTGAGAACGATACAGAAAAGTCCCTTATGGAGACATAGCTCATAGTGAGCACAGAAAAGTCTTTTCGGAGATGTATGTCATAATGACAACAAAAGGTACTTCAGAGATAGCTCATGTTGAGTATAGAAAAATCTCTCCGGAGATTAGAAAGCAGTCTCATATCAAGTACAGAAGGTCGACATAGCTCATATTAAGTACAAGAAGTCGACATAGCTCATACTGAGCACAGAAAGTCTCTTCGGAGACATATCTCATAAAGAATTTGAGCTTTGCTGTAGTCTCTTAAGTGAGACATTAGCAGATCTCAGTTGAGATCATAAGGAATTTTGATGTAGTCTATTGAGTGAGACATTAGCAGATCTCAGTTGAGATCATAAGGAATTTTGCTGTAGTCTCTTAAGTGAGACATTAGCAGATCTCAGTTGAGATCATAAGGAATTTCGGTGTAGTCTTTGAGTGAGACATTAGCAGATCTAAAGTGAAATCATAAAGAGTTCACTGTAGTTTCTTAATTGAGACATAAGTAGATCTTTTGAGGTCAAACAAAATTTCTGTTTGCCGTAGTCTCTTATTCGAGATATTGGTGTAGATATGTTTTAAGATCATAAAGAAATTATGTTTGTTGTATAGTCTCTTAATTGAGACACTGGAGGAAATATTAATTAAGGTCGTAAAGAAATCTCTTAACGGAGATGTAAACAACTATTTCGACGCAAAAGAAGTCTTTTAAGAAGACCTAAAGAAATCTCTTTTCAGATTATGAGAAAACCTCTAGAATAAGATATAATGATCTCGTTATGATTATAAAGAAGTCTCTTAATTGAGACAGTCTCCTCAGAGATCATTTAGAATCCTCGATATCTGAGGTGTAAGGTTCTTTATTGTAAAGATCGGATGAAAGCATAAAGTTACACTTAAGATTGTTGTACGTCTAGTTTTTTGATTATAGAAATGGCGTATGCATCTTCTAAATGGTGTGTAGGTCTTTATAGTCGAACGCTAGCGTGCTTTTAACTTGAGCTTGTTGTTTTCAGTAAAGAATTTGTTGCTAACCAAGGTGGGAGATGTTAAACTTTATGTTGGTTTAGCAACAAATCAGGCTAAGCTAAGTTAATATATGATTAGCTCTAATATAAACTGGATTAAGTATATGCCAGATTAAGGAAAGATTAGAGTTAAATACAGGAATTAGATTAGCTTAATGTTAGCTGAGGTGTCATGTTGACTAAGCATGACTCACCTAGTGAGGTGTCATCCAACTAATGATGGACACGTTGGATGACACAGAGCTACTTAAGGAATGACTAAGCCCTCTTCTAGCCTCTTTTTATATATAATCCACTAGGGACACCTAGGGTTTAAATTTCTGATTTACCATTGATTAAGTAAGAGGAAATAGAAGTAGAAGCTAGTCATTGACCTATTCTAATTATGTGATGCTTTTATTTCCTTCTATTGAATTGTTAAAGGTGTTTGTATCATGTGTTAGCTGTCTGTAATTGATGTTGATTGATCCAAACGTTTTATTAATAACCATGTATTGATTTGTCTTACTGAAACAACTCATGGTGACATCTCAGGGTCTTTTTTGGGATCAAGATGAAGAGGAAGAGGAATATATAGAGCATAGATTACAAGCATTGATCTTAATAATGATCAAGATGAGGATGATGCATTTTCGAGTGTTCTAAAAGTTTCTTATAATTAAATTTGGATCGCAAAAGTATGTGCCCTTACAAAGAGAGTATGTTGAGAATGAAACCGTTATAACCAATATTGTGGAAGACCCAATTAGTACAGAATGAGTGTAATATGTTTATGTTGAGACTTTTCGGCGAGAAACGGACGAGAATAGTTTGCAAGGTTTAAGAGAGGACCATGATATAAAAGAGGTGAATAATTCACTTGAAGTTTTCAAAGATGAAGAGGGATTACCTCTTAAGTATAAAGCGCTAAGTGGAGGAAAGTTTCGTTTATTTATTTTTTACTGTTTCATATCATATTTGCATCTGTTTGTAGAAACACGTAGGTGAACAACTTTTTGTGAAATGGAGTTTTCAAATTCATACCAATTTGCACAGTTTTTGCGTTTTTCTGCTGTTCGTCAGAATTCCAAGAACTTTCAGTTTTACATTAATACGGACATATGAATCTTATGTGATGCTTTTATTTCCTTCTATTGAATTGTTAAAAGGTGTTTGTATCATGTGTTATTTGCGTTTATGATTCCCATGAATATTGTTACATGATTTGAATGCTTGTTTTCGCGAATCGATTGTTTTCATCTCTTATGCTAGATTAATTGATGTTGATTCCCGTTCGGTGCTTTGATTGGCCTGATTTCAGCTAAGCTAAGCCTCTTTCATATTAACCCGAGAATTTACGATTTACCATTGATTAAATCATTTTGACCTATTCTAATTATGTGATGCTTTAGCTAAAGGTGTTTGTATCATGTGTTGTTTTGTAATTGATGTTGATTGATCCAAAATCGTATTGATTGGTCTTACTAATACAGACATATGAATCTTATAGCTAAGTCAGAACTATCATGGAGTTCCATTCCAATTTAGTATGTGCTAATAGCTCTGCATAAGGTGATTTCTAGATGTTGAGCATGCTAATACTAGGGTTAAGAATGTTCTCAGCATAAAGGGTAATCATATGATCATGTTTAGTCTAATGAATGATGATTTTGAAGCTGAAATTCCAACAGAGCTATCTATGTATTTGTTCTTTTTCTCTTGTGTCTTCGACATCTTCGTATTCTGTTTTTCCCTTTTCCACCTAAAAGGAAAACTCTATCCAGTCAACATTCCATCAAGCTATACTGATTCTGATAGGATTTGTATTTATTGATGTGTTCAGGTGTTACAGAGAAGAATTTATTCTCAAAATTTAAGACAACCGTGGGTTTTATTCGATTGAGGCTGGTTCTTGGTAAGCCTTCATTTCCTATGGAGTAATGCAAGCCTTCCATTTTTCTTTTTTATCGATAAGTTGAGTGGTGTGTACGCGCATTTGTGTTCAGGAATTGTTAAACCTGCAGGTGTTACAGTTTCCTTTATGTGATTGGTATTAGTATGTAATTTGTCATTTGAAAACACGAAACAGTTTAAATTTCTTTAACTTATTTTATTCACGTTTTGCAGAAGTATTGTATGTTCTTTCATGGATACAAGATCTGGGGCATTTATTCCTTAGCAGGATAAGAAATATCCTAGCAGAGGCCATTCACTTGTTAACAAGCGTTTCCTCACCAGCTTTATTGATGTAACATATTTGTATATTTTGGGATAGGTGGACAGACTGCAAGCAACAGTAAGAAGAGAAATATTTTATTGGAGAACTTAAGATAGGAGAAATTCATTCCTGAAGCTAAGATGTCACTGCAGTGTCATTTGACTCATTTCAGAATGTTTTTTTGGTAGGCTAACTAATGCTACCTCCACAAGGTTGATTTGGAATGTTTGGAAGTACCCATTCCAATGTTATGGAACAGGGACAGGTTGCCATATAAATTTAGGCACCAAATGCATTTTAACAAGGGTTATAATGTTCTATTAACATGCTTAAACAGTGACATTTTCAGTCTGTTGGGCCCATACATCCATGTGAGACTTAATAATAGTTGTTTTGTCCTCATATTGAGATATGAGTTGAAAATGGCAGTACATGAGCTACATAGATTACTGTAAAATTACATTCTTGATGATATATTTTTACAAGTGGTAAGTTTCTTTTTTCTTTTTTTTTTTGACAAGGACCAGTAGTAAGTTTCTGTTGGCAAGGATGATGTACATGGTCAGAACAATACTGAATATTTTCACCAGAGTTGTGTTGTTTTTTTTTGAAGCAGCCAAAATGGTGTTTTCATCTCTATGTGAACTCCTGAAAACAAAAAAAAAAAACTCCTGAAAACATTCATTATCACCAGAAAATATTTTATTTTAATTCGTATTTTCATGGCATGAATTTGCTCACGGAAAGCCAGTAATGGTGGCACATTTTGAAAGCCTATGTAGTAGAACTTCGTTAAGTTAATCTGCGATAAACTAATAATTTCGCTAAGAGAGTCCCGATTAAAAAGAACAATTTTTTAGGGACGAACCCGTTTTTGAGGAGACCCTTCCTCCATTTTGAACTAGGTCATTATGAAATCAAAACGACCAAGCGTTGGTATGTCAAGTATGGTTGTCATATTTTAGTGAACCAAAACTCATTTAAAGAGTCGCTTGATTATTTACTAGAGTCAACTTCGTATATGTTAGCTTGAAAGTATTAGGATATGAGACATTACAAGTATTACGTGAAGACTTGAAGAATGTGAAGAAGTAAGGAGCTACAACGACGACATCATCCTTCCACTTGAGGTTAGTAATATTTGACTTGAACTGTTTCATTCCCTAACGTATCTTTCAAGTCGTGCATATTGAAAACATAACTGCGAAGCTGTGAATGATTATACTCTAGTTAGACGTAGTATTAAGGAATTGCAATACGAAGTATAACGCTTATATTTTGAACTTCGTATATAAGACATCGACATAATCGTTTGAATGCTATTGTGATTATGTATGGGAATGAGGTGAAGATTTCTTCCTAGGAAACAATGTTTTACATTCGTTTAAAGGAACTACATTCATAAACTTGTTTTGTGAATCGAAAGGGAAATTGCTAGGCTTATTGGTATTGTTATTCATTGCATATGTTTTGAATTACCAATATGTGTGTTTAGTATAACCGCTCATAACTTGTTTATGTATCTTGGTAAAACTATTCACAAGGCCTGACTTTTGTATTGGTATGACTTTTATTAGTGAAACCAATCTTAATTAATCACCCTAGATGGTATGATCGATTTGTTGTAATTGGTATGACCAACTCTAGTCATTGGGGAACCGATCCTAGTAAAAGGTGCAACCGATCACAAAAAGGGGAATCGATCCTTGTAAGAGGTGCAGCAAGTTTCTAGTTATTGGGAACCGATCCTATGAACATGTGCAACACGTTTTTAGTTATTGGGAACCGATGCTATGGACATGTGCGCCAAATACAAGTTAGATACCATATATATGTGGGAACCGATCCTAGTACCTAGTCAACCAAGTTTTGGTAACTAGCGTGACTAATTCTAGTACCCACATGGAGGTAGAACCAAAACTTGTTTTGGTAGAACCGTGAAACCCATGTTTGGTGATTTGATAGGATAATCAATCACATAGTTCTTGGACGTCAGATGAACCAATTCTAAACTCGTTTTGGAAGTGTGGCAAATCGGTTCCAAGATAGTAAATATGAAAGAGGATTTTCTAAGTAAAGATGTCGACATACTTTGAACATGTGCAGTAACACTTATCTTTTATTGTTCAAAGATATTCCTTAATATCTAAAGGAGAATCCCAGATCGAAATAAATTGAGAATCTTTTAATTAAGGTTTTTAGTTTTATATGCTTTTAATTTCCAGCAATTGAAATGCATATCTTTAGAAAATAAAAATTGGTAATGTGCATTTACTAATTGGAGATTTTCTACTGAGATTTCGGTTAATATTTGGACAAAGCATTTCCAGGAATTATGGAAACCGGATTTGGAAATATATTGCATATCTTGAGAATATTTTCGGTTTTGGAAATTCCTTGGTGTCTAAACTTCCTTGGTCTATAAATATTGAAGTTTGCATTTCAAGCAAACTAATCCTCGAGAGTTGACAAAACTACCTAGTTGTGTTTATTCTTGGTGGAGCCGCCTATTCGAGAGAGGAAAGTAACCTAATTAGGCGAAATCTCTTACGGACGCTCGGTTTAAAGACTTTTTTGGGATTGAGAAGCTCTATTAGTATCGTTGGTGGGAAACTAGATAATTGCAGTTTATTATTAGTTTTCGATTGATTTGATTGACTAACGGTTGTTGAAATTTGATTGCACCTAGTTTGTTTATGCTCGAGAATCTTCTCTTCTGATATAAGATTCACTCAAACTAGATCAAAGTTTCGACGGGGATCTTTAGACTGTTTGTAGATCTAAAGACGTCTTGTGATAATCCATTGTTAACAGACTCCGTTATGTGTGTGATTGATCACAATAGATTCAAGTTGATTGTGTGCAGGTGTTTATTGAAGATCTAAGAAGATTTGAAGACGAAGAAGATTTCTTATTTGGTTTCATAATCTTTGGTGTGCACAAAACTTGATCGGCTGGAGGATCCAACTATAATCGGTTTATCTTTGTGATAAATTTGATTGATTAGTTGAGTAGATCGGCATCAATACAAGGTGATTAACAGTATTGATTGCATAATCTTAACAATTTACTTTGGTAGTTTTTGAAAAGATAGATCTAAGGACCTGACAAAGAAGTTTAATGGGATAAACGGAAGAGCCTTTTGTCAAACTCATATCACTTGATTGAAAAGAGTTGTTACCGAACAGATTTGTTGTTCCTTTACTGTTTGGAATACGAACCAAAGGAATTGTTCCAAGTGCGTGACTTATTACAAGTTGGAGGCGCAGGGATACATACGGAACTAGGTGAACTATAGATTTAGTTGCTTGGTCTCAACTATACGAAGTTGGTTTAGATTTTGTATAACGGCTTAATACCGGGAGTATTCAATTACGGACAAGGTCCCGGGGTTTTTCTCGCATTTGCGGTTTCCTCGTTAACAAAATGTTGCTGTGTCTTTTACTTTTCTATTTCCGCAATTATAATTGTTTTATTATAATTAGAAGTAAATTACACAAACGTTAATTCCTATTTACTTGATAGCAATCCTATTGTGTTTGGTTAAGTCTGAAGCTATTATCAAGTAAACATACTTCGTTGTTGTATTGTCTCGATCTTGTATCCATAGTAAATCACACAAGTTATCTTATTGTCGTATTGTCTCGATCTCATATCCATAGACGATCACACGAAGTGTGAACCGATTAGTTGTATTGTCTCGACTTTGTCCATAGACAATCACTTTCGTAGAAACGACTTATAGGTGAAAAAGTTTTAGATTGAGGTATATTTGGGTACCCTCGTCTTTTCAATTGGTATCAGAGCAGGCAAACACAAAAATATCTAACAATCTGTGTTTGGTGCGATCCAACCTATAAGAATTGAATCTCATGAATGATTCGATTAACGTTTCAAGGATTTTATATGGTCTTAAAGAAGACACTAAAGAATATTTCTCAACTCTTGTTAAGATGTTAGAAGAAGAGATTGAACAGAACCAGTCACATACTGATGAGATCAGTAATATCATGATGGATAGAGAACTGGTGAAGAACATAGAAGATCCTAAAACAGGAGATTCTCAGAGATGTTCAATTCTAACTTCTAGACATCTTGAACAGACTAATAAGAGACAGCCCTGGAATCTTTTTCAAAAAGGATGGAATAATTTAATTTAGAAAATTTATTTTACAAAACATCTGATTAATCTTGCTAAGAAACTTTATAAGAACTTAACGAATCATCCTAAATATGGGGAACAATGTCTGGGAGCATTTGCACTCAAAACAACTTCACAATTCCAATGGTTTCTAGATAGTGGGTGCAGTAGACATATGACAGGTGATCTTTCTTGGTTCATAAGGACAAAAGACTACAAGGGAGGATCAGTAACCTTCGGAGATGGAAGCAGCTGTCTTATAGCAAAAAGGGTACTATTAAACTTCCATGTATTCCCGAAATTCATGATGTTGTTTATGTTAAAGGAATGAAAGCAAATCTTCTGTCAGTTAGTCAAATTTATGATAAAGGTCACAAAGTTATCTTCAATATGAAAGGTTGTGATATTGAAGATAAGTCCGGAAAAATAATTTTTCGAGGACGTAGAATAATTGTTATCTACTTGATATACAGTCCAATTTGTACTGTAACTTGACTAAGGTTGAGTCAACCCATTTGTGGCATGAACGTTTTGGTCATATCAACTACCGAATGCTAGGAAAGCTCATTAATCGTGAACTTGTCAGAGGCGTTCCAAAAATAAATACTAAAGTAGAAGGTGTTTGTGGTGCCTGCCAAAAGGTTAAACAAGGAAAAATTCCACACAAACTTTGTCGAGACATAGCCACTCGTGCTCGTCTCGATCTAGTTCATATGGATCTATTTGGTCCAATCCAACAAGCAACGGTTAGAGGAAAGAGATATGCTTTAGTAATGGTAGATGACTACACACGTTTCACATGGGTTGCTTTTTTGAAGCACAAGAATGATACTCTTGAGGAATTCAAAATTATTGTGAATAGAATTCAAAATGAACAAGGTCACAAACTTAAGAAGATAAGAAGGATACAAAAGTATATGAATACTGCAATGATCTTGAAATTAGTCATCAATTCTCTGCCCCTATTACACCTCAGGCAAATGGTGTAGCTGAGAGAAAGAATAGAAATATTCAAGAAATGGCAAGAGTAATGCTTCACAATAAAAAGCTACCTCTAACCTTCTGGGGGGGAAGCCGTATTTACAGCTTGTTATCTTATAAACAGAGTTTATTTAAGATGTAAAACTCCAAATACCCCATATGAGTTATAATATGGAAGAAAACCCAATCTGAGTTATTTGAGGGTTTTCGGAAGCAAATGCTATATTCTTAAAGATAGGGAACATAGAGGAAAATTTGATTCCAAAAGTGATGAAGGAATTTTTCTTGGGTATTCTTCTGACAGTCGTGCCTTTCGGGTATACAATCTCAAAACTAAAGTCATGATGGAATCAATTAACGTAGTTATTGATGACATTAGTGATTTCTGCCAAGACAATCACACTGCAGCATAGCTTCCTCCCTCTGAAACTGTTGTTAAAGAAAAATAGACTGAAGTTGAACCATCAGTTGTTCCTTTAATTAGTGACACGGATGATAAAGACGATAATGAAAGTATTGTTGAACAACCCAATGATACTGAATATATTGTCCAAAAACCTGCTAAGTGGGTACATCAAAGACACTCTTCTGAAAACATCATTGGAGATGCCAATGCTAGAGTTATGACTCGAAGAGAACTTCAGAATGTCTGTCACTATTCATGTTTTCTCTCTTCAATAGAACCAAAATATATTGAGGAAGCACTCAGTGAACCTGCTTGGGTAAACTCAATGTATGAGGAACTTAATCAGTTTAAAAGATAAGAAGTGTGGGAACTTGTTCCTAGGCCGACAGGAGTAAACATCGTTGGAACAAAGTGGATCTACAAGAACAAATCAGACAAATTCGGAAAAATTGTCAGAAACAAAGCTAGGCTCGTTGCTCAAGGATATTCTCAAATTGAAGGCATTGACTTTGATGAAACTTTTGCTCTTGTTGCTCGTTTAGAATCAATAAGACTTTTACTTGCTTATGCTTGCTATCTTAAGATAAAACTTTTTCAAATGGATATTAAATCAGCATTTCTGAATGGGGATTTAAAAGAAGAGGTATTTGTTGCTCAACCCAAAGGATTTGAAGATCCATTATTCCTAGATCATGTCTTCAAACTCAAAAAGGCCGTGTATGGTCTAAAACAAGCTCCAAGAGCTTGGTATGATAAACTGACATCCTTCTTACTTTAAAAAGGATTCTCTAGAGGTGGTGCTGATAAGACACTCTTCAGTCTTCACCAAATGGAGTGGAAAAAATGTTCTTGTAACACAAATATATGTAGATGACATCATCTATGGATCCACCTCAAAATCTCTAACAGCTGAATTTCTGAATCTTATGAGTGGAGAATTCGAAATGAGCAATGTTGGAGAATTATCATATTTTCTTGGTTTGCAAATACAGCAACAAAAAGACAATATTCTTATTTCTCAAGAAAAATATGCAAGGATTTTAGTTGAAAAATTCGAACTAAAAGGCGCAAAACATATGGCAACTCTGATGCCAACTACTGGAAAAATTCAATCGAATCCAGGAGAAAAATCAGTTGATCAGAAATTATACAGATCTATGATAGGAAGCTTGTTGTACTTAACTACAACAAGACCAGGCATTGATTTTAGTGTGGGATGTTGTACAAGATTTCAAGCAGATCCTAGAGAATCACATCTCAAAGCTGTAAAACGAATCATAAGATACGTTAATGGTACCCTAGATTATGGTTTAGCATACTCTATGGATACAAACAACAGCCTTGTTTCCTATTCTGATGCAGACTGGGCAGGATGTGTAGAAGATCGGAAAAACACCTCTGGTGGATGCTTCTATGTTGGTCGAAATCTTGTAGCTTGGCACAGCAAGAAAAAAAATTCACAGTCCTTATCAACCTGTGAAGCAGAATATATTGTTGCTGGTACATGTTGTACCCAACTTTTGTGGATGAAACAAATGCTCATTGACTTTGGAATAAATATTTCAACTATGAGAATCCTTTGTGATAACTCAAGTGTTATACGGTTGACTGAAAATCCAGTTGAACATTCTCGTACTAAACACATAGATATCAGATATCACTTTATTAGAGAATTATATGAGAATGGAGTTATCAAATTAGAGTATGTTTCATCCGAGCGTCAGCTTGCTGATATTCTCACTAAACCTTAGATAGGGCGACTTTCGAAAATCTAAGTCTATCGGCATCGTCAAGGTACATTAGTACCTTGTGTTTCGGGGTTTCAACTTTTGCATTGCATAAGTTAAAACCGGTTTTCAACCTTTCTCTGGTAAAGGTTGGTTGTTGTTGTTCTTTTGTCTTGCAAGAGGATGACAACATAATGATATTTTTGAAAAAGTGGGGGTCTAACAACCACACCCAATATTTTGCTTAGCAATCTGTATGGACAAACTCCAATATACTTTTAAGAGAATTAACTAGACAGTCAGACTCAATCTTAATAAAAAGTATATCAAAGAGTTATATCTCAATTTCTCGATTCAATACTTACTTAAGCAAATATAAATATGTGAGTCTAATTGAATACAAGAGAAATCACTTGAACGGTACCAAAGACCAATGTTCAAGGATCAATCAATTTCAATCAACAACCAAAGGTTGGATTTCCCAATTGATCGATTCAACGCACAACCTGTGATATTTCAATTATATAACAAAATATAATGCGGAAAAGAAATAACATAGACACCAGAAGTTTTGTTAACAAGGAAACCGCAAATGCAGAAAAACCCGGGGGGACCTAGTCAGTTGAACACACTACGCACTTGATTTGTATTAAGCCGTTCTACGACCCAAAGAGACACTAGTCTACTACAAACTCTGTCTTTTCAAGGTGAATGATGTCTAAAACACCTAATTTAATATCTAGTATTTATGCTTTCTTTCGAGTTTTCTTGTAAATTATGTATCTTATGTGTAGGTTGAACAAAAAGACCCCAACTAATCTCACATTGATCCAAGGTAAAGTTGCGCTCCCTATGTCTCTGATCCCAAAGGAGCTGCTAAAGGAAGTTAGGCCATTAGGATACTACGCACTTGATTCTCATACTCGAGGAGTTAGAAGATGTTATGGTGAGGAAACCGGTGATCTCACCCACAACTAAGAGTTGCTACGACCCAAAGTCGAAGACTTTAATAAACAAATAGGCGACTTAATTTGCATGGCCGAGACTTGGACGTGAACGATCTTTGGTGATTTTGGCAGCCACTTTGCACGGGGTTTAAGAGCAATTCCTAAGAGATGCTTTTTCCTATTTTTATCACACTTGTTTTCGAAGAAAAGTCTACTAGTTTAGGGAATAGATAAACAAGTAGTCTCCCACTTTGTTAAATTGAAATACCTACGAGTTTTGTTCTGTCTTTCGATAAATCAAGGTGAACATGAACCAATTGATATACCAGACTTATATTCCTAAAGAACAGCCTAGAAATATCAGTCACCTCACAATAATCTTAATTGACTAGCGAAACAAGATATTGTGGAATCAGAAACGATGAGACGAAGATGTTTGTGACTACTTTTCTATCTTGCCTATCGGAGAAATTAATCTCAAGCCAATCCTTAGGATTGTACTCAAATATGATAGAAACAACAAGATCATATCACGCAACTATATAGAAGATAGCTGGGTTTGGCTTCACAATCCCAATGAAGTCTTTAAGTCGTTAACCTACATGGTCTCGATAGAAAACTAAGGTTAAAGGAGAATCGACTCTAGCTTACAACTAGTATCACACAGGAGGTGTGGGTATTAGGTTTCCCAGCTGTTAGAGTTCTCCTTTATATAGTCTTCAAATCAGGGTTTGCAATCTAAGTTACCTTGGTAACAAAGCATTCAATATTCACCGTTAGATGAAAACCTGATTAGATTCAAGCTAATATCTTTCAACCGTTAGATCGAAATTAGCTTGTTATACACACATGAAATGTAACTTCATTTAGGTTTGAGTAACCGTACCTAAACGTGTGCAAGTCGTTGGTTCAACGGTAGTTAACCATAGGTTAGCCATATGAGCACTTTCATATCAACCTTATTCTTCTTTACCACAACTAGTTCAAATGACTCAAATGAACTAGTTAGAGAGTTGTTCAATTTCTTAGATCTCATAGAAGTATACAAGACACAATCGAAACAAAAATAGTTTTGATTCACTCGAATCGATTCATGAGCATTATAGCCACGGTTTGCAAAGATTGCATTCCTTAATATATATAAATGTTTTAGTTCACGAATTAAACTGTTTTTAGAAAATAACCAACTTAAGTACGCATACTGGTACGCGGACTTAAGTACCCGAATTAAGTTTGTTTTTCAGTTCACAAACTCCAGCAGAAGTTCACGGGATGTGAACTTCCGGCGGTGCGCGTGGTACGCGGACTTTAGTTCCGGTTATCCTGAGCAGCAAAGTACGCATACTTTGGTTCAAGGATATTGGACTTACACAAGTATGAGTTGCCTCACACTGTTTATATCCAACCAAGGTTATGTATTCTAAACTCTCATTTCAATCATTGAAACATTCTTAGAGGACGTTATATAGTTGTTGTTCACAAACTATTTTTCGTCAAAGTGATTTTCAAGTGATTGAAACTAATCTGACTTTCGTCACTAGTAAAGATGAACTTGGCCAAAACGAAAGCTTACCAACACATATTTCGAGAAATAGATAAGCGAGATAAACTCAGCTCAAAATAGTACATGTGTATAATCATAGTCTATATAGCAATACGACTTTTGTCTCAAAATAGGAGATAAAGTAGAATTTTGAGTGATAAATAAGTTCAAGTCTCCACATACCTTTTTGTCGATGAAGTTCCACCAGTTCCTTGAGTAGTTCTTCGTCTTTGCATGATGAACACCGTGGAGTCTAGAGCTGGACTACACTTTCTATCCTAGTCCGAGACTTAGATATTAGTAGACTAGAAATCAAGACTTATAGTTTTGGCAACTAAACTTGACAAATAAGCTTGAGATAGCAACGCTTGCGAGTTCGACCGAGCAGTGCTCTAACAATTTTGGTATCAATTCTCCCTGGGAAGATGCAAACATTAATGGAGAAGACGATGCGCAACTTGAGGTAACGACTTTGTTAGTTAATCGTTTTCCTGTTTAAGAAAAGCCTGATTTTATTGCATATATTTATTACTTTTGCTTAACAAAATTTCTGTACAATTGATGTTTTATTCCATTGTTTGTGTATGGATGTGTGTGTGATTCAATTGTTTCCGGTTAAGAAAAACTATTGTTATCTTGCTTTATTGTTTGGTATCAATTGTTTAGGCTTACAAAATTTACGGTGCAATTGCGGTGCTTTAATGTCTATGTTGTTTCAATTGCTTCCGGTTGAGGTAAATAATTATGCAAGTTGATTTATTTGGTTTGTATGAATTGTTTATCATTGTTACAAAAATATGTGGTAATCGACTCCTTGATCAAAGAGTCAATCGGTGGACAGGATTCGCCGGAAAGGGTCATCCGACGGTCCTTATCGTCCGGATTTTGTTTGACTTGGACGGCTGGGAATGATAGTTGTGTTTTGATCAAATTCCCAAATTCATGAAACCAGGGCCACACTTATTTTCCTTTCCAGTTTGGAGGTTTGGTTAGAGAGGGAGGGAGGGAGAGGCGGACAAAACGAAGAAAAGCAACGACAATCTATACTGAGAGGGAAAGTAAAACAGGTGTATTTGATATTCTCTTTTGAAGATAAGAGATCTGAAGAACAAATATGAGAAGAAAGATGGAGTCACTTTTAGTAAACACAAATTCTAGGGTTTGCTCTCTTAATCTTCATCTCCTGTTTGTTGTTTTCGCGCGTTTGTTTTCTTTTTATCATGACCTAATTATGCTGAATGTTATGATCTTCTTACTAAATAGGTGTAAGTAACCTCTTGAAGGTTAAGTAATTGTGTGATTTGACATCAAAATATAATTTGATATTCTGCTTTGAATTGAAGTTACTTTTGCTTTGATCTTCTTCCAATTGCAATTGAACTGGACACTAAATTAGATTCTTATTTACTTGAGTTTCAAAGTTTGTAATGCACAGAATCCAGCAATTATAAATTTTGGGTTTCGTTATTTCTTGGCAATTCAATTTTGGAAGTAAAGCATTAAGTTTTTATCAGTGCAGTAGTGATGTATTTTTAGATTTTTTTTTTTATGGGTCTCTCTATGTTTTACAGTTATGAATGCCCGCAATCACTTTTAATTTAATGCGGGCTTCCACTTAACTATATTCGTAAAGATAATCTCTCAAGTGGACTTTGTATTTGTTCTTAAAGTGATTGAAAGGCAGTAGCATATTTAACCTTATCTCAGTGCTTTGTGCAGGTACGCATCACGTGCATCTTCACCATAGTTTCCTGAAATGGTTTAGTAGCGTCTTCATCATGAATTGTTGAAATGGTTTAGTAGCACTGTAGCAGTAATGCTTTTCTCTTCCCATTGAAATTCCTTTGCAGCGTGAGAGCCTAACTAAAATCAAGGCATCGTAAATAGTTATGCACTTTCTCAATGGGATAAGAAGAGACCTACAACATAGAATTTCCTGGCACTCCAACAAGTAAGTGATGATTTTGTTTAAAACATTGCTAAATTTTTTCAAAGCAATATCTATTGCATGTTCATCTTCTACTTTATCACTTAAGAACTATCTGTTAAAGAATCCTGAATGTTTGCAATGTAGTTTTAGTACACAGTTAAAGAATCCTGAATGCTTGCAACGTAGTCTTTACTCTTTAGTTCTCAAAATAGTTTTTTTTTTTTGAAGCATATTCTCAGAATAGTTGTTGGTATTATAAATCTTTATATCGAGACAATGTTTTCCTGAATTGACCGTTTCCAACAAGATTATGTGAAATTCTTTGAAAATATATTGTAACAATCTAATGAGTTAATTTTACTTGAGTAATTGTTGAACCTTTCAGTGATTGCTTGCAAATGTTGGAAATAGGCTCTCTATCCGGGCTTGCTAATTTAAAAAAAAAAAAAACATATGGATTGTGAAATCTGCATAACATGCATATTTAACATCATAGGGCAATATAGCAATCCCTTTTGGTTACTTTTTAAACTTTCAATGATAAAATGTTTTTACTTTCTCTAAATCATAAGCTGGAGAGGGTGTTTCACGGTCGACTTCAAATAAAATTCTCACATAATATGTTGGTTGTTCTGCTTTGCTGACTGAGCTATTTTAAGCTTAGTGGATGTTGAGCTACTTCTTTTTCTCTGCCTTGATACCACCAGGTTTATTAAGCTAGGTTGTAATAGGAAGTGTTGTCACTAATGTTTTGTTATTAATTTATTTTACATGAGGATGCATGGAACGACTTCATCGTAACGCTCAATTGTGAACAATTTAGTTAAGTATAGTAGAATGAAGAAAACGTCGTGCATCTTTGTCATTGGGTCTTTCTGAGCAGACAAACATTGTTCAGAACTATATTATGAGGTGTACTTTTAATTTGTAGGTTCATTGTGGTGGTGAATTCTCTCTAAGTCTACCAAAGGAGTGTAGGTAGCAGGATACTATGTGGGACATAGCCATTATACTTCTTGAAAACATGGGGTAATTACTACCACTGTTTAGAAGTGAAGATGACATGTTGTTACTGCTGCCTATTCTCCTTTGTGGTGGGGTACTTACTAACATTGGTAGAGTTGCTTATGATGATGTCCTGTTATTGATGTCATTTGTGTTAATATTCGTTGCATTGACGATTATATTGTAGGAAATTCCAGAGGCTTTTATTCTTCCAGATGAAGAATCTTTTGTCAGGGGTACAGCTAGATTGGCACATCGATCCTCTTTCAGTATCAGATAACACTTGGAATTGGTTGTGTATATTATGATTGTGTACAAGTAGGTAATATCAGTTCTATTGGACGTGTTGTGAATGGAGAAGTATACACATGGGTTTGAAAAGAGTGTGTTCATGCAATGACTACCTGATAAGCGAAGAAGATAAAGTGGTGTACTTTAATGGAGATAGTCGTCTTCTGAAATTAGGTCTTACTGATGGATACACACTAACTTCTGATGGTCTTCATTGAATCAACATTTTGTAGTTTTCTCAATCATCACAATTGCTATAAAGAAGTTATACCTTTTATTTTGTGGAATTTTTATAAGTATTGATTAGTCATATCTCTTGAGAATAAATCAGTTATAGCCATATAGTAAGGTCTTTGAGGTTTAATAATTTCAAAGTGAGATTATATGTTTTTTGGACTTTGTTTGGAACAAATCAGGAGTTGGTGTTTGGTTGAATTCTCTTTATAATATATTGGTTACTAATTTATTTCTATTTTCATTTTGTAGGTGAAGAGAAACTGATTTGAAGTATGGGTGTTTCATCAAATTTGATTCGTTTTTCGTGGTAATTTCTTCTCTGTTTGATTTATTCAATCTGCATTGCTAAAGTTTTGATAATTTATAATGATTTCTCCTTCTCTCATCTCTATCATTTCAATTCTTAGCATTTGATTGTCCATTCCTTTTCGCTGATTTTAATTTATTTATTTTGATCAGATAGTCCTCTTATATGTTTTCTCACTGTTTTAGTAAAAAGAATGCTTGCCATCACTCTATGCAAATGCTGAGAAGGTAGGATTAAGACGGAAATACGGGGCACATTACAACATCAATACAAAAACACAAGACATAGTAATGTAACATCATTTTATTAATCCCGAGTTGTTGTCTATGCAACAATCATATCTACTTTAGACTGAGGTTACTGTAGACAGCGAGGACGACAAGAAAATTCCAATCCATAAATTAAAATTTCACTAAGCTTGAAGATAGTGGTAACCATGCATATGTCATGTAATTCATCAGGAATATTCCTTAGATTGTAGATACGCCATTGTTGTATTTATCTCAAGTTGTTGTCTATCCAACGCAGATAAAATCACAGGTAAACTTATGATTTCTCATGTTATTTTTATTTATTTCTTGGATTTTGAATATACTAATTAGGTTTTTTGGATATCATTTTGTATTTCCCTTTTCCATTGTAGGACATTAATTGATGCCTCCTTAGCGATTTTACCGATTTTAAGTCAGCCATTGATATTTTTATATTTACTTTCTGCTTTGTTTCTATTGATTGATATAAATTCATTATTTTAGAGAAGCTTAAGAACGCCAACATATAACAGCTGTAGATGGGGAACTTCTATTCATATATCTAAGCACGTGCACTGAATATGTCAATTGAAGTCCCTAGCATCATTGAATTGCCATTTGCTACTTTTACTATTGAAGAAAAATAGCTCTTATCCTCATTCAGATTAAAAATCGAAAAAAGAAACAAAAATTTCTAACCATCTAACTCTTGGTAGAAAAAAATATGTAACTGAGTTACCTCAAAAACAACATAGATTAGATGTACATACACTAACAAATTAGCCAATTATCATCCATGTCAGGATGAGAACTGCATAGTGAACAGCAGTTGGTACTGCACAACATGTTGCCTGAGGTTAAGAAGACACTCTTAGTGGCGAGGTAAGGGATGTTCGAAAATATCTATTAATAGTTACTTTTGCCGTTACTCGGGGCTGACCTCAGTTGTCAAAATAGTCATGTTGGTCGTCCCACTATTAGACTGAGCTAATCGGTGTTTACTAATGCAATTTCCACCAAGACAATTTAATGTATAGTCAAATATATTTATTTCAACCACGGACACACTAATTCCACAAAAACAGTAGCCAGTTATCTCTTTATTATAGGTTGTGTAGGTTGTCGTACTGTGGTACTGATTTAAGTTTTGTATTTCAAAAAAATTAGGGTCGTCTCTAGAGATAATTGCAACCGTAATTAAGTTCTATTGTCGCTCCTTGATTGCTGTCAATGACATAGGACATTCAATTCGCGCAGTTGTTTATGAATTACATTAGGACAAGATCCACCAAGCACTCCAATACCCATACAATGCTAGCTTATGGGTGTTTTTATTTTTGCTTTATCTCATGTGTACAGGTGTATATATTACTTCGTCTCTGTTCCAAATAAACATTAGGACAAGCAACCACCAGTACATACACAAGTTTATAGTAGTTCCCGGCAGGTGAGCATTTTAAGGTTAGTAGACTTTTGCTTTGTCTCATGTGAAAATGTTAAGGGTGTTTCAGTTCTAAATTTAATTTATGCAGTTTGGTACATGGATGGTTGGTTTTTAATCTATGCAATTTTAGTATGTGAAACTCATGCAGTGGAATATTTTACAACAGTTGTTCGACTGATCCAAGTTGGTGTGCGGACGTTTATAGATTACAATAAGCAAAGGTAATAAATTTTTAACCAAATTAAAGGTTTATAGTTTACCTTCGGTAACTACTTCGGTTTAATTGGTACAAGGAAGCATATCCACATTAAAGGTTTATACCCTAATATGCGCTTTGTTAATTTTCATTACCAATGTTTTTTTATTTTATTTTTTATGTGTGGTGTTTGATTTGTGTACAGATGTTGGGCTTTTGTTAATACTACAACATCGTGTCCTGCGGGGCTATGCAAGTGTTGGGAAAGGTTGGTTCCAGGTTACCATATGGATGCAGCTAACTTATTCCATCCCTTGCATGATTTTGCTGGATTGGATACTGTGGAATCCTGAGTTGGTTTTGGGGATGGGTGCGTTTGTGTAAATTTTCCATTAAATTGGATAAAAGAGCTGCGATGGGTGTTTTTTTTTAGAACCCTTCCATCTGTTTTGAATACCACTAAATCATTTTTGAGTTAATGATGTTAACTCAAATAAACATGATTTGTTAACGTTAATTGAACTATTTAACAGATGCCGCATATGCCTGGCAATTTTTAGAGTTTCTTATAGGAAATAAAGTAAATTTGTATTTTCTAGATTAACCATTTTTTCACATGTACTACATTAAGTTGATTCCTGAATTAGCTTGCAACCAACATAGGAAGGGTGTATCTCTAAGATTCTATGATTTCTCTCATATTCACCATATGCTTTTGTACTAGCTCCAGTGAATATAGACTCTCAAATAGAAATTTACTATTTTGATTTTTTTTCACTCGCATCAAGTTTTTTAGTATGAATAACGACTTATAGTTTGTTTGATGTTTTTTTTTTTCTGAAACATTCTTGCAGGAAGTAGCAGCAGCTAGGATGCTAATAAACTATTGAAATGAAAGGGAATGAAAGATGTAGTCTTCCATGTCCGAATAATGCTTGAGTTTCTCTTTTGACGTCATATTCAGAGAAACATGTTCAAATTGCAAAGCACCAAAATGAATCTCATCGCACCAAAACAACTTGAGTTACAGATAGCAGCAGTTATGAAACTAATCCTAGGTAAAATGTGCATGTCTATTTAAGGGTTATTTCCACCATTTTCTTACAGATTCATGTCATTTTTAGTTCCTCGATATGGGTTTTTACTGTAAGTAGTACCATGCTGCAATTCTTTTCAAAAAGAAAATTAATGAAACTATTAAACATCGTTTTTGTAGTTAACTTTTTTTTTCTCTTTAATCAATAAACGTTGGCCCGACTTTGATTGGAGAGTTCTCAAAATTGACTACCAAAAGAAATGATAAAGGTGATTGCAGTTTTTTCTTGCAGGTTTTTTTCCATGTGAAGTCAAATCACCATGGGTTCTCCGCCGGGTCAGAAGGTGCCATAGTAATATATTGGGTTTTCCCTTTATGCCTCTGTTCTGTTCTTAATATTTTCGTGAACAGTTTTCCAATCAGAGTTTTTCCTGCAAATTTTTCAAAGATACAACTCCCTTGATGATTTCCCAGGTACCTCTTCAGCAATCACTCTCTTGATTATAGTTTTAGAAGAGAAAATCAAAAGGTCCTTCAGTTTCTTTTTTTGTTAGTATTCATCTAGATTTCTATTTTAAACTCTCTTTATGTTATTGAATTAGTAAAATATCAGGAGGAGCCTTTAAAGGATATCCATTAGTGTTGAGTACAAATTAAATACAGTCTGCACTCTTTATAATTAACCCAAGAAAGCTCTCTTTCATTACACTTAGACATCACATAAGAAATATAGAGTTAAATTGATCCACAATTGCATTAGTAGCCCTGTTTAGTATGATACTATTGGAAAATTGATGAGGCAGTTAATTTATGTGCATTTTTTTTGCCACTTATGATCAATTTTGGATTCACCTTCCCCTAAAATTTTGTTTGCCGAGAAAATAGTGACAGTGGTTGGAACTGAAATCAATCTTCAAATAATGAAGTACTTCTTGAACTATTGGGTAGATCAAGAAAAGCATGCGGTAGCAAATGCAATGTGAGCTGAATATGCGAAATAAACCAAGGCGCATACCCTGGACGGGGATTTTATGTTTTACTAACTGTGAAGGGTAAGGCTTTTATTTTTTTTTCACTTCACCATCTAAAGGTAAAAGATGCTGATGCACATGTGCATTTGTTACTTTACTTTCACAAAACATTCTTCCAGAAATCTGAACTCTAAGAAAGGATCCTAAGTTGCAAATCAGTACATCAATTATATCGTTCGCAGAGTTTCAGTATCTCATTTCTATACGTAGTAGATGTGTATTCTATTAACCAGAAGCCATATAACCATTTAAGTTATGTCGATCCCATGCATGGACCTTCTGGGAATCCCTCACTGTCTCAACTAACCCATGATTTATGTGCACGAGTATGAATCTGTGGCGCAATGGTAGCGCGTCTGACTCCATGTCAGAAGGTTGCGTGTTCGAATCACGCCAGATTGTGTTAACTGTCATTAGTTCTTCTGGTCTTACTGCTTTTGGTTGAACATACAAGTTAGTGATGAATATATTCCAGTCTTATTATTTTAGGTTTCGTGAATATATACTCTCTTTTAGGTATCTCACAATTTCACACAATTATTTGCCTAAACACTCAGCGTCTCATCGGCTTCATCGACACCATCGACATTACCGTTTGGGATCCAACCAATTAACTCACTGGTGCATATGAATAAATCCAACATGCTGAAATTACATGCTTTGGAATTATGGTTAGGTAAACTGATTTTTTCGAAAGAGAATGAAGAATCAATAGTTGGTCTCTCACCACCACCACCAGACCGGTTTTGATGGGATGTAAGTAAACCCGAACTGTCTCCTTCTTTATTCCCTTTGGATGCTTCTAAACTACTAGCCGTCATCATTTCCTAAAGACTAGATGGTGGTGTCACAAAGCTCTATCTTCTTATAAGTTTTAAGCTAGGGATAGTCAGTTTTTGCTTCTTTGTAAAGCCAATTTCACTTCAAATTCGAGGAGAAGGGCATGCCTGATACGGGAGTATTTCAATCTAATTTATTTTTAATCGGGAAACTAAATTTGTCCCGCCAGGCACTTTCTTCTTTTTCATCATCAGATTTTACACTTAAATTTTTTTTTTTGTGTTTTAAGTTTAAGAGTCTTCCTTCTCTGTATATAATTAGTATTCTTCTTCATCTTCAAAGGTTTTTATGGTTTTTTGGGACCCAAAAATACTTGATAAATATATGTAATCTTCATTAGCATCTTGAGTTGTGAATATTCTGAAACAACATTTCCAATTATCATGAGATACTTGATTGTATTTTAATGATCAAATTATCAAACTCATATATGATGGTTTAGCCACTGAGAATCTCAAATAGAGTGTACAATCTCCTGATCATTTCTTATCTCAATGCTTCTTAAGCAAGTTGTTATTTATTCTCATTTGGAGTATGACATTCTTTGGTTTTTCAGCTTTTTAGAAGCGATAAATTAGTCATATAATTTCCATTACCATAAGCATGTATTTATGCTTTCAATCCTTACTCCTGCAATCCTTCCATTGATGTAATAAGTTATTTCTTTAGATATCCAGCTTAAAATGTTAAACCTTCTATTGACATTTTTTTGTGACATCTCAATATTTACCCTTTATATTTGTCTCTTTGGGAGTAGCAGTACATGAAAAAATAGAAACCCAACATGACTATAAAAATATGTCATATTTTTCCACATCCATGCGCTCACTAATTTATTTGGTGTTGATATTCCTTTTCATGCAGGTTTATACTTTCTTATATTTGTCCATGTATGTTTGGCATTAACTGTATGTGATGTTGTGCACATAACAATTGGTGCTTAAGATTTTGCATCAGATGATTCGGGTGTGCGGCCTGTCGGATGATGAAGACGAAGTCTTGGTTGCAAACTGGATGACAGAGCTCTAAAGCGTAAGGGTCCAAAATGCTTTTCAATACCGGAAAACTACGTCATAGGACGGGAGCGTCAGTACCCGACGAGGGAAAATACCCGATTTATTCACAGCTGTAGGTATAGGATCCTAATCAGGCCCTGGACTTTCGTGCGAAACAAAATCCCCAGCTGAAGAGATGCTCTTTCCTCTGCTCCTTTGTCTCCGAAAGTTTAAAGATGTTGGCAGATCATTGGAGTGCGAAGTTCAATGAATGATAGCCAGTCTAATTTCTTATTAACATCAGGTAAACTACTTTGGTTTTCTTATATTTTATTTTAAACTTTTTTGGTGGAATTGCTGCGAAGAATTCTTTGCTTGAATTGGCTTTAACTGTCAACCTCGACAGTAGTACAACATTGTCAAAAGCAAGTTAACTATTATAACAACAAATATATAAATATAACACCACTTGGCGGTAGTTGCAGGTATAAGCCAATTCAAGCTTTAACTTTTCAAAAGTCTTAGATGGCAATGGGTTCAGAGGAGGATGAGATACAATCTCACATGGGTGATGCTCTCTACACAATTCGTAGAGGAAGGAACTGTTGTTAACAGGATAGGGTTAGTGTATTTGCATCTAATTTGCGCCGTTTTGGAAGCGTTGATATTAGATGTATAAATACCAACCCAATATCAGTTAAAAAACAGTAACCAATTATCTATTTGTCCTGGGTTGTGTAGTTTGTCGTGTTGTGATACTAATATAAGTTGCATTTCAAGAAAATTAGGGTCATCTCTTATACTGTTAAGTTTCATGTGGCCTAGAGATGGTGTTTGAGTACGTAAGTTTGGTTCTCAGATTCTAAAATGTTATCAAACTGGTCATCATTTGCATGTTCAGTATGGTTAGCATGGATGTCTTCTTTCGTACTTAAGTTTCATATGCGCAAATTGTTTGGGCTACCATTTCTTTGCAGAGTTTCTCCGACTCCAATGATTATAATAATCTGATGAGTGACATATGTTTCAATTGATGGTATTTCTGTGTACCACAACAAAGGGAAGGTACAATATTCATCTGTTTCAGTATTGTTATCAACTATTAGCTATTGGCCAACTTATTGTTTTTGGTTGATTTTGAATCGGAATTAGATATAGTTTAGCATGCCAAGGCTAAAACTCATGAAAAAAGAGTTGGAGGAAGCCTGATCTACTTATGTTTCTCCTTCTACTCCAAGGTTTGATCTTTAGATCACATGCACGATTTTATTTATGTGTTGAAATGAAACCGTTGATGTGGTGGTTGTTTTATTTTGTGGTACATTATTTTTTCTTGAGCTGAGAATTTGAACATTATAATTTTATTCATATATGTTTAATACTCCTTAATTTGTTGTTTGTTGTTAGGTTGCTTCAGATAGAACTTACTGCACCAACTAAAGTGACGAGCCACTGAAATCCTACAAATTCTGCAAGACTTCGGAGGTTCCTAACAGTTTATACGACATCAAGATTGGGGATTTAAATAAGATAAAAAGCTGAAGACATTAATGGGGACAAAATTCTCATGCATAACCAAGATGGTGTGGAAAAACTATAGACTTTTGTAACATTTTGGGATGGTGTTTTTGTCTAAAAAACCCTCATTTATGAAACTATTAAGGTATGTTGTTTGTTTGATTCAAAGCTTTATAAATGCATAACTAATATAATTAATGTATCCAGATCATACCTGTGATTATATTACTTAATTTTATGATAGAAACTGTAATTGCAGAGGGAATATCACGACTTCGGCGATGAAGATTTATATCGACATGCAAGATTAGTAACATCAGCTGCTGAACTCCCCAATAACAGACATTCTAAAAGCTTGGCCTTCTTTTCTTTATCTTCTTGAGGATTCCTAAATAAGGTTAGGCTCTCTGTTGGCTTAAACTGAAGAAAGTACAAAAAGAATAGAAAACAACATATTACTATTATTGTATGTGTATAGACTATACAGTCATTCAATAAATAGCTTCTCTGATATCTCGAAATCAGGCAACACGTTGAAACAAACCATGATTTTATATTTTAGTTGTATGTTTGCTGGATTTTCAGTCGATACATAGCTCTGGAGTATGGAATGCCTGAACAATTTTATTAAATATGATATCTTTAGCTTCATCGACTTAATTGCAGGAGAAAAGTATTCCAAGAATCAAAATTTGTATTAGATCTTCTTAGCTAGACGAGTACAAAGAGTGTTTTTTTGGCTCTGATCCATTCTCTTCTTTCCAATTAATGATTGTGAAGTAAGGAGATATGAAATGTTTCGAGACATAGAGGCACTGGAAAAACAAGGCATATAAATGGCATAACAAAGACTTTTGGGTTCAACATAACGTCAACAATATTTTGAAAACCGGCCCGGGCAGCGAACCGGAAAACTTACCGGGTCAAGAGTCAGTGGTTCAACCAGTGAATCAACCCGGGTTCACTAGGTCAAGTGTACAGTATAAGAATTATTTTAACTTTTTACACGTCCACTACTTTTCACAAGTTATAAAACTTGCAAATACACTAGTGGTAGGGACCAGGTAATGGGGACGTGAGACAGTAGATAACTGCGTTTCTTACATTACATTGCCAAGAGATTCAACTTAATCTAACGGCCCAAGTTTCTTACATTATATTTTTTTTGATCGGTACTTACTTACATTACATTGCTAACTGCCAAATTCTATCCCTCAAATTTTAACTATTTACGATTTCCGCCCCTCAAACCCTAACCTGAATTTAAAGCATCGGGATTTCCTCCTCACTCTCTTTCCCTAACATAGCCTATTACTCACTCTCTGTACCATCGTGATGCCCACCTCAACTTCCATATCTCAAGCATAACCCCAACTTTTTGGATGAAACGAAGAAATTGAATATTTATATGCACGTAAAAAGTGGCAAAGGATTGCAACAACAAAAAAGAGAAGAAACTTTGTATCTTCTCATGGTATGTAACGTAATCATCAAATAATGGGTTTTGTTATTTCTTTCCTTCCCGTTTTAAGTTGTTCATTCCTTTTCTTTTGTTGATCTTTTCATTTGGATCAAAATAGATCGAAGATCATAAAAATTTCAATTTATAGAATGGGAAATTATATCTCTTAGAGACAAGAAGAACTTCTCTAACCTCTTTTATTATGGATGTTTTGTTAATCCATTTTGTAATTAATTTTGATATGGGTGTGTGTTGAATCTATGAATACGATTTGAAGAAATTGTATCGTGATTTTGATTCTTAGCTGAATATTATATTTTTTTTTAATTACTATCGACCCATTGAGTCGTACTTGGTTTGGCCGAATCACGATTCAGCTCGGCCGGGTCATCCGAGTTTCACTATAGAAGCCATTTTTTTGGGAATTTACTGGGTCACTGTAGAAACGGCCCGGAAAGGTGACTGGGTCACCGATTCACTGGGGACATTTGGGCCGGCGGTTTTCAGAACATTGAATGTCAGCCTGTTGGGAAGTAGACTCTAACCTTTTGTCGAGCTTGTTGGGTATAATCCACTGATATAGGAGAAACAAATCACATTTAAAAATTAGCGGAACAAGTTTATAGTATACAAGAGAGTTAAAACTTAAAAGTGCATGGTTACTCTTGGATGGGAACGATAATAACGAGAGTAGTTATCGACGTTTTTACTTGGTGATAATATGATGGTATCCAAACTCATTTTGGTTGATTTACTTATGGGGGAGGAATGGAATGTAAATCTACACCATGCTCGACATATTTTACTAGCAGACAAGTGCTCTAAACTAAAAATAATAATTGTAGGAATACCTCACAATAGGATGTACCACAAATACATCGTCCAATTACAGATCATCAAGATATTATTTTCCTATCAGAGTTTCGTCATGCAACACATATATCACCTCAACATGAATTAGAAGACCACAAAAGGTAAGAAGATTACCCAAGAATCAGTGAGGTGCTAAATTCCTAGGTATGATTTTATCGTGTTTAAATAACAATTGATATTTATTTAACAATTAGGAAATGCAACATCATTAGCCACAAACACCATCCAAACATGATAAGAAGGTTGTGCCATGTCATGACTATTAATTATGTTGAAATCTTCCAACAAGATAGCCATAGCGATCAACTAAGATAACTATTTTTATTTTTATACATAGAAGATGAAAACATATAACATCGTTCCAACTTTAACAGTGGAGAAATTCAGTGGTAACCCATGACACAACTTTTGTAGATTATATATCGGTTATTTGTTCAATTTTTTTTATTAGTTGGCTGTACTAGGTTGGATTATATATCTTCTAAAAAGGAAATAAGAACACATGTTTAACTAAAACGAAAAGAGTTGTTTTGTCAAGTTTTTGTGTGTATGTAATAAATAAAAACCTCAACAACTCAATGACAATGGTAATCCAACAAATTATTAAGGAAAAAAATGCAAATACTTAGCAAATTTATATGCAGGGAGATCACATTCCCGCGATTGAGATGCCACCACACTCTAATTACCACGGAGAAAAGCTATGAGAGCAGAACAATCTACTTGCGAACTTTTGTAGCTATACATGACTTTATAAACGAATACGAGGATACAGTGTGATTATACTACACACCATACACTCATAGATAAACCTCTAAAGTTGAGAACAAGAAAATTACGAGATATAGATTCATCTACTTACGAATATAGGATCTCTAAACAAGAATTGGAGACGTAAAAGACCAAACGGGTAATTACAACATAATTATATCTAAGTAAACGTTCGAGAGGCATTGTTTTTTTGTTGTACACTTAAAACACATAAAAAAAAGTTATATTGTTACATTTGTGGGAAGAAATTGGTCTCAATTTCCAAAAAATTGAACTGAAGCGCTAGAGAGAGGTGTTAAACAATAGTGTGATACAAGATGAAAGAGGAAAGCAATAAATAATAATTCTATGTGGTTATTTAGCCAATCGAATCACATTGGAAATCAATGACAATGGAGAAGACGAGGATATATAATGAAACATCAACATGGGTTGTTTAAATGAAATGTATTTCATTTCAAGAAAGATAAGCTAAGCAGTTTATCCATTACGAAGACATAGTGTTCAATAGATAGAGTTCATTCCAAAAATAACACACCATATTTCAACTGAAGCAACAAGGACAAAGAAAAAAATTGTACAAATTGAACAACTGCTTGAACAACTTTAAAGCTTTTGCATTATTCACCTAATTTTGAAATACTGTCATCTTTCTAGATTTTCTAGATTGCTTTCTCTAGATGAGTAATTTTGAAATACTAAATAACCTTACAATTGAAATACTGAAATTCACTTTAAAGCTTTCTCTTCGGAATAGATTTTCTAGATTGCTTTAAATTTTATACTTACTATTTTGAAATACTTAGATTTTTTTTTTCTTCTGAGTAATTTATTAAAGAAAATACTGAAATTGTTCATTTGTTCGTTCCAAGTAAATGATTCAGTTTTGGTTCAAACCACACATAAACTTAAATTATCAGATAAAAACGCTCAACATCATCCGCTTAAAGTCACATAATACTTTAACTGTCATCTTTCACAAGTGATGTTCACGTTTAATCAATGACCACCATTTAGTTATCCTTGAATCAGTGAACCGAAAATACGAAGGAAAAAATTGTAGAAATCATCAACGACGATACCTATATAACATAAATTAGACAACATCAATGGAGATATCTGGATAACATCCATATTATTGATATTTTACAATATTTTCATGGGACTTATCAAGCTAAAAATCATGTGTTGGATTTCGAAGACTATGTGACTCTTAACACTAATGAGAGGTTGAGTCGGGGCCGTAAGGCCCCGATGATACCTAGTGGCTTAACAAAAGAAAAGGTTTTCGGGATGAATTGTTTTGTCCAATTTGATTCCGGATAAAAACTAAGTTAATTTGATAGGGTGTAAAATACATCCTATTTAATATCTATTGTTTATGCTTTCTTTGCTATTTCTCTTGTAAATTATGTATTTTACGCTTGTTTTGAGTTTTATAGCTACTTTGGAGTCGCACGGAGGAAAAGAAGAAGAAATCACCCAATTTGAGCCAAAAAGGCAAAAAGGTCATTTTACAGGCGATTGATATATGGAGCCCAGTTGAGGTTAAGGGGCAACCCAATTTGGAGGAGTACTAAAACCAGGCCCAGTCAAGGCTAAGGGGGGTTATCATCAGGGTACCCCTTATCATTTATCAGATGGTGTAATTATCCCTGGGGTGTCCCCTAGCCTGTGTAGTGGGGTATCCTTATCCATCCCCTACTTTTAACCCTAAAACCGAGAGTTAATTCTCTCGTTCTTCATTTTCTCAATCATTAGTTGCACATCAATGGAGGCACAGCAATGAAGAGAACAGAAATTGAGAGATGGAGAGATCGTTGGGTTCTAAAATTAAGAAACTCTGAAATTGATATGGTATTGTGAGATGTTGCTTCCATGAAAGAGAAGAAATCGAGAAATAGAGTTGAAGCTCAGGGAGATGGGGATTGAATCGGAGAAATTAATGGGTCTGTTATGGGTTCGTTTCTGCAACTGATAAACAAGGCAATGATGATGTCGATCGAGAAATTGAGAGAAGCAGAGATTGCTCACGGTCGAGAGAACAGAATTTGAGAAGCAAAATCAGACGACGGATGCTGTAAGATTGATGAAGCTCAGGGAGAAGATGAATCAGAGGAGAACTGAGAGAGATTAGGGTTCGATGAACTGATGGTGAGATTCTCAGGAGGATAAGAATTTCGGTTACTACTATTGAGATCGAGAACAGAGATTTAGATAAAGAGATGAAGATGAATCGGAGATGGGGTCGTAGCTCAGATGAATCGATGGGTTTGTGGAATTGACAGCAGTGGTGTTGTTGGTTGGTTCGAGATTGAGGAGCAGCTGATGATGATAATACAGTCATGGATTTGAAGTGCTGATGTTACAGGGAATGATTGAAATGGTGCTTGTAATGGAATTCAGATGGAGATAGGAGGAAGAAGATGATGCTGTAAAGTTAGCTCAGCCTGAGAAGCAACAGAGGAAACTGATGAATGAATTGTGCCTTAGATGTATGTTTAGGATGTCACAGGAACTGAAGAAGTAAAGGCGGAATGTGGCACTGGAAATGCTAAGAAGCAGTAGAAACTCGGTACGGATATTTCTTGGGCGAGTCAACTCGAGGCCGGCGATGACCGATCCAGCCCGATCCAAAGATAGCCGAGTAAGACCAAAGAAGCTCAGCAAAGCCCGACTCGAAGGTCGACTCACCATCTGGTTTGACCCGATTGACTAACGATTGACTGACGGTTTGACCACTTTGACCGTTAGTCCTAACGGTGGACCCGACGGAATATTTCGTCGAATATTCCACCGACGGAGAAATTTTGGTGGCCGGCGGTGACGGATTCGGTCAAATTAGGCCATAATACCGAGTTTCCGTGACCAAAATTCCATAATTTTCTATGGACTTCTCTCATGGGTGTGAAGACTTGGACTAGGAATTGGATGGAGAATTGGGCTCAAACTTGGAAAGAGAAGATGGAAGAAGAGAAAGACTTGAATTTGGAAATTGAATTGCTAAAGGAAAAGGATTCTATTCCTTGGAAGATTTGGAGAATATTGAAGCCTATAAATAGAGAAGTTTTCTACATCTTTTACATACCTCTCTACACACACAACACTTGTGTTTTTGCTTGCTTTTCTAAAATTCTTCTTCTTAATTATTTGTGTGAACTTGAAAATTCTCCTTTTAATAATTATTTTGTGTGAATTTCAAAAGCATGAGTAGCTAGTTTTCTTATTGATTGAGGATGAATTCCTAGTTCTTAATATATGGTTTGAGTTTTGTTTCAATTCTATCTTGAAGTTTTTCACATGATTATCGTTTGTTTTTACTAATAGGAATGATCTAAAAGACATTCATGATTGATTGATAGATTGTTTGGGTGGCCAACTAAATTGATTTGTTAATTTGATCTAAAGCTAGTGAAAGTTATGGGATAAGTAATCGTTTCTTGACTCTTTACATAAGTAGCAAACACGAGACCTTGCGGAGGGATTCCGTGGAGCAATTGTGTGTGAAAACAACGTTAGCAAGTAGACCTTGATCTAAGAGTCTAACTACTAATATTGACCTAATAAGTTCATAAATCTTAATGCGTTTATTTAAATTACATCTAGAGTGATCTACTACTAGGTGGTTTGGTAAATAGAATCCGGTAGTCGAGAACTTCCGTGTCAGGTGATACAAGGGATTTAGGGGTTTAGCATCGATCTAGTTTGCTTTACCTACGGTTGGTGATAATTTGTGACTAATAACAAGTAGAAAAGAACATAACTTTAATCATTGTTTTGCAACGAAGAAGGATTCCTTGATCTTATCTCTCTTATTGATTTCAACTTTAACTTTGAATTGCTTTGTTTATTTTCTTTTGCTTTATACATCCCCCCTTTTCGTGACAATTTTACAACTAGAATCTCTTGCTCCTCGTGGGAACGAACTTGACTACACTATATTACTTGTTAATTAGGTGGAAAATATTAATTAATTTGTTGTGGTTACGACACGCTTCAAATTTTGGCGCCGCTGCCGGGGAGCAACGGGCGATTTTTAGTTGTTTTTATTTTTCTTTTTGCTATATTCTTGCTTTGTTAGATTCTATACCGTATCTAACTTAGTTTTTGAGAATCTTGTTTCAGGTGTATACCTTTGGTGAATGCTTAAGAAGGGCAGACCGAGTCCAATACGTCTTCGATCCGGCACTCAACTAAAGGATTTCATTCGAGCGGTTAACACTCCACTTCCTCCTTCTTCATCAAGTGATTCGGACAAAGAGGAAGAAACGATGGCTGATCGTACACTCAAGGACCTAGCTTCTCACAGGCTTGATACACAACAATGGTGTATCCAAACTAACTCAACCTTCGAGATCAAGCCGGGGTTGATTAGAGAGTTACCAAAGTTCCATGGCATGGTGAATGAGGACCCAAACAAACATCTTATGGACTTCTATACCATAGTTATGGCTATGCTTCCACCGGAGACTAATGCGGATGGAGCAATGTTGAAAGCTTTCCCGTTTTCTTTGGCGGGTAATGCTAAGGAATGGTTATATTATTTGCCTTCCGGAAGTATCACAACATGGAATGGTATGAAGAAACTTTTCCTCGAGAGATATTTTCCCGCATCCAAAGCTACTCAAATTCGCAAGGAGATTTGTGGGTTGAAACAACAAGTGGGAGAGTCGTTGTATGAATGTTGGGAGCGATACAAGAGGTTGGTGGCAAGCTGTCCACACCATCAATTTAGTGATGTTATGATACTCCAATACTTCTACGAAGCTCTCAACCCAAGTGATAGGTCTCTTCTTGACGCCGCGGGTGGTGGTGCACTAATGAACAAGACGGTGACCCAAGCTACCGAGTTGATTGAAAGTATGGCGGCAAACTCGCAACAATTCTACACAAGGGATGAACCCATGGTTAGGCGAGTGCATGAAGTTAGTGATTCATCGTCACATCTTGATCAAAGGATGAGTAACATGGAGATAATGATTCAAAGGATGGCCGCGGTTATTATTCCGGATAATGAGACCGAACAAGTGAATGTTTTATATCCAAATCAAAGGCCAAGGTACGATCCATACTCGAATACTTACAATCCCGGGTGGAAGGATCATCCTAACTTTAGCTATGCAAATAAGCAAGCGGCGGTTCCCAATCCGTATGAGCAACAAGGTGGTTTCCAACAATCACGTTTCCAACCTCAACAACAATTTCAACCACAACAAGTCAAGGAACGTGATTCTTCAATTGATGACAAGCTCAATGCATTGATGCAAGGTATGCAAGGTATCACCACTTTGGTCCAACAACAACAACAAAAGACTGATTCGGCAATCAAGGATTTACAAATTCAAGTGGGGCAATTAGCGACCTATGTAAACCTATTGAAATCTCAAGCGTCCACAAAGCTTCCTTCACAACCATTTGTTAATCCAAGAGAGAGCGTTAATGCGATTACTTTAAGGAGTGGGAAACAAGTGGAGCAACCAAATCAACAAGATAAGGTGTATAATGAGAAAGAGGAAATTGAAACCGCACCAAAGGAGAATACATCCCCAACCAACTTACCCAAGGAGACGGTTCCTACTTTCACAACTCCACCCCCATTTCCTAGCCGATTTGCCAAGTCAAAGAAAGAATTGGACTACATGGATATTTGGGACATCCTTAAGAAAGTGCAAGTCAACATTCCACTCATAGAAGCTATTCGTCAAATTCCTCGTTGTGCAAAGTTCTTAAAGGAGTTGTGCATGAAGAAGAAAGGGTTGAAAGGGAATGAAGTCATGAGTGTGGGGGAGAATGCTTCGGCGTTTATTCTCAAGAAACTCCCACCAAAATTAAAGGACCCCGGTAGTTTCAATATACCTTGCACAATTGGTAAAACAAGGTTTACTCGAGCTTTGCTAGATTTGGGAGCATCGGTTAATGTTATGCCTTCCTCGATTTATGATTCTTTGAATCTCGGTCCTCTTAAAGAGACCGGAGTAGTTCTTGAACTTGCTAACCGATCTAATGTTTACCCGAAAGGGATTGTTGAGAATGTTTTGGTGCAGGTTAATGAGCTTGTATTTCCGGCCGATTTCTATGTCTTGGACATGAATGATGAGAATTCTTCCAAGTCTACACCTTTGCTATTGGGTAGACCATTCTTAAGCACCGCCGGAACAAAGATTGATGTCCAAAATGGCACCTTGACTATGGAGTTTGATGGTACACTCATCCACTTCAATATCTTTGAGACAACGCGATACCCTAGTGATGCGAAGTCATGTTTTCCCGTGAAAGAGATTGATCCGGGCTAATGAATCTTGCAAGGACTAAGTCGGGCCGTCGACTTTAAAACAAGCGCTTAATGGGAGGCAACCCATAGGTTTTGTATTTCTTATCCTTTTGTTTTTTGTTATTTCTTTTTCTTGTTCCTTATCATGTTAAAATTTCCCACCTTGACTTTACTAGGAAGATTCAATTACATTGAGGACAATGTAAGGTTTAAGTGTGGGGGAGTGGTTAAGCATGTATTTAAAAAAAATTAAAAAATTAAAAAATTAAAAAATTAAAAAAAAATAAAAAAGTTTTACATAAAAACTCCAACTTTTAAAGATTTTAGAGTCACTAGCACACTTCTAGGTATGTTTACATAGAGATTTTGACCGACATAATTGAACTTGGAAATGTTAGAGAACTACATTCGGATTTCTTGCTTGTTTGAGTGTTAAATAATGGATTTAATCATGCCGGTGATGCGAATTTGGTGCAGGGAGAAGTGCATTATTAGAGTTCTTTGATCAATCATTAGTGGAGACTACCCGTATTCATATCATGTGAGGCACCGACCAGAAATTCTTCCATCTACTAAAGAGCTTCTTTTGAGTGTGTGTCACCGTACGTTAATTCCGGGTAGAATGGTGAGCTACCCAACCTCCCACCAATAGAAGCACTACTCTTTGATCTCTTGAGTGCTAATTTTGTCAATCATAAGGGTGACGTCTATAGATGAAAGCCTCCTTCTTGTAGTTCGATTTGCAGTTAGCACCATTCTCTCTCGCAACAACAACGGGTCCATAGAAACACCATCATCATCAACAAGGAGCGACATCAAAATCTACAAGGAAAGTTGGAAAAAGTTCAAGGTTTACAAGCAACGGAACGAGAAAAAGAGCAAATTTCAAATACAAGTAAAGCAACATACAAAGAGCAGATTTCTACATATATGTTGAAGACTTACACTACAATGAGGTAATTTTATATCCAAGTATGAAGACTTATTCATGAAAGCGAAGAAAATTAAAAGGTGAGAATTTTTGAAGTTTATGATTTCAAGACGATACAAGTTGTGAAGAATCAAGCGGTAAAATACTTCTCCCACGGCCATGGTTTATTTTTGTATTTTATTTCTCTAATCTCAAAAAAAAAAAAAAAAAAAAAAAAAAAAAAAACAAGAGAAATATTTGTTTTGTTTTTATAAGCCGTGGGGAAGGAAAATCTATAAGGAAGTTTCAAGCGACAAGGATTATTAAGGTAAAGGTTACAAATTGTTAAGGATTTATGAAATTCGAGAGTTTATCATCAATAGTTGAAACCGAAGACGAAGACCATGAAGATCAAGACGAGGAGCGGAAGACGTTTCTATTGGATGCCGTGAGAGTGGTGTTATCATAATTGGCGATCGGATGTGAAGGTGAGTAAGTAATCTCATCCTCGATAATAATGGTTGATTTCCTTTCGTAGAGATCGTTCGAAAAATGGTTTTTCAAAATATAAAAGATGTGGGTTTTTAAAAATATTTCGGAAGTTGTCCTTCCCACCATTCAACGTGTTGCAGGAATTCTCTCTTCATTCCTACCTGCACACATGTGAGAACCATAAAAAAGCCGTCTTTTTGAGTGCAATTATCATAAAAATCCTTTTTGGTGAGGCAGAAGTCGAGGCGAAATGCTTATTGATCGTTTCTCAAACACGCGTTCTCTCATTATGGTGTGGTTATTTCTCACTCAACATTTAAGAATGAGAATATGTTCTTTAGTATTTCTAACTTCTTATTACTAGCATGCAGAAACTCTATGTCCTCATAGCTTTTTGGATGCTTGTGACGCTTGAACGCTTTGAAGTTGTGAGTTTTTAGTTTGATTTGCTCGAGGACTAGCAAAGTCTAAGTGTGGGGGAATTTGATAGGGTGTAAAATACATCCTATTTACTATCTATTGTTTATGCTTTCTTTGCTATTTCTCTTGTAAATTATGTATTTTACGCTTGTTTTGAGTTTTATAGCTACTTTGGAGTCGCACGGAGGAAAAGAAGAAGAAATCACCCAATTTGAGCCAAAAGGGCAAAAAGGTCATTTTACATGCGATTGATATATGGAGCCCAGTTGAGGTTAAGGGGCAACCCAATTTGGAGGAGTACTAAAACCAGGCCCAGTCAAGGCTAAGGGGGGTTGTCATCAGGGTACCCCTTATCATTTATCAGAGGGTGTAATTATCCCTGGGGTGTCCCCTAGCCTGTGTAGTGGGGTATCCTTATCCATCCCCTACTTTTAACCCTAAAACCGAGAGTTAATTCTCTTGTTCTTCATTTTCTCAATCATTAGTTGCACAAAGAATGGAGGCACAAAGACAATGAAGAGAAAGAAATTGAGAGATGGAGAGATCGTTGGGTTCTAAAATTAAGAAACTCTGAAATTGATATGGTATTGTGAGATGTTGCTGCCATGAAAGAGAAGAAATCGAGAAATAGAGTTGAAGCTCAGGGAGATGGGGATTGAATCGGAGAAATTAATGGGTCTGTTATGGGTTCGTTTCTGCAACTGATAAACAAGGCAATGATGATGTCGATCGAGAAATTGAGAGAAGCAGAGATTGCTCACGGTCGAGAGAACAGAAGTTGAGAAGCAAAATCAGACGACGGATGCTGTAAGATTGATGAAGCTCAGGGAGAAGATGAATCAGAGGAGAACTGAGAGAGATTAGGGTTCGATGAACTGATGGTGAGATTCTCAGGAGGAGAAGAATTTCGGTTACTACTATTGAGATCGAGAACAGAGATTTAGATAAAGAGATGAAGATGAATCGGAGATGGGGTCGTAGCTCAGATGAATCGATGGGTTTGTGGAATTGATAGCAGTGGTGTTGTTGGTTGGTTCGAGATTGAGGAGCAGCTGATGATGATAATACAGTCATGGATTTGAAGTGCTGATGTTACAGGGAATGATTGAAATGGTGCTTGTAATGGAATTCAGATGGAGATAGGAGGAAGAAGATGATGCTGTAAAGTTAGCTCAGCCTGAGAAGCAACAGAGGAAACTGATGAATGAATTGTGCCTTAGATGTATGTTTAGGATGTCACAGGAACTGAAGAAGTAAAGGCCGGAATGTGGCCTGGAAATGCTAAAAAGAATTGGCTAGAAACTCGGTAGGATATTTCTCCGGCGAGTCAACTCGGCCGGCGATGACCGATCCGGCCGATCCAAAGACTGGCCGAGTAAGACTAGTAAGCTCAGCAAGACTGACTCAAAAGCTGACTCACCATCTGGTTTGACCTGATTGACTAACAGTTGACTGACGGTTTGACCACTTTGACCGTTAGTCCTAACGGAGGACTGACGGAATATTCCGTCGAATATTCCACTGACGGAGAAATTTTCAGGTGGCCGGCGGTGACGGATTCCGGTCAAATTCCGGCCATAATACCAGTTTCCCGGCGACCAAAATTCCATAATTTTCTATGGACTTCTCTCATGGGTGTGAAGACTTGGACTAGGAATTGGATGGAGAATTGGGCTCAAACTTGGAAAGATAAGATGGAAGAAGAGAAAGACTTGAATTTGGAAATTGAATTGCTAAAGGAAAAGGATTCTATTCCTTGGAAGATTTGGAGAATATTGAAGCCTATAAATAGAGAAGTTTTCTACATCTTTTACACACCTCTCTACACACACAACACTTGTGTTTTTGCTTGCTTTCTAAAATTCTTCTTCTTAATTATTTGTGTGAACTTGAAAATTCTCCTTTTAATAATTATTTTGTGTGAATTTCAAAAGCATGAGTAGCTAGTTTTCTTATTGATTGAGGATGAATTCCTAGTTCTTAATATATGGTTTGAGTTTTGTTTCAATTCTATCTTGAAGTTTTTCACATGATTATCGTTTGTTTTTACTAATAGGAATGATCTAAAAGACATTCATGATTGATTGATAGATTGTTTGGGTGGCCAACTAAATTGATTTGTTAATTTGATCTAAAGCTAGTGAAAGTTAGGGGATAAGTAATCGTTTCTTGACTCTTTACATAAGTAGCAAACACGAGACCTTGCGGAGGGATTCCGTGGAGCAATTGTGTGTGAAAACAACGTTAGCAAGTAGACCTTGATCTAAGAGTCTAACTACTAATATTGACCTAATAAGTTCATAAATCTTAATGCGTTTATTTAAATTACATCTAGAGTGATCTACTACTAGGTGGTTTGGTAAATAGAATCCGGTAGTCGAGAACTTCCGTGTCCTAGGTGATACAAGGGATTTAGGGGTTTAGCATCGATCTATTTGCTTTACCTACGGTTGGTGATAATTTGTGACTAATAACAAGTAGAAAAGAACATAACTTTAATCATTGTTTTGCAACGAAGAAGGATTCCTTGATCTTATCTCTCTTATTGATTTCAACTTTAACTTTGAATTGCTTTGTTTATTTTCTTTTGCTTTATACATCCCCCCTTTTCGTGACAATTTTACAACTAGAATCTCTTGCTCCTCGTGGGAACGAACTTGACTACACTATATTACTTGTTAATTAGGTGGAAAAATATTAATTAATTTGTTATGGTTACGACACGCTTCATAATTCTGATCTTAGTTAGACTTATCAAAGTTGAGGTTTCGGTTATTCAAGTCTAATCGAATGCCTTAACAAGAAATGCTAGTTAACTAACCTAGTACTTGTCTTGTTTAAAAGTGAAAGGTATAAGTTATTATTTGAATAATTTGAACCTGATGAGAAAAATAGAGTCAATTCTGATCTTTATTTTGGTCTTATCGAACAAGCGATTGTATTTGTGCAATTGGTTTAGCAAAGGAACTAAGGTGCTTAGTCGATTTTTGGTTTGCTAAACTATTAGGGAAAATTTCTTCGGGCAATTGTTTCCTTGGTAACATATCAAAACAAAATTACTTTGCAGTTTCGGTTTTGATATTGGTTATCTAAAATGGTGTGTGGAACCCTCGTGCTTAACTCTTATAGGTTGCAAGTCTTTTGAGATTTCTAAGATCCATTCGGTTTGTTCTTTTATTTGCTCGTACCCTTGTCATTTTGTGACAAAAAGGGGGAGAAATATTTGGAGTAAACAAGTGATATTGATATTGATTTCTATTGATTTGGTATCACTAAGGGAAAGGACAATGGTGCTTAAACGTTATATCTAACGATAGAGTAAAGCATAGACTAAGGGGGAGTAGCATATCATATTGATAAGGGAATAACAAAGACGTGTTGATTGAAAATATACCTATCTTACCTTTAGGGGGAGTATTAGCTTTGTTATTATAATGTCAACATCAGCATTTATGGATTGAATGTATACAGGTTATTGTGTTGTTGAATTTGGGAATCAAGCGTGTGTATAATTAATTCTTGTAATTTGTTTATCCATATGATGTAAGAGTTTTGTCACTAAAATTGACAAAGGGGGAGATTGTTAGAGCATAGCTCGGTTGAACCCACCAAGCGTTGGTATGTCAAGTTTGGTTGTCCTATTTTAGTGAACCAAAACTCATTTAAAGAGTCGCATGATTATTTAATAGAGTCAACTTCAAATAGGTTATCATGAAAGTATTAGGATATGAGACATTACAAGTATTGCGTGAAGACTTGAAGAATGTGAAGAAGTAAGGAGCTACAACGGCGACATTATCCTTCCACTTGAGGTTAGTAATATTTGACTTGTACTGTTTCATTCCCTAACGTATCTTTCAAGTCGTGCATATTGAAAACATAACTACGAAGTTGTGAATGATTATACTCAAGTTAGACGTAGTATTAAGGAATTGCAATACGAAGTATAACGCTTATCTTTTGAACTTCGTATATAAGACATCGACATAATCGTCTGAATGCTATTGTGATTATGTATGGGTATGAGGTGAAGATTTCGTCCTAGGAAATAATGTTACATTCGTTTAAAGGAAGTACATTCATAAACTTGTTTTGTGAATCGAAAGGGAAATCGCTAGGCTTATTGGTATTGTTATTCATTGCATATCTTTTGAATTACCAATATGTGTGTTTAGTATAACCGCTCATAACTTGTTTATGTATCTTCGTAAAACTATTCACAAGGCCTGACTTTTGTATTGGTATGACTTTTATTAGTGAAACCGATCTTAAGTAATCACCTGAGATGGTATGATCGATTTGTTGTAATTGGTATGACCAACTCTAGTCATTGGGGAACCGATCCTAGTAAGAGGTGCAACTGATCACAAAAGGGAAATCGATACTTGTAAGAGGTACAACAAGTTTCTAGTTATTGGGAACCGATCCTATGAACAGGTGCAACACGTTTTTAGTTATTGGGAACCGATCCTATGGACATGTGCACCAAATACAAGTTAGATACCATATATATGAGGGAACCGATCCTAGTACCTAGTCAATCAAGTTTTGGTAACTAGCATGACTAATTCTAGTACCCACATGGAGGTAGAACCGAAACTTGTTTTGGTAGAACCGTGAAACCTATGTTTGGTGATTTGATAGGATAATCAATCACATAGTTCTTGGAAGTCAGATGAACCAATTCTAAACTCGTTTTGGAAGTGTGGCAAATCGGTTCCAAGATAGTAAATATGAAAGAGGATTTACTAAGTAAAGATGTCGACATACTTTGAACCTGTGCAGTAACACTTATCTTTTATTGTTCAAAGATATTTCTTAATAGCTAAAGGAGAATCCCGGATCGAAATAAATTGAGAATCTTTTAATTAAGGTTCTTAGTTTTATATGCTTTTAATTTCCAGCAATTAAAATGCATATCTTTAGAAAATAAAAATTGATAATGTGCATTTACTAATTGGAGATTTTCTACTGAGATTTCGGTCAATATTTGGACATAGCATTTCCAGGAATTATGGAAACCGAATTTGGAAATATATTGCATATCTTGAGGATATTTTCGGTTTTGGAAATTCCTTGGTGTCCAAACTTCCTTGGTCTATAAATATTGAAGTTTGCATTTCAAGCAAACTAATCCTCAGAGCCAGCAAAACTACCTAGTTATGTTGTTACAGGTGGAGCCGCCTATTCGGAGAGGAAAGTAACCTAATTAGGCGAAATCTCTTACGGCCGCTCGGTTTAAAGACATATTTGGGATTGAGAAGCTCTATTAGTACCGTTGGTGGGAAACTAGATAATTGCGGTTTATTATTAGTTTTCGATTGATTTGATTGACTAAGTGTTGTTGAACTTTGATTGCGCCTAGTTTGTTTATGCTTGAGAATCTTCTCTTCTGATACAAGATTCACTCAAACTAGATCGAAGTTTCGACGGGGATCTTTAGACTGTTTGTAGATCTAAAGACGTCTTGTGATAATCCATTGTTAACAGACTTCGTTCTGTGTGTGATTGATCACAAGAGATTCAAGTTGATTGTGTGCAGGTGTTTATTTAAGATCTAAGAAGATTTGAAGACGAAGAAGATTTCTGATTTGGGTTCACAATCTTTGGTGTGCACAAAACTTGGTCGGCTGGAGGATCCAACTATAATCGGTTTATCTTTGTGATAGATTTGATTGATTAGTTGAGTAGATCGGCATCAATACAATTCTTGGTGATTAAAAGTATTGATTGCATAATCTTAACAATTACTTTGGTAGTTGTTGAAAAGATTGATCTAAAGACCTGACAAAGGAGTTTATTGGAATAAACGGAACAGCCTTTTGTCAAACTCATATTACTTGATTGAAAAGAGTTGTTACCAAACAGATTTGTTGTTCCTTTACTGTTTGGAATACGAACCAAAGGAATTGTTCCAAGTGCGTGACTTATTACAAGTTGGAGGCGCATGGATACAGACGGAACTAAGTGAACTATAGGTTTAGTTGCTTGGTCTCAACTATACGAAGTTGGTTTAGATTTTGTATAGCGGCTTAATCCTGAGAGTATTCAATTCTGGACAAGGTCCCGGGGGTTTTCTGGATTTGCGGTCTCCTTGTTAACAAAATCTTGATGTGTCTTTTACTTTTCTATTTCCGCAATTATAATTGTTTTATTATAATTAGAAGTAAATTACACAAACGTTAATTCCTATTTACTTGATAGCAATCCTATTGTGTTTGGTTAAGTCCGAACCTATTATCAAGTAAACATACTTCGTTGTTGTATTGTCTCGATCTTGTATCCATAGTCAATCACACAAGTTATCTTGTTGTCGTATTGTCTCGATCTCGTATCCATAGACGATCACACGAAGTGTGAACCGATTAGTTTTATTGTCTCGACTTTGTCCATAGACAATCACTTTCAGAGAAAGGACTTATAGGTGGAAAATTTTAGATTGAGGTATATTTGGGTACCCTCGCCTTTTCAGATAGGACTGAGACTTTAAAGTTAAAACAAGAAAATAGGATGAATACACCCATTTAAGGGGTCTCATGCAAAAACCAATTTCTTTCCTCCAAATCTCTCTAGCTAGGAAATCGGTTGTATTGAGGGAGCTTCAGAAAAAAGATAGATGACCCGAATTAAGATTACCACGGGTCAAAATGCCTAACATATGCTTCGTTCTTACCTAAAATCAGACTAAATAATTACTCGTATATATGTAGTTTGGGAACATTTGGACCTGCTTCCATATGCGCGCATATGTAAACACCAACAATATGTAGTTGAAGTACTCAACATCAGGTCTTTCATTACTATAACTATTGGTAGCTTATTACCTATTCACCTTTGAAAATATCACAGGCACCACCACCAGGAGAATTGTCACTACCGTTTCCTAATTTATTTTGATCATATGGTTTAGTACTATTACTATCAGTAGAAAAACTATTTTTGGAGGAGATTAGGAATGTTTTGGAGTTCCTGATGCACTATGGCATATGGGTTGTGTATGAATTGAATTTGCAGAAATTAGATAGCTAGAGAAGAGGACTGCTTAACGCACATGGACACCATCAGATTGTGCTCATCAGGTGTTCGTAAAAATGCCTGAACCGCAAAAAAAAATGGAAGAGAAAGATTTGTTCACCAAATAGAAGGAAATGGAAAAGGACTAAAACTTTTTTTTTTTACAACATTTTCACAGTGAACGCTAGTCCACTCATGATCAAGGAGTTTAGCAAATTATAAACTTCAGCTAACGTTTTCTAACGATCTTTGATTAGTCTACGACCCAAATGCATCAAAGACATGTTCTACGACCCAGGCCCTAATATCAAAATATCTCTTAACAAAAATACATGGATTAGGGGATTTTAGTTTTACTAAATTTGTGATTTAACACAAATTTTTGTGTATGCCCCAAAACAGGCTTCCGACATTGTGGCTATAGTTGTTGGTCTTGAATGGGCAGTCGCTTGGAGCTTGTTGGTCTTGGATGGGCAGTCGCTTGGAGCCGGGAAAGAAGATTGGGTGTGTCAGATTTTAAAGGTGCCATGCAAGCCTATGGAGAAAAATCAATTGGCAATTTGAAGATATTAGCTTTAAGCCTAGTTAAAATATGTTATGGAAGTTGTGCAACACAAATGGAGTAATAGCACAACAGAGAATTTGTAGTATTTCTGTCCGTACAGTTTGTTCCGTACAGCCACATGCTCATTATGTACGTGTCTATGTCGGTCTCTACAGTTGTGTTATGACAGCCTGTACTCAGAAGTCCAACCGTGCTTTCTATGTCTGTATTGTATAAGTACCTGAGTCTAGTGAGTGTGTCTGTAATCTGTTGACTAACATTGAATGCAAGTATTGATTACTATTATGGTATCAGATGATAACCTTCCGCACCGCCATCAATGGATTCTTATCAAATCTGAAATTTTCTTTTTCATTTATTTCAATCTTGCTTCAATTTCTTTCAGAATTATCTTCCTCCCTTTACCGAATCTTCAGATCTCTTTTAATCCTGTTTTTCTTTAATGGCTGCTTACGAATCTCGAATCTCCAATGTACCTCCCAACCAAATTTCAAGTATTCTTTCTTACAAACTAAAAGAGGATAACTTCCCTACATGGAAATCTCTCCTTTTTCCATTACTGAAATGATACAAAGTTCTTGGTTTTATTGATGGATCTCTTCAATGTCCTTTGTATCTGGTCGATAACGCTGTAAATCCAGGTTATACAGCTTGGCATGATGATGATATATACTCTCATCCTATGGATTCAGATGTCTATCTCTGAATCAGTGATTCCTTATGTTGCTGGTGCTGATTCTACTAAAGATTTTTGGGATACTATTAAATCAAGATTCGCTAAAAGCTCTTCTACGCAGTATATTCAACTTCGATTGAAGCTACAATTATTGAAACTTGGATCAGGTACTATCTCTACTTTTCTTGGAGGAATAAAGAAAGTAACAGATGAAATCTTTGTTGTTGGATCTAGAATTGTTGATGATGAACTAGTTGTTCTCATATAAAATGGATTATGTCCTGAATATATCTATTTCTCTACCTCTATTAGAATTCGTAATCCTCATGTTTCTTCTAAAGAACTACATAATTTGCTATTGAGTGAAGAAATTGTTGTTACTACAAAACATAAGGATTTACTGTCTGAAGCTAATGCCAAAGCTTTTGCTACCAGCACTAGAACTCATTCCAACTTTCATAGAGGTAGAGGTAGAGGATTCTCTCAATTTTCACAGCCATCACCTTTTCCACATTCATATCATGTCAGATCCCCATTTAACTCATTTCCTAGAGGTTACTCTCATTTTCAAATGTATCATACACCTCAATTTGTCCTAAATTTTCAATATAAACCTACTCATGGTACTTCTTCATCCACTCCTGTTGTTACTTCTTCAAATCCATCATCTGAACCACCTTGTCAAATATGCAAGAAGGATGGAAATCAAGCTCTTGAGTGTAGACATAGATTAAACTTTGCTTACCAGAACTCTAATACACCTCACAACTTAAGTGATATGCTTGCTACTGCTAACATAATGGGTGAGAATACTTGGTATGCTAATTCTAGAGCAAATAATCACATTACCAATGATGAAACTGAATTGCTTCATTCAAATCCTTTTGGTGGTTCTGAAGAAATACAAGCTGCTAATGGTGAAGGTATGCAAATTACTCATATTGGTAGTACTTCCAAGTCAACTACTTCTGCTAATTTTCTTCTTAAAGATGTTTTACTTGTGCCAAGATTATCTCAAAATCTTTTATTTGTTCACAAGTTTACAAGTGATAATAATTGCTCAATCACTTTTGATTCTCTTGGTTTCAATGTTAAGGATCTCTCATCTGGGAGGATCACTTTTCAAGGGCCACACAAAGATGGACTTTATCCTATGCAATTTCTCAATAATAGTTCACACAAAGCTTTCTCAAGTATAACTACATCAGCAACCACATGGCACAGAAGACTAGCTCATCCTTCATTTCAGGTGTTACAAAAAGTTTGCAAAACTTTAGATTTGTCCAACATTGTTAAGACACCTTTGTTCTGTAATGAGTGTCAGTTAGGTAAAGTCACAAATTACCTTTTTCTATTTCTACTCATGGAGCCACTTCTCCTTTAGAATTACTTCATATGGATTTGTGGGGTCCAAGTCCTGTAACTTCAACAAGTGGTTTCAAGTATTATGTCAACATTATAGATGATTACTCCAAATTTTGTTGGATATATCCTTTGTATGACAAATCTGAATTCAGGAAAATATTCTTATTTTTCAAGTCTATGGCTGAGAATTTACTTCATACTTCTACTATAACAATTAGAACAGATGGAGGAGGAGAATTCTTACAAATGGAGGAGGATAAGTCATGCGTTTTCATGTCCTCATACACCTGTGCAAAATGGTGTAGCTGAATCTAAGCACAGATATCTTGTTGATACAGGTAGAACCTTTCTCATTCAATCTGGTTTAACTGATGCATTTTGGGTAGATGCTTTTCAAACAGCTAACTGTGTCATTAACAGACTTCCTGTTAGAAGTATTGGTTTCATATCTCCTTTTGAGAAGCTATTTCATCAAGTACCAGATTACTCTTATCTGAAATCTTTTGGTTGTTCTTGTTTGCCTTGGTTGAGACCTTACACAACTAACAAATTACAACCTAGAAGTATTCATTGTATCTTTATTGGATATAACTCAGCACACAAAGGTTATAGATGCTTATATGTTAAGATTGGAAGAATTTACATCTCAAGACATGTTGTCTTTAAGGAAAGTGATTTTCCTTTGGTAACTACTTCAGTTCCTAGTCACATTCAAAGCTCTTCTCAGAATGTAGTTTCTACTTCATTTCAAAATGTTGGTTCTCCTACTACTACTTCAGAGGATATCACTGCTTCATCATCTATTACAGAAGATGTTACTAATGATTCTGCTTCAGTCTCTACTTCCACCACTACTTGTTCTGCTACTGCTTCTGAAGTTTCAGCTATCAATGCTCATCAAATGGTCACTAGAGGCAAAAGAGGTATTTTTAAACCTAAAGTTTTAAATACTAAGCATGTCTTATCTGCCAATTTAGTTTCTGAAATACCTCCACCAACACCTACATGCTTTTCTGAAGCTTTCAAACATCCAAAATGGAAGCATTCAATGTTTGAAGAACACACGGCGTTAAAAGATGCTGGTACTTGGTCTTTGGTTGAACCTGATCCTTCTTATAATGTTGTGGGATGTAAGTGGGTATTTAGGATCAAATATAATGCATATGGCATACCTCAAAGGTTGAAATCTAGGCTTGTTGCTAGGGGGTTTCATCAATAAGAAGGAATTGACTACACAGAGACTTTTAGTCTTGTAGCTAAACCCACAACAATCAGACTTATATTGTCTTTAGTTGTGAATTACTCTTGGCCAATAAAGCAATTAGATGTGAGTAATCCTTTTTTACATGGAGATTTGGAGGAGGATGTCTACATGCAATAGCCACCTGGTTTTGTAGATGCAGAAAAGCCTAACTATGTCTGCAAATTACACAAATCCATGTATGGCCTTAAGCATGCACCTAGAGTCTGGTATGACAAGCTTCTCAATATTCTTTTCTCTCACAAATTCAAGCCATCAGTAGCAGATTCATCATTATTTGTTCAGAAGATTGGCTCAGGGATTACCATCATCTTGGTTTATATTGATGATATTCTTATCACAGGAAACTCACAGGCTTTTGTGCACTCCTTTATCTCCACTCTGCAAACTTATTTTCATATAAAGGATTTATGAGCTTTGCACTACTTCCTAGGTCTTCAAGTTAAAAGGGATGCAGATCATCTATTTTTGTCTCAGATCAAGTATGTTCTTGATCTTCTAGAGAAATTTGATATAACTGGTGCCAAACCTTGCAGCATTCCTATTTCTCCTTCTTCACAGATGTCCAAGTCAGATGGCACTCCTTTGTCAGATCCAAGTACTTACAGATCCCTTGTAGGTGCATTGAAATACTTGACTTGGACTAGGCCTGAAATTGGCTTTGTTGTTAATCAGGTATGTTTACACATGCAAGATCCTATTGATACTCATTTATAGCAGCAAAAAGGGTTCTCGGATATATCAAGCACACTATGGATTATGGCTTATTATTTTCTGAAGGAATCTTAGCCATTCATGGATTCAATGATGTTGATTGGGATGGTTCCATTGATACCAGAAGGTCTACTGGTGGTTATTGTATCTTTTTTGGAACTAATCCTATTTCATGGTCTAGCAAAAGGCAGAATGGAGTTGCTAGAAGCTCCATTGAGGCAGAGTATAGGTCCTCAGCAAATACAAGTGCAGAGGTAGTATGGGTTTGCAAGCTTCTCAAAGATCTATATTTGTTTCTCCCTATCCCTCCAATCATTTCCTGTGATAATCAAAGTGTTGTTTCTCTATCCTCTATTCCTAACTTTCATAGTAAGATGAAACATCTTGCTATTGATTACCATTTTGTCAGAGAATTAGTTCACAACAAAAGTTTGCAGGTGACTTATCTCTCCACTCATGATCAAATTGCGGATATCTTCACCAAGGGATTAGCAGGACCAAGATTTGATCATCTTAGACACAAGCTGCGACTAACTCCTTGTAGCAGACTCCAGCTTGGGGGGGGAGGGGATAATAGCACAGCAGAGTATTTGTAGTATTTTTTTTTTCCGTACAACCACATGCTCATTATGTACGTGTCTATGTCGGTCTCTACAGTTGTGTTATGACAGCCTGTACTCAGAAATCCAACCGTCCTTTCTATGTATGTATTGTATAAGTACCTGAGTCTAGTGAGTGTGTCCGTAAATCGTTGATTAACATTGAATGCAAGTATTGATTACTACTATTGAGAATTGGGAAGATCACCATCTTTTGTCTGAATATCTAAGTTTCTTTATGGGTTTATCTGAAGTCAAAATTAGGTTTGTTTCTCGAGTCTGTAACAAGGTAGCTGACGTTCTAGCTAAGCATGCCCGTATAAATAAATGTAACCAACATTGAGATTTTGTTCCTCTAGAGGTTATCATTCCTTATCCGCTCAAGGATGCAGTTTCTAGGGAAGACTTTCATTCTACCGTTGAAAGTCTGCTAGGATGTGTTAGAAGTCTCGCATTTATAGTTGTGCTCTTTGGTGCTTCGTGTGTTAGCTAATCGAGTTCTGTATCCTTTGTGATAAATAAATTTATCTTATCTTCAAAAAGAAAAAGAAAAAGAAAAAGAAAAACTTTAAGCCTAGTTTTAGAGAAATAAACTTTGCTGCAAAGTGTTGTGTTATTGGCAGGCCTGAGTTCCTCATTGAGGGGAGGTTTGAGCTATTTTAGATTGTTTTCGAAAATAATATTGGGGTCGCATTGACTTCTTTTTCCTGTAATTTTATTTTCTCTCCATTTTAATAAAATATCAACCTTTTATCTCAAAATAAATAAAAAATGGCTGCCATCTAGGAGGATACAAGGCTTCCACACGCAGCATATCATGGGTGTGGAAAATAACTGCAAGAGGGTAAACGAAGCAGAAGACTGGCAAAACAATTAAACCTTCACAGTTACATTAATGGGTTAAATGCTTGGCATGCATATAATTTGAGTTGCATATCTTGGCAACATTAAATGTTACAATTCATATAAGTGTGAAGTTCACTCCAAATTCTAACTCTGAAGATCCATATAAAATTGGATCGTTATCATTATCTGAATTTTACACTAAACCTGCTGACTTTGCAATTAGCACTAGAAAGATCTGCTGTAAGATCATTTACAGGGCTGACAATTCAACCCTCTTCGTGCAAGGAAAGTATGCTGCGAATGTACTGTCACTCGAGAAGGAACCGGTGTTAAAACACGTTGTGCCTGTGTATTCGAATGTCTTCTGTTCACTTCGGTCCCCCAACACTATCTGGAAAACCGATGCATGAAAAAATTAATGCAAAATGAGGCAGAAAACTGAACACATAGAAAAGTTGCACTGGAGAAACTAAATCTCAAATCCAATAACAAGCTTAAGTTTGAGGGTACTTGCCAAAAAAAAAAAAAAGTTTGAAGGTCTTTTTACTATTTCAAAATGTGTTCCTCTATGTATTAGTTTCTCCTCGTGGCCAAATGATGAACAATAGAAAAGAGGATAGTGATTGATACAACTTGCTATTAATGTAGGCACGGCATAGATGCACGTGATGAAACAAATGCCTTTGACATGAAAGAAACCCTTCGAAGGTGTACAAAAATCTAAAATCAAATTAGCACCCTCTTATATTCATTGATGTTCAAGTTATTATAAAAATTGTATTCGTTGATGATTCTGTGCTAGACTGCTAGTTGAGTTGATATTATATTTGAGACCTAGTACTTGAATTTGATGGTTATTGGCCTCAACTGACAGTTATTGGCCCCAACTCAGGAAACAATGCAAGAAATCATCAAAAAGTCTAAATCACTTAAAACGGTATAAGGCTTCCTCTTCTGAGAACAAACAACATACTACCAAATTAACAAACTGGCAGGACCTCATAGTTTGACTGCACATGTTCAGATAATCATAGAAAGACTTAAAGAGAGGGGAGTGAATAAGATACCGTATGCGGGGCTGGATATAGGCGGAGGCAATGATCATAATTCCAGATAATGGGTTGAACAGTTAGAGGCAGGGGACATAGATGGCTTTGATGAGTTATGGTTGCAACAAGCTGCAATACACCCACCTATTACTTTAAGACAAGTATCTTGCTACTTTTTTATAACAAGAAAAGAAGAGGAGGAAGAAATAGGGATAAAGAAAACGAGATAAAACAAAACTGTACTCAACTCACATGCTCAAAAGGATCACTGGTTTCTTCAGTTGAAGGGGGAATCAGGCAGGAACGGCGCATTTTATAAAGGAGGTCTTGACGGAAAAAGACAATTTCCTGGGTGTAAAACTTGATTCTGAGTTCACAGAGAAAAATAATAATTCATGTCAGTTTTTGTACTTCAAGCAATATGTTAATATGCAGTCTTTTTAAAACTTAGGCATGTAAAACCAAATTATACCATACTATACTGCTTATATAATCGCAATGCTTGCAACTTTCAGGACTCATTTTCTTACATAATCGCAATGCTTTCGAAAGACTACTACAGATTTGCTGAATGTTTACCCATCACATCAATCAATACATGTGTCTAATAGTGCATGTTCCATTTAATTAGTTTGGGTCTCATCTTTGAATTTTCGCAAATTGTTTAATTGCAAAAGGTACCACAAAAGCTCTTAACTAATTAATTTTGTGGGGGTTGAAATTCATCCATCTTCACCAACAAATTTGATCTTCAAATGAAATAAAAAAATAAATGTGGCAAGTATATATTCTGTTCTATACTGGTTAGTGGCCAATGAGGGAAATGATAAGATATTTGATCATTTGAAAATTTGAAAATTTTATGGATGCATTAACTAATTTAATTGTTACAAGTAACTTTTTTCATGAAAAGCTTAAATAGCTTCTACACCACGAGATAGGAACTTATATAGAATATTATAATTTATTTTCAGCATTTTATACTGCTATGTGAGTGCAGGATATGCTAAGTGACATCAAACAATAATAACAGGTTAAATGTGGTTATATAACTATAACTATATATTTAATAAAGAAAGTCATAAACTGGCATATACAAAATGAATCATTAAACGGAGGTCTGACCTGCAAGGATTACTTTTAAAGATGGCGTTGGGAACATGCTTCTGAAGCTCCTCTGTCAGATACTTAGATAACGCAGGCCTGGGCAAAACCGTTGAAGGACCTGAAAACACGGAATGTGTCTAAGATGCAGCTATATATTCATGAACAAAATTTCAAATCAAAGTAATGTGTTTATTCAATTTACCTGCATCCTCCGGACCTGGAATAAAAAGGAACTGGCTTTGTTCCATTAAGCGGGTATGAGCCCCAATTATTTCTCCCAGCTTTCCAAATTGTGATCTGCATACCTAATTTGTTCAATTGCTTTTCCACAGGATATCTTACATCAACATTTTGGAAAGGAACCTTCACGCAATAAATTCTAACCTGAGACTTGAGAAAGCATTAAAAGCCAGGTTACATGGACGAGAGCAGAAATTTCCCATAAAGACAAACAAGGAAGGAACCACTGCCTCATTCTCATAACCATTCAGTACAATGGCTAGTTTTTCCATAGTCTTCATGAAAAAAACATTGTTAGTGCCTCCAACAATAAGCTGATCTGTTAATTGCAAGGTAAAATCAAATACGAGCTCAATTACCTCTGCATCATCCAGCCAAATATCAGAAAAGATGACAAACATGTCATTCACAGCCTTCTTCTCCAACTCTGAAAGTCTAAGCTGTTGCCATTTTAATTGAGATGACCAAACTTAATATCAGCTACTCCAAATCAAAAATGCCGAAGTGTCTATAATATAAAGACCTGATGAAGCATACCATTTCTTCTGTTGGGACTGCACCACAACCAAAAAAGTCTAGCCCTACAAGCAATGAGAATGATTCATCTCTGGCCTCCAATGGGGGAAACCCACATGTATTGACCTGCAATACATTTCAAAATCACAGGTTTACAAATTTGTGGAGATGTTAAAAGACGACAGAAAAGAAGTGGGGCAGTTACTCATTTAAAAAACCAAAACAGATAGTAACATCCTATTTTTTATTAGTATGTCAACTAAGTAAAGCTAGAAAACCAGAGTACCAGACACAAGACCGAAATCAAGCAAAGAGGCTGCACGTAATTATTCAATGATGCAAAGAAGCAACCAGGTGACAGTCATAATCTTATTAATTACAAATATGGACATCGACTAGATTGGGAAACAATTGTAAAGTAAATCCACCATGCTCACAGTAGTTACTAGAGACATGAATAGGATAGAATTGAACCTGAAAGATACCACTTGGGAGCAGCTCTCCTTCAGCTACAATTACAGTGTTCTCCACAAAAAAACCTGTTGTGATCTTGTGTTACATGTTAAAGAAAATGACAGTTCCCATTAACAATTAAATTAGACAAACAAATATACAAAGCTGGTTTCATGATGATGGCTTATTAAAAAGCATGGAACTTGTCAAGGATATTGCATTGGATAAGTTAACTGGTACAGCTGCAGTCATATCTTCCAAGTAGAAATGACCATCTTCTAATTGAGAAATTACACCCATAATCCATCTCCTCCCCGTCTGCCCAATTAGAGATTGAATTGGAGAAATCTGCAACACATATTATTGGACGTCAACCCCAACGACAATGGGACTGTTGATAAAATTATCAGTAGCGTGAATGCATATTTGCTTGCAACACAAGTCCTTTCTGTGAGACACATCTTCTCATATACATCTAACAATGCATTCTTGCTTGGGTTGTATTAAGAACCAGACTTGGTAAGTTAAGGTAAACATATCCATAAGAAAACAAAACAAAAAAACAAAAAAAAATATACAGATTGGCTTCCCAGTTAAGTGCCTAAAATTTATGCCCTGCCCTTTGCTCACCGTCCGCCTATTTGGTTATCATCGACATACTCAACCCAATCAATCTCTTTTACATTATGAACTAGTGAAGCTAAACAGCTAAACATAGCTTATGCCAACATGTGATTCCTCTAGATTCTGTCAACTGATCTACTTTCCCCATTAGGGTATCTCAGTAGTACGAACAGCATACCATAAGGAAATGCCATACTGTACATTCAAAGCAGATATATAAAACAAAAATTAAAAGAAAGGAGAACACAATAAAAGATGGGTGTTTTAATTTATACCTCGCAGCTATCAGAGCGATTAAATTCAGAATCAAAAGCCGGTTTTGCAAAATGAGGATCACGAGAAAGCCTCTGAAGCAACAACTCAAACCTATCTCTGTATAAAGCAGCTTTAGAGGAAGCTTGGCCGTGTATTGGAAGCTTTCCAGTACGCCTAAAATCAGCATTTGAAGAAAAAAATTACACAATCGTAAAGTAAACCTATTTTGGAAGTCTAATCAGTAAAATAAGACTTACTCGTAGAAAGTTTTCTTGATTGGATCGTAACAAAATTTAGGGATTATAAAGGAATCAACAATTCTGAAATGGGAACGATTACTAGAACTAGGGCTAGCTTCAACAGCAGATTCAGCTTCATGTAGAAGACTGATGACTCGATGAACAGAATCTCTATCGAGAACTGATGAGTTGAGAGATTCTTTATTGATTTCGTCGAGAAGGACATTGATTGCTTCATCCTCAGCGTCTTCAAATTGGGTTAAAAATGATAAAATCTCTTCTAGGGCATCTGTTTGTAAGATGTAGCCCCTTAACTTAAACTTTCGAAGTACTTTCTTCCTAGTTGCTCCCACCGCCATTTTTATCTCTCACTCTCTATCTATCTTCTTCTTCTCTCGTAATTGATATTGGGCGCGAAATCGGCGGAAAAGGGGCTAAATGGACTGATAATGGGCGGGAAATGGAAGTATTCTTTACTAAAAAAAATGTCCCTCCGTCCCTAATTAGATGAGCTACTTGTAGTTTGTACAAATTTTAAGGCAAGGAGGAAAGTGGAGTATATTTAAGTAGCTGCTTGTAGTTTGCACAAATTTTAATGCAAGGAGGAAAGTGGAGTATATTTAAGTATTTTTTACAATTATACCCTTATGGGCAATAATTAGTAAAATTTAGAAACGATTTATCTCTTAAACTATACCACGGTTTTTTATAAACTTTATACCGTTGAAAAGCATTTTAAAACACCTACCCAACGAATATAAACATAACTATCAAATTATACATATTTCTTATACAAAAAATAATCAATTAAAAGGGTAGTTTTAGAAATATCCCCTTGGTAAGTGAAATAGCTCATCTATTTGTGGACAAAACTAAAAACCAAATAGCTCATCTAATTAGGGACGGAGGGAGTATATCGTACTAACCGATATTTTACCTGGCTTGATCGGAGTATACCCAAATTAATTGGGGTATACCTAATAAGACAAAAGCTAGGTCATTTTGAAGTAAAAGAAGCCACCCCTTAACCTTGTATTTTTTAAATGTCAAAATTACCCCTGCAATAAGACTAATTTAATTGAAATGATTAGATTAGTTGGTTGATTTATATGAGTGGGTTTGGAAATAATTGAGAGTAGGAAAGAGTATGAAGTAATAGAGAAGGTTGGGGGGGGGGGGGGAAGTTAGGGTTTTTGAGAAATTTGTGATATGAGTGAGATGAGTGATTCAAATCCTGATTTTGAAGTGGGGGAGTCTTCTAACTTTCCTCCTACAGATGAGTACTTGTATGATGATCCACCAGACCATGATCAAATGGATTATATGCATGATCCTCACTTTTATTTTCCTCAAACTCAAGATGGGTATGGAAGTGATGATTGTCTTGAGCCAAACATAGAATCCAATGACCAAGAAGAAGAGAATGGAGCTGCAAGTAACCAGGTAGACAACATACGTGGTGAAGATTGTGATTTTTCCATGCAAATGATCGATTTTGGTTTGTTTTTTTTTACTTTTGCTGCACAGAGTCGGCAAGGTCGACGATTGTCTATCATGCCGACTGTAAAAGTCGGCGTGGTATATATTACCCAATGCTCCGACTTTTCATGAGCAGTATTCTAGTCGGCAAGGTCGAAAATATGAACCCTGCCGACTACAAGTTTTTTTGCAACACAGAAGTAGTGATTTGAAACATGTTTAAGTCGGCATTGTAGTGGTACGTAGACCCTGCCGACTATAGTCTGGTCGACACTGTTTTATTTTCCGACCAAGCCGGTTGTTGTTTAGCCGGCGCTGTTTTATATATAGACCCTGCCGACTACAAGATTTTGGCAGCACAGGAAACGAATTTGAAACATGCTTAAGTCGGCATTGTTCTGGATACGTCGACCCTGCCGACTGTTGTTTGGTCGGCACTCTTTTTTTCTTCGACCAAGACGGCGGTTATTTAGCCGGCGTTGTTTTATATATCGACCATGCCGACTTTTGTAGTACATATCAACTAACTTGTGTTGTTTTGTAGATTGCATTGGTACCGATGATGGATCAGCCTCAAGCTCACGATGTTAGGGGTCCTAATACTTCCGCACATTATGCTAATGATTTGGAATGGAAGGAAAAAGACGACGCGATCAAGTGGGTTATTGAGAAAGCAAAAGAGAAGATGTACGTTCTAGTGAAAAACTCCCAACAAAGAGATACGCGGTTTGAAATGGTATGCGAGTGTAGTGGGTCGCCGGACGCAAGTCACAAGGGAAAGGGTTATGTGTATGATAAGAAGACGACTAGGGTGTATAAGACGAAGTCAAAGAAGTGTGAATGCCCATTCAAGATTATTTTTTGGAGGAACAAAGAAACCGATAACATGTGGAGAATGAATAGAGTTGATGTTGGTTGGCATAACCATAAAGATCCGGAAAGTCTTGTTGGGCACTGCCAAGTTGCCAAGTTGAAACCGCACGAGTTCGAACAAGTAAGAACAAGTTGGGGAATTAAACCAAGCAAGCTCCTTAGTAAGTTCAAGAGGGACGACCCGCATAACCTTTCTTCATTGTCTACAATTTATGCGGCCAAGGCAACCATCAAAAGAATTGAATGGGATGGAAGAAAGGTAATGGAAGAATCACAATGGTTGGCACACAAATACAACTACACGGTGAGACACCATGAGTCATCGGAGGGGAAGGTGGATCGTATTTTTCTTGCGCATCCCGATATGATTCAATTGGCGTGGTGCTTTTACCAAGTTTTGTTCATGTTTTGTAATTATAAGACGAATAGGTACAACATTCCTTTGTTGAACATTGTTGGACAAACCTCGGATAAGCAATCGTTCACAGTGGCATGGTATTTTATGGATCGCGAGAAGGATGATAGCTATATTTGGGCATTGGAAACTTTGAAGCTTCTCTACCACGAAGACGAGACTCTCGGGGTTATAGTGACCGACAATGAGCAAGCAATAATGAACGTCGTGAGGATAGTTTTTCCCAATGCACAAAATTGCCTTTGCACTTGGCATATACAATGTAATCTTAGATAGAATTGTAGGAATCATATCCAAAAGTCAAAGGCAAAGAAAGTCACTAAACGTGAAAAGGAGGAAGATGAACGTCTTAGTAAACTAACTAAAGAGGAGAGAGAGGAAGAGAAGAAGAAAGAAGATGAAGAATGGAAAGAATGCGAGATCAAGTTTTGGTTATTCATGAAAGCGTGGGATAAGTTGGTTTGGTCGATGAGTGTGGCAAGATATGAGATCAACTTGAAGGAGTTCGAGGATGATTGGGGGACTAATTACCCCAAAGTAGTGGAATATTGCAAGAGACAATGGTTGATGCCACACAAACAGAGCTTTGTGTATGCTTTTACTTACGACTATAAACATTTCAAACTTGAATCCACAAGTATGGTAGAGCAAGCTCATGGTAGACTAAAAGGTCTACTTTTCACAAGTTAAAATGGGATTGTGACGGTGCAACATGCTATCCATGAGTACACTAATAATGATATCGACAAGATAAAAAAGCAATTCCAAGAAAGTAGCTTCCGTAAGTTGAAGGAGTTTAAGGAGGATAATTGGTTGCTTGTTGGTATACATTGCAACGTCTCGCATTGGGCACGTTTTATGATGAAACATCTCAAGTTGTATCAAAAGTATGACAAGTCGGACACTCCTTGTAAGTGTAGGATAATGAAGGTTATCGGACTTCCATGTCGTCATATGCTTGGTAGGTATAAAACTCCCATTCCGATTGAAGATATCGATCCTTATTGGAAGCAACTATCTTTCAAACCGGCTCCAAGAGAAAATCCCGGTGAAGAGTTTGGCGACATGGAACTTGGGAGAATAATCCTCGACAAGTATCCAAAGTTGAATAGGTTGGACAAACAAACTATGAAGCACAAGTTGATGTCAATTGTTTACCCTTTTATGGAAGAACTTGAAGAACCGGCGAAACAAGATCCTTGTGGTAGACCACCTACCACAAAGATAAGGGCGGAAGAAAGGGAAGAAATTAAAGAATATTTGAGTACAAAATGTGATCCATCCGGACATGAGTATACCGAGGCGCAATACAAAGAGGAGCCAGCTAAAAAGAAAAGAGGTCTTCCGAGGAAAGAAACAACTACACCAACGGTTTCAAACTTGAATCCAAATAGCACTCCACCTCTTGAGAGTCAAGCAAGTGTTGTAAACAAAAGGGGTCGGCCGAGCAAAGAAACAACTACACCAACCGTTTCAAACTTGAATCCAAATGAAACTCCACTTCTTGAGAGTCAATCAAGTCAAGGAGATGTTGTGAAGAAAAGAGGTCGTCCGAGGAAGGTAGTAAAACCGGTATTGGAAGAGTATCGTGTATAACTCCCTCAAATTATTCAAGAGTTCGTTATTGGTACCGACAACGTCCCAAATGATGGAAATTGTGGGTTTCACGTTGCCTCCCGAAAATTGGGACACCTAGGTGGAGTGGTTGAGGAGAATCTCACCCAATGTCAATACATAAGAAAGAAGATGGCCGCCCGACTAGAAAAAGACAAGGAGTTTTGTATCTCAATGATGCTAGAAGGTTCCATGGAGGACAAAGAAGCGACTTTTAAAGATTTTCTAACTAGTGTTAAAGGCCCAGAGGGAAATGAACCGGTCAAATGGGAGCATTGGTTGAGAATGCCGGAGTGTGGCCATCTATTCGCGGATACGTGGTCATGCGTGGTACATTTTTTTTAGTAAAGGACTAAGGGTAGCATTTGCACCGAAACATGCGGTTTGTGTGGAGCAGCTCAAGCATAGAAGAATTGTTATGGCTTTGGTGGATAATAATCATTTTATTAGTCTACAACTCAACAAGGAATGTCCATTACCTCCTCTTTGTAGGTTTAGTTTTTGGGAAAAGTTCATATTCAACAACAGCAGGGAATGGATGAAACTTTATGAGGACAACATGCACCATTGGAATGCTTTAGATGAGTCTAGGGAATGTCCCATAGATTTGACTGAAGGAGGTTCAATAGATTTGAATGAACTCTCTCCAATAGATTTGAGTGATGAGTGATTATGATTAGGGAATAAGGAATCTTTTTGGAGTACTTTTGTAATCGCATTCGTGTTTTGTGTAATGTACTTTGGAGTACTACAAATGAATGAAATGGATGTGGTTTTTTTGGTGTATACTCCTTTGGTCGGCATTGTATTTGTCACACGACCCTGCCGGCTGCTTTGCATGACAGCACATGAAAAAGGCCTGGGACGGTCGGCAAGGTTCTTTCCCTCCTACGGTGTCGAATGTCCCAAGGTCGTCAAGGTCTGGATTTCGTCAGGTTGCCAGCTTTTTTGTGGTCGGCATGGTTTATGAGGACAACCATGCCGATCAAAACAGAAAAAAAAAAAAAAAGTTGTTCCTGGATGTGCTCACACATTGTAGTCGGCAGGGTCTATGAGAAGAACCATGCCGACTATACATACGCCGGCAGGGTTGGTAAACCGTTAAGTGCCGACTGTTAAGCAGCTGACACGCTTTGAATTTAGTATAATGCCGACTAAAATCGAATACAATGATTCTTAAAAACTTTTGAAACTTAATAAGAGCATACAAGACTTAAAAACTTAATTAGAGCATACAAACCTTAATTAAAGCATACAAACATTAAAAACTTAACCCTAACACATTTGAGACATAAATAGTATCTTTTTCCGGTACACAATTTCTTAGGAGAGGTAATTAGCTTCATCTTACCGTCGCAACATGGATCTGTGCATGGTAGAAGGTTGATTTTAGCAACTTCATCTTCATACGGAGCTAGGCGCTCATCTATCCAATAGAAAAACTCACAAAAAGTGCATTTTGAAGCATACGGCTGATATACATCTCCTACTGCAGCTTTCATGAGAAATAAGAATCCCTTACAACCTTCAATAGTGCATTTTCTTCCTTCAAAGGGACAATCGTTTGCAAAATGACCACTTAGTGTACAAAGACTACAAATATTTGGTTGTGTTGCACTTGAAACTTCCATTCTTTATGCAAGGTTGAAGATGAAGTTGAGAATGCTTTTATAATAACAACACACCTAATATCTTGATTTTGAAATTTATAGTCGTTGAGCATTCAATGGCTTGTACTTTGTACCTAAAAAGTAATATTTTATACTACTAACATTTAGGTCGGCAGGGTTGAGATTTCAAACCATGGCGACTACCTATCCCTGACAGCGCTATAGCATATAGCATGGGATGGTCGGCAAGGTCGAGCTTACAAACCATGCCGACTTACTGCAACTCTAATATTGTCTAAAACTGCACAAAAAAAGAATAACTTCTAAAGCAACTAAAACTGAAAATTAACTTAAGTTTAACAAGTCTAAAATCAAAAACTAACAGTTCAAAACATAAGGTAATAGTTCAAACCACAATCTAAGTTTCTAAACCAAGTGAAACATAATAAAATTTAAAAATTTCATGGATCCTTCTTGTTGTTGTTATCTTCCTCCACATCACTAGCTTTTTCACCATCACTAGCTTTTTCACCAGCATCAGCTTTTGCTTTTCCCTTATCTGGACCTATGTAGTCACCGGCCTCAGTGTAATAGAGGTTCACTCCAGAAAAGTCACATTCCCTGAAAAAAGTTCTTGGATCAACCTCCTCTTCTTCCTCCTCTAATGATGTGCATTATTCATAGTTGAGGGGATTGCTAGGACTATCCATAAACCTTAGAAATTCTTCAGGATCTTCCTTACCCATCAGAAGTAACTTTCTTACAGGGCAATTCTTTTCAGTTTCATCTTTAGGATCTTCTAGACCAAGATAAATCCTGTCAATAAATTCCAATAGCTTTGCTGCATTGCCTCTGGGAACCTAAACAATACACAAATAAAAGATATGAAAATTCTAAACATTGAAACATGGTTCTGGTAATACAGCCGGCAGGGTCGAGAATCTAAACACTGCTGACTAAATCATGGTCGGAGGGGTTGTAATCATATACCACGCCGACTAATACATAGTCGGCATGGTCTTATTCAAGAAATATGCCGACAATTAACTAATGAAAATTAAGTTTCTATGACCTAAAGTCGGCATGGTACAAGTATAAGACAATGCCGACTAGATGTAAGTAGGCAGGGTTTGTTATTATACCCTGCCGGCCCTGGTTATTGTCTAACAGTCGCCATGGATGCTATGAAAGGTCGGCAAGTTATTCATCTTGAGACCATGCCGGCTCTTACAAAATATCAATAGTCGGCATGGTTTTAAATTATCGACCTTGCCGACTAAAAACACATAAATCATAATTTTCGATAATTCAACATAATATAACAATCATACAACACATCAGAATAATGGGTTTGAGTTTAGAAACCACTTACAGTCTTCTTTTCACCGGTGGAGGGTTCTTTTCAACATTCTCAGGGATTGGATTTTCGGGTTTACTAGTTCCAACTTTTTCCTTACCTTTTCCCTCTGATTTGGATCTTTTCATGTTACCTGTTGAATCTCTCTTGCTACTGGATCGAACCATTTTTGGTAGAATATCAAAATTGAAATTTTTGGTTGATTTTTGGTTGATGGAATAAGATGAAGGAAGAAGAAGAGGTGAGGGATTACAGAAGATAATTAGAAGAAGATTAAACGGTTTTTAGTTTTTAAGTTTAGGGTTTAGTTTTAGATTAATTAGTGCAGGGGTACTAAAGTAACTTCATCCTTTTTTGACCTTCCCTTAGTAAGGGCACATGTCCATTTAAATTTGGGTAACCCCAATTAATCTGGGTATACCCCAATCTCGCGAGGATATTTTGTATGGATTTTTTTTGTTTGTGGTTTTGTTTCTCGACTCATCCTTACGCTTGATCTTATGGTATTCCAATCTAGATGTCATGTGAGCTAGAATATTCATTTAAGTCTTATGGTCATTCTAATCTAGCATATAGATACGCTAAATCATTTTCCGTGGCCACGCTGAATGGAACAGTGCAATCATCTCAGCCGTCGAATCAAAAAAAAAAAAAAATCTTGCTGAACCATTCCGCGAAAAGTAGAATTTTGGTTGCGCTGAATGAAACAACGCAACTATCTCGCGAAGCATGTTTCACGTCCTCAGAAATCTGAACCGATATAATCCTGATATGTTGAATGGATCTCAAGTACCTAAAGAATCACCTTATACGAGACTACAAATATTTCTCAACAACCTGGGTCTCTTTATTATTCATCAGAATAAAACTCAAAACCCTCGACCCAACATTGGCGGATCCCAACATTGTACTTCTAATCTTAATGTTAATAGAAATTAAGAAAACATATGATGGACCGGGTGTCAAAAGAGCAAAAAGGAAGAAGAAAGAAAAAAACAAAAAACTCAAGATGCCGCACGATCATAAATTTAAAATTCAACATTCAAGAGTTTTTTGAAAAACAAGAAAAGACCGTTATTGTTAAAATAGTAGAGCGTAGGAAAATGAAAAAATACCGTAAGACGGTTGAACATAATTTGTTTAATGCGCACATGAGAGAAATCCTGAGAATGGACGGGTCAGGGATGAACTACGACTCTAGCACGATGAATTTGATGAAATTCAAGCACATAAAGCACGACAACGTTAAACAACAGTTGACATTGATTCTAATGAGTAAGACACCTTAGATGAGGATAACAATAATGTAATTACATTGGTTCAAATATTAAATTCTGGATATAATAATTACTTTCAATTTCAATGTAGTCCTTAGTTTTAAATCAAGTATAATCACTGGTTTGTTTGATTTTTTCCCAGTGCATAAATCAAATTATATTAGTATAACTAAAATGATCGAAAGGATGGCTAAAAGGTAAAAATAAAACTAAATCCTATGAGGGTTTGTTCTTCCGAATTCAGCCCAATTTACACAGTGAGATCCTCCTTTAGTTTTAAATATAAACCTCCGCCTTAAATTCTCTCTTCTATTATTCCATACTCTCTTGTGAGCACACCATGACGGAGTTGAACTTCTTTCCTCAAATATTTATCTGCATAACTTGTCCAACTGGTATCTCGTGGATTTTATTGATTACCATATTATGCAAAATGATGCTGGTGACAATAATCACATTTTTATTGGTTTAAACGAACGATGTGATTCACAAATTATATGGAACTTCTCTTCAAAATTCCTAATTCTCGTTCGACATCCTTCCTACACCCCATTTACTTTTTGTTAAAATACTTTCTAAACGGTTCTTTTCGTGTTTGGGCATAATCTGGTGGTCGACAATCGTTCGGACTTTAGAAAAGTTGACTATAAGCTTGAACTAAAGTTGACCACGGTGGATAAATTTAATCTGTTATAAAATATCCATTTTGTAGTTATTGTCATTAACACTGAAATCTCCAGTTGGAGCAGTTTCATACTTTAGTTCTTCAAACAAAAGAGATTTACGTAAAATATTGATGTCGTAATTTGAAGTCGGAAGTCAAAAAAAAGAATGGTCTCCGCTTCCAGAACAACAGTTGGTATTTAGTATTGGCCCTATATCGGCCCTTATACTGACCTTGCTAAGCATAAGGACATCTATGCCACAATACTCAATGCATTCAATCAAGGATACCTAGTATTTCGGGAACTCCTCTATGTGGTCTGAATCATCCTGCGTTAGATATCGTAAAAAAAAAGTGGACTAAAATGGTTGACAATAGTTTCACAAAACATATTGAGGTTCTCGTATGTTGTTGTTTTTTCCATATGAATGTACTCACCACATCCATCCGCTGGTAAAACATAACCTAGAATTCTTAGGGGTGCAGTGGCCTTTTGTTCAGGACTATGTTCTCGTATGTTTCGTACATCAAGTTGATATCTGAATTTAGGGGTTACCCGAAAGAGCTCTCCAATAATCCTAATGGACAAATGTTGCGGCATTAAAAAACGACGTTGAAAATATTGATCAGAGTACACACAACTATCAATAAAATAATCACGCATCATCCGTTGGTGTCCATCCTCTCGAAATCACCACGTATATCTTCTTGTCAGTACCTCTCTTGGCTCTGGAGCTCGCGGTGTTTGCCATGTGTATAAATGTATCATGGCGTTGGTCATCGTTCTCACATCACTCTAATCTTCATCCATTTGATCCAACTGTTGCATAAACATTTGTTGTTGCTAAAAAAGATTAACGCAATTGTGTGTGCTTCCTTATTTTCCAATTTAGAATCCATAAGAGAAATCAAATCTTGATTGAAACGATTGAAAACAAGTAATATATTGTTAGATGCATTTTTATAGAAATAGAAAATAACTAAAAGGTGTATGTGTGTGTGTGTGTTAATTGGTGCATGCGAGGAGATTTATATAAAGTAGAATTGAGATATAGTCATTGGATAACGAGTAAACATGTAACCGTTTTCAACCAACCCAAGGACGATCGGCTCTAGTTTAACTGATGAACGACTGAAGTTGAACCGAGTATCTTTTCAACTTGGGACGACCATCCAAACCATATACGACTGTCTCAACTACAAACGATAAACTCTTTTATCACTGTGAGAAAATGAATTTGCTCATCCACATTGACCATCAAATGGGTTATTTGGCTAATCTAATTCACTGGACTTGTTCTAAGCCATCATTTGACATGATTGTAAGTGTGAAATCGGTGTTACGACCATCCTAGACAATTGGTGTAGCTTGATTTGGTGAATTCTTGCATCACCTGCTCATTCTGAGGTTAGGGTATCAGCAGCTTGGTTGCTTTCTCTAAATACATGTACTAAGGTGATGGAAAATATACTTAGAAGATGTTTGATTATTATATTGGTCGTGATTATTTGTTGACGTGTAGTCTGCCAATAGTTGTGAGTATGACTCGACAATGATATAGCTCATTCCAGATTTTGTACATAGATGCTATTAAATTTAAAATAGAATGCCTAAGTTTCTGCAACAAAAGTGTTAGTGTTCTTTGTATTTCCACGTTTCTGTATTTGCACCGCTTCATGTTCGTGTTTCATATCTGCGTCAGTGCTTACCTAGGGATGGTAGAACCACTTTAGTGAAAATCTGTTAAGCTACTCCTATTTACCAAATTGCAACTTTTGACATTCTTGAAAATCGCTTTTGAGAAATGGACTCTTAAAGAAAATTTGTGGGAATTTTTTTTCCTGGCGCACAAGGCAATGTATAACCACCAAGAAATTAGTTAACTATAAAATGAACTCGGGCCCAATTGCAGTACAGATGCGGAAAAAAAAAAAAAACTCTTGTTTTAAGCACAAGCTAATAGTAAGATAAAACCCTTAAAAAACAGTCCAATAACCTTACAAAACTCTAAACAATACCTTACATAGTACCTAAAATCCCGTCCAATTATTAATCACACCATTCATTCAAAGGATAACCATAAAGTATATTTATCCCCGCGCATACCGGTTGAAAATTTGTATTTTTACATTATCGATGATGACCTTCAGCTCATTGTATCTGCCATTGAAGTGCCTATATTTCTTTCTACCAATATTGTCCACCAAACTGCAAATAAGATAATTATATCTCACATATTCCTTTTAATGACATATTAGGTCCCTCCTTTCTGATCCCTAAAACACCTATAAAGCTGGTATCCATCTAAAAAAATGATTCCATACTGAAGTGGTAGTATGACGATTAAGAAAAATATGATCATTTGATTCAGAACTATTTTTGCACAACAGGTAACGAAAGAGTTCCTATATGTATCCACTATTAAGGCTACATTATAACACGGAGTCCAAACAAAGAAATCATTTTGCAGAATTTCATAATCCCACGGGAACTAACTTTAAAAATTTGACAATCCATATGGATGACAACATGAGTTAGTTTATGATACTGGTTTTAAAAAAAGATGCACTTCAAACATCAATCACACTAGTGGCACACCTATATGGGGTCAAGTGGGATCTGTTGACCATACTCCATCATGTATCTAAGAGTAATATAAAGTTGTAAAAGATAAGATGATCCCACTCAAACTTAGATTTTTTTCACACCTTGACCCAGTCAAACAAATTATTTGGGTCCTCCACTGAATCACACTATAAACGCTTCATGTTGCAACACAAATAATACAATTATAAGTCTTTTGGTGCAATACAAACTATTAAGGATGCGGTACAACATGATTTGATTATTTTATTTTATTTTAGAAAGAACTATTGATTCATATTTGAGATAATTTGATATGTATAAAAAGGGCTATCTAATTGTTGGTCTCCAGCAAATGACCAACACATTGGTTTGGTACCCAACATTTGAAAAATTAAGAGTTGGTACCTAAACCAACCGCTGACCGTTAAATACTCGGTTTGACCAAGTCATTTTTATTTTTTCTCATTTTCATTAAAAAGAAAAAACTGTATGAAAAGATTACCCTTAACCCATCTTCTTCCTCGTTCTTTTTCTGAGAAACAAAAAAATCCGATCACCCACCCTCAATCCATCTTCTTCCCGACAACATTACGAACATAACCAAAAACTCGTGAAACTCACATTAGCAACACTACCGTTTGACATACACTTCTTCCCTAAATTGCTAAAATCGTACCACTAATCCCATGAACACTATTTCATCAGCAGCAATCTATCAGATCAACCATTAAACCCTATCATTACTCTAAACATAATTCCAACCGAATCGATATAATTTTCTCAGTTTGCGACCAAACCAAGTTTTCGAAACTTCTCCAAATGAAAGATTAACACCTAACAAATAAAATCAATTACATAAATGAATTCACGAAAGAAAAAATCTTAAGAAGTTATCGGATCATTTGTTGTGAAGAACATTTTTGTGACAGCCCAGATTTTCAGACTTCCAGCGAACACGGATTCGACCTTGTGGGTCGGGTCCGATCCACCTAGCAAGTCCAAATTTCCGAACCGCCACTAGTGTAGAACCAGATTTTTCGTTCCAAAAGATTTTAATAAAATACAAAACTCAACTCAACTGAATTTTATAGAATGAAATATAATATTACTTTTAAAATTACAAAAATATAAAATACTAATTACAAGATCAAAAGTACAAAATTGAGACAAACCAACACCTCGATAAAAACCAAAACGCGATACCCAATCCCCATAATACAAATAATTTCTTTTATGGCTAGTCTTTCTTAATTCTCTGTGGAAAGGGAGGAAAAATGGGTGAGCAAACCACAGCCCAGTAGGAAGTCTCCAAAAATAATAGAGTGCATCGAAAAACAAACAAACGCAACATATATAATAATCAAGACCATGCACAAAAATTCACAACATTACTTACGACATTCTCAACCACGAATACTTAACATTTTCTTCCTCGAAATCTTCAATCTCAAATTATAGCTCCTTAATCTAGCTGTCAGAGTTATTCCGGTAAACAAACCACTACTGTTCCCCGAACAGTCTTCCCAGGGTAGCCACCAGTGGTGGGATGCCATAAAGGCCTGACATATTTTCTTACTCAAAATCTTCAATCTAAAATTATAGATTCTTAATCTAATTGTCAGAGTTATTCCGGTAAACAAATCGTTACTGTTCCCCGAACATTCTTCCCAGGGTAGCCACCAGTGGTGGGATGCCATAACAGATACATATTTTCCTATAACTCATTTCAAATCAGTACATTTAATCCTACACGCACCAAACCATGTTTTGAATCCCAAAGACTTAATCAAAGTAAGATCCATTCACTAATGCATTAAACTCACTTTTGCAAATCTAAACTCAATTCCATTCACTAATAATCTAACACATTAAATTCACTATCATAAATCAAAACTCAATTCCAATCAGTAATACTATAATGCAACAAGTTCATTTTCGCAAAATCAAAACTCAATAATTATGCATTAGTATAATTTTTACAATAATATAGAAAAATAATTTTAACTATACCAAATTTTAAAATAAAAATCTAGAGTATTTCAACAATAATGATTAGTAATAAATATATAAAATTTCATAAATAAATCAAATTATACAAAAACAACATAATAAATTTAAAAATTTAGGATGAAAAACAAACAATATAAATTTAATAAAATTATTTATTAGGATGAAAAATCAAAAGAAACCAATATAAATTTAATGCTAAAATCAAAAAGTTTTGATTGATATTAGTCAAGTAGTTCATTTTCATTATCCAAAAAATACTAGTTCATTTTCATTAACCTCTTAAGGGTATTTAAATAAAATGGAAGGGTATTTATGAAGACCTTATATTCAAGGGGTATTTAATTAATGTTCCCTTTAGCAAATCCCAAACTTTTGAATCAATCCAAAATCCAAACAAGACATGCACAATTTCCAAGAAGAAGAAGAAGGATCAATAGTTTAGGTTTTCTTTTTATTATTTAATTCAAGGAAAAAGGTAAAGAGGAAAAAGTAGAAGGAAAAAGATATGAAAGTGGTGGCTAAAAGTGTTTTTGGTTTTGTGCTAGAAAACAAAAGGAAGAAAAGTTAGAGAAGAAGAAAGTGACGGCTCACTTTTTCTTTTTCTTTGTGCTAGAAAACAAAGGAATAAAACCCTAGCTAATTGTTATTTACCACTCAAGTTTTGATAAGGGACACACTATTTTATAAACACACCCCACTATTAAAATACATGCACCCCTAACACATAATATAATAGTGACACCAAATTTATCAAATATATGTATATATATACACCCCACAATGCACACATTCACCACAATTAAAAATCATCTTTATTATTTTATTTTATTTTGACAATCATAAATATAATTAAAGCTAAATATTTATTCTTTATAAATTAAGTTTTAAATTACAATCCAAACAAAATATTCTGAATGGGTTTTATGCGCCAAAATCATATTAAGAAAATTACGGGGTGTTACAATTTTAATCAATTGTTGGTGTTGTCGTTATTGTTGTCTTTAAATACTCTATTGCTCTTGATTATGTATTTGGGGACTGAAATTCTATTATCAGTAAAATACCACTCCCCAAGGGGATTCACCCGTGGATGTAGGCAAACCACGCCAAACCACGTAAAACCTGTGACTCTTTATTTGTTCTTCAATTCGTCTCCAACCCTAAATACACACCTCGATCGTGTTTCGTGCCCAAAAGTAATTTTGGGTACAAACATTGGCGCCGACTAAGGGAATTACGAGAAAAGGAATCGTGTTTTCCCATTGAGAAAAGTAGTACAGAATGCTTCAAAATCGTGTCCGTGAAAAAGCAGTTTGAATGTCTTGAAAAATCACTGCTGCAGTACAATTGATCGTAACTGCTGCAGTACAGTTTGATCGCAACAGCTGCAGTCCAGCTAATCGCAGCTGCTGCAGACCATATAATCGCAGATAGTGCAGTCCAGTTGATCGCAACTGCTGCAATCCAGATTCACAGTTCGGGATCTGCTAAAACTATTATATTTGGAAACCACCGAAACTGCATCACTGTTAAGATCGATGAAACAACCCCTAGGACGTGCGGTCCACGGTAAATGATGACGTAAAAACGTCATCAAAATTGTTGCAGGGTGTTCGATCCGCAACATGATAGGGTCCAAAGTTCGTTGCAATTTCCGCCAAGGATCTTTAAGATTGTTGTTGAAACGAGGAGAAAACCCTCGAAAAAACCTCTTGAAAAACATCCAGAAATTTCCAGTTTGGATGCCTTCAACAATTATTGCTGCAGTCCAGTTGATCGAAACTGCTGCAGTCCAATTCTGATCGAAATCACTGCAGACAGGCTGACCGCAGCTGTTGCAGTCCAGTTAAACGCAGTTATTGCAGTCCAGTTGATCGCAACTGCTGCAGTCCAGATTCGCAGTTCGAGCTTTTCGGAAACTATTACCTTTGGAAAGCACCCAATCTATACCACTACAAGGGTTGTTGAAACTATTGTCAGGACGTTCGGTCCACGGTAAAAGATGGCGTAAAAACATCATCAAAATTGTTGTTGGATATTCAATCTGCAATATGGATGGGTCCAGTTTTGATTTCAATCACTGCAAAGATACGGTGGTCGCGATTCTTTGCCGATCGATTAATCACGATTACAATGATCCAGCTTCACAGTCGGAAGTGCAAAGATCGCTAAAAGCCTAAAAATGTTAGCAGGATGTTCGATCTATAGCATGTTACAGCCCAAAGTTCGAAGAAAAAAAATCAGTTCACCCATAACATATCAGCAGCATATTCGAGTTCGTATCTTGTCAAAATCACCGCCACCATGTCCGAGTTCCAAGTCCGTAGCTACCTGCAGCTGCACATACGACAAAGACATGAGGTGGAAACCCTAAGGAAGATCCCCAGAAAAGCATCTCAAAAGGTTCCGGAAAAGGTCACAGAAGTATGCAAAAACAGTGGCGGGAGAGTCCATGAGAAACGGCAACAGCGTTCAGAACCGTTGCTAAAAGTCCAAATAAGATTCATGAGAAACAACAACAGTTGAAGAAAACTGTTGCTAAAAGTTGAAGCAGGAAACACTTGCAAGAAGGCTAGATAGAAAAGACAACAGTTCTCAAAACTGTCACCAAATGTTCGGAGGAAAGATCACAGTTTTGCAAAACCGTTGCGAAAAGTTCTCATACAAAAAAAAAAAAAAAAACGGCGGCCGTTCCCAATTCCGTCCGGCACTCTGGAAAATTGCGATGCTTCCAGTTACATCAAACTTCGATGCGCTGCGTATATCAACCTTCGATGCTTTGTGGTACATCAAACTTCGATACTCTGTGGTACATCAAAATTCGATGCTCTGTGGTACATCAAACTTCAATGCTTTGTGGTACATCAAACTTCGATGCATCTTGGTTGTTTCAACCCCATTTGTTTGGCTTGCGGATTTCTCCACCCCGGCGGCCGGATTAGTTCACCCACGTTCAGCCTCGTTTAGTTTTTATCTACCCACGTCAGAGAGTTCTTTTCACCCTTGTCAATTTTATGTTCACCCATGTCAAGGAAGATGTTCACCTACGTCGATTGTCATCTGCCACGTCACCAGAAACACGTCAGCACAAGATGGTGCCACGTGGGCTTCCACGTCAGCTAATAGGAATGTTCACACGAGTGCCACGCCATATAATGGCACATGGACTGCCACGTCATCAGCATGTAACACGTGTCTTGCCATGTCATCATTCGGTCCAGTCAGCAACCGCCACGTCAGCAGATGATCCGGTCATCGTCCGCCATGTCAGCGATATTCGCGGCCACGTCATCATCCTATCCAATCATCGTCCGCCATGTCATTAGATCGATCTAGTCAGCGCTCACCACATCAACTCCATATCCAGTAAAAGCGTGCCACATCATCATCGTGTCACGTCATCATTGCCACGTCAACAATGCGCAATAACCAGAGTTCCATGTCATCAGGGTGACACGTCAGCAATGCCTGCCAACCTAGGAGTGCAACGTCAGCATCTGCTGCGTCCACATCACCGGGCGAATCCGATCAAGATCTCATTGGATGATGACGTCGCAGACCAGTGGGCATGACGCGGCGTCAGATGTTGATGTCGTCAGAAAAGACCGTTACCGTCATTAACACCGTCAGCGTATACCGTTAAATCTAACGTGGTCAACGAGTAAGCCAATCAGGACCGTCCGAGGTAACGCCGTCAATGACGTCGTTAACAGCGTCAGAGTGACGTCATCTTCTCCGGCAGCATCGTCATCTCCGGCGACAACATCTTCTTCGTCACCGGAAGCAGTAGCAGGTTGCCGGCGGAACATCCCGTCTGGCAACCCCCGTCTGGCCACTTCCGTCCAGCACAAGTAATAGTGCTCCAGTGCTTCGCGGTGTATGATAATCCTATACATCTCGGATGTTTACACCCCAATCATTTAAACTGCGAGATTATTGCACCCATGCTAGCCGAGCCGACTCACAAGCCAGCTGATTCATTAGGCTAGGATGTATCCACCCACGTCAGTTGTCCATCTGGTTATTTCTAACCCATTTCGTGGGCTTAGCCAACAAAAACCATATTTTGGGCTTGGTGATTGATCTTGTTTCCTTGATATCTTTTCCATCCCATGTCCGAATTGAGCGATTTTCGGCTCATTGCGATTGCGTGTCAATTACCAACAACATGTGGGCGCAATTTCAACGTTTAAAGAAAAATTATTTTTTGAGATTGGAGTGGCGACATCGAAGAGTGGCGCATTTTAAACCACCATATGAAGCCATAACGAAATCCTCAAAGATTGATGTTGTGTCGATTTAAGTCCACAACATGAAATATTCATGCTAGTTGTGTAGATTTTCAAATCTCAAGACACTTATGTTCGGTGATCATCATAACTGCTACATTCCAGTTAATCGAGCTGTTGTAGTCCAGTTCCTCAGCAAATACTGCAGTCCAGTTGATCGAACTGCTGCAGTCCTTTTTTCGTATAATTACTACAGTACAGTTGATCGAGTTGTTGTAGTCCAGTTCTGCAGCAAATACTCCAGTCCAGTTGATCGAACTGCTGCAGTCCCTTTTCGCATAATTACTACAGTCCAGTGATTGAACTGCTGTAGTCCGGTTTTCCTCAAGAATGTTTCAGTACAGTTTTCCTCACAACTGCTTTATTCCAATATAATCGAACTTTTGTAGTTCCATGGCAACTGTCTTCAATCCAGTTTTGATTCAACTGGTGGTTTCCAGTCCGGCAGACAGATCTAGTTGCCGAGTCAAGCCGAGACGCTAAGGCAACTACACTAGTTATCACCACTGAGAAACAACAACATAGCCAGTGGACATCCTAACAACCACATGAACACAGAGTCGCAATACCACATCTTATAAGGTAAGTATACAATTTACATATTTTCGCATCTTTTCATATAATCATTCATACTTTTATACAACGGGACACCTAAAACGTGTCGAGAATTTTCTCACGAGAAGATGCACACATCTCAATTCTGCGCGCATCTGGAATAGTGGGATTGGCTCCCTGCGTGAATTCCAGATAGCAGACACCATCAAAATTTCATGCACGAGCAAGATGCGGCAAGGAAATGCACCCTTGTGCGAGCATTGAGCAGCATGATAATTACTATCTTCTGGGGGCGAGTTGCATATCAACCTGGGTGAATATCACTTGGGGGCGAGATATGTAACACCTCATGGTCTAAAGTAACTTTTTTGGGGCGAGTTGTGTAACACTTCACACGCTTGGGGGCGAGTTACATAGCACCTAAATGCAATGCGGAATTCAGCTTCCGAAAATCGAAGCAAAAGGTAACCCAAACTTTTTAATCCTCCAACGAGTTACAAGATTAAGAGGGGGCGAGCATACACCCTAATATTTTGACGCAATTATTGCAATCAGTAATATTAAAATGCTATAGCGAAGTTGATCGAACTGTTGTAATCCAGTTCCTAAGCTGCAGTACAAGTTCGCGGTTCCTGCAGTCCAGCTGGTCGCCGTTGCAGTACAACTTTGCTCGTCGCTACTGCATTCCAGCTGATCGCAGCTGCTGCAGTGCATCTATGTTCGCATCTTTTTGATCGGTGCAACTCTGCTGCGATGCGGCTTTTGCGAATTCTTTGCGATCGATTGATCGAAGGCTGCTGCAGTCAGCTATGTTACCGTAGCTCTGTAGTCGATTGATGCATTTCTGCAGTGCGGCTTTGTTCGTTAGTGTGCAGTCCGAAAGCTGCTGCGGTCGGCTATGTTTGCGCTCTCGTAGTCCGGTGATCGCAGCTGCTGCAGTGCAGCTTTGCTCGTTGCAGTTGCAGCCCCTCTGATCGGAGCTGCTGCAGTCCAGCTATGTTCGCAGCTCCTGTAGTCCAGCTGATCGCAGCTGCTGCAGACTAGCTTTGCTCAATACTGTTACTACCCAGTTTTGCTCATTACTGCAGAGGAATGTTTTTTGTGGCCGTCGCAGTCCAGTTTACCGCAATCATCTCAATCTAGTTCCGCAGCACTATTATAATCTAGTCGACATCGCTGTTGCTATCCTGATTCATATAACTATTGAAGACATAAAGGTCGATGTCACATCCATTAGCACACCCAAGACCATTGGAGTTCCAACGACACACAAAGTCTGTTACCATCTCAACTACTAAAGGGTCACACCCTTTCGCTCGCAACTACCACGGCTCAGTCCGTAATTGACAGCAGCTTAATACCAACAACTCATACAGATTCTAGCCGAGTGACGTCAAATATAACTCATCTTTTCCAAACAACAGTTACTGGTCAATTTCTACGCAACTACCATGGTCCAGTTTTACATCAACAGTTACTGCTCACTTTCAACATCACTCCGCTCCATTATCACTCTTCCGTTGCAGTCTACTTCAGCCTTCAGTCTAGTTTTTGCATACAACAATGGTTCATACTCGATTGTTTCCAGTCGATCTTCCAATCGCAATAGCCTCACTTGGGGGCGACTTGATTACGATTTCCACAATCAACGAAGGAAGTTTTCTTTGCGCTTCAACAACAGTAATTTACTCTTGGGGGCGTCTTGATTTCCGCAAACGAACAAGGAAGGTTTTCATTTACTTCAAACAACAATAATCCACACTTGAAGGCGAATTTTATCATAGTCTGTCAATATAAAATGGAAAGCTAACTTCTTAACCCCGCAACAAGTTTGAGGTTAAGAGGGGGCGATGTTTGTACCATGAGTAAAATTGCCACATATTGGGCCAGAATGTTGCCTGGGCCACTGTTCAGCTGTCATCCAAGCCCACTAACCAGTCAACCGAAGCATCCCACCAGCCTTCCCAGTATTACGTAAATTCAATGACCGGTCAACGGTCAAAGTCAACGCCCGGTCAATGGTCAAAGTCAATGCCATGTCAATGGTCAAAGACAACGCCGAGTCAATGGTCAAAGTCAATGCCATGTCGATGGTCAAAGTCAACGCCAGGTCAATGGTCAAAGTCAACCGTCGGTCAACTGTCAAAGTCAGTTTGCAAGTCGCACCTCTAGCCAATTTTCAGTTATGTTGCCAACAGCGCTGCTAACCAATTTCCAGTTAAGTACTACGCCACTATGCCAGCCAGTCTCTACCCATCTTTGTCGTGCGTGCGCCAAAGATCCATCCATCTTGCCGGCCATTATGCAAGCGTGGCCACAAGATCCATCCATCTTGCCGACCATTATGCAAGTCAGCCAGTCAATCTAGTCTGCTAGCCTATTATGCATGACAGCCAGTCAGTCCATTATGCAGAATTAACAGCAGTTTCATGCAGAATTGATTCTAGCAGAATTAAACATGGAGGCATGAATGAGCAATTTCATGCAGAATTAAACAGAGAGGCATGAATGAACAGTTAATGCCATTTAAGTTTGTATTGTAATTAGGTATTCAATTGTATAAATAGAGGGAATGTAATTCTGAATAGGGGGGAGGAAAAGGAGAGAAAAAAAAAAGAGAGACTGTAATTCTATTATCAGTAAAATACCACTCCCCAAGGGGATTCACCCGTGGATGTAGGCAAACCACGCCGAACCACGTAAAACCTGTGACTCTTTATTTGTTCTTCATTTCGTCTCCAACCCTAAATACACACCTCGATCGTGTTTCGTGCCCAAAGTAATTTTGGGTACAAACAGGGGTGTTACACAAATTTTTTCAGGTTTTGATCTTCAAAACCTATTTTTTCAGGTTTTAATCAGTCTACTTCAGGCACGGTTATCTGATTTTTGAGCATGCCGGAACTACTTCCGGCATGGTTTTTGCTTAAATTTCTATGCCGGAACATGATGAAAAGTATCCAGAAAATTGATTTTTTTTTTTCACTTAACTACCGGCATTGATAGATTTATATCGAGCATGCTGGCATTTAGTTCCGGCATTGAATTTCATCACTTCCGGCATGGTCTTCATCATTTCCGACATGTTCTTCATCACTTCCGGCGTGGTCTTCATCCTAAATAACCATGCCGGAACTCACTTCCGGTGTGGTCTTCATCCTAAATTTCTATGCCGGCACATGATGAAAAGTATTCATAAAATTGATTTTTTTTCACTTGACTACCGGCATTAATAGATTTATATCGAGCATGCCGGAATTTAGTTCCGGCATTGAATTACATCAATTCCGGCATGGTCTTCATCACTTCCGGCGTGACCTTCATCATTTCCGGCGTGGTCTTCATCACTTCCGGCGTGGTCTTCATCATTTCCGGCATGTACTTTATCATTTCCGACATGTTCTTCATCACTTCCGGCAGAGAAGGAGAAGAGAATTTGAAAGGAAATGGGGAAAATTTAGAATTTGAAAGAGAATGGGGAACATTTGGGTTTCAAAGTTTTAACCCTAAAAAGATTAATAAGAAGTGGAGATGGAAATGGGGAATATGATTTTGTTTTTTGATTTTAAGTTTTTTGATTTTAATTTTGAGGGAAGGGTGTTTTAGTATTTTCGCCCCCAAAAGTCACCCCTTAGCACACACCATGGGTTGGGGGAAGTAATTCATATCCCCCAATTAATTCCCATATCCCCCAATTGCGCGTTCATTTAAAACTCCAAAAATTATACCAAAATAAAATCATCGTCAATATATTTATTTTTTTCCGTTAAACAAACTTTCAAAAACTGGTAAGTCCATACGCACAGTCCAAGTAAATCGGAACTGTGCACTGATACCAACTGTGACATCCCAGAATTTCGGACTTCCAGCGGACACGGATTCGACCTTGTGGGTCGGGTCCGATCCAGCTAGCAAGTCCAAATTTCCGAACCGCCACTCGTGTAGGAACAAATTTTTCGTTCCAAAAGATTTTAATGAAATACAAAACTCAACTGAATTTTATAGAATTAAATATAATATTACTTTTAAAATTACAAAAATGTAAAATACTAATTTGAGACAAACCAACACCTCGATAAAATCCAAAACGCGATACCCAATCCCCATGATACAAATAATTTCTTTTACGGCTAGCTAGTCTTTCTTCATTCTCCGTGGAAAGGGAGGAAAAAGGGGTGAGCAAACCACAGCCCAGTAGGAAGTCTCCAAAAATAATAGAGTTCATCGAAAAACAAACAAATGCAACATATATAATAATTAAGACCATGCACAAAAATTCACAACAATACTTACGACATTCTCAACCACGAATACTTAACATTTTCTTACTCGAAATCTTCAATCTCAAATTCTAACTCCTTAATCTAGTTGTCAGAGTTATTCCGGTAAACAAACCACTAATGTTCCCCGAACAGTCTTCCCAGGGTAGCCACCAGTGGTGGGATGCCATAAAGGCCTAACATATTTTCTTACTCAAAATCTTCAATCTAAAATTATATATTCTTAATCTAATTGTCAGAGTTATTCCGGTAAACAAACCGTTATTGTTCCCTGAACAGTCTTCCCAGGGTAGCCACCAGTGGTGGGATGCCATAAAGGCCTGACATTTCAGCAGCAGACAGATATATATTTTCCTATAACTCATTTCAAATCAGTACATTTAATCCTACACGCACCAAACCATGTTTTGAATCCCAAAGACTTAATCAAAGTAAGATCCATTCACTAATGCATTAAACTCACTTTTATAAATCTAAACTCAATTCCATTCACTAATAATCTAACACATTAAATTCACTATCATAAATCAAAACTCAATTCCAATCAGTAATACTATAATGCATCAAGTTCATTTTCGCAAAATCAAAACTCAATAATTATGCATTAGTATAATTTTTACAATAATATATAGAAAAATAATTTTAACTATACCAAATTTTAAAATAAAAATCTAGAATATTTCAATAATAATGATTAGTAATAAATATATAAAATTTCATAAATAAATCAAAGGGTTATTTAACGTTTGGTACACAGCAAATGTCCAACACCTAGCTTTGGTACCCAAAATTTCAAATATTAAGGGTTGGTACCTTGACTAGGCGTTGACTGTCAGAGTCCAAGTTTGACTGTTTTATTTTTATTTTTATTTTAATTCTTAATTTTAAAAAATGAACTTTACGTATTTACCCCCGCCCCCAACCAGATAAACATCATCTTCTTCTTCCCATGTTTTTCCATTTCATTAATTTTGAGCGCTCATCTTCACCACTAACCATCTCTAATTGTAGTTTTCTATCAAAAAAATCCGAATAAAATGAATTTATTTATTTGATTGCATCATCTTTGTTATTGAATTATTTATTTGATTCCATGATGCTGTTGGTATGCTTATTAAAAGTTCAAATTGGTTACGGTCTATTCCATCGATATCAATCACACTTACCATCTCAGTGGCAGAAATTTGTTGAAGAATAAAGGATTATAAATTTTCATTTATATGGGAGAAAAGTTATCACCTGTCTAAAACAACCAATTGATCGTAATCAATGGAGAGGATTAGGAAGTGAATGATGTTGGGTGAGTCTTTGAAATTGGGTTTATATTAAAACTCGAATCAGGGAAGATTTTGGTGATGTTTCAAAACTAGAAAAAAGCCGAAAATGTGTGTTGTTGCCAGAGATCTTTGGTGATGAATGGTGGATGATTAAGAGAAGTATTAGTGTTTGTGTATACTTATGAAAGTTGGGTTCTTACCCAGCTCGAAATTTCAGGTTGGTCGGGAGCTATATAAAGAGAGTCAAGCAACCAGCAAGGTCTCAATCCATCACCAGAAACAAACGCCCACAACCTGCTTGCCAAAATGCCTGAACTACCTCATTTAAACACATGTTTTATCCCACAAGTTCAACCCTGAACCTCCCCAAGGCCCTTTCACATTAATTTAATGCATAAACTGATTGGTCGAAATCCATTTCCTGCTCTATATGAAGGAGGTAGCTTTTGAATGGTAATTATTAGAAGTAAATGATTTAGAGCAGTACGAATAGGGTAATTTATCGCTTATTTCCATCCACTCGAGAATGCATGCAAGGTGAAAATGATTAGAAGTATAAGGGTAAACATGTAAAAAAACTCAATTATTAATTCAAATAAAAGATTTATAAAACAGAAAATCAAATTTTACTGGGTCAAACTTGGTCTTTGACAGTCAACGGCTAGTCAAGGTACCAACCCTTAATATTTGAAATGTTAGGTACCAAAGCTAGGTGTTGGACATTTGCTGGGTACCAAACGTTAAATATCCCTAAATCAAATTATACAAAAACAACATAATAAATTTAAAAACAAACATGATTATTATTAGGATGAAAAATCAAAAGAAACCAATATAAATTTAATGCTAAAATAGGTTTTGATTGATATTAGGTAGAAACCCCCAACCTTTTTAGCAAATCCCAAACTTTTGAATTAATCCAAAATCCAAACAGGACATGCACAATTTCCAAGAAGAAGAAGGATTAATAGTTTAGGTTTCTTTTTATTATTTAATTCAAGGAAAAAGGGTAAAGAGGAAAAAGTAGAAGGAAAAAGATATGAAAGTGATGACTAAAAGTGTTTTGGGTTTTGTGCTAGAAAACAAAAGGAAGAAAAGTTGGAGAAGAAGAAAGTGACGTCTCACTTTTTCTTTTTCTTTGTTTTACACGATTTTGCGAATAAAACCCTAGCTAACTGTTATTTACCACTCAAGTTTTGATAGGGGACACACTATATTAAAATACATGCACCCCTAACACATAATATAATAGTGACACCAAATTTAGCAAATATATATATATATACACCCCACAATGCACACATTCACCACAATTAAAAATCATCTTTATTATTTTATTTTATTTTGACAATCATAAATATAATTAAAGCTAAATATTTATTCTTTATAAATTAAGTTTTAAATTACAATCCAAACAAAATATTATGAATGGGTTTTATGCGCCAAAATCATATTAAGAAAATTACGGGGTGTTACAATTTTAATCAATTGTTGGTGTTGTCGTTATTGTTGTCTTTAAATACTCTATTGCTCTTGATTATGTATTTGGGGACTGAAATTTGGGGTAGTTGTAATTTTGGGATTTTATTATTGAAATGAGTGGATTAGAATGATTTGATCACGTTACTAAGAGAGTAAAACAAGTACAAGCCTTTATAGGAGAAGGCTGACACAGATACAAAGACAGACTGGCAAAGCTAGCTGTCACAGTTAACGGAAATAAAAGACTCGTACGGATATAAACAGAACTGTTAACTAGTAACATAATGATTAGCAACACACACAAACATATATCATAGCAGACACTGAAAAGAGTGAGACTGAAGTTATACTCTTGTAATATCCCCCCGCAAACTGAAGTGATTGCACTTTCAGTTTGTCACGTAAAAACTCAAAGTGAGCTGCTGAAACGCCTTTGGTGAAAACATCTGCAACTAGAGCATCCGTAGAGACATAATGAAGGCACAAAACTTAGGACTGAATCAGTTCACGAATGAAGTGAAAATCAATGGCAACATGCTTCATTCTGCCATGGAGAGTTGGATTAGAAGCAACATAGATGGAGCTTTTGTTATCACAACCCAGTGTAGGAGAGGAAGAAACAAACACATTAAGATCCTTAAGAATCTGACACACCCACAACACCTCAACTGCAGTGTGAGCTAAAGAGCGATACTCAGCTTCTGTAGAACTCCTAGCAACAGTTGGTTACTTCTTCGAAGACCATGAAATAGGATTAGGACCAAAAAACACACAGTATCCACTTGTAGATCTCCTGTCATCTGGATTTCCTGCCCAATCTGAGTCTGAGAAAGAAGAGATAGCTTGCATTACTTTCTGAAGAATAATTCCATGATCAAGAGTGTTATTTAAGTACCTTAAAATCCTCTTAGCAGCTATTAAATGAACATCAGTGGGATTGCTCATATGTTGACAAACTTGGTTAACAACATAGCTAATATCAGGTCTTGTCCATGTGACATACTGAAGAGCACCAACTGATCTATAATCTGTAGCATCTGGCAAGAGTTGACCATCAAATTTACTCATTTTTGAATCTGCAATAGCTGGTGTGTTACATGGTTTGGCATCCAACATGTTGGTTTTCTTGAGTAAATCTAAAATGTACTTAGTTTGAGAGAGATGCATTGCATTGGAATTTCTTTTTATTTCCAATCCTAAGAAATAGTGAATAGAGCCTAAATCTTTGACTGGAAAAGAAAGAGATAGTTGAGAAATGACCTGATTACAAGCTTGTAGAGAAGAGCCAATAATAAGTATATCATCCACATAGATGAGAATAATGATAATAAGATACCCTTGTTTGAAAGTAAATAATGAGGTATCAACTAGTGATGTCTCAAACCCCAAACCAAGAAGTGACTCCATAAGCTTCTCATACCAAGCTCTAGGAGCCTGTTTAAGACCATAGATAGATTTGTGTAATCTGCAAACATAATGAGGCTTCTCTGGATCTTCAAATCCTGGTGGTTGAGTCATAAAAACAATCTCTTTAAGATTACCATGAAGAAATGCATTGTTTATGTCAAGTTGTTTAACATGCCAGTTGTGATGCTCAACAAGAGATAAAACAATTCTGATTATTGCTGGATTTGCAACAGGACTGAAAGTCTCTTGATAGTCTATTCCTTCTTGCTGAAGATATCCCTTTTCCACTAACCTGGATTTGAATCTATCAATGGTGCCATCTGTATTGTGTTTAATTTTGAAGACCCATTTACAACCTACCAAATTCTGAGATGGATGAGGAGGTTCTAATGTCCAAGTACCAGCTGTTTGGAGAGCAGAACATTCAGAGACTAAAGAATGAAGCCATTTTGGATGTTTCTTAGCCCGTGCCATTGTCTTAGGAATAATATATTCAACGGATGCCAAATGAGCTGCAGATACTGGATACTTAGTACTGAAGAGAGCTTTAGGTGGTTTAGATTTGAATATCCCCATTTTACCCCTTGTAGTTATTGAATGAACATTTGTTACTGCAGAGGTTGAAGTAGTAGATAATTCAGTTGATGCAGGAGTTGTTGTTGAAGTAGGTAATACAGTTGAAGTAGAAGATACTCCAAGTGAAGCATTTATTATAGGTGAAGTAGTAATTATTTCAGGCGAAGCAGTTGAAGTAGTTATTTCAGTTGAAGCAGGTAATACAGTTGAAGTAGCAATGATGTCATATGAAGTAGAAGCTGACTCAAAAAGTGTAGGTTGTAGCTGAGATAACTGAGAGACAGTATTGGAAATATTCTCAAGCTTGAACTGTAATGCAGGAAATTGATCTTCATAAAATGAAACATGTATTGAAATAAAAACTCTGCCTGAACATGGCTCAAGACACCTATAGCCTTTTTGATAAGAAGAATAACCAAGAAAAATAAACTTTGCTTCTGGGTTCTAATTTGGAGTGAGTATAAGGTTTGAGCCATGGATAACATGCACAATCAAAAACTCTAAGAGTAGAATAGTTGGGTAAACTGCCATAAAGATTCTCATAAGGTGTCTTGAAAGAAATAGAAGTTGTAGGTAATCTGTTAACTAAATAATTTATTGTTTGCAAAGCATCTACCCCATAACAATCTGCAAGATTAGATTGAATCAATAAAGTTCTGCATAAACCAATAAGATGTTTGTGCTTGCTCGCAGCTACTCCATTCTGCTCTGGAGTGTATGCACAACTGTATTGATGAAGTAATCCATGAGCAGATAAGAATTTACTTAGTTCATTGTTTATTATCTCTCCCCCACCATCTGATCTAATCACCTTAATTTTAAGATCAAAGTAGTTTTCAACTTGACTCTTGGAAGAACTGAAGATAGATATAAAATCAGACTTTCTTATTAATGGAAATATCCAATAAGACTTACTAAAATCATCAATGATATTACACCAGTATGTGAAACCATTACAAGAAGTTACATGACAAGGTCCCCAAAGATCCATGTGCAATAATTGCAGTGGTTTATTGGACACAGTACTAGAAATAGTAAAAGGAAGCTTATGAGCTCTTCCTAGTTGACACTCTCTACATATAAAATGTGACATGGACTGAAAAGATTCTAGATGACTCAATCTTTGCATAGATTGAAAGGATGGATGGCCTAGTCTTTTATGAAGTAAAAGTGAAGAAGTCTTGAAAGCAGATAAAGCTGTAACTCCTGATGCAGATAAAGCAGTAACTCTTGAAGTAGATGTTGGTGAAGACGTCAAATGCAAAGGATACAAACCATTTCACTCCGCCCTTGGAAAATGTTCTTCCCAGATTTGAGATCCTTCACAAAATAATTGTCACCCTCAAATGTTATACTGAGATTATTATCTCTAGTAAACTTATGGACAGATAACAATTCATGCGACATGCATGTAATAGTTTAGGTAAACTGATAGCATTAGTATCTAAGAATTTAGAGGCATTACCTATGTCAGATATAGGCATACCTTCTCCATTAGTTGTGGAGATTTGTTCAGTGCCTGTGTAAGAATGGAGGTCTTGAAGATCAGAAGAATCTGAAGTTATATGAGTTGTTGCACCTGAGTCACAGTACCATGGATTCTCACCAAGAACATCTGTTGAAGCTAACATGGCATGAATATTTGAAGGAATTGGTCGACCTTGATAAGCAAAATTCATGCGTTGATTGCACTCAATAGCTGAATGGCCAAACTTGAAGCAGATTTGACAATTTGGTCTATTTGCCTCATATTGAAAGATCCACTAGTAAAAGCAGGAGATGGTGGTTGTGGTGGTGGTGGTGGTGGAGTAAATGGATTTGTAGACTTTGAATGAAAATTGGATGAAGATGATGTAGATGGATAATATGGACGAGTTTGAGGTCTTGAATGATAATGAAAATTAGATCTAGCATTGTTGCTGTTATGAGAGAAAGACCTATTTGCTCTAAAAGCAGCAAAAGCTTTTGCTTCTTCTGAGTTAACTACATGTTTAGCTCTTTCTGACAGAACAATATCTTCACTAAACAATAGATTGTGTAATTCTCCTAAAGTAACTGGTGGATTGCGAATTCGAATTGAGGTGGAGAAAGAATCAAAAGCAGATCCAAGTCCATTAAGGACACTTACAATCATTTCAGATTCACAAATAGGAGAACCAGCAGCAGACAAGGAATCATATATTTTCTTGATTTCATTAAGATAGTTGATTATTGTAGAATTACCTTGCTTAATAGAGGAGAGCTTGGTTCGTAGTTGAATAACATGAGTTGAAGAGATTGTGGCAAATCTTTCTTCAATTGATCTCCAAAGTTCATAAGAAGTAGTCGGACCAGCTACATAGGAGATAACACTTTTAGAGATTGTTGATTGAATCCATAAGATGAGTGTTTGATCTTCTTCGTTCCATTTGATCCACTCAGGATTAATAGTATCAGAAGGAGCTGCACCTCTTTGTGCATACACAAATTTGTTTGGACATCTTTTAGATGCATCAATATATCCAAGAACATTGTATCTCTTGAAAAGAGGAAGTAATAACGATTTCCAGGTTAGAAAATTCTGTTCTTGAAGCTTAGAGCTATACTAGCTATAGTATGTGAAGGAACTTTAGTAATATTTGATTCCATATCGAACCAGAAGAAAAATTCAAGAATTTTTCAAGAACAAAAGCTTGAATTTAGCACCATATTTGAAAAAGAGTGAGTTTAATGGCATTTTAATTGGGGGCCAAGCTCTCAAATCCTAATTTGGGTCACCCCTTTAAAAATCTAAATGCCTAAAATAGCCCTAATGAGAGGAAAAAACGAAATGAATGATTCAAGTGAAGGGCATGAGGTTGGTGAAGGTTCAAACAATACCATATTGAAATGATTGAGATTAGAATGATTTGATCACGTTACTAAGAGAGTAAAACAAGTACAAGCCTTTATAGGAGAAGGACACATGGCGACGACTCTAACCTGCAACTTTTAATGGTGATGAAAAATCGTCAAGGTGGTGTGTTAAACCACAAAGACGTTAGTTGAGTTTAATACCCAAACGACTCTCAAATCCAAACTCTGTATAAAGGCAAGTTTTTGTGTGTTTGAGTCATAGGGATATTCATCTTCGATTTACCCTAACCAACCATTTATAATGTTCACTAGAGTCGTTAAAATACAAGACTCGTCATTTTCAACCGGATAGGGAAAAAAATAAACAGAACTAGGGTCGTCATCTTCATCCTAATAACTAGTAACATAATGACTAACAAAGACACACACCGAAAGACATATATCATAATTGAGCCATACTTGGGTTTTGATTTTTGACGAAAAGAGTGAGACTAAAGTTATACTCTTGTATTATTTATTAGGGTTTGAGAAAAAACAATAAGGGGAACGAAAAGAAGAAGAATAAAGAGGATGAGATTCCGAGAACGACACTCGTCTTGAGATTCTTTTTACTAAATCATCAATTTTACTTACAAGAGACATAGAGCAAATAGATTAGGAAGAGGGGAGGCTGGTTGGTATGGCGCCGGAGAGACTGAGTTAATTATTAAAGCCGAATGGAAAAGGGATTGATATATAAGATATGTCTTTAGGACCGTCAGATCAAAGGGTTTTTTTGGGTTTTAAAAATAACTTTTTTTTATATAAAAAAATAATCTTTTATTTATTAAGTCAACTGTTTGACTTGACGGTCTTTAACAGGTTTAGGTACCAACTCTTAATTTTTCAAATGTTGGCTACCAAACCAATGTGTTGGTCATTTACTGGGTACCAACGATTAAATAGCCCGTATAAAAATTATTTTCTATTTTCTAAAATTAAATTATATATGGGGAAAGATCCGATATTGTGGTTAAAATGACATTATGACACCATTTTTTTCTACGAAATCCAAACAACGATGAATTTCAAACTAATATTTTGGTGTCATGTTTCTCGTATAAAGCTCTACATTTCTGCCAAAAATGAGAACATTCTGAATACTAAACGAACATTCTGAATACTAAACTTCACAATGGTATTGTAATCTTATACGTCTCAAATGGTAGATTGTAATCTTATACGTCTCGGAATGCACTTTTGGCTCTGGTCGAGTCGATCCCTAACACAAGAGACTCAAGTGACACAGGCATGGAATACTGCAACTGAGTATTGACTGAAGTGCAGTTTATCTTTGATTTATCATTCAAAGTAGCAAAACATTTAGTTTTATTTTTACCATAAAAAGAAGTCATCTGCAAAGGGCAAAGGTGGGATGGAAGGAGCTCCTCTTGCAATTTAAACTCCGTCCATCTTCCAAAGGTCTCCCTTCCCAAGTTATTAGCATGGGATCACCCTATTTCAATCCCTTGGAAGGGTTGAAACTATCACAAGGTAAGTTACTAGAGAGGTAGAAAAAAATCATAAATAGTGCTCACATTGTTCATTTCATCCTATAAAAGTGACTTCTACCTTTACTGACAGGAGAGTGAATCCTAATCCTTTTAACTTTCACGGCACAAATGAATTTGGGGAGGCCATGATGATTTTCTTTTCAAAATGAACCAGCAAAACTTAACTTTCTATATATTGCGCACACAAACCGGAGACAAATCCTGTTATTCAAAGAAAAATCACATCCATACACATACACATACACTCAGAGCTTGATCAACGTGTAGATACTTCTTTCCATTAACAGACTCCACTGGTCTTCTTGTTAGCATCCACCAGCCTTCTCCAATACCTAGCGACTCCCTCTTGAGTCTCTTTGACGCTCTTCTTCTTATGCACTGCACCTTGTCCTCCCTTTACTTCATCCACCATAGCTGTAACATGAACCACTTTATTAGAAACCCTACTAGGAAGTTCTTCAATCTCCTTCATAACTTTCTCAAAATCGCTTAGAAGACGCTCAGCCAAACTGCGACTAAAATCCTCCCTGATAACAACTCGAAGAACTGCAACTTCCTGGGCATCCGGTGGCATTGTATATGCTGGAATAATCCATCCAAACCTTCTTAAGCTCTCGGATATCTCAAACACTGTGTGTTTACTGCTATCTTTGAGAGCTAAGGCCACCAACGGTACTCCTACGTCCTTTGACAGGATTTCAAAACAACTCATCTTTTCTAAACCTTTGCTCAACATTTGTGCATTCTCCATGCAGTTTCCAATGATGTTTTTGTACCCCTACATCAAAGATAATAAAAAGTAGAAATTAAAACTAAAATTTACATCAGCATACACTTTTGCATGCATTCAGCACCTTTTAATACTTCAGAAATTAAACGTCGGGTAAATAACCGTAAGGTTCAATATCCCAGCAAGTATCTGAACGCATACATTTGCATAAACAGGCAATCTACTAAAAAAAAAACATTTTCAAGCCCATATCTTGTGAAACCTTCTTAAGTTTAATAATGAAATGTGAACTTCATCGTTGTATCTGTTTGAGAAATGATTCAAAAATAGTTCCCATGGAAAGACAAGTACACGCAAACACTTCGAAGACCACAAGCTTGTAAAATTTACCTCAAAACCAAGACGAATGAACTGGTAATACTGAGCGATTATTTGACTGGAGCCTGCAAGTTAACCGTAAGAAGAGATTAATGATTGCTGTTCCAGGTGGCTGACTATACCATGTACCAGAACCAATGGTATTAACAATTTAATTGAAATGCTCAATTCTTAACCCATACCATTAATAGTCATACTTTTGTTATAAACACTAATCAGACGTCAATGCATAATTTATGGATTAGGGAACCAGTTTCATGATCAACAGAACCTGATAAACTAAAGTTTATCCAAGTGACAGATGAATAAACTTGAGCAGTATGCTCAATTGATTACAGATATTGATCACTCAAAAATAGGCAAGAGGGAATTGGGTAGTTTCAGTAAGCTAGGTTAATGCGCAGTTTTCCCTTGTTTATATATATATATATATAAAAAATCCTAGAAAATCTATGTTTTAATAAGAAAATAACTACCTTTTGAAAAATTCAGGGTAAATGTAGGCTGGTCTGCTCCGAGATAGTTAATATGGAAGATCAACTCTTCAGGCAAGTCTTGTTTACTCCTCCATACAACCCAGCCAACACCAGCATAAACAAGACCATATTTATGGCCACTGACATTGATACTCTTAACCAATGGAAGACGGAAATCCCACTCAAGCTCTGGGTATAAAAAAGGGGCAATAAATCCACCACTGGCAGCATCAACGTGGATCGGTGTTTCATATCCCGTCTCTTTGTTTTTTGCAGCGAGGAGATCATTTAAGGTCTTGACATCCTCAAATTCCCCAGTTAAGGTAGAACCTAAGATAGCAGCTACACATATTGTATTTTCATCCACCATTTCCACAGCTTTTACAGGGTCCATCACATAATATCCCTCCCTGAGCTTTACCTCCTTCAGTTCAACCTCAAAATACCTAGCAAATTTCTCCCAGCACACCTGAAAAGATGAGGCAGCAACTGTGATTAGCCCTTGTATAATGGCCTTTTTTTCTTGAAGCAGAAAGGTTAAGGCCTTTATTGATCAATTAAATTAATGTTCACCCTTTAAAACACCATCCCAGTGATCCTACCTATACTGCTATACAATATGTAGTGACCTTAAAATATGTGGATCACAGATGTGAGATAAGCCTCCTAACAATGTAGTGACCTTAAACACCATCAACTACCGCCACGATGGCGGCAAGGGCATGTTCAGACTAGAGTTTGAGTTACATCAAAGGTTTTAGCAATAATGACTCCCAATATAAGCATATAGAAACCTGATAAGTTATGATTGTTTCGCCATAATAAACCCTCCCAGTATTTAGAGGGCAATGACATGGTTCAATTTGATATGATGTCCAAATTGGGACAAAAGCAAAGTAATTGAAAACTTATGTTAAAGGTATAATGCACATATAAAATGGCAAGGCTTAAAAAAATGGTGTACAAGCCATGATAGAACCAAGCCCTCATGTTTAGCCTATTTTGTAGAAGACCTGGAATTCTGAATCTCAATTCTCCTCTACTTGCACAAAGAAGCTTTTGTGTGAATAAATGACATTCTTAATTTCTTAGCTTGGCTTTCAAAATCTAAGATTATCTAATGAATAAAAACGAAATGTAAATCAAGAAAGTTACCCAATAATGTGAATCAGCAACAGGCCTTTCCAGGTTATACATCAATATGGACATAGATGATTATTATACAATACCTGAACATTTGCACCAGTGACAATGTTAGGCTTGTCGAAAGGTTTGCCTTCAGCCTTTCTTTTGTTCTGCCACTTCCTCTTAAATGCTAGTCCAGCTAGCATTATGGCCTCGGAGGAACCTACTGTCCCGACTCCAACTGCTGTTTCATCTTCCCCAACTGGTGCATTGAAGAGGTGGGCAATCATATTAACACACCGGTTCTGCCAAATTCAAAAATACACGCTATCATTATACAAACTGTACAGCATATATATGTGAAAATTAGATTGCTTCATTAGAAATCACCAGTACTATATCATCATTAGAATAAGTGGATTACCTGAAGTTCAGTAGTAACAGGATACTCATCCATATCAACATAATTCTTGTTAACAGAAGCCATCATGAGTTTATCACATTCAGGTTCCATCCAAGTAGTAACAAATGAAGCAAGATTCAGTCTAGGATTACCATCCAACATCAACTCATCACTAATGATCTGATATGCTGCATCTTTAGGTATGGACTTTTCCGCCATTTTAAATTTTGGTAGAGAAGTTCTAACATACCTTGATGCAAATGTACTGTTTACTGATTCTTCCGCATGTGAGATCGTCGTTGTGGAGATCACCATTGTTAAGTTTCAAGTTTCAACCGTTTTCTGAACTCTATTACTACAGAGGGAGGGAGGGAGGGAGGGAGAAAGTGACTGTAGTTTAAGTGTTCGGGTTGCTTCTTTTTAAAAGCACTTATTAGGAAGAGCGGAGAAGGTGAAGCAGTAATGTTGGGGCACGTAGCAGGTATGAATTGACACGATGCAGGAGAGGAGTAAAGTCGCTCGTTAACCGACAACTGACTCGATGATGTGCAGCAGGAATAAGAAAAGCTTACTGGATGGAGTATGTACAACTCAGCTAAAGTTGTGGTGGGGTGTGGAGGTAGACCTTAAAATGATGACACGTAGTATTTCTAGTCAGAGATCGTTTGACTTCTCTGTTTTTCTCTAGTTCGCATTAAGTGCACGTCCAAACGTGGCATAGGCTAAAGTACTATGCCGCTTTTATTAAAGTTTTGGGGTTTTTGAGTTTGCCCCTGAACAAATTAGTGATTGAGCTTTCCCCCTAAATTACTAATAGTAGTAACTTTGCCCCCTAAACTAATATTTTGGACGAAAAAACCCTTTATATATAACTTTTAATTTCATATCAGCGTCGTTATGTAGTCATTTTCACCATAATTATCAGAAATAACATGAATTTCTTTGGCAAAAATATGGCCGCACCTATATCAGGAAATATTATGGCCGACCCAATTCATGAAAGCAACACAGTTAGTGAAACTTGGGAAAATAGTACTACAGTTTCAGTGACCAATTCCAACACAAACTGCATGCCTTAGAGCAACTGCAGTGGCGCGACTATTATCAAAGATCAAAGATAAAAAAAAAAGACCAAATTTTAGTTTGGTCCGTCGCGTGACGCAGTGGGTGGCGACTATATTTAGTCGAGCGGAGTTATAAACTTCGTTTGGTAATGGAGCGGTGATAAACATTACGCCCCGTTCAAGCGGTGATAAAGATTACGCCCGGTGTGGGGCGGAGGTAAAGATTACGCTCGGTAACGGGCGTACGTATAGTTTACGCGGGGAGAACGAGCGGTTGTATAATCAACGCCTCATGGGACGGACATAAAGTCACCGCCTGATGTCAAGCGGGTGTATAATCAACGCCCCATGGGGCGGCCATAAAGTTACCGCTTGATAACAGGCGGTTGTATAATCAACGCCCCATGGGGCGGACATAAAGTCACCGCATGTTATCAGGCGTACATATAAACACCGCCTGGCAACGCACACGGTTTCTGCACGTGTGGTTTTTTGTTTTTTATTTTACCCAGCCGAACTGTAAACGGGACATAAGCCTACACGTGTTGGGTTTAACCCTAATATACTCCGCCATCGTCTCTTCTTCTCTTTTCTACAACTTTCTTTCTACCCATCACCTTCGCCTCACGAACAGGAAGAAGAGGTGAAAAATCTTTTTTAACCAACAAACTAAAAATTACCAGCATCCGGGTCACACAACAGGTATGTTTCTATTGTTTCTATTAATCGTGTATGTTACTGTTAATTTTTTATGTTGAATAATTAATTTAGGGTTTTAGTTTGTTAAAATTAGGTTTTTTGATTTTGGTAATTTATGGGTTATGGATATTTTTGACATTTGGGGTTTTAATTTGTTTAAATTATAGACATGGATGTACTGCTTCAATTTATGTGTTTTATTAGTATTGAAATGTAAAAAAATTTAAATTTTAATAAACAGTTACATGATTTGTGGGTTATATGGATTTTAATGTGTGGGTATTTGAAAAATTTGGGTTATGTAATATTTGTGTGGTTATGTTTCAAAATTATGGTCATGTGAATTTTGTGTGGTTCTGTTTGAAAATCAATATTTTGTTTGAAAATTGTGGTTCTGTCTATTTTGTCTATTTTGGGAAGTTATGTTTGAAAATTGTTGTTCTGTCAATTTTGTGTGTTACATATGTAGAAGAAGAGCTAATTTAAATGGGGTTAAAAGCAATTCATGTTCTAGTAATGGCATATGAAAATGGTGAAATGATTAAATTGAGCTGTTTTGAGGTATTTTATTTTTGTTTTATATGTTGAAATACATCTGTGAGGTAACTGCTTTGGGTTTGTGGAATAATCGAATTTGGAATTATCATAGTTTGTGTTAATGAGTGACAGTATTTGGAATATAAATGGTGTTGGACGTATGAAATTTAGGAATAATGAGTGTTGGTAATTTAATAATGAAATTGCATCTATATCATGTTTGCATAGATGTGCACAAATGTTGAACCGATTGACAGCGCGGTTCAATGGTCGCGTCAAGACGAACAAGAAACAGAAATGTGTAGCCGAAGAGGATTATAACTTAATCTCTACTGGTAAAATAAAGGAGGTTGATATTCCCCGGTTAGGGAGGTTTCCTATACTGCAAGATGATAAACCACACGCTACTACGGACATCACATTTACAGGGGAGCATAAATTGAAGTATCAACATCGTGGAAGTTTGGCATCGGTTATTCATCACTATCAAACTATTTCACAACACTGTCCTAGAGCAAACCAGCAACAACTACTTTGTATAATAAAGTTACAACAATTCCACTTTATTGAAGGCATCAACAATTATACTACTGTTAACCACTAAATAGGATAAATAATATTTGTTTCAACTATTCCGCCGTTTTAAGATTGGTTTCTTCTGTTGCGAACTATATCCGCCCTACGAAGTTGGAAGTACTGTTGTTGGACAGGATCCAATTTTGAAAGATCCATCATAATGATGCGAAATTCGTCATCTTCAACTTGTTTGGCAATTTTGGCCGCTTGTTCAGCTTGTTTTGCTGCAAACTCTGCTGCTCTTTGTTCCATCTTGAATCTTGATTGTGCTTGGTAATGAGTATTGAAATTTTGTTGTTCTTTAATAATTATTCCCATCAATTCCTCTTGAGTACTGGATTTTTCTCTCCCTGTTTTCTTCAATCGTTTTGCTGCTTTTTTTCCCAAGTGACGGAGATATGTGTTCTCTATGTCTCCCCTATCGGTGTTGTTACCGTTCTCGGCTTGAATTGTTGATTGCTGTCCTTCCTCATCAACCTCGTAATTCTCATAACTGTCCAAATCGTGCGTCGTATCGAATACAAAAGTCGATCGACGATTAAATTTTATATTCTCTATGACAATTGGGTAGCAATCTTCGTGCTTAAATTTTTTTCCCGTCATTGCATTCCTTGAACCGCTTGTTTATTTCTTCGAGCTGTTAATTTTTTAAATAACACTTAAGTTTAGGGTACAATTAAATATTAGAAAATAATTGTTCGAAAAATTAAGAATACTTACCTTCATTTCAGGACCCCAACCAGTATGATATTCACCTTCCACTTCTGCCTCTTTTGCCGAAAACAACGCAACATCTTTACTTATTCCCTGGTAACGTTTTTGCCAAGAACTCCAAGTCCGCTCTGGAGCATTAGGTAAATGAAGTTCAATATCATCCTTGATACGAGTCCACAACGCTTCCTCTGATTGATCAGTTCCAACACCCGGATCTTGAGATATTGATAAATGAATTTTACACATCGTTACGTCTTCGATTGTCGTAAAATTTGGACCTCGTATTACTCGTGATGCTCGTGGTGCTTGTGGTGCCATTGTAAGCGAATCGGTGAAAAATTTCTAAATAATAATACTGTTTTTCTTGTTCTTCAGATATTTTGAAGTAGTACTTGTGAGGAAATGTTGAATGAATTCTACCCTATATATAATGTTTCAAATTTTCAAAAATATCTTCCAACGTTCAAAAATATCCAACGTTCGGTTCTTCAACGTTCGAAAAATTCGAAAAATTAAACGGGCAAAAACTGAAAACATAAATATTAAAACCATGAAAATGGAAAATATGGGGCGGAGGTAATACGTTCGCCTGTCATCAGGCGTAAGGATTATGAACGCCTGAATGGGGCGTAAACTTTACGCCCGCCTGATGCCAGGCGAAGATTATATAACCGCCTGAATGGGGCGTACGTTATATCACCGCCTAAATGGGGCGTACATTATATGACCGCTTGTTGTCAAGCGGTAACTTTAGCTACGCCCGATGGGGCGTACGTTATATCACCGCGCCGTTGTGGCGAACACTATATAACCGCCTGTCAGTGGGACGAACACTATATAACCGCCCGTTGTCAAGCGTACACTATATAACCGCCCGTCGAGAAACGGAGATTATATCACCGCTCGACTATAAATGGGTATGGTCTTTGGTCCAGACCAAATATACTCTGGAAATACTGTTCTAATCTGGTATTTGATCGATGGTACCTTCCACTACGCCTGGTTCTGAGACCAAAAAAATGGGTTTACTCGCCCACTGCAGTTGCTCTTAGTCCATGAGAATGAAAAAATTTTACATTGCTTTTGGAAAGATAAAACGTACATAAAGGGAAATGGGTGCCTGAATTCTAACGTCTTCATACCGTACACTCAAATTAGATTTTTAATAAAACAAAACTAATGTTTATATATCAGTTCAAGTTCACAAGTCATAACGAAGATACCGGTGGTATGTAATGTGCATATGTGAAATCAACAACTAGATGAAAAGGGCTTTTTAGTCCAAAATATTAGTTTAAGGGGCAAAGTTACTACTATTAGTAAATAAGGGGGAAAGCTCGATCACTAATTTATTTAGGGGGAAAACTCAAAAACCCCTAAAGTTTTTACTACTGGTAGAATTTTCACAATGAAGCACCTCAATCTCACATGTGTCAAGAACCCCAATGGGAAGGTCCTCCAGCTAAGCTTATTAAGGGTAAAATATCAGTAAATGAAGAAGGCGAACTCTTTACGGCAGAATCGAATGTACTGTCCCCGAAGAAAAGTATTACAAACATTCAACAATGGGTAAACTCACTACCTAAAACGTTCAAAACCTTAATTGCACTTGTTCGATAAGAATAAATCATATCAAGGCCAACTATCACTATCACTCATCATTGAGGGGTTTTATTTAAGGAAAATCTGTCCTAAGTTGCTTGATGTGTTTCTCTATTTAAAACATTTTCCCAATACCGTCTGTACGAGGAACACTTTCACCAATAGCCATTTGACGCCAATTCCCCATAGTCTGCACCATTTGTTCTGCTTTATCATACAAACCAAGGAGCCCGCCGGTGTGTATAAACAGAATCTTTCTCCCTTCCCACTTTCCTGGATTCTCAGCAATGTCCTTTAACATCCGAATAACAGCCTTGCCACTACAGAAAATGGGGAGGGAGATTTGGTTACGATGATAATATTTGTATTTTATGATCTCTTCCATTAATATTAATAATTAACAACTCTATATACTAAAATTTGGAGTCTAAAATTCCTGCATTGAACAGTATCACAAGGTCCACTAAGCAGATTACAAACATCAATCTTGCAGCTTGAAAATTTCATAAATTTAGCATAGTTAACCACATGCAGTTAGCTCACACCTTCTTCATGAGTAGCGATTTATTGTGAGCTGAACTCTAATCATCACTAAAATCATGTCGACCAAAATCCATTGAATTCTGGAATATGTGATACTCCTGATAATGGAAGCCCAAGTTAGAGTGTTCAGGAGATCACGGGTCCCTGTGGACCCCACAAGCATGTCTAACTTACAAATAAGCCTGTGGAACTATACGATACTAGCCACTGGTGATCGGATCTTAAAAATCTAATATAACCATCCCAGCCCACTGCACAGACAGAGGAAGCTCAAAGAAAAAAATGGAAAACCGTTTCAAGAGAATAGTAGTTTATTTTATGATCTCACCTGTAAACCGGATCAAGGATAACCCCTGTTGCGGCAGCAATTTCTTTGATAAGAGTAAGCTCCTCGGAGGTGCTTATGGCATAACCCAAACCTTTGGCCTGTAAAGATATAAGCTTATATTAGATATACTCTGTTGAGAACTCCGCTACAGAGTACACATTCATAATATTATAATATTCAATTTCATTTAAAGTCAAGGGAACATACTCTTCTAGAAACGTGATTGATGACAAAAAAAATTAGTGAATGCATGATACATGCTATCAGAACTATGTATTGAAATATTAGAGTTGGTAATTGATAGTTATGAACAATCAAGGTTGGTTACTTCACAAATAAAAAAACTACATGTAGGCATGAAAATTATTAATATTTTCAAATTCTACCAGATGGCATATATATATATATATATATTGTAAGAAAACAGAAGAGAAGAGAAATTGACATATTGGAAGATCAGTGCGCAAATCCAGTCTCAATCAGCTCCATCCTAAATGACTATCTTCAGAATATGGATGCAACTCAAGATCTAGGGTTTGTTTGGGCATAAGTTAGCATATGCATGCTATAATGCTGATACGAAATTACATTGCAACAATAGAAAGCAGTCATCACTCTTCACACTCTTCTACACACCACAAACGTAGAATCCAAAAATAAATAACACCGCTGATATTCAGGAAATTATAGGGAAACTAAGTCGAACCACTAGTTAGGTCAGCTTGTAGAAGTAAATATGCTATGCATAAGCACTGCATTGGAAGGAAAAAGGTTGGTAAACACCCATGTAAGTCTAGATAGTTGCACAAAAGGAACTTGACTACCTAACCCACCTAAAATAGAGTTTACTTGCTCCTTTAATTTCGTTTAGATGTGTAACAGAAAAAGGAGTTACTTTTTATCTGTTAAACTGGTCTGAAGCAAAGCTACGCTTAGGAATTGATTGACTAGACTAGTAATCCATATATCTATTCGAGTACGGTATCAACAGAAACAAACTGACAAACTATTCAAGTATGACAGAGTAGACTATCCGCTAACAGTAATCTTGAAAAACGAACATGCAATGAAAAATAAATCTGATGAGCAAACTTGGAAGAAATAAAAATGCTCACATCTTGAATGTTGACTATATCGCGTGAGTTAACTCCAGCATCCAGTCCATCAAGATGGCTTTGAACATTGTCGTAGAAGTAACTTGGGGTGTCACAAACAGCAAAAGAATGAATCTGCAGGAAGAAGAGGCCATTAATAGAGTTCAAAACTGAATTAAGCAGCATAGACCAATTATAATCACTTACTTTTGCCTTCAAAGTACTCAACATAGATCCCAATGACAGACCAGCAGTAGTACCCCCACTAGCATAAATAAGAGAAACAAAAATTGTAAAGCTAATTAGTTAAATGGTCCCAAACTTTCCTAAACAGGTGAACGTTTGGTTTTGAAAGCAGATGATTATAATTTTATCTCATCGAAAACGAAGTTCAGTCTAAAAATTAAGGTTTCCAGCAACATCAAATATGAATCCGTATATTGTGCATACATATGCCCCTAAATTAAGGTTTCCAGCAACATCAAATTAAGAAACCATATATTGTGCATATTCCTACTTTTCATCATATCATATTAATTTTATTCAATACGACACCCCTTTCTCAGTGAAAGCCAGAAAATTATGCATGCAGATGCCAAAAGAAATCTAAATAAAGAGTGCTCGTATGAGTTGAAGACAATGAAGAGCTTGGAAGTTTAAAACAAAGGAAAAGAGAAAGACCTGCCACAAGCTACAACAATGTCGTCGAATTTCATTTTCCCCTGACCAATATGAAGTTGATCTTCGATCTCCCTAACTGCTTCGATATAGGCCCTGAGACATGATAAAACAGAAGTATCAGATATATATTCATTTAACACTGACACATGAGAGCTTCTTTCTTCTTCTTTTTTTTTTTTCGTTTTGGTACGCAAAAGGATCCAAAAGTTTAGATATGTCGTAGGCTTGAAAGAAATTGAACCGCATTGTTGTTCAATTATTTAAAAAAAAAAAAGATGCTCTTACAGTACGAATGTAGTTCGAGCAAGGTAAACCGAACCCATAACAATAAATTACATGAGATAAGTAATCAGCGCATATAAAACTTATATGCCTGATAATATATATCTTCCAGACTATAAAGAGAAACCTTTATGATACAACACAAGATTATATTCTTTTTTTGCATACTGACTCCAAGATATCTTACTGGAAAAACATTGATGAGCTAAATATAAAGGAAAAAACAACTAAACTGCCAGTTGTGCAGTTTGCAAAACTTGCTTAACCTTTTGTTCCCAAGTGATAACAAACATGAATATACTTCTTTTGATTCCAGAATTAATGACCCCCACAGTTTAAATATTAGATTAACCGGTAAAAGAAAACGAAATTGTATGAAAACGAGAGAGATGCTGCTTCTGGAAGAGAAGCCAGAAATGTAATGTAATATCATAGGCATTAGAACAATGTTAAGAAAAAGTGGGAATAAGATATCTGCAACCATTTCTCACCAGGTTCCCAGGGAGTTGGATCCACCAACTGGAATTACATAAGGCCTCCTCCCTTCATTTATCAATCTCTCCTTAAGCAATTCAGTAAGAGCCTAGGGCATCAAAAGAACGGGACAATCTCATTAGAAAGTAAACGAACAACAGCCTAGCAAGTTAGTCCACAATGCGGCAGTGCTGTTTGAATTTTCGTGTACATTAGTTAATTTTGACAGCACAAGACACACATTTGGTAAGTTATATTGGACAACAAATACTTTTTCTTTTTTTTTAACCTACTAAATATCTGAACAAATAAGTGGCAATACAACAACCATACTTCATACAGTAATATTGTCCACTCACTATCTTGTGATAAGTATTTCAGTATCCTGTAACAAATGCTGCATTCGCATGATTTTGGCAATACGGGATACCAAATTAGTTTTCATATCTACTAATTGAAAGTGAGCAATTAGTTGAGAAGACAAACCACACTTCCAATTCTGGAATATTCTTCCTTTGAGACAAGTTCAACATTGGCTCCAACTAAACGTTCAACGAGAAGGTTTCCAACCAATCCAGGATCTTTGTCCACTATTGCCTATAAGAATTTCCAGGCAAATTAAACAAAACAACTTACCAAAAAGCAATTGACAATCAACGCAAATTACAGACTGAGAAATGAAAAGTGGCTAACCTGAGAGGTACGGAGTATAAGATGGCAATCAAGATTCAAATACCTAGCAGCCACAGCAGTCGCACGACAGTGATTACTTTGTATGCCTCCAATGGTTATAATGCAGTCTGCACCCTGTGCTACAGCATCTGCCATTAAGAATTCCAGCTTCCTGACTTTGTTACCACTCAACTGCATTCCCGAAAGATCGTCTCTCTGAAAAATTTGAGATATTTCTATTAGATCAGTTAAATTGAAAATAACGATAAATTAGATGGCCATGGTGGGAGGCTGACGAAACGATAAACCTATGCAAATTTATTTCCCGGGCATTGATTTGAATGGTATCTTTAAAATTACATAGAAAAAAAAAATCAATATTTTAACCCTCGTGTGACCTGTATAAAAGTTGTGTTTAGATTGCTCTCAAAAAAATCTCTTAAATAATGCTCAATTGTTATAAGTTGTCACGGTGGGAGGCCGAGGAGAGTTCTAAACTTCTAAAAGGTTGTTATTGTTGTGCTGAAACTTAGGAAGTCACCAATTCTTCAAATTATTTTCTAATTTGAAAGAAATTGCAATGGAAAATTATGCAGTTCGATGGTTTAATGGAAATTTGAATATATAGTAATTGATTATCAGTGTATTAAGAAAAACTAAGAAGAATCTCCAAAAGTGATCAAATTTAATAAAATTGTTTTTTTTTGTTTTTAGAAATGAGTTGATGTTGAGATTGATCAAATTCGTTGCATTTTATTGAAAATATAGCAGAATCCGATTACCTTTATCCATACTTCAACATCCTTCGGCAGATTGGGAAGATTCCATCTGTGGATAGGAGTAGGGGTCTGATAATAATAAGAAGAACAAACTGTTAAAATCCGAGAGGAGTGAACTAAAAAAACATAAAAGCAATTTAAAATCACAAAGAGGAAGAGATTACATGAGCAAGAGAGTAAACATGAGAAGGGAGTGGGTTAAGATGAAGAGCCCATGAAGGAGGATCATAAGGTTTCTTGCTAAGAAAACCGAAATTTTGTTTGGATTCATCGCCTTCCATTATACAACGAACTGTGTTTGGAGAAGTTTGAGCTTGAAGTTTAACCGAATTTTTAGGGCAGAATGTTGCAGAGGAAGCACAACCTAAGAGCATTATATAGTACTAGGTGGCTTTCTACTCTTCCTAAACTTTTTCAGAATCTAAAAACTTTTCAGAATCTAAAAACTATTGAAATACATTGTATTTCATAAAGACCAAAAACAAAACTCAGGCGAGTTTAATTATAAAATCTCTTCAAAGAAAAACGGTCGATATTATCAGGGGCCTATTAATTAGAGAATATTAGAATCTTTGGATTAATTGCAGAGTCAAAACCGAAAAGGAGATTCTCCCAAATCAGTAGGTGCTTATCCCTTTTAGATAACAAAAATTCATAACAAAAATTCTGTATGAACCGAGAGGTTCAAACAATGCCAAACAATGCAAAAACTACCACTCACAGAATTTTATTGGCCCCACCATAACTGGCCTCTTGCTGTCCTCCAGCGGGGCCTTCCGGGACCCACCACAAAAATTGTGAGAGCTTTTTCACTTGTGGTTTTGGTGTGGTTTGGGAGCTAGGTTCGTTTAGAACCACTGTTTAGATAAACATGACTAAACTTAATTGACTAAACTTAATTATGATAATCTAATATGGATAAACTTTAATTAACTATATGTGAATCTAACATGGAGAACTCAAGTTACTGAGTAAATTTTTTTGAGGTAGGTCATTCATAAATGAATGAGATTTATGGAGAAGTAGTAATTTTTTTGAGGTAGGTCATTCATAAATGAATGAGATTTAGGAGTAGTCTAGGGACCACTGTACCAAGCTATCAAAAAAAAAGGTAGGTCATTCGTTGGATGTGAGCATTACGAGTAAAATTTTTGAGGTAGGTCATTCGTTTGATGTGAGGATGTCAAAAACTTGAATTATGTGGGAATTTTGAGGTAGTAAGTCCCGTATTTTCGCTTAGCTATAGTTCCCTCAGTACCCCTACGCCTTCGACTTTTAGAGTCACGCACATGAATAGCAAGTCTTTTGTATCGTATTCTAAACAACAAAGGAAGCATTTGTTTGGTAACCACTATAATCAATCTTGCTAGAAGATAAGTGAGTCGTTGACAAAGGCTCTTATGTTTAATCTAATAAACTCCTTTTTCTGGTTAGATCAATTTATCCTTTGATTACCGAAATAATCAAGTTATAGATTCGTAATCAATCAATATAAATCTCAAAGAGAAACTATAAAGCGATGACGATCTCACACAACTAATCAACCAAGTGTATCAAAGATAAACTGATTCTAGTTGGATCCCATCCGATCAAGGTTTGTGCACTAAATCCACAAGATACGAAAACTAATAAGAATTCTTCTTCGTCTTCAATTCTTCTATTGCTTTCAATAACCTGCACAACAACACTTGAATCCTCTTGTGATCAATCACGCACAGAACGGAGTCTATTAACAATGGATTATCACAAGATGTCTTTAGACCCGAAGATGGTTCTAAAGATCCCGTCAATACTTTGATCTAGTCTGAGTGAATCTTATTTCAGAAGAGAAAATTCTCAAGAATAGACAAACTAGGTGCAATCAAAGTTAAATCTCATATATGCTCAGAAGTTAAATCTTTATGTTATATAAACTAAAAATAGAACAAACTTTGAGAAAAATTTCGCAATATTGATCTACTCGTGATCACACTTTTGTGTAATTACTACACTATGAACTCCGTAAGATTCTCTTATGTTGAGTCATATCGATTAAAATTATCTCTTTGTTCGTAACTGGCGTTGAGATTAATTTAAGCCGACGTTCATGATACAAATCCATGTGATTTGTCAATATTTGACAAAATCCTTCTTTTTCATTAAAGTAAGGTCACTCATGTTGTTCTCTTGGGAATGACATCAAATGGGGGAGAGTTCTTAAATGAATTTGTGCTTAATTGATATATCTTTGTGGGGAGAGTGGATGTGGAATTTAAATGGGATGCTTGTATCTTAAATCTCCTAGATGAGCGCTAAGTATTTTATACTCTGTGATATCATCTAAATTAAAGTCGATATGTAATTTCTTCAAGTCTTGAAGTATCTTTTAATTAAATTCATTATGATCCTATAGTTTCCGTACCTTTGCCATTTTTTATTGACAAAAAGGGGGAGAATTAATTAATAGTTTCGCACTGCATACACATGGTTTACGGATTATTATGTTAGGGGGGAGTGAATCAATATCTATAGGTTTTCACCTATTATGCAAAAGATGTAAGTATTGATTAAGGGGGAGAAACATATCACCGTAGTATTACTTCGAAGTTGTGATACAATTGAACTTTGGAGAAGATAATAATACTATGTTTTTGTATAATGACGATTGAATCTCTTTTCAAAGTTGTTATCGCTACGGATCTTCAACAACAACGATGCTGAGTTGAACACGTTCAGGATAATTGCAACTTGAAGTAACGAGAATCCAAGGAGATGAAGAACCAAGGAAATCAAGCATGGTGGATTCTGGAGTTTTGAAGCTTTATTTTTAATCCATATATATTGATAGTTTTGTCACTATAATTGACAAAGGGGGAGATTGTTAGAGCATTGATCGGTCGAACTCACAAGTGTTGCTATCTCAAGCTTATTGTCAAAACTATATCTTGATTTCTAGTCTACATTTAGCCAGTCTCGGATTAGGATAGAAGTGTGTAGTTGAGCTTCGGATATCACTGCATTTTACCGTTTGAATGCGAAGATCAACATGTGCTTTGGATAACTTAAACATCAAAAGGTAAGTGAAAAATAAACCACCTATATCTCAAGTTTTCACCTTTTTATCTTTAAGACATTGTCGCATGACTAAAATTAAACAATACATGCATAATAGAAATTTCGAGTTAAGTTTATCTTGAATATCTTCTCGAAATATGACTATATAAGCTTAAGAACATTTGTTCATACTTGATGAATTTGGTTTAGAACAATTTATTGTTTATAACCTAATTATGATTCAAGGTTTAATCATTTGAAAATATCCTGGAACAGTGATATGTGTCATTGACGTTATTCGGGAATGTATCATATTGATTATTAGACAGATATAGAACTATTGTTAATCTGGATACATGGCATTTTGCATACTGATTTACATATTGGGAGAACTGTCATAAGTCCAGAGACACAGTACATGTACCCGGTACACGTACCGGCGTAGCTATAGTTCGGCAATGACTTTTTGGTACGCATACCCGGTAACACCATAAAAATTATGTTGATCGTGAACCAGGAAAAGTACGCATACATAGTATGCAAACGGAAAATATTTGTTGGTTTCAAAACCAAATTAAAAGATTTGTGAGTTCCTGAACTCGTTTATTTTCTTAAGGGTATCCATACTCGGTACATGTACTATGACAAGAACATTCAAGAACATGTATAGTACACGTACCCGGTACAAGTATTTACCCTGTCGAATATTTTCAGATGCATCTGAATTATTTATATGAGATAATCGACATTTGAACAACGATCTGAAAGTACTATCTAGACATTTTTGATTATACGCGTGATTCAAGAAAGTCATAAAATGTTATATGAAAATGGTCAAAATTATCGTACGATTGGCTAGTTTGAGCTAACTTACATGAACAGGTCATTGTACACGGTTCAGTTACGGTTCATCCAAACCAGAGTGTATATTCTACTATGTTAATCTCAAAGTCAAGTTTTCCATCTAACGATGATTATTGATTGCTTGTTTCCTTTAATGACCCGTCCCTCCACCGATACTGTCCCCACTTAGCCAATGCGGTTATCCGGTAGTGTGGAGTTTTCAACGGGCATCGCTGCGGTTATCCAGCAGCAAATTCCCGGGAGGTCACTCATCCCTAGATTGCTCTCTCCCGAGCACGCTTAACTATAGAGTTTTCTGCCAACTCTGGAGCCAATTGTGTTGAAAAGGCCTCGGTACAATGTAGACGTTCCTTGCCTCTTGTGAGACCAGTATCTAGCTCAACGACCTAGCATACTCTCCCATCCGAATACAAGCGAACCGTTCGTATTTGTATCCCAACTAACACCGATATTGTTCCCACTTACCCACTGCGATTATCCAGCAGTGTGGGATTTTTAACGACACTAATGCGGATATCCAGCAGGAGCTTCCCGGCCGAGCACGCTTAACTGAGAAGTTTTTTACCAAAACTCAGTCAAATGAACCCATCAGGTCTCGGTGAAAAGGACAAACCATTACTTATATTCCATTTTATCGGCGACCCACTGCCGAAATCATGGTATTACTGTAATGACCCGTCCCTCTACCGATATTGTCCCCACTTAGCCACTGCGGATATCCGGCAGTGTGGGGTTTTCAACGGGCATCGCTGCGGTAATCCAGCATAAACTTCCCGGATGGTCACCCATCCCTGGATTACTCCCACGCGAGCACGCTTAACTGCAGAGTTTTCTGTCAACTCTGGAGCCAATTGTGCTGAAAAGGCCTCGGTGTTAGGAAAGGACAAATCATTACTTATATTCCATTCGGCCAACCACTGCCGAATATCGGGGTATTACAATTACAGTTTGATGAGTGCCAAATATTGCATATTTCTACACCTTTTTATTGGCATTTAACTCATCTTTTGTGCTTTAAAATCATATATTATCCCAAATTCTGTATTTTCTCTGTTCTCAAGAATAAATACTTGTACTAATTAATTTTGTGTTTTTAGGTAGTAAATAAAGCTTGGAGAAAGTAAGGAGCCAAAAGAGCAGAAAATTGGAGACGAGCGACTATGGAGCAGAAAGCTACAACCCACGTGCGCATCAGTTGCAACCCGACAAGTAGCAACCCGATTACAAAGATATGGGCTTGAGCTATCCAAGATCCGACCCATGACCCGAATCCAAGCCCGATTCATCCTGAGCCGTGAGATTCGATCTATCCGCATCCAACGGTCGCTTCAACCCGCGCATCGTTGTTCGCTGCGTCCGCCTAACACCTTAGCCACCTACCCTCTTCACCCATCGACCAAATACTCCCCTCACATTCTTTTCTCTCTTTCTCTCCCGACGTAACTACCGAGCCCCCCATCTCCTTCCCCCAGGCCGGTTGCAGAGCCAACACCACCACCACCATTTCCTTCTCCCGACAACACCAGCACCACAGCCGCACCAACAGCCGCCTTCTCCGCCTCTCTAGCTCAAGCTATCTCCTTCATAGCTTCTCCCATAACCCTAGAAGCTAGGTTTGAGATAGATGGAGCTAGGGTTTCACCAACAAGGAATTAATGGCTTGCAGAGCCGAATTGGAAGAGGGAACATGATTGGGTATGCATTTATTGTTGATTTTGAGTGTTAGAGAAGATGGAGAGGTATAAATTTGAAGTGTTCCTCATCTGAGAAATAGTCTGAAATTTTAGGGTTTATTTTTGTTAGTTTAAATTCAATTCTGTTTAATTACTCTTATGATGTTCTAATTCACTCTGTTAGGGTGTAGATGAAACCCTTAATGTTATGTTGAGTTAATTCATATTCAAGTTTGTATTCTTGCTGTGCTTAATTGAAAAAGGAATAATAGTTAACTAAGATTGCTCAAATTAGCCTGTGATTGGTTGTACTGTAAGAAGACAACCAATACTAGGGGAGAATTAGTGAACTCAGTTGACAACTTATCCACCTGAGACCTTCAAGGGAAGTGTAAGAGCATAATTTGAATGTATTACCTTAGTATAGGATTAGGAGGTGAATTCAATCACCCTAGTGCTCTCTAACTCTTGTTTACAGTCTATTCAGTATACTTTCTGCCTTAGAATCACAGTCACAACTCCATCTTGTCGTTTCGACACCAAAACAAACCACTATTGTGTCACTTCTCATCAGAAATCAGTTTAGAAGGCCATAAGCATCACCAAGACACTCTCCAAATCTCTGTGGATCGACCTGTACTTGCCCTGTATTGCTAGTCGACACTGTGCACTTGCAGTTACATTTGTAGGTAACATTTCCAAGCCTACCAAGTTTTTGGCGCCGCCGCTGCTGGGATTTGGTAGTGGTGTGTTGCTCCATTGTCATCTTTACTGGTTTTTATATTTAGTTTTGTATATACATATGTGTTTAGCTTTTTCAGTTCTTCTGTTATAGCTAGTGTTAGTAGTAGTTTCAATTTTTCAAATATATCTGCATCATTAGTATAACTTAGTGTACCTAATTCCATTTCAAGCTTTCCATCTGAGCATGCTGTAACTTTAGCCGTTGTAAATTATCTTAGTACAACTTAGATTTAGATTAGGAAATCTGTAGCTTTAACTTAGCATCATCATAACTCAGTAGCAGTTGCAGTTCTTAAAATTTCAACCATTCCATAGTCAGTTTCACTTAGTTGTCATCATAATAAAGGTCTGTATATATACTTATTTAGATTTCAAACTTTCTGCATTCTGTTGTTAGTACTAGCTGTAACTTAATTTACATTAGTTTCTGTAGCTTATTAGTCTGTTGTAATTCTATCACTTCTATAACATCTTCTAGCATAATTCAGCTGTGTGTAAACTTATAGTGTCCTGTAACATACCCCTATAACCTCTGATTAGTATTTGTTAGTTAATTTTTGTGTTCTTATCATAGCAGTGTGAATCCATTTGTTTATATAGACTGCATCCAGTTAAGTCTCTTTTGTTCTTTCCATCACTTGCATCTTTCTCTTGCATTTCTAGCTGTAATTTCTTTCAGTTGGTTAGTTACTTCATAGTATAATAGCATTATGTAGCTTAGTGTACTCCATCTGTTTATAAAATTTTTCATTTGGTTCATCTTAGTTGCATCTTAGCTAACTCCATTGGGTGCTCTATTTTTCATCATTGTTTACTTGCATTGTCCAGTATCTAGTTGAAGTGTATATGTGTTTAGATTGCTATCTTTCAGATATTTGGTTCTCCATTGCTTGCTTGAAGATAGCTGCATTTGTATTCATCAATATTCTGCAGCTCTAATCTGTTGGTTTTTATACCCTTGCTCCACCTGTGCAAAACTGTGTACTGAATCTTTCCTTTGAGCACACAGGTACCTACAACATCTCTCAGCAAAACAAGGAAAAGAAGCAACATAACCAGTTTGTTGGTCTTCTCCCTGTGTCGTGCTGAAGGTGCATGCGAAACTGAAACAAGGAAGGATAAAGGAGCAGCAGAACCTGTTTATCGTGCCTAAACCCAGTTCTATGCTGGCGGTATTGTATTCTCAAACTTCGTCTTCTGCCCTAAAATATTGGTCGTGACTGTGGAATAACTCTCACTGATGTTGGTTCACCTTGATATCCACAAGCATGATTCTGTGATGTCTGAGTGACAATTTCTACTTGCTGAGATTGTCATCTCAATGTGTATGCTTCTCTCAATCCCTGAACTGCTGATAATTGAATGAATGCTTGCTGAGATTTGGTATTTGTGTGCATGTTGATGTGAAAATTGAGGTTAGCCAAACTTGTTAATGACCTGTTGAATATGTGAGCCATGACTGCCTGACAAACTAGTTGCCCTGCTAATCTGTTGATACTCTGTGAATCACATTCACCTGCCACAACCAAAACCACACAGCACATGCTCCACATTGAGTGAGCATAATCCATCTGCCCTGTAGCCTGTGCACATTTTCTGTTTTTTTCTGTTCAACCTGCCAAGCAAGTTGTGCTGTGCATTTCTTAACAGCAGCAGAAATCAATCCTCTGTGATCAATTCAGAGAACTGGTGTATGATTCTTATGAGTTTTGCCTCTCTGTTTTGATTTCACTTGGTTGTATGAGTGTTTAATATGATAGATGTGCTAGCCAGGCTATGATTGTGTCTTTTGGAGACCAAACAAAACGACTAGTTAGAATCCGCCCAGACGATATTGTCAACATACCCAGTTCTTCAACAGAAATCCCAGACCAGTCTGAGACAATGGGTGATGAACCGAACCAACCCCGTAGTCTCAAAGACTACATGTACCCCACTAGGGCAAGTCAGCCCTCTTGCATCATTCTACCAGCTGATGCTGGTCAGTTTGAACTGAAAGCAAGCACAATTCACATGTTGCCCGTGTTTAGAGGGGTTGATGCTGAAAACCCCTACCACCATGTTAGAGATTTTGAAGATATTTGTGGGACTCTGCGTTTTAACCAAATGCCAGAAGAGTCCCTCAAGCTGAGATTGTTCCCTTTCTCTTTGAAAGAAAAATCCAAGTCATGGCTTCATGCCCTACAACCAAAGTCCATTAGAACATGGGATGATCTCACAAAAGAGTTTTTCAAAAAGTTTTTCCCCAACCATAAGACTGCGACAATTCGCCAAAGTCTAAATGGTTTTGTGCAGTTAGAAGACGAAACTCTAGCAAAATATTTGGAGAGATTCAATGAATTATTACTCCAATGTGCCCACCATGGTTTTGAAAAATGGAGACTTGTGCAAATTTTGTATGAGGGTCTAGATGTTAGGACTCGAACCACAGTTGAGTCAATGTGCAATGGTGCATTTATTGACAAAAGTGCTGATGAGGCTTGGACTTTCTTAATCGAAGTCGCTGAAAAGACTCAACAGTGGGAGTCCATCCGAGAACCAAAAAGGACTACCCCTGCAGCTAATGTTCATAGAATCGAGTCTGAATTTGAGGGAAATGCAAAGATGGCATCTTTGGCTAGGAGAATAGAAGTGCTAGAGTTGCAGAAGAATGTAAAAACTAATGCCCCTACTCTCCGTGACCAAATTGAAATGGCCACTTGTGCCGCATGCCATAGCTCAGACCACTTAGTGGACAGTTGTCCATACCTACATGCATTTCAAGAGTCTAAAACCGAGCAAGCCAATGCATTATACCATAGGCAAGAGAACAACCCTTATTCTCAAACCTACAACCCAGGGTGGAGAAATCACCCTAACTTCTCATGGTCTAAAGGGCCTGTACAAGGGGGAAAAACAAATAATAACCAAGGATACTCATATCCTAGAAACCCCCAAGTACAACCACACACTCAGTACCCTGTAGAGAAAAAGCCTAGCTTTGAAGACAATGTCGGTCTATTGACCCAAAATCTTTTACAACTTCATAAAACCACCGACCAACGTTTCACAAGTCTAGAACTTAAAATGGGTCAAATTTGTGATGCATTGAATGAGAGAGAAAAAGGCAAACTTCCTAGTCAACCCCAACAAAATCCAAAGAATGTGTTTCAGGCAGGTACTTCAACCTGCAATGAAACTTCATATAGTCATGTGAATGTTGTCACCACTCTTCGTAGTGGTAGAGTTTTTGAGAACAATGTAGGTGTACCACAGTCAAGCGAGTCTAAATCAGACTCACCAGTACACACAACACCGCAGAAAACATCTACTTTGTAGAAAAAGAATCGAGCATGTTGATAAACCTAAAAGTCCTACTGATATAGATGTTTCTTTGCCAAGTCATGCACCTATTGCTCCATTCCCACAAAGGTTGGTGCAGCAGAAAGGGGGTAACCAAGACAATGAGATTTTGGAAATGTTCAAACGAGTTAACATAAACATTCCATTTCTCGAAGCAATCAGGCAGATACCCACCTATGCTAAGTTTTTGAAGGATCTGTGCACACAAAAGCGAAAGCTTCATGTGCATAAGCGTGCTTTTCTCACCGAGCAGGTGAGCTCAATAATCCAAAACAAGATTCCAACTAAGTTTAGAGACCCAGGTAGTCCAACAATTACATGCACCATAGGTGACCATGTGGTCGAAAAGGCGTTACTAGACTTAGGAACAAGTGTGAATCTATTGCCATACTCTGTGTATGTGCAAATGGGACTTGGGGAGCTAAAACCCACTCCTGTTACGCTACAATTAGCGGACAGATCTGTGAAAATCCCTCGTGGCATTGTTGAAGATGTGTTAATCAAGGTTGACAAATTTTTCTTTCCTGTGGACTTCATCGTCTTAGATACTCAACCTGTGCAAAACCCAGATAGTCACATTCCTGTTATTTTAGGACGTCCTTTCCTGGCAACGTCCAATGCTATCATAAATTGTCGTAATGGAGTGTTGAAACTGTCTTTTGGTAACATGACCGTAGAACTGAATGTTTTTAACACTAGTCAACAACCCATTGATTGTGATGATACTGATTTGCATGAGATTAACATGATTGAGAGTCTGATCCAAGACTCATTGCCTGACATTTTGTCAGTGGACCCTTTGCAAGCATGTTTAGATAACTTTGACTTAGATCTCTTTGAGTCTAAGTACATTGGCGAAATTCATTCTTTGCTTGAATCTGTTCCACCCATGGATATTGCTAAATGGCAGAATGCAGTGGAACCACTTCCACCCTCTGATTCCAAATCTACCTCACCTCCTGATGAACCACCTAAGCTTGATTTGAAACCATTACCTGATACTTTGAAGTGTGCTTTCTTAGGTCCTTCTGATACTTTATGATAGGTGTAGAATACACCGTATTTACTATCTAGAGTTTATGCTTTCTTTGCTATTTTTCGTGTGAATTATGTATCTTATGTTCGCTTTTGAGTTTTATAGGTGTTTTGGAGTCATTTGAGTAAAAAGAAGCGGAACTCGCCCAAATATTGGATTCTTTCTCATCATGTTGAAGAGAACGGAAATATGAAGTCAATGGCGAAAGAACAAGGTAGTCCGATGCTGTACAAGAAAGTTACGAGTGAAAGAATTGATGAAGCTTGTCAGTTCCTTGAAACTGACAGGCCATAGATGAATTGGTGGCCATTATCTAACGAGTGGGTGCTTTATATGCGCACCCCTTATCCACTTCACCTAAGTGGGTATAACCATCCCCATTCCTACACCCCAACCCTAAAATCGAGAGTCTCTCATTCATTTGCATCTGAAATTGAGAAGAAACCGAGATCGAGAGACTACAATTCAGAGAAATTGAGAGGTGAGTTGGTTACATAATTGAGAGAATATCAAAGATGGGGTAGTGATGAGTGCTTCCATGAACAACAGATAAAGAACGGAGGATTTATTGAACTGAGATTTGAAGTTGTTGCCATTAATGGCGTTGTTGAAGCTCGGTGAAAAGGGGTTTGTGAGATTTACATGAAATTGAGATGGGTTTCGAGCTTGGATGCGTCTGGTGATAATTTAAGTCTATAAATTGAAGAATCAGCTGATGATGCTCAAACCTAAAAGGGGATCTGAGGCTGTTAATTGATAAATTAGGGTTCTGAGTGAACAGATTGAGAAGTTGAGGCTCGAGTATGAGTTGTGTTGGCTGAAAAGAAGGGCTCTTACTGCAGTTGATAAGGAAGTTTGTAATGGAATCTGAGAAGGGAGGAGTTGGTGCTGGTACTTCAAAACTGGTGTTGCAGCTGTTGCAAAGATGAAGGAGCAGCTACAGATGGAGATTGATGCCTGGAGCTGGATGCAATGGAGTTGGTGCTGCAGATGGATTTGAACTAAATTCAGGTGGAGGTATAGGTGAAGGCTTGAGCAGCTGCAGGTATGTTTGACAGGGAAATGGGTATAGAGATTGAGTTGGATGCAATGGAGCCGGATGCTGGCAATGGAGAAAATGCAAATGTGCTGCAGGTTGTATGGCAATGGTGAGTTGTTGTTATGCAGCAGTGAGATGGTGGCAATGAGTTGTGCTGGCTGGAAATGGATGCCATGAAGACAATTGTGGTGACTGAGGTGAAGGGCATGTTGTAGCTGCCAGAGATGATGCAGTGAGCATCAGATGGGTATGCAAATTTGGTGCTAGGCAGAGTATGGAGCTGTACAAGGGATGTGTTGGTGGTGGTGATACTGGAATTTGAGTTATTGGCTGAGGACTGAGAAGAATTGCTGGTGGCATTGCAAGAAGAAAGTGCCAGGTAAAGCTACTAGTGATGGCCTGGACTGTGGTTTGTTGGCAGGGAAGATATACTGGAACTGTGCATTGGATGTTTGATTGTGAATGGTGGATTGTGATGGTGTTGAATTACAGGGAAGTGGTTGTGCAATTCAGTGGTGCTGCTCAGGGGAATGCAATGGAGATGGTCTGGTGTTTCTGGTGGTGTTTGAAGGGAGTCTGGGTGTGATGGTGGTTATGAAGTTGCACTGAGCAAAATGGTCTGCAATGGGAAGAGATGCTGTGGATGACTATACCTGAATGAAATTATGTGTTGCCAATGGCAGTGAAGAGTTTGACCTGCAGGTGCATGAAATGGGTGATTATAGATGTGAGTTGGTGTTGTTGCCTGCAATGGGTTTGTGTTGGTTGAGAGAAACTTGCAGTAGTGAATTGTTGGAGGCCTTGTTGCAGTTGAGAATGGCAGCTGAGCTGCTGCTGTTGATATGAGAAGCTGAGAAGATTAATGGAACAAGTGATTGCTTGAGGCTTGGAACTGGTGGAGAGTCAGATAGCAATGTGAGTGACAGAGTGGTGATTGTCTATGACTCGGATGCGGGATCGGAAGGTGGAGCATATGGAGTTGAGACACTCGGGATTGAATGGAGCACTTTGGGTCGGAGGTTATGGAGTGCAACTTTGAATACAGATTATAATGTGACAAGGAGATGACTCAAAATTGTATCTTTGGTGCAAAAGTACAAAGTACAAGGGTTGGTGGTATTGTTAACAAGAAGATGGAATTGTTACAGGGCATGACTCAGACTTTGCAAGTGCAGTGCTCAAGTATTGCAGCTGAGCTAGAAGATGAATGGGATATGAGGCAAGAGATGTTGTGGACTGTTGGAGCAGGATTTGCAGGGAATGATGCACAGCCAAGATGCACAGCCAAGATGGCTGGCTAAGGAGATGGTGATGCACAAGGATTGTGCAGCACAGATTAGACCTGCAATGGCTCATGTCAAGCCTAGTCAGACCAGTCAGACCTGATTTCATCTGACTCCACCCTGACTCAGGTCTGACTCTGAGTTGAGTCATCTGACACCTGACTCGGTGCTTGACCGAGTTGACCCGCCGAGCTGACTAGTTGACCCGAGTTGACCCGTTGACCGGTGACCGGGCGGACTTTGCCGGTCACCTGAGATGCTTTCCGGTGACCTTTCCGGCCACAATACCAGCTTTCCGGCGACCACTTTTGGGACATATTTTCTACATGGGTTTCTCTCTTCTATGGGCTTGGTGGATTTTCATCTAATGGACTTTGAAGACTAGACCTAATTTAGAAGTTGGAGAAAAGCTATAAAAGGAAAAGTATTCTACAACTTATCATATATCTTATTCTTGGAATTTTGGAGAGCCGTTTTGTTTACGCTTCTAGGGTTTGCTTTTGTTCATCTTCTTCTTCTTTTCAATTAATATTATTATGATGAACTCCATAGCTATGAGTAGCTAAACATATTATTGGTTATGGGATAAAAGTTGATTTCTCAACATGTTTTTGAATCTATGAATTAGTTTTGTCTCAGTAATTTATTGTTTGTGATTCACAATTAATAGTGTTATAAGATTTGAATACTTGTTAGGTTGAGTCCGGAATCAATCCGATTTGCGTTCATCTCTAGAGCTATGTTAGGGTTTTCAATACGAAAAAGTTGTTTATCCCTGATTCTAAGTAGCATAATTGTGGGTAGTGCTTGTAGTGATATATCCTACTAGTCACAAGTGAATCATAACTTTTGTTAAAACGTTTAGTGCTTTTACACATTCGTTTGCATTGATCAGTCTTATTCCATAGAACTTATTGCTTTTAGGGAGTTAAATCTAATTGTGCTTTTACACTTTAGGTTGCTTTCTAGGAAGAATTCACATATGCATCTTTTAATGTGGTTGTGATGAAAACAGGGAATTAACGGGTTATACTTGCGATCAAGGTATCCTAGGACTTTTAGTAAATACGAGATTAAATTACCAATTCTAATCATTGATGAAAATACATGTTTGTGAATGGTACTATCTCGTGACCAATATCTTCTCCTTATTGATTATTCCAAGTATTTGCTTTGATCTATTTTATTTTTACTTTAGTATTTCGCTTAAACAACAAACATCCCCCCTTGGTTACCTTAGAAACTGAAAATCGCATAACAACAATTGCCTCTCTGTGGATACGAACTCTTCCTTACTTTGTACTTCATTTAAATTTAGTGAGTAAGAAAGTGAAATTATTTTTGACGGATTGACGCACGATCAAATTTTGGCGCCGTTGCCGGGGAGGCATACAGCTTGTTATTGAGTTTTTAGTTTTTTTTTTTTTACAATTTCTGCTTTTATCTTTGCTTTTCGGTTCTTGTCTTGTTTCTCACTTGTTTGGGAGAATTGTTTTCAGGTACCTAATCCCTGGCTTCTAAAGATTGGAATTATCCAAGGTGCGGGATAGCTACTCGAAGAGGCACAATACTCCAACCAAGTCAAGACGCAACAAAAAATCTAGAGTTAAAAGTGGAAAGAGAAGTACAAATAGAAGGAGAACAAGAGGTTCCAATCGTAGACGAACCACACGTTGAGGAAGAAGAAGCAATGGGTGATGCAAATCGTTCACTCAAGGACTTAGCTTCTCATAGGCTTGATACACAACAGGGGTATATTCAAACGAACTCTACTTTTGAGATAAAGCCGGGGTTGCTTAGAGAATTACCAAAATTCCATGGCATGGTGAATGAAGACCCAAACAAACATCTTATGGACTTCCACACCATTGTCACGGCTATGCTTCCAGCGAATGTTGAGGCGGATGGTGCAATGTTGAAAGTTTTCCGTTTCTCTTTAATGGATAGTGCTAAGGATTGGTTGTACTATTTACCTCCCGGAAGTGTCACAACATGGAATGGGTTGAAGAAACTCTTTTTGGAGAGATATTTTCCTGCATCAAAGGCTACTCAAATTCGCAAGGAGATTTGTGGGATGAAGCAAAATGTGGGAGAATCATTATATGAATGTTGGGAACGGTACAAGAGATTGGTTGCAAGCTGCCCTCACCACCAATTCAGTGACGCTATGATCATCCAATACTTCTATGAAGGACTCCAATCAAGTGATAGGAATCTTATTGACGCTGCGGGTGGTGGTGCACTAGTGAACAAGACGATGGCACAAGCTAGAGAGTTGATTGAAAACATGGCAGCGAACTCACAACAATTCTTGAGTCGTGGTTCGGATGTGATTCTAAGAAAGGTGAATGAGGTGAGCGAGGTTGAAGAACTTCGTCAACAATTGGGTAACATGTCGGCAATGATGCAACAAGTTGCAGCCGCGGTGATACCAAGTTCCTCTCAAACTTATGAGGACGAGCAAGCTAATGCGATCTTTCCAAATCAACAAAGACGGTATGATCCCTACTCAAACACTTACAATCCGGGATGTAGAGATCACCCCAATTTTAGCTATGCCAACAAGCAAGGAGCGGTTCAACAACCTACCTTCAACTTTTCAAGTGGATTTCAACCTCAACAACAACAATTCCAGCCGAGACAACAATTTCAGCAACCACAAGCACAACAATCGATGCAAAATCAAGGTTCCGATATTGATTCAAAGCTTCAAACAATGATGCAAGGTATTTCTACCATGTTTAAAGAGAGTCAACAAGAAACTAAGAGTGCTATCAAGGAATTGCAAACACAAATGGGTTCCATGGCTATTGAGTTGAACCAATTGAAGGCACAAAATAGTGGGAAACTCCCTTCTCAACCTATCAACCCAAATAGGGTGTCAATGCTATTACGTTGAGAAGTGGTACACACCTTGTGCAACCCGAAATTACTGATTCGGGCAAGGTGGACACACCAAAGGAACCCGTTTTGGAGGAGAATAATGAGGATTCTCCCCAAACTTCTGAGGTACCTATTCCTAACTCTAAAACTCCGGTTTCTACTTATGTTCCTCCTTTACCTTTTCCTCGCAGATTTGCAAGTTCTAAGAAGGCGGAACTAGAAAAGGAGATTTTAGACGTTCTTAAAAAGATCCATGTGAACATACCACTCATTGATGCTATCAAGCAAGTTCCAAAGTATGCAAATGTGTTGAAGGACTTGTGTACCAACAAACAAAGACTCAAAGGTAATGAAGTGCTTAGTGTGGGGGAGAATGCTTCGGCAATCTTACAACACAAACTCCCACTTAAGTGCAAGGATCCCGGTAGTTTTGACATTCCCGTCACAATTGGTAACAAAACATTTAACAAAGCTATGTTGGATTTAGGTGCATCCGTTAATGTTATGCCGGCGTCAATGTATAAGTCACTTGATCTTGGTCCTCTTAAAAAGGCTAAAATTGTATTGCAATTGGCCGATCGCTCTAATGTCTACCCAATGGGTATTGTTGAGGATGTTCTTGTGCAGGTTAATCAACTTGTATTTCCAGCTGACTTTTGTGTGCTAGAGATGGATGAAGGATCACCGGACTCGTCTCTTCCATTGCTACTTGGGCGTCCCTTCATGAAAACGGCGAGAACCATAATTGATGTGGATAAGGGAACGTTGACCATGGAGTTTGATGGAGAAACAATACGTTTCAACATTTTCGAGACGATGAGATATCCTAGTGATGTCCACTCTTGTTTCTCCATTGATGTTATGGATACATTGGCACAACAAATGTTTGAATTAAACGGTGATGATGCTTTGGAAACCGTGTTAACTACATCCATGGATAATGGTGTAGAGTGTGGTAATGAAGTCAAGGAAGCCCTTGGTGATCTTAATTCACTATAAGGATGCCCGGAAACTCATAATATCTCTTTTATTTCTTTACCACGCAGTGATGAAAAGCTTTTACCTTCAATTGTTAAATCTCCAAAGTTAGAATTGAAACCTCTTCCCGACCACCTAAAGTACTTGTACTTGGGTGATAATGAAGAGTTACCGGTGATTGTTTCTAATGAGCTTAATGATTTACAGGAGCAAAAACTTCTAAGGGTGCTAAGGAAGTACAAGACGGCCATAGGTAGGGCTGCACAAGACCCACCCACAATACCCATACCCGCCCGTACCCGCTAAACCCGTGGGTTTTTTGTCCATACCCGCCCGTTGTGGGTGCGGGGTTGGTTAAGGAAAAAAAAACCCGCTGTCTGTGGGTGCGAGGTTGGTTTTAGGTCATACCCGCCCATACCCGCCCGAAAAACCCGCTCAATATACACCGTTGATTTCAGCTAATCCTTCACTGGCCTTGAGAAGTTCAGCTCGCTCCCTAGACCACCTATTTTGTCCCTTTCTCCGAGAGACTTCACGTTTTCAATGGTTGTTGGTGTCTTGTGTGTGAACATATCCACAGAGGTGCCAATTTAAGAGCTGGCCTTCTTAACGTTCAGAGATTTCTTTACCATAAAAAATAAAACAGAAGCGTATTCGATTTGCTATCACTATAATTAGCTGCACGTGTCATGAAATATATTAAAGCGGACTCCATGGATTGTAATCTTGAAAATTTCAATGTGGTGCAGCAGATTATAGCGAACTCCTCCTCCTCCTCCTGATCAGTATATCTAATTTTTGGATTATATCTAATTATTGCGGGTTTAAGCGGGTTTAAACCCAAACCCGCCCTACCCGCAGCGGGTGGGTAACAAAACCCGCCCGCTGTTTGTGGGTGCGGGGTTGGTTATGAAAAAAAAACCGCAGCCTGTGGGTGCGAGGTTGGTTTGAGCTTATACCCGCCCATACCCGCCCATGTGCAGCCCTAGCCATAGGATGGACAATCGCCGATATCAAGGGTATAAGCCCTGCCGTTTGTATACACAAAATTCGTTTGGAGGATGATGCAAAGCCTACTAGGGAAGCGCAACGTCGTTTGAATCCTCCCATGATGGAAGTTGTGAAAAAGGAGATACTCAAGCTTTTGGAAGTGGGTGTTATCTACCCCATATCCGATAGCAAGTGGGTGAGTCCGGTACAAGTAGTACCAAAGAAATCAGGTGTGACAGTGGTGGAGAATGATAAGAACGAACTTGTCCCAACTCGTGTGCAAACCGGTTGGAGGGTTTGTATTGATTATAGGAAATTGAATGCCACCACTAGAAAAGATCACTTTCCATTACCTTTTATTGATCAAATGCTTGAACGTTTAGCTGGACACTCTTACTATTGCTTTCTTGATGGCTATTCGGGTTATAATCATATTGTGATAGCGCCGGAGGACCAAGAGAAAACCACTTTCACTTGTCCTTTCGGTACTTTTGCTTATAGAAGGATGCCTTTTGGCTTATGCAATGCTCCAGCTACCTTTCAAAGGTGTATGGTAAGTATCTTTTCGGAATATGTTGAAAACATAATCGAAGTGTTCATGGATGACTTTAGTGTCTTTGGTGATTCATTTGACCTTTGCTTGAACAATTTGTCTCTAATCCTTGAACGATGTGTTGAAACAAATCTTGTGCTAAATTGGGAGAAGTGCCATTTCATGGTAACTCATGGCATAGTTTTAGGCCATATAATATCTTCTAAAGGCTTGGAAGTTGATAAATCTAAGATAGACCTTATTCGTGCTCTAACCCCTCCCACTACGGTGAGGGAAATACGTTCTTTTCTTGGTCATGCAGGTTTCTATCGTAGATTCATAAAGGACTTTTCCAAGATAGCATCACCACTTTGTAATTTATTGCAAAAATATGTGGTTTTTAACTTCGATGAGAAATGTATGGTGGCATTCAATCGTTTGAAAGAACTTTTGATTTCAGCCCCTATCATTAAACCACCGGATTGGAGTAAGCCTTTTGAGCTCATGTGTGATGCAAGTGACTATGCGGTTGGTGCGGTGCTTGGGCAACGTGTGAGGAAGCTTCCTCATGCTATTTATTATGCTTCTAGAACGTTAAATGAGGCCCAACAAAACTACACAACCACTGAAAAAGAGTTATTAGCCATTTTTTTTGCTTTAGAAAAGTTTCGCTCTTATCTAATTGGTACAAAAGTTGTTGTCTTTTCTGATCATGCAGCGCTTAAGTACTTGCTTACAAAGAAAGAGGCGAAACCGAGGCTCATACGATGGATATTACTCTTGCAAGAGTTTGATATTGAAATCAAAGACAAGAAAGGAATTGAGAACACCGTTGCGGATCATTTGAGCCGACTTGCTGTGGACAAGGAGACTATCCCGTTGCGTGAAAGTTTCCCGGATGAGCAACTATTCTCAATTGCCTTTGGAGAACCATGGTATGCCGATATTGTCAATTACTTAGTTTCTAAACAAATCCCAAAGAACTTGTCTCGTGCTGAGAGGGACAAATACGAAGGTGCGTTCCCGAATCTGAATTTAATTATATCTTGTCTTTTTGTCACTCTTATGCTTGCGGAGGACATTTTGGGAGTAAGAGAACCGCGCACAAGGTACTTGAAAGTGGTTTTTATTGGCCAACTTTGTTTAAGGATGCACATATATTTTGTACAACTTGTGATAGGTGCCAAAGAACCGGCAATCTAGGTGCCCGAAATCAAATGCCACAAACTTTTATTCAATTTATTGAAGTTTTTGATGTATGGGGTATTGATTTTATGGGGCCTTTTGTCAACTCCCATGGGAATTTTTATATCTTACTTGCGGTTGATTATGTCTCGAAATGGGTGGAAGCTAAGGCCACCCCTACTAATGATTCTAAAGTGGTTTCAGATTTTGTGCAAGCTAATATTTTTGCAAGGTTTGGAATTCCAAGAGCCATAATTAGCGATGGGGGTTCTCACTTCAAAAACAGGATTTTACAAAGCTTGTTGACGAGGTACAATGTGTCGCACAAGATTGCAACACCTTATCATCCCCAAACCAATGGTCAAGCCGAGGTTTCTAACCGGGAGGTGAAATCCATTCTAGAAAAGATGGTGAATCCAACAAGGAAAGATTGGAGCATGCGGCTTAATGATGCTTTGTGGGCGTATAGAACCGCATATAAAACACCTACTGGGATGTCTCCTTTTAGGCTTGTGTATGGTAAACCTTGTCATTTACCCGTGGAAATTGAGCATAAGGCGTTTTGGGCTATTAAACAATGCAACATGGAGATGGATGGGGCTGGAAAGCAAAGGAAGTTACAACTCCAAGAGCTAGAGGAGCTTCGCAATGATGCATTTGAAAGTTCACGGATTTACAAAGAAAAGACGAAAGCATTCCATGATAACATGATTTCTAGGAAATAATTTTGCATTGGGCAGAAAGTGCTTTTGTTTAATTCTCGCTTGCATTTATTTCCGGGTAAATTAAGGTCACGATGGATCGGACCTTTTATTGTTACTAATGTGTTTTCTCATGGTGCGGTGGAAATTCGTAGCATAGCTACGGGGAAAGAACTTAAAGTTAATGGGCACCGGTTGAAACCATATTATGAGAATTTCACTTCCGAAGTGGTGGAAGGAGTTAACTTTGTGGATGTACTCCCTCTGGAGGAGTCATAGAAAGCAAGGAGATAGTCGGGCTGACGACTTTAAACCAAGCGCTAATTGGGAGACAACCCAAAGGATGAGTATTTCTTGTCTTGTATTTATTTCTTGTCTTGTTTTTAGTTTTTCTTGTCTTGTTTTTTTGCTGCTTTCTTGTTAGGATTTCCCACCTTGACTTACTTTGGACGATTCAATTACATTAAGGACAATGTAAAGTTTAAGTGTGGGGGAGTGGTTAAGCATTTGCGTTGTAAATTTTTGCAAATTTTTCAACTTTTGTGAAAACTAGTGAATAAGAAAACTCCAACTTATGGTTAGTTTAGAGTCACATAGTATACATGTCGCTAAGATTACATCGAGAATCTCATAATAGTGACTGAACTTAGAGATGACAGAGAACATGATCGGGTTTCTTAATTGTATGAGAGTTAAAGTTGGATTTAACCATGCAAGTGGCAAATAAGGTGTCTGATGAAATTCGGTATTAGAGCGGTGATCCCCTATAGTGGAGACTACCCAAGTTACATAATGTGAGGCACCAACCTTCAATTCTTTGAACCTGTCTAAATTTGTGCTTTTTGAGTGTGTGTCACCGTACGTAAATTCCTGGCAGAATGGTGAGCTGCCCAACTTCCCACCATAGAAGCACTATTTTGATCTCTTGAGTGCTATTTTTATCAACCATGATGGTGACATCGAATTGCTAACTTACATACCACTTGTAATCTTGTTCAGATTAGCACCATCCACCTTATCTCTCTCTACACCAACAGTCCATAGAAACACCATCATCATCAACAAGAGGAGCATCACAAATTTGAAGGAAAGTTGAACACGTTCATGGTTTACAAGCAACGATGCAATTGAGCATGATTTTAGATTCAAGTAAAGCAACAAAACAAGGGGCGAGAATTTTTATAAGTTGAAGACTATTGTACAAGAGTGAAAATTATCAAAGATGAGAGTTCGAGAAGTTTATGATATCAAGACATATAAGTTGTGAAGAATCAAGCGGTAAAGTACTTACACCATGGCCTTTGTACTTACGTTTTTATTTTATTTGTATTTTACTTTCTCTTGTATTAAAAAAAAATTAAAAAAATTAAAAAAAAAAAAAAAAAAAAAAAAAGACAAGAGAAAATTTTTAGGTTTGTTAATAGTTTTTATTATTTTGTTTTATTTTTATTTTGTATTTGTTTTATTTCTTATTTCAAAAAAAAAATGAAAAAAAAAAAAACGAAAATTAAAAAGAAAAAAAAACAGAAAGAGTAAAACAAAAAAAAATATTGGGTTTGTATAGTTTGTTTTTAGTTTTGTGTTCTTTCAATAAAGCCAATGGAAAGAAGGAATATCTATAATGAAGTTTCAAGCGACAAGGAATTTGAGGGAAAGAATCATATTGTCAAGATTCTACGAAGTTCAAGAGTTATCATCAAGGGTTGAAGACCGAAGACGAAGATGAAGACACCGATTGAAGACCGAAGACGTTTCTATGGATGCTGTGAGAGTGGTGCTAGCTGCACGCCGAACGAATAACGAGGTAAGTAAGCATATTCCCACCTTCGTTAAGTGGTTGATTTCCTTTCGAAGAGATCGTCAGAAAAATGGGTTTTCAAAAATGATAAAAGATGTGGGTTTTCAAAATATTTCGGAGGGTTATGCCTTCCTACCATTCAACGTGTCGTAGGATTCTCTCTTCATTCCTACCTGGACACATGTGTGACCCATAAAAAGCTGTTTATTATTGAGAGCAATATCATAAAACCCTTTCTTGTGAGGCAGAGTCGAGACTTTCGATCACTCCGAACCCGAATTTATGTCGAGAAGGGATGGTTATCTCTCTCTCAACTTTTAAGAATGAGATTGTGTTCATTTATGTGTCTAACTTCTTATGACTAGTGTGCAGAATCTCTATGTCTTCTTAGCGCGTTGGATGCTATCATTACGGAGAACTAGTAAGTGGGAAAAATAGGTTTTGTGGGTATATCTCTAGTAAACCCTCACGAGACTATAACTCGTCCACTAGGGACACCTAGGGGTTTAAAGGCTTGTTATTTATGCTAAAAGTGACCGTAGTCTCGACGACACGGAGTTGTATGTTTTAGAATTGTTTTGTTTGATTTGCTCGAGGACTAGCAAAGTCTAAGTGTGGGGGAATCTGATAGGTGTAGAATACACCGTATTTACTATCTAGAGTTTATGCTTTCTTTGCTATTTTTCGTGTGAATTATGTATCTTATGTTCGCTTTTGAGTTTTATAGGTGTTTTGGAGTCATTTGAGTAAAAAGAAGCGGAACTCGCCCAAATATTGGATTCTTTCTCATCATGTTGAAGAGCACGGAAATATGAAGTCAATGGCGAAAGAACAAGGTAGTCCGATCTTTGTACAAGAAAGTTACGAGTGAAAGAATTGATGAAGCTTGTCGAGTTCTTTTTTGCGACGATGGCCATAGATGAATTGGTGGCCATTATCTAACGAGTGGGTGCTTCATCTGCGCACCCCTTATCCACTTCACCTAAGTGGGTATAACCATCCCCATTCCTACACCCCAACCCTAAAATCGAGAGTTTCTGTCTCTCATTCATTTGCATCTGAAATTGAGAAGAAACCGAGATCGAGAGACTACAATTCAGAGAAATTGAGAGGTGAGTTGGTTACATAATTGAGAGAATATCAAAGATGGGGTAGTGATGAGTGCTTCCATGAACAACAGATAAAGAACAGAGGATTTATTGAACTGAGATTTGAAGTTGTTGCCATTAATGGCGTTGTTGAAGCTCGGTGAAAAGGGGTTTGTGAGATTTACATGAAATTGAGATGGGTTTCGAGCTTGGATGCGTCTGGTGATAATTTAAGTCTATAAATTGAAGAATCAGCTGATGATGCTCGAACCTAAAAGGGGATCTGAGGCTGTTAATTAATAAATTAGGGTTCTGAGTGAACAGATTGAGAAGTTGAGGCTCGAGTATGAGTTGTGTTGGCTGAGAAGAAGGGCTCTTACTGCAGTTGATAAGGAAGCTTGTAATGGAATCTGAGAAGGGAGGAGTTGGTGCTGGTACTTCAAAACTGGTGTTGCAGCTGTTGCAAAGATGAAGGAGCAGCTACAGATGGAGATTGATGCCTGGAGCTGGATGCAATGGAGTTGGTGCTGCAGATGGATTTGAACTAAATTCAGGTGAAGGTATAGGTGAAGGCTTGAGCAGCTGCAGGTATGTTTGACAGGGAAATGGGTATAGAGATTGAGTTGGATGCAATGGAGCTGGTACTGGCAATGGAGAAAATGCAATGTGCAGCTGCAGGGCTGTATGGCAATGGTGAGTTGTTGCTATGCAGCAGTGAGATGGTGGCAATGAGTTGTGTTGGCTGGAAATGGATGCCATGAAGACAATTGTGGTGACTGAGGTGAAGGGCATGTTGTAGCTGCCAGAGATGATGCAGTGAGCATCAGATGGGTATGCAAATTTGGTGCTAGGCAGAGTATGGAGCTGTACAAGGGATGTGTTGGTGGTGGTGATACTGGAATTTGAGTTATTGGCTGAGGACTGAGAAGAATTGCTGGTGGCATTGCAAGAAGAAAGTGCCAGGTAAAGCAACTAGTGATGTCCTGGACTGTGGTTTGTTGGCAGGGAAGATATACTTGAACTGGGCATTGGATGTTTGATTGTGAATGGTGGATTGTGATGGTGTTGAATTACAGGGAAGTGGTTGTGCAATTCAGTGGTGCTGCTCAGGGGAATGCAATGGAGATGGTCTGGTGTTTCTGGTGGTGTTTGAAGGGAGTCTGGGTGTGATGGTGGTTATGAAGTTGCACTGAGCAAAATGGTCTGCAATGGGAAGAGATGTTGTGGATGACTATACCTGAATGGAATTATGTGTTGCCAATGGCAGTGAAGAGTTTGACCTGCAGGTGCATGAAATGGGTGATTATAGATGTGAGTTGGTTCTGTTGCCTGCAATGGGTTTGTGTTGGTTGAGAGAAACTTGCAGTAGTGAATTGTTGGAGGCCTTGTTGCAGTTGAGAATGGCAGCTGAGCTGCTGCTGTTGATGTGAGAAGCTGAGAAGATTAATGGAACAAGTGATTGCTTGAGGCTTGGAACTGGTGGAGAGTCAGATAGCAATGTGAGCTGACAGAGTGGTGATTGTCTATGACTCAGATGCAGGACTGGAAGGTAGAGCATATGGAGTTGAGACACTCAGGATTGAATGGAGCAGCTGGGTCTGGAGGTTATGGAGCTGCAACTTTGAATACAGATTATAATGTGACAGGGAGATGACTCAAAATTGTATGCTGGTGCAGTGAGTACAAGGGTTGGTGGTATTGATGAGTGCCAAATATTGCATATTTCTACATCTATTTATTGGCATGTAACTCATCTTTTGTGCTCAAAAATCAGATATTATCCCAGATTTTGTATTTTATTTGTTTTCAAGAATAAATATTTGTACTAATTAATTTTGTGTTTTTAGGTAGTAAATAAAGTTCGGAGAAACTGAGGAGCCAAAAGAGCAGAAAAGTGGAGACAATCGTCTATGGAGCAAAAAGCCAAAGCCCGCGCGCGCATCAGTTGCAACCCAACAAGGAGCAACCCATTTACAAGACATGGGCTTGAGCTATCCAAGACCCGGCCCATAACCCGGATCCACGTCCCGTTTTTGTTCTGAGCCGTGAGATCTCGCCCGCTGCATCCAACGGTCGCTGCATCATTCCCATCAAACTTAGCTGCATCCGCTTCACAGCAAAGTCGCATAAGCCTTATCCCATCGACCAAACACACATTTTCTCCTTCATCTTCTCTTTCTTCTTCCCCGACATAACTCAGAAACCCCTTACCTTCTTCTTCTCCTCCCATACCTGTTGCAGAACCATCTCCACCACTCTATCTCCTGTCAACACCATCACCCTCAGTCCCTGCAGCCACCTTCTCCGCCACCCTCGTTTCATCCATCTCCATCTCTAGCTTCTCCCTTACCATAGAAGCTAGGGTTGAGATGGTTGAAACTAGGGTTTTCTCTAACAACCCAGGATGGTCGATTCAGAGACGAGTAAGGGAAGAAAGAGGTATGGGTTTTCATTAATTGCAAGTTTTGAGTGTTAGAGAAGATGTAAGATATATAAATATGGTGAGGAGAGGATGTTAGAAGTCATGCCTGGGCTAGCCAGAGCACCAATTTAGCTTAATTTGTAGTTTAATTGTCTTAATTATGTTCTAAGTTTCTTAACTAGGGTGTTGTTGAAACCCCTGATAATATGCTAAGTAATTCATCTTCATGTTGTGTTCTTGTCATGCTTCATTGTTTTAGAAATACTGAATTAGCTAATTGAACACATGAATCTGTGATAGAGTGTACTGTAAGAAGACACTCTATACTAGGGGGGAGTGTGTGAGATTAGACAATACTTTATCCATGGTATTCTTCCCTGGAATGAATCAAGAGTATAGTTTGACTAGGAATTGCCTTAGCATAGGATCGGTGGTGGATTAAGCATCCCATTTTGATGCGTGTCGAGTGCAATCAAATTAATTAATACTTTACTACCTAATTAACGCCCTAGTGCTCTCAATAACTTGTTTACAATCCATTTAGTTGCTTTAGTTTAGAGTCACATTCTACTTGAGGTCCGCTTTACCAACACCTCTAGTAGTTCGTACTTTCGACACTCAAACCTTATTTGTGTTACATTTCATAGAAATCAGCCATAGAATTGAAAACAAAAATCAACATAAGCATCCCAGTTCACACAAAGAATGGATCGTCAGTATTTTCCAAGGATTAGAATCCTTTTCCTTTTGCAACTTGCGGTTTAACAAGTAGGCATAAAAACAAACCACTTCCCAAGCCTACCAAGGGAGGTGGGTATTGTTAACAAGAAGATGGAATTGTTACGGGGCATGACTCGTGACTTGGCAAGTGCGGAAAGATAGTTCCAACTTGACCGCACCGCATTGCCATCCCCTAAATTGTAATGCCATCAACAATGTGTCTCATTCATGAGCTAGAAGATGAATGTGATATGAGGCAAGAGATGTTGTGGATCTGTTGGACAGGAAGCATCCAATGGTGGATATTTAGAAACAAAATCATCCAAAAATACTTTCAAGCACATACATTCAAACCAATAAGAGGTAAAGGAGAAGAATCAATAGGCAAAGGGTTAGACAAACCTTTCAAAAATTCTTGTATTATAGAATCCTCTTCATCCTTAAAAATTCAAGTGAATTAATTACCTCTTGTATATCGTGGTCCTCTATTAAACCTTGCAACCATTCTTCGTCGTTTTCTACCTTAACCAAAGTCTCGGCATCATCATAATCATTAGCAAGTTCAATTGGGTCTTCCACAAAATCAATGAATGTGGTTTCATCCTCTAGTATCATCTCCTCAACATTCTCATCATCGGCCATTCACTAAAGTGATTCTCACGGTATAGATTGTAAGATCTTCTTGCGGGTGTTACTTCGTTTACAACAATAGGTAAGTCACACCCAATCTCCTCCTTTTGAATAGGTGAAAGATCGTTATTATGATCCGGAGTTGGAATAACTTCCTCATTGTCGGAACATTCATACACTTGGACTCCCATCTTTCCTTAAGAAATTTTTGCCAAGCAATAAATGCATCTTCCTCAAGCTCGTCCTTTTGAATAGGTGATTGATCATTATTAAGATCAAGGCTCGAGTAATCTACACTAGCGTCATCAAAAGTCTCCAAAGGTTTGTCCTTTTCAACACAATCATCTTCATTTTCGGACTCACCATAATAAGAATCTTCATCGGTTTCATAACCTTTATCCTGACGTCGTTTAAGTTCCATATGAATAGTCCTACTAATTTCTGCGACAAGCTCTTCCGAGTCCCCATCATCTTCCAATTTGTATAATCTCCGTGCAAGTTTCCTGACGTTCACACGCTTACCACCGTTAGACAAGCATCTCCTCTTTTTGGAAAAAGTGAAGGAAAAACACGATGAAGAGGAGTATATTCCAAATTCTCACCGTCCGCACATTACTAGAAAACAAATTATTAGATGTATAACTATCCTTCCATCCATGTGATTGTCCACTTACATACCCGTCATAAGGTTGTTGATATGTATGAGAATATCCATAAGGTCGTAGGAAATTTATCATAGCCAAAAGATTGGTTTTGATTGTATCCTAAGGATGGTTGGAAGTTGCCCAATGAATCAAGTTATGTTCTCTTCTACTTGTTATTAGTCCATTATCACCAACCGTAGATAGCAGTCCGCTTAGCTAGCCCCAAAATCCCTAATTTCACCGAGTAACAGTCCGCTTAGTTATCGATTCTATTCAAAAGAACCACCTTGAGGTCCGCTTACAAGATGTAATTCCTTAATGCATTAAGATTTATGAATTTAGGTTTAGTACTAGTAGTTAAACCTAGGATTGCCGCTTGGTTCACTTTCTAGCGTTGTTTCTACACACAATTGCTCCACTAATCCCTCCGCAAGGTCTCGTGTTTGCTACTTATGTAAAGAGTCAAGAAACGATTACTTATCTCCTAACTTTCACTAGCTTTAGATCAAATTAACAAATCAATTTAGTTGGCCACCTAAACAATCTATCAATCAATCATGAATGTCTTTAAGATCACTCCTATTAGTAAAAACAATCGATAATCATGTGAAAAATCTCAAGATAGAATTGAAAACAAAAACTCAAATCATATGTTTAAAAACTAGGAATTCATCCTCAATCAATAAAATTAACTACTCATGTTAAAAGAGTTCACACAAAGAATAAGAAAAGAAAAGAATTGTGTGTGTAGAGATGTAAAAGATGTGTAGAAGTTGTAGAAAACTTCTCTATTTATAGGCTTCAATATCCTCCATGTCTTCTAAGGATTAGAATCCTTTTCCTTTTGCAATTCAATTTCCAAATCAAGCTTTTCTCAACTCTTCCACCTTCTCTTTCCAAATTTGAGTCCAATTCTCCATCCAATTCCTAGCCCAAGTCTTCATACCCATGAGAGAAGTCCATAGAAAATTGGAATTTTGCTCACGGGAATCAACACCACCCACGCCCATAACACGCAATCTCCCCATTATTCTCACGCCATCTTCCCCGCAATCCATGGCTTCATTATAAGCAAAAATGGCGCGGCTCTCAAGCCTAAGACTTCATTGTCTCAGAGCTTCTTAGCTCGCCCAGGCCACTGCCATATCCTCGGCCTCAAAGATAGTTCCAACTTGACTCGCACCCGCATTGCCATCCCCTAAACCAAGTTCCCCGTAATGCCATCAACACCAGGTCTCATTCATGCTCGCACTTTAACTCGCCGCTCCACCACTTTGGCACCAATACATTGCAGACTTCTCCTGTAATGCATGCAGCATACATCTAAGCACGCCACAAATACAGTGTAGTATTTACCACCAATTTATAGCAGCACCTGGCTTCCATTGCAGACCACATTCATCATTCCAGAGCAACAACTCCACTTTATCATTGACCTTCTTTCCATTAGCCTCGCTTGTGCCAGGCCTCAATCCATCATCTATTCATTAGCATTCCAAACTTGGAATGATGCACCGAGTCCAGACCATTACCAATCGAAAACCCATTATCGGTGAAACTCAAACCCATTCGATCTCTACAATCCATCACAACAATAACCATCAATACCACCTCCCGATCGAACCCATACTGAGACCATTAATTTCTCCGATTCGATCCTGTTCTCTTCAAGCGCCACCAAGCAATCGATCTCCTCCTTCTCGATTAATCGAACTCAACATCCACCGCCTTCAGTTGATTCTTACTCCCATCTCTCGATCAATCGAACCATGCCATTTTCCTCTCGAGTTCGGGTGAAGAAAATGATTGGAAATAATGAATCTCGGGTTTAGGGTTGTAATGAATGCTTTTGGGGTGAATTTGGTTCGGGTTTGAATGCACGGGTTTAAGTTAGGGTATGGGTGGATTCAGACACCCACTATAAATATATCCCAATTGTGCTATTCTCACTCCCTTCTTTTTGGATAAGGGACACTTCTTTGACCTTCCCTTAACCTTGGCTGGGCTCCATATAGTATTCCCTCCTTGGTGAAATGACCTTTTTGCCCTTTTGGCTCAAATTGGGTGGTTTCTTCTTCTTTTCTCCGTGCGACTCCATAGTAGCTACAAAACTCAAAACAAGCGTAAAATACATAATTTACAAGAAAAATAGCAAAGAAAGCATAAACTACTAGATAGTAAATTAGGTGTATTCTACACCTATCAAATTTCCGTGGATCGACCCGTAGGCCTCCGCATTCAGAGACACCGTGCACTTGCGGTTTAACAAGTAGGCATAAAAACAAACCACTTCCCAAGCCTACCAGGTATAGTTAACAAGAAGATGGAATTGTTACAGGGCATGACTCAGACTTGGCAAGTGCAGTGCTCAAGTATTGCAGCTGAGCTAGAAGATGAATGTGATATGAGGCAAGAGATGTTGTGGATCGTTGGAGCAGGATTTGCAGTGGAATGATGCTCGACCAAGATGCACAGACCAAGATGGTGGCTAAGGAGATGGTGATGCACAAGGATTGTGCAGCACAGATTAGACCTGCAATGGCTCATGTCAAGCCTAGTCAGACCAGTCAGACCTGATTTCATCTGACTCCACCCTGACTCAGGTATGACTCTGAGTTGAGTCATCTGACACCTGACTCGGTGCTTGACCGAGTTGACCCGCCGAGCTAACTAGTTGACCCGAGTTGACCCGTGACCGGGCGGACTTTGCCGGTCACCTGAGATGCTTTCCGGCGACCTTTCCGGCCAAGTTCCGGTCACAATACCAGATTTCCGGCGACCACTTTTGGGACATATTTTTACATGGGTTTCTCTCTTCTATGGGCTTGGTGGATTTTCATCTAATGGACTTTGAAGACTAGACCTAATTTAGAAGTTGGAGAAAAGCTATAAAAGGAAAAGTCTTCTACAACTTATCATATATCTTATTCTTGGAATTTTGGAGAGCCGTTTTGTTTACGCTTCTAGGGTTTGCTTTTGTTCATCTTCTTCTTCTTTTCAATTAATATTATTATAATGAACTCCATAGCTATGAGTAGCTAAACATATTATTGGTTATGGGATAAAAGTTGATTTCTCAACATGTTTTTGAATCTATGAATTAGTTTTGTCTCAGTAATTTATTGTTTGTGATTCACAATTAATAGTGTTATAAGATTTGAATACTTGTTAGGTTGAGTCCGGAATCAATCCGATTTGCGTTCATCTCTAGAGCTATATTAGGGTTTTCAATACGAAAAAGTTGTTTATCCCTGATTCTAAGTAGCATAATTGTGGGTAGTGCTTGTAGTGATATATCCTACTAGTCACAAGTGAATCATAACTTTTGTTAAAACGTTTAGTGCTTTTACACATTCGTTTGCATTGATTAGTCTTATTCCATAGAACTTATTGCTTTTAGGGAGTTAAATCTAATTGTGCTTTTACACTTTAGGTTGCTTTCTAGGAAGAATTCACATATGCATCTTTTAATGTGGTTGTGATGAAAACAGGGAATTAACGGGTTATACTTGCGATCAAGGTATCCTAGGACTTTTAGTAAATACGAGATTAAATTACCAATTCTAATCATTGATGAAAATACATGTTTGTGAATGATACTATCCCGTGACCAATATCTTCTCCTTATTGATTATTCCAAGTATTTGCTTTGCTCTATTTTATTTTTACTTTAGTATTTCGCTTAAACAACAAACATCCCCCCTTGGTTACCTTAGAAACTGAAAATCGCATAACAACAATTGCCTCTCTGTGGATACGAACTCTTCCTTACTTTGTACTTCATTTAAATTTAGTGAGTAAGAAAGTGAAATTATTTTTGACGGATTGACACACGATCACTTTACCTGTGATTATTGCATCATGTTTAGACACAGAACAGGAAAGTCAACTTTTAGAAGTGCTTAAAGAACATAAAGAAGCCTTAGGTTGGACCATCTCAGATCTTAAGGGTATAAGTCCCACAATTTGCATGCATCACATAAATCTTGAAGAGAATACTAAACCATCTAGGGAAATGCAAAGGAGACTTAACCCCAATATGAGAGATGTTGTCAAAGGTGAGATTTTGAAATTGCTTGATGCGGGTATCATATACCCAGTTCCAGATAGCCGAGTGGGTCGAGTCCCATTCAAGTGGTACCCAAAAAGTATGGCATTACCGTAGTTCAAAATGAAATGAATGAGCTTGTCCCCACCCGTGTGACCACGGGGTGGCGAGTTTGTATTGACTATAGAAAATTGAACACGGTGACAAAGAAAGACCATTTTCCCCTTCCCTTCATTGACCAAATCTTTGGAAAGGTTGTCGAGACATAGTCACTATTGTTTCTTAGATGGCTATTCGGGCTACAACCAAATTCACATAGCACCCGAAGACCAACAAAAGACCACATTTACCTGTCCTTATGGAACATTTGCTTACCATCGTATGCCTTTTGGGTTGTGTAATGCACCCGCTACTTTTCAACGTTGCATGATGAGCATATTTTCTGACATGGTAGATAAGTTTCTTGAAATTTTCATGGATGATTTTTCTGTCTTTGGGTCTTCTTTTGATGAATGTTTGCATCATCTTACTCGTGTCTTTGATTCGGTGTAAGGAAAAGAATTTGGTTTTGAATTGGGAAAAATGTCATTTCATGGTTAACTCGGGCATTGTTCTAGGGCATATCATCTCGGAAAAAGGCATAGAAGTAGATAAAGCCAAGGTTGATCTCATTCAACACTTGCCTCAACCTCGTTCTGTGAGGGACATAAGATCGTTCTTAGGCCATGCGGGTTTTTACCGCCGATTCATCAAAGACTTTAGTAAAATTTCAAGACCTTTGTGTAATCTTCTTGCAAAAGATGTTGCATTTGTCTTTGATGATGCTTGTAAGGAAGCATGGGAGCAATTGAAGGCTCTCCTCACATCTGCCCCTATAGTCAGACCACCCGACTGGACCTTACCATTCGAAATTATGTGTGACGCGTCTGACTATGTTGTAGGAGCTGTTTTAGGTCAGCGAGTAGACAAACTCCCTTATGTGATCTACTATGCTAGTAAGACACTTAATGATGCTCAACTGAATTATTCAACAACTGAGAAAGAGTTGCTAGCTGTTGTGTTTGCATTGGATAAGTTTAGATCTTATTTGATAGGGTCTAAAGTCATCATATATTCTGACCATGCTGCATTGAAATATCTTTTGTCTAAAAAAGATGCTAAGGCTCGTCTAATTCGATGGATACTCTTGTTACAAGAGTTCAACCTCGAAATTCGAGATAAGAAGGGGTCAGAAAATGTCGTTGTTGATCACTTGTCTAGGTTGAATGTTGAATCTGTTGATGAATCCGTGCTGATTAGAGAATCATTCCCTGATGAATAATTGATGCTTGTGTCTGAAATGTCGTAGTTTGCTGATATCGTGAACTACCTTGCCACAGGTAGAATGCCTTTGCATTGGTCTAAACAAGACCGTTCTAAGTTCTTGGCTGAAGTTAAACATTTCCTTTGGGATGACCCATATCTGTTTAAGTACTGCCAAGACCAAATCATTAGGAGATGTGTCCCAAATTCTGAACAAAGGGATGTCATCTCTTTCTGTCATGACCATGCATGTGGAGGCCACTTTAGTGCCAAGAAAACTGCTGTAAAGATCTTGCAGAGTGGTTTTTATTGGCCAACATTGTTTAAGGATAGCCATGCTTTTTGTGTTGCTTGTGACCGATGCCAGAAATTATGAAGTATCTCTAAGAGAAACATGATGCCCTTACAACCCATTTTGATTGTTGAGCTGTTTGATGTGTGGGGTATTGATTTCATGGGTCCATTTCCTAACTCTGAAGGTAAGTTGTACATTCTTGTTCTTTGTTGATTATGTCTCTAAGTGGGTATAAGCCATTGCATCCAAAACAAATGATCATAAAGTTGTTCTTTCTTTTCTTAAAGAAAACATTTTCTCCCGCTTTGGAACACCTAGAGCAATAATCAGTGATGGAGGTAGTCATTTTTGCAATAGACCTTTTGAATCACTTGTGCGCAAGTATGGAATCACTCATAAGGTAGCAACACCTTACCATCCTCAAACCAGTGGCCAAGTAGAAGTTTCTAATAGGGAAATTAAGCATATTCTTGAGAAGACTGTCAATCCTTCTAGGAAAGATTGGTCTTTACGTTTAAATGATGCTTTGTGGGCCTATAGAACTGCATACAAGACTCCCATTGGCATGTCCCCTTACAGACTTGTGTACGGTAAAGCTTGTCATCTACCTGTAGAGTTAGAACATCGTGCATATTGGGCTGTAAAGAAAATGAACTTTGATCTTGATAAGGCTGGTACTCAAAGAAAACTTCAACTCAATGAGTTAGAAGAATTAAGAAATGATGCATATGATAGTGCCAAAATGTACAAACAAAGAATGAAAGTGTTTCACGACAAGCGCATTTTGCGCAAGTCTTTCACACCTGGTCAAAAAGTTTTATTGTACAACACTCGTTTGCATTTGTTTCCAGGAAAGTTACGTTCTCGATGGTCAGGTCCATTCTTGGTACGTACTGTTTTCCCCCATGGAGCTGTTGAAATCGAAAACCCAGCAACCAAGAACGTCTTCAAGGTCAATGGTCAGAGATTGAAACCATTTCTGGAGCATCTTCCACCACAAGTTGAGACCGTAGACCTGGAAGACCCCATCTATGTGGACTGAACTAGTTCACTTGTGTACATACATATGGACTAAAAATCCATTCTCTTTCCCTTTTTCTTTTCTTTTTAATGTGTGCTAACCAAACTTTTTGTCTTTTGCTCTTGTTGTTTGCTTTCAAAGCATTCATCCTCCTATGGTTTAGCAACATCCTCTTGCATCCGGTAATCTCTTCCCTTTTCTCTACTCAACATGGTTCTCATGGTATGTGACTGTTTGAATTCTCATCATCTGTTAACACATTGAGGACAATGTTAGATTTAGGTTTGGGGGTGTGATTTGCATATAGAGTTTTTAGTCTTTTGTTTTTCTCAAATTGTGTATCAAAAAAAAAAAAAAAAAAAAAAAAAAAAAAAAATTCAAAACTCTTTGTAAATATGTACATAAAAACCTCCAACTTTTAGAGATCTTAGAGTCACTAGCATGCTTCTAGCTATGATTACATAGAGAGTCTGACCGAAATAACTGAACTTGGAAGTACTGGAGAACACAATCGGGTTTCTTAGTTGATTAGAGCGTTAAAGTTGGATTTAACCATGCCGGAGGGCGAATTAGGTCTTTGCAAAGATATTCGGTAGTAGAATAGTGATCACCCATAGTGGAGACTACCCATTTTTACATCAAGCGAGGCACCGACCTTCATTTTTTGTGACTTTCTAGAAAATCATAGAGAGTGTGTGTCACCGTACGTCAATTCCGGGTAGGAATGGTGAGCTACCCAACTTCGCACCACTTTCAGCACTATTTTTGATCTCTTGAGTGCTAATTTAGTCAATCATGAGGGTTACGTTTAAAGATGAAAACTCCTTCTTGTAGTTCGATTTGTAGTTAGCATCACTCTCTCTCTCTCAACAACACAACAGATCCATAGAAACACATCATCGTCAGCGAGCAGAGCAACGTCAGAATATTCGAAGAAAAGTTGAAATAGTCCAAGGTTTACATGCAACAATTCAAAGAAAAGAAAATAAGATGAGAATTAGTGAAGTTTATGAAATCAAGACAATACAAGTTATGGAAAATTGAGTGATAAAGTCCTTCATCCATGGAGTTAGTAGTTTCATTGTTTTTATTGTTATTTTCAAGTTGTGCTTAAAAAAAAAAAAAAAAAAAAAAAAATTAGTTTATTTTCTTAGTTTTGATACCACCATGGTAAAGAAGAATAATTCAAGAAGAAAATTCCAAATAACAAGGAAATTGAAGAGAAAAGTTACTAATTGTTAAGTTTTGTGAAGTTCAGAAGTTCATCATCAACAGTTGAAGACCGAAGACCGAAGATTGAAGACATTTCTATGGATGCTGTGAGAGTGATGTTGATTGCCGATCGAATGTGAAGGTAAGTGAGTACTCCCATCCTTGCTAATGGTTGATTTCCTTTCTTAGAGATCATCGAGAAAAAAGATTCTTTTTGTCCACAATTCTGTGGAGTCTCCAGAAATTATTTCGGAAGGTTATCCTTCTCACCATCAACGTGTTCAGGATTTCTCTCTTTATTCCTGCCTGCACACATGAGAGACTAAAAAAGTGGTCTTTTTGAGTGCAATTTTCATAAAACCCTATTGGTGAGGCAGAAGTCGAGGCTTGTGATCACTCTCGAACCCGAATTCTTTCATATGGTATGGTTATTTCTCGCTCAACTCTTAAGGATGAGAATGCGTTCTTTGGTAGTTCTAACTTCGTGTTACTAGCATGCAGAAACTCTATGTCCTCATAGCTCCTTGGATGCTTGAGACTCTTTTACGCTCTGAAGTTGGAGAAGGTTTTGTGGGTACACCTCTGGTAAACCCTCACGAGACTACAACTCGTCCACTAGGGACACCTAGGGGTTTAAAGGCTTAGTGCATACGCTAAATGCATTCGAGAGACTAGCGACAGTGGTATAGTTAGGATTTCTTAATTTCTGTTTCACTTGAGGACAAGTAAAATTCAGGTTTGGGGGTATTTGATGAGTGCCAAATATTGCATATTTCTACACCTTTTTATTGGCATTTAACTCATCTTTTGTGCTTTAAAATCATATATTATCCCAAATTCTGTATTTTCTCTGTTCTCAAGAATAAATACTTGTACTAATTAATTTTGTGTTTTTAGGTAGTAAATAAAGCTTGGAGAAAGTAAGGAGCCAAAAGAGCAGAAAATTGGAGACGAGCAACTATGGAGCAGAAAGCTACAACCCGCGTGCGCATCAGTTGCAACCCGACAAGTAGCAACCCGGTTACAAAGATATGGGCTTGAGCTATCCAAGATCCGACCCATGACCCGAATCCAAGCCCGATTCATCCTGAGCCGTGAGATTCGATCTATCCGCATCCAACGGTCGCTTCAACCCGCGCATCGTTGTTCATTTGCGTCCGCCTAACACCTTAGCCACCTACCCTCTTCACCCATCGACCAAACACTCCCCTCACCTTCTTTTCTCTCTTTCTCTCCGTGCAGAACTACCGAGCCCCCATCTCCTTCCCCAGACCGGATGCGAGCCAACACCACCACCACCATTTCCTTCTCCCGACAACACCAAAGACACCACACCGCACCAACACCGCCTTCTCCGCCTCTCTAGCTCAAGCTATCTCCTTCATAGCTTCTCCCATAACCCTAGAAGATAGGTTTGAGATAGATGGAGCTAGGGTTTCACCAACAAGGAATTAATGGCTTGAAGAGCCGAATTGGAAGAGGGAACACGATTGGGTATGCATTTATTGTTGATTTTGAGTGTTAGAGAAGATGGAGAGGTATAAATTTGAAGTGTTCCTCATCTGAGAAAGAGTCTGAAATTTTAGGGTTTATTTTTGTTAGTTTAAATTCAATTCTGTTTAATTACTCTTATGATGTTCTAATTCACTTTGCTAGGGTGTAGACGAAACCCTTAATGTTATGTTGAGTTAATTCATATTCAAGTTTGTATTCTTGCTGTGCTTAATTGAAAAAGGAATAATAGTTAACTAAGATTGCTCAAATTAGCCTGTGATTGGTTGTACTGTAAGAAGACAACCAATACTAAGGGAGAATTACTGAACTCAGTTGACAACTTATCCACCTGAGACCTTCAAGGGAAGTGTAAGAGCATAATTTGAATGTATTACCTTAGTATAGGATTATGAGGTGAATTCAATCACCCTAGTGCTCTCTAACTCTTGTTTACAGTCTATTCAGTATACTTTCTGCCTTAGAATCACAGTCACAACTCCATCTTGTCGTTTCGACACCAAAATAAACCACTATTGTGTCACTTCTCATCAGAAATCAGTTTAGAAGGCCATAATTATCACCAAGACACTCTCCAAATCTCTGTGGATCGACCTGTACTTGCCCTGTGTTGCTAGTCGACACTGTGCACTTGCAGTTACATTTGTAGGTAACATTTCCAAGCCTACCACAGTTCCGAAGCTATCTTAGCTTAAACCTAAAGCAACCTTGACCTTTAAAGTCTATAAAAAGGAGAACCTCTAACAACCGAGATCTTTGAATCCCTGACGCTATTCTTGTGGGTCCTAGTTGTAAACTAGAGTCGTCCTCTCCTTAAAACCCTTATAGGGTTTAACGACTAAAAAAACTTCACCTAGGGATTCGTGAAGCCAGGTCCAACTATCTTTATCTTGATAGTTCGATTATCCAGATCTTGTTTTGATTGTTGAGCTACTCACTCAAACAAGATAGATAGAAATCACAAAGTATCTTCTTCTCAGACTTTGTGATCTTGTGAGGTGAATAATAATCTAAGCTGCTCTTCGGGAGTCATAACACCAGATTTTAAGGTTTAATAGACTTTGTCTATTGCAATCGATTTCCTACCTCACCTTGATCTTTGATCAGAACAGAAATCACATATAGGCTTATATGTAGAGGCAGATTGGTTTAAAATCTTCAATTGAGTTGAAACAACTCTTAGGCTAAAAAGGACGCCAGCTAAGGGAATCATTTGCGCATAGTCCTGCTGGGATTCAAGAGGCGTTAGGAGCGCGACTGTAACTAAATTGTTGTGACAGTTTAATTCTGTTTCAACTACACATTTCAGTCCAAAGTTCTGATAGTAAGCTAGTGTCTATAGCTGTTAAATACAGTTTGGTATTCAAGTCTGAAATAGGTCCAGGTGTTTTTCTGCATTTTCGCATTATATTGTTTGTGTCTGTGTTATTTCTTTTTCCGCATTATATTGTTTATCTTTATAATTGAAATATCACAAGTTGTACGTTAATCAATCAAAATAGATATATCCATCCTTGTTTGTTAAATACTACTTGATTGATTCTTGAATATTGATCTTTGGAATCGTCCAAGTACTCTCACACATAATTAGGTTCACGGATTAGGTTCTGTAAACTTTCTGATTGTGAGAGAAAGGGATATAAGCTCTTCGTATAATTTTTTGATTAAGATTCATTAAGTTGAACTCTCGGAATTGTATTCGAGTTTAGTCCATACATGTAACCTAAGAAAAATTTGGTGGTGTATTTTGGTACCCCCCACGTTGACAACTGGTGTTAACTTATACTCGAACAATTGTTCTCCTCCTCAAACTGAGTTGGTGTACATTTGAAATTGAGCCGGTCTGCACGGAGTCCAAGGATTATTATTGCAGCAACTTTACATCTCCATATGAAAATGGTTTGTTGATTTGCGTGTAAGATCGACTTTGGTAGATAACCAATCCAGCCATGACTCACAGGTCTTCACCATAAGTTTGGAGATGCAACATTTATCAATGGTGCTGGAAACATGCATTGTTAGAAATGTGTACTTGAGCTGCACATTGAAATCATGCATCATCTGGAGTGCATCCTCGGAGTGTGAGACCGGAGCTGCATCCCCGGAGTGTGGGACCAGAGCTGCATCATCGGAGTGTGGGAATTATTATCGTTGATCCTTTGTTGCACTACCGGTGTTAGTTTATACTCAAACTGTTGTTCTACTCCTCAAACTGAGTTGGTCTACATTTGAAATTGAGTTGGTCAACATCGGAGTTCAAGGTTATTATCGCAACAACTTTGATGCGGGGCATATACATGTTCCTGAGGATTCCACATAAAATCTTAGCTTCTAAGTTTGTTACGTTTATGTCTTTCATTATTTTAGGACTCTCTTAGATTTCCTTTTCGGTTTATGTTTCCTAGTTTAGTTGTTTGTTTAAGCCTATATAAAGGCTAGTCTTGTTCCTGTGTAAAACACAACTTTTATCAATCGATTATTATTATCAAACTATCTTCTTCTTCCTCTAATTTATACGTTTCTTCTTCTTCTTCTTCTTCTTCTTACTCAATTCTCTTCTTTCTTAACCTACAGCAATGTCTGCATTGCTTTCTTTCTATTATACCACATTAATTCGTATCATCCGCTTAGTTTAGGTTTTTCAACTTTTACTAGATCATGTTTTAATCGCTTCCGCAACCCTATTTTCAATAAAAAAAATTACCTCTATGGCTGGCAACGTTACTCAAGAAGCTTTCGACGCTGCTATCACCAAGCTTACCAATTTTTATTACTACAAGTACTACTTCTAGCAATGCTGCTAATGATGGTATAGCTACAATTAATACAAATATTGCTACGGTTTCAGATAACCTAACAAAGTTAGACAAAACTTGCTTTAACCAGTTTGCAAGTTCTGAAAAGAAGTTTGAAGATATTCATCTGATTCTAGACAAGTTTGTTACTACTCTTAAGATTGAAGATGAAGAAACTTTAAATCTCCTGACTGAAGCTAAGAAACCATCATCATCAAAGAAGAATACGTTTGTGCACAATGATGATATTCCCGATGACATTATGCAATTGTTTGTGGGTGGAAACGATTTCTGCTGTTTTCGGTAATTTCGTGTGTGTAGGTGAGAAACGAGTCTAAACCCTAAACAATGTACTGCACGGGAGTACTTTTGATTCGAGAGATCAATCTGTACAATCCTGGCCTAAACCAAGAAATGGCCATTCCAGGCTTGCTTCGGTCACAAAGTGAAGGAAAAGGGCTGGTCTTAGGAGGGAAGCGAAGAAAGTGTTGAGACCAAAATAGTTGATTCTGGAAGTGTGGGTGTTTTGTGACTTGTATCAGAAAGTTGAACTGGCTAGCTGAACGAAAAGCTATCAGATGATTTCTGGATATAGTATTGTTCTCTTGACCAAAACTTGTTGTTTGGTGGAAAATAGGTGAGACCTATTTATACAAGTCGCAACAAAATATACCCTGGTCTCTCAGGAAGTGGAAACGATTGAGTGGTGGAAGAACGGAGTAACGGGTAACGCCTGGAATTTATGTTTCCATAATGAAGGATACGTTTACACCATTACTTCTTGCCATTACTAACCGCCCCGCTTTATGACACTTTCCGTAACGGGCGTATTGCACGCCGCACGCTGTAAACCGCCAGACCAATACCCTGATGAGTATCCCCCAGTTTGTGACATGTTTTGATGTCTCGAGTGTTTTCGTGGAAAACACGTAGCACTTTGCTACGTGTGGCAAGTTTAAAATTGATAGGCTTGCCGTAGGTAAATAGCATATGTGATGCTAGGCTCGTTTTGTCTAGTCGCCTAAAACTTGTCACGAGCTGAATGGCTCGATGACGAATTTCGATGGCTGAGATTACATCTTATGAGGAAGAGTGGCCATTGATTATGGTCGCATCTTGCTGTATAACGAAGTGGCGCCATTGGCATAGTAGCGCCTGGTGGATCCATGGCATAACGGCATGCTAGTGGCATGCCAGTGGCGTAGTGGCATGCTAGTGACATGCCAGTGGCGTAGCCGCGGCATAAAGACATGCTAGTAGCCGTGGCATAGCGGCATGCTAGTATCCGTGGCATAGCGGCATGCTAGTAGCCATGGCATAGCGGCATGCTAGTAGCTGTGGCATGGTGGCATGCCAGTGGCCGTGGCATAGCGACATGCTAGTAGATGTGGCATGGTGGCATGCGAGTGTTCGTGGCCTAGCGACATGCTAGTAGCTGTGGCATGGTGGCATGCCAGTGGCCGTGGCATATCGACATGGTAGTAGTTGTGGCATGGTGGCATACCAGTGGTCGTGGCCTAGCGACATGCTAGTAGTTGTGGCATGGTGGTATGCCAGTGGCCGTGGTGTTGTAGCATGGCCAATGTTTAATATTTGACTCCGTGACTAAAGTTAAGGCCTGGCGGCGTGGCCAGGGCTAGGGCTTGGCGCCGTGGCCAATTTAGGGTTTGATGCCGCGGCCAAAGTATAGGGTTTAGAGGCATGGTCGCTCAAAAAGTTGCCACAAGCCTGTTAGTTTGGTGGCGAACTTGGATGGCTGAGATTGCATCTCAGGAGGAAAGGTAGTCGTCGATCATGGCTACCTTTAATTGACAGTATCGCCTTTAACTTGCGCTAGTGGCATTGCGGCATGGCTGGCATGGCTCGTGCATGCCTTCAGCGCGGTTGCGCGCGAAGCCATAGCCACTGAAATTTTGGCACGTTGGTGTGGAAATCTTAACTAAATTAGGGTTTAGCTTGTCGAAACCCTAATTAGCCTATATGGAACGTCGCATGGGGTGAGTGGCCATGTCATGTGCGTCTGGCATGTGTGTCTAGTATGTGCATTTGGCATGTTTTGCATGCTGCTTGGCATGTTGGCGCGTTTTTGGGAAGCCAATTGGCTTTGCGGCCATCTGGCGCGGTTTCCTTCTTTTCAACATTGTGGCGAGTTTAAAGCAACCTGATTGGTTAATGTAAGAGGGCCGGCCAAGCATGGGCGTGGCTACACTTCTGGTGTGAGTGTGGCGTCTTTAGAGCGACCTGATTGGTAGATGGGAAGTGGGGCCGGCAAGCTAGGGCGTGGCCACACTTCCAGTGCGATGTGGCGGATTTAGAGCGACCTGATTGGTCGATGGGAAATGGGGCCGACAAGCTAGGGTGTGGCCACACTTCCAGTGCGCTGTGGCGGATTTAGAGCGACCTGATTGGTCAATGGGAAGTGGGGCCGGAAATCTAGGGCGTGGCCACACTTCCAGTGCGATGTAGCGGATTTAAAGCGACCTGATTGGTTGATGGAAAGAGGGCCGACAAGCTAGGGCGTGGCCACACTTCCAGTGCGCTATGGCGGTTTTAAAGCGACCTGATTGGTCGAGGGAAAGAGAGCCGGCAAGCTAGGGTGTGGCCATGCTTCCAGTGCGTTGTGGCGGACTTAATTGCCTAGTTTGGCTAAGCATAGTTTCGACCAACGGGGTCTAGTGTACTGCGCGGGGCGCGAAACCCTAATTTTTGCAAATTATTCGGGTTTATGAGTTTTTTGTGAGTTATCACAATAATTGGCTGGATTTTGTATGCTGCCACAAAAATCCTTATCTACAGAATGCAGTGTGCTTTCCGTCTGAGCATTTTGTGCGATGGCCTTAACTTTGGTACTTGGAGGTTCATGCTACTCCGCCGCGAGTGAACATAAATCCGTCATGCCATACCGATATTAAGGGTTTTGCCGGGGAACATAGCACAGGAAAGTACTCAGTGAGTCTTGTATTGGCGAGGTGCCGAAATTTACAGAGTGTTTGGGATGGTTGCTACATTCGCCAGTCTGGATAAATTTCATGTAAATATATTGAATGACTCAATAAATATGTCGGTGGAGAGGTTAGCACTCACGGCACCGTTTCCTTGCAGAGTGACGTCACATCAGATGCAAGGTTTTACGATTTTAACCCTAAGATAAAAACCACCATCAACAGCAACAAATTAATTAAGAAAAACCTACAACATGAAGGGTTTATTAGTTGTACCCCAAATAAGAAATCTGTTCTTCAGATTAATGATAGTGAGGATGAAGATATTCAAGAAGAACACCAAGTATGAATTTGGATTGAAGACAAAAGGCTTAAGTCTTCACAAAATCCTTACAGTTCTTTACATGAATACAAATTGAAGGCTGACATCCCAAGTTTTAATGGCAGTTTCAGAATTAAAAAAAATTTAGATTGGTTTTATGAAGTTGAGGCTTTCTTTCAATTCATGGAGATTCCAGAACATTCTAAAGTTCGACTTGTTGCATATAAGATTAAAGGAGGTGCTGCTGCTTAGTGGGAGAAATTATGTGAGGACAGAATTAGCACTTCAAAGCCTCCTATTCGTACTTGGGATCGCATGCGCAAGTTATTGCGAGCTAAATTCCTTCCTTAAGATTACAAACAACAATTGTTTATTAAACTTCAAAACTGTAGACAGGGAGCACGGTTAGTCGAAGAATATGTAGCAGAATTCTATAATCTTATTGCTCGTAATCAACTGCATGAGTCAGAAGAACAACTAGTAGCAAGATTTATAGAAGGTTTAAATTCTCTGATTCAACAGGGAATGGTTCAGTCAGTATTCACCATGGTTGAAGCTATTCAACAGGCGATCAAAATTGAACGTCGACTTCTTCGTTCAGCTAAGATCTCTCGACCTAGACAAGGTCGTTATCAAGGTAATTACAAAACTACTATTTCATCTCCAAATTATTCTCAAGAAATTACTCCAACATATTATTCAAAGTCTTCATATCAAGATGATGTTAGCCATGCATATCGTCACCCAAACTCTAAAACATCTTATACTTCTCCTCCTTTGAATACTGCACCTATTTTACCTACACCAATGGAGATTCAAGCTGTTCAAAAAACTCAATTTCAACAAAATAAGACTGCTACTACTTCTGGAAATCGTTTTCCTACCAAAAATCAACAACAATTTCCACCACAACAAAAGAACAACAATGTTTATGCTAAATTTCGAGGAGACAAATGCAATAAATGTCAACAACCTGGTCACACTTCTAGTGAGTGTATGAAATTCAATGTTTTTATTGGCGATACTCAGTTCATTAATGAAGTCAATGATGATTTTAATGAACTCGATGAAGAAGATTTACCTGAAACTCTAGATGAAGACGATTTTGTTGGTATGATTCGTCCTCTTCTTCTTACACAACCATGTCCTTCTCAAAGGCACATTATTTTTAATTCAAAGTGCTATATTGGTGGTAAGATTTGTAATATGATAATTGATGGTGGAAGTGTCGATAATTATATTGCTGCTCACGTGGTTAAAAAGCTCGATCTACCAGTACTTCCTCATCCGGTACCTTACTATGTTGGATGGGTTAATAAATCAAGTACTCAAGATATCATTCATCAATGTTATGTGACTTTCATGTTTGAAGGATATGAAGATTCAATTTTATGTGATGTTATTGATATGACTGCAACACATCTTTTTCTTGGTCGACCCTGGCAGTACGATCTTCAAGCAGTACACAATGGTTTCGATAATACTTATACTTTCAATCATAATGGGAAAACAAAAATTCCATGTCCATCAAAATCATCTGCAGATATTCAAGAGTTTTGTGAAGATAAAACAAGTGCTCTTGTAGCCACTATTGTTCATTATTTAAGGAAACAACATTCTTTACACTCCCATGAAGAATCTAAGCCTATGATTGAGTTACCTGACAAGGTTCAACCCTTGTTATCTCAATATAGTGTTTTATTTCCAGATGAGTTGCCAACTACTTTACCACCATTAAGGAATATTCAACACTGTCTTGATTTTATTCCAGGAGCCTCTCTACCTAATCAAGTATACTACCGGTTGAGTCCTACTAAACATGAGATTTTTCAAGGACAAGTGAATGATTTACTTCAAAAAGGCTTAATTAGACCTAGCAACAGCCCTTGTGCTAGCCCTGCTTTCTTAGTTAGCAAGAAAGATGGTGGATGGAGGATGTGTATCGATTGCAGAGCATTAAATCGAATCACAATTCCTTATAGATTTCATATACCTCGTATGGATGACATGATCAACTTGCTTTCGGGTTCTATTATCTTCACAAAGTTGGACTTACGTTGTGGATATCATCAAATACGAATTCGGGAAGGAGATGAATGGAAGACAACATTCAAGACGCGTGAAGGATTATATGAATGGCTTGTCATGCCATTTGGATTATCTAATGCACCAAGTACCTTTATGCGACTCATGAATCAGGTTCTCCAACCCTTTCTTAGTCAATTTTTTATTGTGTATTTTGATGACATTTTGATTTTTAGTCGAAGTGAGCAAGAACATCTTGATCATCTGTCACAAGTATTTCAAGTTCTTGCTGACAACTACTTATATGTGAATCTGAAAAAGTGTACCTTCATGGCTTCTTCAGTAACATTTCTGGGGTATGTGATATCTAATCATGGCACACATGTTGATCCTTCTAAAGTTCAAGCAATTAAAGATTGGACAATTCCTACTTCTATTCGAGATGTTCGTAGTTTTCATGGTTTGGCTTCCTTTTATAGAAGATTTGTGAAGAATTTTAGCACTATTTTTGCACCCCTAACTGACTGCCTCAAGAAAAAGAAGTTTGAATGGACAGAAGCAATGGACATAAGCTTTAATGCTCTGAAAGAAAAGCTTTGTACTGCACCAATTCTTGTTTTACCAAATTTCGACAAACCTTTTGAGATAGATTGCGATGCTTCCATTGTTGGCATTGGCGTTGTTTTATCACAAGAAGGTCATCCAGTAGCATATCACAGTGAAAAAAATTCAGATGCACAAAAAAAGTGGTCTACCTATGAATTAGAGCTACTTGATCTTGTCCAGGCTCTCAAGCAGTGGCATACTTATTTGATACATAGAGAATTTGTTGTCAATACTGACAACCATGCACTGAAATTTTTGAATACTTCTGCTAAAGTTAACAGAATGCATGATCGATGGCTAGCTATAATCAACAAATACACCTTTTCTGTGAAGCACAAAAGTGGTAAGTTGAATCAAGTTGCAGATGCTCTAAGTAGAAGACGTCATTTGTTAACTACAATTCGTAATGAGAGTTTTGCATTTGATTACATCAAAGATATCTATCCAGAAGATGAAGATTTCAGTAAATTATGGAACCAATGCAGTTCTCAAAGTCATGAAGTTGATGATTTTCTCATACAAGATGGTTTATTTTTAAAGGTAATCATTTATGTATTTCGCAAGGTTCTTTACGCTTACATCTTATGCGTGAATTACATGGTAGTGGTCTTGGTGGTCATTTTGGAAGAGATAAAACCATCACACTTGAAGAAGAAAGATTTTATTGGCCTTTTTTAAAACGCGACGTACAAAAATTTGTACAAAAGTGCATGGTCTGTCAGAGAGCTAAGGGTACAATTCAAAATAGAGGACTATATACTCCGTTACCAATTCATGATGCACCTTGGGTTGATGTGAGTATGGATTTTATACTAGGTTTACAACGTACTGCTAGAGGTAATGATTCTGTAATGGTCGTAGTTGATCATTATTCTAAGATGGCTCATTTTATTTCCTGTAAAAAGTCCATTGATGCATCAAATGTTGCTTCCTTATTCTTCAAAGAAATAGTACGACTACATGGAGTTCCAAAATCCACCACTTCTGACAGAGATACTAAGTTCTTAAGCTACTTTTGTAAGACTCTATGGATGCGTTTGGGAACTTCCTTACAGTTTAGCACCACTTCATATCCACAAACTGATGGCCAAACAGAAGTAGTGAATCGTTCACTTGGTAATCTCATTCGAGCTAAATGCATGGACAATAGTAAACAGTGGGATATTTTGCTACCTCATATGGAGTTTGCTTTCAATACTTCTGTTAACCGTTATACAGGAAAAACTCCATTGGAGATTGTGTACTCTAAGGTTCCCAATCATACACTTTACTTGGTGGTATTACCCAACACTCAGAGTACAAGCACATCTGCAGATTCTTTTGTGGACAAGGCTAATGAACTACACAAGTCAGCAAAGTCTAAGCTGGAAAAATCTAATTCAAAGTATAAAGAAGATGTTGATAAACACAAGAGACCGAAGACTTTCAAAGAAGGTGAGTTAGTAATGATCCATCTGCGAAAGGAAAGATTTCCAGTGGGAACTTACAACAAAACCAAGATGAAGAAGTATGGTCCTTTCAAGATTTTAAAGAAGATCAGTGATAATGCGTATGTTATTGATCTGCCAAGTGACTGGAATATTTCAAACACATTTAATGTAAAAGAGATTTTCACTTTTCATGGTGACAATGAACTCCTGATTTGCACAGACAACTCGAGGACGAGTCTCATTCAAGAAGGGGGGATTGATGCAGGGCATATACATGATCCAGAAGATTCCACATAGAAGCTTAGCTTCTAAGTTTGTTACGTTTATGTCTTTCATTCGAGATCCAAATGGGTTTCTCTTAGTTTACTTATAAAAGAGTAACAAGTAAAGTTAACATGGATCCATAACATTTTCTAAAAAGCTTAAAAGATAAGAGTTTGGGATCAGGTAGAATAAATTCTCTACCAAATCCCTGAATCTAGCGTCAAATTGTAACTATCATTTATCTAACGGCACAACCAATTGAACCGAATGATAAACCAATAGGTAAAACAAGGTATAGACTAAAATCATAAGCAAATGATAAGTGTAGGGAAATAAAATAGACATTAACACAAGCAATTTTCGGCTAAACCTACGTCCACAAGTTAATTTGTTACAATTGGTTGGAATAAAACTCCATTAATGAATCAATGAGTTATAGAATGTTTTTTTTTTGTTGGCACCCATCATCATCCTTCTAACCTAATAACATTTACCTTTTAAAAGAAAACTGGTTCAAGATGATTACCTTATTGCCCTTATCTTCAATGCTAAGTATTTTTGGAGTTGTTATGGTGTTCGTCTTTGTATTGTGATAAATGTGAGAATATTTCTACATTGGAAATATCTTGTTGGCCATATGATATCTTTGGTTAATTTGGAATATGGCTAAACATGTTGGTTACAAATATTGGGGTCATTTCATATTCCCTCTTCCTTGATGGACGGTCGAGATTAAATGAAAATTCTAAATTCTATGAACCTTGGTCCTCCTTCTACCTATAAAAGGAACTCTATAACCATCATAATAGGGTTCATGAATTTTATTATTCCATTACACAAAAAGGTCAAGAAGGAGAAACTAAGAGTTTTTCAAGGTATTCTGTTTTACAGGTGTTCTTGCTGGACATCTTGGATTCAACCAAATGGAATCAGGTATCCTTCCTAACACAACTATGCTTATGATGTGATTATCATGTTTGTTCAAAGATCCTTTATGTAAAAAATAAAACTTATATTTGGCATCTAGAGCCAGGTTTAGAACTCCATGATTGTCCATGATGATTGTATGCAATTGTTGTGTTGATTTGAATCCATCATATGTCTGTTTGATTTATAATAATCATATGCTCATCATGTTTTAATCCATGGATGTCTTTCTGTTTCAATTTTTTTTTTGTTTAATGAAACAAGGTGTTTTATGAATTCATGAATAAAATAACGAAAATGATATTTTCTATTCTCTGCAATTGGGGTTACATTGATTACTGTTTGGTTGTTGGTGTGGTTAATTCTTAATGCATATGGGCTTGGATTAAATCAAATCAGAAAACTTATGTAAGAAAACATGTATGATTGATTTTTCTTGGTTGAAAATACAACATGATTTTGTATGAACTCACGATCACCTTGGCTTAACATGATAATATCATGATTTGTTTGATTTATCCGGTTGATAATATGATGATTTATTTGGTTCTTGTTTAACACCGGTAACATGTATGTATGCGGCTAGGGTTTCGTCGTTTTTTTTTTTTTTTTTTTGATATTAAACGGTTCTCATAATCTTATAACGTATGGGCTCACATAACGTTTCACTAGTATGAATTTTGGGCTCGGTTTATTCTTAATTTTTGGAAACGTTTTCAAGTATCAGACTTTACGTCTTTTTGACATGAAGAGAAAACTTGAAGTGTCTGTTTGACTTCCACTTGTTAACTTTGAAGTGTCCCTTTGACTTCCACATGTTGGCTTTGACTATTGACTTGAGTGACTGTTTGACTTCCGTTGTTGACTTTGACCGTTTGACCATTGACTATGAATGCTTGCTTTTGGTTGTAAATGTGATCTAATATGAACAAGTAATTCATGAATCAAACATTATTGTATGACAGTGATTGTAACATGTGTAAGTTATTAAAAATGTTTGAATTGTATGCTCTTTAGCTATCACCACAGTGATACTAAAGTTTTATGTTATATTGACATGTCATTGTAAGTCTACATCGTTTTGTGCAATCACATGAGAATAATTATCACCCACAGGAGATGTTTGTTCAAGTGTTTGTATATATAAACATTAAGAAATAATTATTTAGTCATACATATTAGAATGAAAAGTTACCCACGGGTTACTCTAATTCACATGTTTGAACTAATATTATGATTATGATTATGTATGTAACCATGAAAGGCGTAATGTCCACAGATGTTTGTCTTTGCTTGCTTATATATGTGTGAATGTGTTTTATGACTTTATGAAATGATTGTTGTTTTATTTAAGATTCTACCCACAGGAGTTTCTTAATTTGTATGTGTGTGAGTTTGACTTTGTGTATCTTTGTCATGTTTTACAGCTTCTAGTTCTAAGTCTTTGCATTCGTATACTTCTTCTATCCCATTCTTCAATGGCACCAACTTCTCAGAATGGAAAGAGAATGTTGAGTTCACTTTGGGTGTGCAGGATATTGACCTTGCTCTCCAAATTGAAAATCCAATTATAGATGATAAGAGTTCTACTGAAGATAAGGATCTCTTAAGAAAGTGGGAGAGAAGTGATAGGCTGAGCACACAGTTGATGCGACTGCACATTGATGCAAACATTAAAGGATCGCTTCCCACACCTAAAAATGCTAAGGACTTTATGGAAATCGTAAAGGAACGCTTTAAGACAGCGGATAAGTCTCTATCTGGGAAGTTGATGGCTGATCTGACCACCATGAAGTATACCGTTGTACGATCAATGCACCAACACGTAATTGAAATGCGAAGCATTGCTGCTAAGCTCAATGAGATGAAATTAACTGTGGATGGGAATTTTCTTGTCCAATTCATTCTCAACTCGATATCACCTCAATATGCCCCTTTTCAAGTGCATTACAACACTATTAAGGAAAAGTGAACTGCAAATGAACTGGAAAACATGCTGGTTCAAGAGGAAGCTAGGCTAAACCAGTAAGGGCTTAATCAAGCATATTTCGTTAATCGAGGAGTGAATAATAAGCGCAAGCCTGCAAAGGGAAATAAGGGAGCACCACAAAATAATTCTGGTCAACCTGAAAAGAAGAAGGCAAAGAAAGATGACAATAAGTATCGTTTCTGTAAGAAACCTGGTCATTTTCAGAAAGATTGCACTAAGCGTCAAAAATGGTTCGAAAATAAAGGTAATCCGTTTGGATTCGTAAGCTATTTTGAAACAAATTTGACTGTTAAAGAATCTTCTTTATCATGGTAGTTTAATTCTGGTGCTAATGTTCATGTTTCTAATTCGATGCAGGGATACCTTTCAACCCAAATCACAAACCAGAATGAAAACTTCCTTTTTATGGGCAATGGCAATAAAGCCCCAGTTAATGCTGTAGGCACCTATCGTCTGATTCTAGATCATGGATACTTTCTTGGTTTGGAAAACACTCTTTATGTTCCAACTATTTCTCGCAATTTAATTTCAGTTTCTCAACTATATAGACAAGGTTTTCAATTTCAAATTGCCAATGGATGTTTTAGTTTGTTTAAAGATTTTAAAGTTGTTGGTTCTGGTTATCTTTCTGATGGTCTTTACAAATTAAATTTATCACCGTCATCAATACTTGGAACCTATTTAACCATGCATCATAATGATAGAACTGAACGTGCTGAGGGTAATTCCTCATTCTTGTGGCATAAGAAGCTGGGACATATATCTCGTGAAAAGATTCAAAGATTGGTAAAAGATGGGATTCTACAGAACCTTGATTTTACTGATTATAAAAGTTGTGTGGATTGTATTAAAGGCAAGATGACAAAACACACAGACAAAGGTGCCACAAGAAGTTCCGAACTCCTTGAAATAATACATACTGATATTTGTGGACCCTTCGACGTTCCAACTTTTGGAGGAGAAAAATATTTTATCACCTTTATTGATGATTTTTCACGTTACTGTTATCTTTACTTATTGCATGAAAGTCTCAAGCTGTGAATGTTGTAGATCAATTCATCACCGAAGTTGAGAGGCAATTAGAAAAGAAGGTGAAAATCATTAGGTCTGATAGGGGTGGAGAGTATTATGGAAGTTATGAAGAAACAGGACAACATCCTGGACCTTTCGCTTTACTTCTTCAAAAGCTTGGAATTGTTGCTCAATACACAACGCCCCGAGTTCACCTTGGCGTAATGGTGTAGCAGAAAGGCGAAATCGTACTATAATGGAAATGGTTAGAAGCATAATTAGTCATGCGAGTTTACCCTTAAGTTTGTGGATGTATGCTCTTCGTTATGTTGTGTACATTTTAAATAGAGTTCCAAGCAAAGCAGTTCCAAAGACTCTTTTTGAACTGTGGAAGGGCTGGAAACCTAGTTTAAAACACCTGCAAGTTTGGGGTTGTTCAGCAGAAGCGAAAGTTTATAATCCCAATGAAAACAAATTGGATATGAAAACTGTTAGCGGTTACTTTATTGGTTTTCCTGAAAAATCCAAAGGGTATATTATTTATTGTCCTAACCATAGTATGAGAATTGTTGAAACTGGAAATGCAAAATTCATTAAGGATGGCAAAGTTAGTGTGAGTACACTAGTGCAAGAAAAATCTGTTCAAGAAATCAGAGTAATAATCCCTTTACCTCAGATTTCTACAGATATTGTGACTCCTCCGGTTGTTGAACCGACTGATGAGGGAGAAACACAAATAACGGCACCGGAGCATCATGATGAGACTATTGACACTGAAGAAATTGTAGAACAACCACAAGAAGTAGCCTTAAGAAGATCTACTAGTGGTAGGCTTGGGAAGTGGTTTATTTTTCGCCTACTTGTTATAACCGCAAGTGCACGGTGTCTACAATGCAGCACTGAGCAAATACGGGTCGAACCACAGAGACTTGTGGTGCTATGGTTGATCTCTAGGCTTACTTAACTGAATTCTAGCAGGTGTGTAACACAAATGTAGGTTATTGTCGATGCGACTGAGTTGTAGTGACTCTAGGCTAAGGTATCAAAAGGTTATAACAAATTGGAGAGCACCAGGGTGGTGAATCCACCTCTAATTTCATGTGCAGGCAATCTAACTTAAGCCAAATTCTTGAGCTTTCCATGAAAGCTCAAAACTAGATGTTTATTAACTAGTTTTTGCTAACTAACCCCTAGTATGAGCTGTCTTCTTACAAGACTGACTCATCACAAGCTTGTAAGCTTCATTAGTTAACTACTAATCATTCATAATATCACACAGAAGAATAAGACCTAATTTAGATGTGCTTGACATAGAAATCAGGGGTTTCATCAACACCCTGATAAATTAAATTAGAACATTCAAACAAATAACAATTTAAATCTAAAGTGGTGCTCTGGCTAGCCCAGGCATAAACCTCTAACATACAAAGTTCCATTCTATTTATACATGCAATTTCCAACCCTAGTTTTCTTCAAAACACAAATTAAAACAAATACACTCTCACCCACGTCTCTGAATCGTGCTCTCCTCTGTCAGTCGGCTCTGAGAACTCTACAATTTGCTTTCCCCCAAATTTGCTGAAACCCTAACTTAACCCTAACTCTTTCTATTTCTCACTTAGCCTCTAGGGAAGAAGCTATGAGAGAAATAGAGGGAGATTAGGAGCAGCTGTGGTTGTTGGTGGCTGAGACGGCGGTGGCAGGAGATGAGGGAGGTGGCGTTGCAGAGCTTGGTCGGGAGAGATGGAGGTGAAGCTCTGCAAGTTCTGTCGGGTGAAGAAAGAGAAGGAAAATGAGAAAATGAGTGATGGTCGAGGGGATAAGGGTGTGGGAGGTTTTGCTGTGGAGCGGGTACAACGATATTTGATGAGCATCTTTGTAGCGAGCGTAGGATGAAGATAAGTGAGATCTGAACGGCTCGTGAAGGACGGGCTGTTTTGGTGTTGAGCGGATGCATCAAGGGACGATGAGCAAGAAGGAGCGACCGTAGGATGTAGCTAGGCGAGATCTCAACGGTTCGGGGTGAACGGGCTCGGATCCGGGTTGCGGGTCTTGGATAGCTTGGGCCCATGTCTTGTAAATGGTTTGCTCCTGATGCGCGCGCAGGCTTTGGCTTTTTTGCTCCATAGATGCTCGCCTCCAATTTTCTGCTCTTTTGGATCCTCAGTTTCTCCGAACTTTATTTATTACCTAAAAAACAAAATTAATTAGTACAAATATTTATTCTTGAAAACAAAGAAAACACAGAATCTGGGATAATATCTTATTTATGAACACAAAAGATGAGTTAAATGCCAATAAATAGATGTATAAATATGCAATATTTGGCACTCATCAAATACCCCCAAACCTGAATTTTACTTGTCCTCAAGTGAAACAGAAATTAAGAAATCCTAACTATACCCCGTCGCAGTCTCTCGAATGCATTTAGCGTATGCACTAAGCCTTTAAACCGCTAGGTGTCCCTAGTGGACGAGTTGTAGTCTCGTGAGGGTTTACCAGAGGTGTACCCACAAAACCTTCTCCAACTTCAGAGTGTAAAAGAGTCTCAAGCATCCAAGGAGCTATGAGGACATAGAGTTTCGCATGCTAGTAACAATAAGTTAGAACTACCAAAGAACGCATTCTCATCCTTAAGTGCCGAGCGAGAAGTAACCATACCATATGAAAGAATTCGGATTCGATTGTGATCATAAGCCTCGACTTCGCCTCACTAATAGGGTTTTATGATAATTGCACTCAAAAAGATCGCTTTTTTAGTCTCTCATGTGTGCAGCGGGAATAAAGAGAGAAATCCCGCACACGTTGTAGGTAAGAAGGATAACCTTCCGAAATAAATTCTGGAGACTCCACGAAGTGTGGACAAAAAGAATCTTTTTTCGATGATCTCTAAGAAAGGAAATCAACCATTAGCAAGGGTGGGAGTACTCACTTACCTTCTCACCCGATCGGCAATTAATATCACTCTCTCAAAGATTCATAGAAACGTCTTCAATCTTCGGTCTTCGGTCTTCAATAGCTGATGATGAACTTCTGAACTTCACAAAAACTTGACAAACATACATTTTTTTTTTTTTTTTAGATTAACTTGGAATGAAAATAACAATAAAACAATAAGACTCAATTTTTTTTTCACACTTGTCTTGATTTCACAAACTTCATTAATTCTCATCCTTTTTTCTTTTCTTTGTTGCACATAAACCTTGGACTATCTCAACTTTTCTTCAAATATTCTCGATGATGCTCCGCTTGTCGACGACGATGTGTTTCTATGAATCTGTTGATTGAGAGGGAGAGAGTGATGCTAATCGCAAATCGGTATTTAGAAGGAGTTTTCATCTTTAGACGTCACCCTCATGATTGACGGAATTAGCACTCAAGAGATCAAAAATAGTCTTTGAAAGTGGTGCGAAGTTGGGTAGCTCACCATTCCTACCCGGAATTGATGTACGGTGACACACACTCTAACAAACTTTTCTAGAAAGTTGCAAAAAATTGAAGGTTGGTGCCTCACTTGATGTAAATTGGGTAGTCTCCACTATGGGTGATCACAATTCTACTACCGAATATCTAAACAACACCTAATTCGCCCTCCGGTATGGTTAAATCCAACTTTAACGCTCTAATCAACTAAGAAACCCGATTGTGTTCTCCAAGACTTCCAAATTCTCGTTATTTCGGTCGGACTCTCTATGTAAACATAGCTAGAAGCATGCTAGTGACTCTAAAATCTCTAAAAGTTGGAGGTTTTTATTTGCAAAAAGTTTTTTTTTTTTTTTTTTTTTTTTTTAAAGAAAGACTAAAAACTCTATATGCAAATGCAAATGCACCCCCAAACCTAAATCAAACATTGTCCTCAATGTTTCAACAGATAATAAACAGTCACATACCATGAGAACTATGCTGATAAGAGAAAAGGGAAGAGATTACCGGATGTCGGCGGGAGCAAGGTTAGAGCTTCATTTGTCAAGGCTAGAATCCAACATTCTCAGTGGAGATCATATCGGATTAGCACAATATATGCGCAAGAAGACTCAACCGATTCAAGAAAGAAAAATTTAACAAGTCCTACTGGATTATATACAATGAAATTCACCATATACCAACAATCTAAAGAGTTGAGGATCAACCCAAAAGACAATATGTACAAACATCAACAGCCTTACACAGATATAACATGAGAGTGCAGGAAAGATTGCATACGTGAACAAGTTACCCCCAAACCTAAACTTGTCAACATATGTGTTTTTGAGCACAAAATCTTGCAATTTTAAAGGTACATCATGCAAAAGGTCTAACTCAAAATGAGTTTTGCTAAGAACAGGCAGATATACACATTCCAACTGTGGTTCCTTAAAAGTGTTATACTTTGATGCAAAATAGTCCAAGAGGACTTGGGAAGCACAAAGCTCTAGGCCTAAGTTAGGCATTTTCAGAAAAGTTGGTTTTGCAATTTTGTTACAAACTACACCTAGGTTTGGTGGAGGAGTGTCAATCTGTGGCTTAGGAGAGAGATTAGGTACATCTAGGTTGTTTTCATGTATAAGATCATTTGCACCATCACATACTTTCCTAAGGTCAGAAGAAGGTAAATCATGCTCACTTGCATAGAACAATTCATCAATCTCCATGTCATAATCATCGAGGAGGCAACATATTGTGACATGGGCAGGGAATCAGACACAAAAATAATATCATGATCCAAAAGAACATTAGTGTCAACAGAAGATTCATCCTTACTTAAGTCACAAACAAGTTGTGTACCATGCTCACTTTCGCTGAAGAATTTCACAAACCCAAACTCAGAATCAACATCACATATATGAATGTTAGAAGAAGTATCATTCATAGGGTTCACAGAAGAGACGCTTAACGTCTCTGAACCCAAAGATTCCATCATATTTTCAGCATACACATGCTCTTCTAACATATCATATTCATCATCATCATCATCATAACAAAAATGCGTTTCCCTATTCAAAATTGTAGCATTTATAGTGTACTCATTTACCTCTAGATTAGGTTCATATTCAGTGTTAATAGCATGAGTAGGAGTAGAAACACTATTTTCAAAATTATCAGAGATAACAAACACCCTATCATGAACTTCTTTCCAATCTTCATTTTGTAACTCAATTAGGTTCCTTTGAAGAATCATCGTGAGTTGTTCTATTGAAGGAGAGTCTTCACTAGTGGGTATGCATGTTTCATATGAATGATCATTACATGGTTGTGCACATGGTTCACTAGAGAAGGGATGATCATGCATTTTCCATCCAAGTATATCATTGTTTTGCTCTATGAGCTCTTCCATTAGTGAGTGCATACAAGGAGTTGGGGGAGGATAGAATTGCTCATCCTCCCATGGTGGTTGATGATACATGTCCTCACAATGATTAGGGTATGGATATTCAAGGTCAGGGCCCTGAGAAGGTTCATAGTATTCCCTAAAATCACTATGGTATGTGGGGGGTTCATACTGTGAAGCATGCCCGTAAGCAAGCTCTCTAATGGATTTGTTTCCATCCCCAGTTGCAGACCAAAATCCTAACATGGTCTAGCAAATCAATTAGCCTAGCATGTATAACCAATGATGTTTCAAAATAGGGAAGCTAAGCCCACGTGATGCAAATGCACAGCCCAAAGGTTATGCAAAGCCCAGTTGTTGTGGGCTCAAATTTGGTTTCAATGGGTTTTGGTTTATGTAGGCTTGTTTGGTTTTTGTGGGATTCGATTTGGTTTTTGTGGGCTTCGTTTGATTTGGTTTAAGTGGGAATGCAGGTTGTGTGGGTCTTCAGCCCTGGTTATGTAGAGTGAGACTTAGTGAAACGGGTTACGCCCCCACTTGCAGTCTAAATGGTCAGGCACAGGGGTTGGGCTTCAGCTGTGTGCAGCCCACTACTTATGTGCACAGAATAACTGAGTTTTTGTACTTAGCTCAGCCTAGGTTGGCAGCTTAGGTTGCATAACCAGCCTATGTTGGACTACCCTGCTCAGTCTTATGCAAGCTTCAGCTTGTGCACAGATTGGTAAGTTCACACAGCACAAGTCTAAGCTCAGCTCAGCTCATGCAAAGGCTATGTGCACAGAGCAATACAAAGACAGGGAAACTTATGCTCGAGACTAGGTTATGTGCACACAGCTCATGCAAAGGTGTTGGTAGGTGCACACCCAGCAAAAAGTAATAAAGACAGAGCAAGAAAAAACAACAATTCAGGGTGATGTGCACAGGGCTTTGCAGAATTTAGCAGGTATGTCAATCAACTACTTGATAGGGTGTAGAATACGCCCTATTTACTATCTATTGTTTATGCTTTTTTTGCTATTTTTCTTGTAAATTATGTATTTTACGCTTGTTTTGAGTTTTATAGTTACTTTGGAGTCGCACGGAGGAAAAGAAGAATAAATGATCCAAATTGAGCAAAAAGGGCAAGATTGTCATTTCACAGGAAAACACTATTGGGAGACGAGCCATGGTTAAAGGGCAACTCTTTCAGAGGAGTATTAAAAGTAGCCAGCTGATGTTAAGGGGTAACTACATGGTTAAGGGACAACTTCTTTTTGGATGAGAACTAAAGACAACCAGCTGTGTTAAGGGGCAACCACCTGTGTTATAGGGCACTCAATCTGGGATAACCCTTATCTTATGTAGAAGGGTATCCTTATCAATTCCCCAGCTCTCACTACCCAACCCTAAATCGACATATTCATATCTCTCAATCATTTAGTTTCATTACATTTATCTGAAAATGAGAAGGAAGAACAACAGCCGTTGCTACTGATTGAATTGACGCTGCTGAGAAGATAAATATGAGACCGAGAAATTGAAAGTAAGGGAGATGAATAAGAGCAGAGAAGATGTTCATAGATCGTAGCGAGGAAGAAGCAGCGAGACTTGTTGCCGAGAGATTGAGATCGAGAGATTCAATGGAGATGAAGAAGATTTCAGCAGAGATTCAACTCAGCCGTGAGAAGAATAGAAATGGGTTTGAGATTGATGTGTGAACAGAGAAGAAGAAATTGAAATTTGAATTAGGGTTTACTGTGAAAAAGGGGATCTGTGATGATTTGTAGTTGGATAGAGAAGAACAGACGAGAAGGGTTGCAATGGATGTATCCGCTGCTGTTAATATCAGGTCGAGAAAGTGCTGCTCAAAGATCAGAGAAGAAAATGATAAGAAATCAGGGAGTGAAGAAGAGAAGAATTGAATGAAAAATAGAGTTGAAGCTCAGGGAGATGGGGATTGAATCGGAGAAATTAATGGGTCTGTTATGGGTTCGAATATGCAAAGAACGAGCTGCTGTTAGTGTTCTCAGAGATGGAGTCTGGGTTTGATTCAAGGATTTGGTAAGTTGAGAAATGGATCGAGTTCATGATGCAGTGGTGAGTCTTATGGTGGAATAAGAAGGCAACACTGATGGAATGTGATGGCCTTGTTGCAGCTGTTGAGTTGTTATGCAGAGTGACAATGAAGATGGTTTCTTTGTAGAAGTTGAGCTCTGGTGCAATGCGGGTGCAAGCACAGTAAATGGGTTGTTGGGTACTTGGCCTTGTAGAGATGATTGCAGGTGGTAGCAGGTGAATTGAGAAGTGTGAAGTTACACTGAGATGGGTTTGCTGGAAACAGGATGAATGTGAGCAGGGAAGCAAGGATTAAGTTGGCAATGGTAATGGAGCTGGTTTTAGTGGTGACCAGATGGGTTCTGAGCTGCTAAATCTGTAACAGAAGATGGGAAGGCTGTGGGATATGGCTTGAACCCAGTGACATTGCAGGTGTTGGCATGGTTGATGCAGCTGCAGTTAGGAATGGAGACTAAGGTTTTGGTTTGATGTTGTTAGCTGCTTGAGATTGCAAGTGGGTAGAGTTGGTGTTGGTGCTATAGCTGGAGTGTGTAAATTGCAGGGTATTGGCTCAGTTGGTTTGAGTTTTGTGCATTACAATTGCGGCATTGGTGGATGTATCAACTGGTAGCTAAGGAAGTTGCATGGTATGAAGCTCCAGTATTACACTTGCAATGGAATGAATGGGCTTGTTGGCTTGAGAATGATTTGGTTTGAAAGCAGCTGAGATGTGAAGAATGATCTAAGTGCGATTCGGTTGGCACGACCATCTTGGGCCGAGAAGAGAAGTTGAGACAGGAAGGCATGGCCATCTGGTGTGAAGTACTCAAAGCCGGTGCAAGACCGGTCGGTGAGTTAGCTAGGCGACTCGGTTCGACTCGAGTGATTTCTTGACCCAATTGATCGACGGTTTGACCCTTTTGACCGTTAGTCCTAAACGGTGGATCGACGGAATATTCCGTCGAATATACCATTGACGGAGAAATTTTCAGGTGGCCGGCGGTGACGGATTCCGGTCAAATTAGAGCCATAATACCCAGCTTTTCCCATGAGCCAAAAATTCCAGAATTTTCTGTGGACTTCTCTCATGGGTGTGAAGACTTGGACAAGGAATTGGATGGAGAATTGGACTCAAATTTGGAAAGAGAAGATGAAGAGTTGAGAAAGACTTGAATTTGGAAATTGAATTGCTAAAGGAAAAGGATTCTATTCCTTGGAAGATTTGGAGAATATTGAAGCCTATAAATAGAGAAGTTTTACACACCTCTCTACACACAACACTTTTCTTTTCTTATTCTTTGTGTGAACTCTTTAGCATGAGTAGCTAATTTTCTTATTGATTGAGGATGAATTCCTAGTTCTTAATATATGTTTTGAGTTTTGTTTCAATTCTATCTTGAAGTTTTTCACATGATTATCGTTTGTTTTTACTAATAGGAATGATCTTAAAGACATTCATGATTGATTGATAGATTGTTTGGGTGGCCAACTAAATTGATTTGACGATTTAATCTAATGCTAGTGAAAGTTAGGGGATAAGTAACCGTTTCTTGACTCTTTACATAAGTAGCAAACACGAGACCTTGCGGAGGGATTCCGTGGAGCAATTGTGTGTAGAAACAACGCTAGAAAGTGAACCAAGCGAACCGAGTTTAACTACTAGTACTAAACCTAAATTCATAAATCTTAATGCATTCAGGGAATTACATCTTGTAAGCGAACCTCAGGGTGGTTCTTTTGAATAGAATCTGATAACCAAGCGGACATGTTACTCAGTGAAATTAGGGATTTTGGGGCTAGCTAAGCGGACCTGCTATCCTACGGTTGGTGATAATCTGTGACTAATAACAAGTAGAAAAGAACATAACTTTAATAATTGTTTTGCAACGAAGAAGGATTCCTTGATCTTGTCTCTCTTATTGATTTCAACTTTAACTTTTAATTGCTTTATTTACTTTCTTTTGCTTTACACCCCCCTTTTTCGTGACAATTTTGACAACTAGAATCTCTTGCTCCTCGTGGGAACGAACTTGACTACACTATATTACTTGTTAATTAGGTGGAAAATCTTGAATTAATTTGTTGTGGTACGACACGCATCACTACTCATGCATTATGCTTGCAGGGTTTGAAAGGGCTATGCAAAATAACTAGTTCAGCATGCATTCATGGCAATAATCAAGGCAGAGCAACAATCAACCTGATCTGGTTCAAACAACCAACCAATTCTCACCTTAGGGAAGCATTACAGGTAAGATTTCAAGATCAGACAACGCATACAAGTTATGACTATGATTCACAGATGCACAGATGCAGGCCTAATAGCACAGGTACTTGGTTCAACTGCACCACAGGGCAATACAAGGCTAACCTCAAATCTACAAGAGATCGTGTTCGCTCCTTATTGCTTTCCTTGCTTCAGCAGCAGTGTAGCATGCACTGCTGGCTCAACTGAGCTGGTCAGTACTCAGAAATATGCAATTCCCAAACAAACAATGAAGACAGGGCTAAGGTGCTCACTAAGCTACAGCTACAGATAAAAATGCAGATGATAAAAGTTACACTAACAATGCAGATTATTATGCAGTGTACACAGATTGCTAAGTTATCAGCTAAAATGCAATGAACTAAATGCATTGAGATGAGGCAATGATGCGAGGATATACGGGGAGCAATGCGGGGCTTAACGAGAAATATGTGCAAGAATGCAAGTTAAGTGGCACCTACAAGATTTAGCTACACGGATGGAAATGCAAATAAACAAATATGTACAGTGGTTCAAACACATACAACTAAGTTACAAGTAAAGAGTACTAAGCTAACTAAGATATGCGGCGAGATGGCATGATTTATGGTTACAAAGATCAATTTGGCTAAAATGTAATGACAAAATGTAATGCAAGATGCAAGAAAGAAAAAGAGTGCAGAAAAAGAAAACTAACAGCTATACTACACTAACACAGGGCTAAAAATAACAATGCAAGGTGAGTATATACAGGGAGAAATGAAAATTCAGTAAATACAAGCAATAATCAATCACAGCACTCGCCAAGTCCCCGGCAGCGGCGCCAAAAACTTGGTAGGCTTGGAAAGGTGTTTCTTTTTATGCCTACATGTTATACCGCAAGTGCACAGTGTCTAGTTAGTAAGACATGGCAAATACGGGTCGAACCACAGAGACTTGTGGTGCTATATGTTGATCTATGGCTTTCTAAACTGATTTCAGGTGACTTTGTGACACAAATAAGGTTGGGTGTCGATACGACAATGAGCTGTGGTTCTAAGTTGCAAAGACAGATTGTAACTAAGTTATTGTGAATACTGAGGTGATTGAATCATCCCTCTAGTTCTATGCTAAGGCCAACCAGTTGTTCATTGTATCTTGTGCCTTCCTTTGAAGGTCTCAAGTGGATCTTTGGTTAGATAATTCACTAACTCTTCCCTAGTATAGGATGTCTTTCTACAGTACACCCTATCATAGAATTGTTTGATTCCTTAACTAAGCATTGATCCTAAACAGTTTAATCATAACAAGAACATATGAAAACTGATTATATTAACATACAAACTAGGGGTTTCATCAACACCCCAGCTGACTAAATTAGAACATTCAAACAAATAACAATTTAAATCTAAAGTGGTGCTCTGGCTAGCCCAGGCATAAACCTCTAACATACAAAGTTCCATTCTATTTATACATGCAATTTCCAACCCTAGTTTTCTTCAAAACACAAATTAAAACAAATACACTCTCACCCACGTCTCTGAATCGTGCTCTCCTCTGTCAGTCGGCTCTGAGAACTCTACAATTTGCTTTCCCCCAAATTTGCTGAAACCCTAACTTAACCCTAACTCTTTCTATTTCTCACTTAGCCTCTAGGGAAGAAGCTATGAGAGAAATAGAGGGAGATTAGGAGCGGCTGTGGTTGTTGGTGGCCGAGACGGCGGTGGCGGGGAGATGAGGGAGGTGGCGTTGCAGAGCTTGGTCGGGAGAGATGGAGGTGAAGCTCTGCAAGTTCTGTCGGGTGAAGAAAGAGAAGGAAAATGAGAAAATGAGTGATGGTCGAGGGGATAAGGGTGTGGGAGGTTTTGCTGTGGAGCGGGTACAAACGATATTTGATGAGCATCTTTGTAGCGAGCGTAGGATGAAGATAAGTGAGATCTGAACGGCTCGGAAAGGACGGGCTATTTTGGTGTTGAGCGGATGCATCAAGGGACGATGAGCAAGAAGGAGCGACCGTAGGATGTAGCTAGGAGAGATCTCAACGGTTCGGGGTGAACGGGCTCGGATCCGGGTTGCGGGTCTTGGATAGCTTGGGCCCATGTCTTGTAAATGGTTTGCTCGATGCGCGCGCGCAGTGCTTTGGCTTTTTGCTCCATAGATGCTCGCCTCCAATTTTCTCGCTCTTTTGGCTCCTCAGTTTCTCCGAACTTTATTTATTACCTAAAAACACAAAATTAATTAGTACAAATATTTATTCTTGAAAACAAAGAAAACACAGAATCTGGGATAATATCTGATTTATGAACACAAAAGATGAGTTAAATGCCAATAAATAGATGTATAAATATGCAATATTTGGCACTCATCAACTAGAGAACGGAAAAGGGCTATTTCTGATGATTATGTGGTTTATCTACAAGAATCGGATTTTGATTTAGGGATTATGAAAGATCCAGTTTCTTATTCACAAGCTATCAAATGTAGTAATTCTGGTAAATGGATTAATGCTATGAAAGTAGAGAAAAAAATCGATGGATGATAATGGAGTCTGGGAATACGTTGAATTGCCTGAAGGACACAAAGCAATCGGGTGTAAATGGGTCTTTAAGACCAAACGCGATGCTAATGGCAATATTGAACGTTTTAAAGTTAGACTTGTAGCCAAAGGTTTCACTCAAAAAGATGACATTGATTACAAAGAGACTTTTTCTCCCGTGTCAAAGAAAGACTCTCTCATAATTATTCTGGCATTAGTAGCTCAATATGACCTTGAGTTACATCAAATGGATGTGAAAACAACCTTTCTTAATGGTGATCTTGAAAAAGAAATTTACATGTGTCAACCTGAAGGTTTTGCCTTAGAAGGACAGGAACACATGGTCTGCAAATTTAAGAAATCAATTTATGGACTTAAGCAAGCCTCCAAGCAGTGGTATCTAAAATTCAACAAAACCATTCAAAAATATGGTTTTGAAGAAAATATTGTAGATCCATGCATATACCTCAAGATCAGTGGGAGGAAGTTCATATTTTTGGTATTGTATGTAGATGACATACTACTTGCTAGTAGTGATCTTGTCCTTATGCATGAAACTAAGGAATATCTCTCGAATAATTTTGAAATGAAAGATATGGGTGAGGCTTCTTATGTGATTGGGATAGAAATATTCCATGATAGATCACTTGGAACATTATCGATCTCACAGAAAGCATATATCGAAAGAATTTTAGAGAGGTTTGAGATGTCTTCATGTAAGCCAAGTATAGTTCCGGTTTCTAAATGAGACAAGTTTGGACTCAATCTTTGTCCTAAGAATGAATTGGAACGTAAACAAATTGATAAAATCCCTTATGCTTATGTGGTGGGAAGTTTAATGTATGCCCAAGTTTGCACACGACCATATATCATCTATATAGTTGGTATGTTGGGAAGATACCTTGTGAATCCTGGAATGGAAGACTGGAAAGCTGCAAAGAAAGTTTTGAGGTACCTGCAAGGAACGAATGATCATCGTCTCACATTTACGAAGTCAGATTAGTTTGAGTTGGTTGGCTATACAGATTCTGATTTCATGGGATGTAATGATACTCGAAAGAGAACTTTTGGATATCTTTTTCTATTAGCTGGAGGAGCAATATCATGGAAAAGTGCAAAATAGTCTATTCTCACCGGATCAACAATGGAAGCTGAATTTGTAGCATCTTACGAGGCTACAAATCATTGTTCATGGCTGCGGAATTTCATCTCAATGTTTGGAGACCTAAATTTTGCATCCGCACCAATGAAACTTTACTGTGATAATGCCGCAGTAGTATTCTATTCAAAGCACACTAGATATACTAAGGGTTCAAGACACATGGATCTAAAGTACCTATGCGTGAAGCAAGCTGTTCAGATGAAAAAGTTGTTCATTGAACACATAGGCACTAAACTTATGATTGCAGATGCATTTACGAAGGCGTTACCTCCCAAGACCTATCTGGAACATGTTGGAAACATGGGTCTTGAGGGAGTAACAAACAATTAGTTTCACTTAGACTTTTGCTTATGTTTGAACACTTATTGAGATCTTATTATTGTTATTGTTCTTAACTTATTTCTGTATCCACTTTAGTATACTTTTATGTTATTGGATGAATGTTACAGATTTTTTTTTTTTTTTTGAAGACATTATTGGACCATTATGATATCCCTATTTAAGGCCTGATTAAGTAATTTTCTTGTGTTGTGGTACATGGAAGGGAACATGTTGATAACAATACAATGTGCCACCGCCATGACTCGCATAAGTAATTTGCTTTGTTGAGGTACTCCCTCCGTCCTAAATTAAGAGTCCGCTTTGACTTTGTCAAGATATTAAGGAAATCTTATAAAATATCATGACTAGCCCTTGACTAGCATATTTAATGTTATATTATTACCAAAACTAAATTAGTAGTTTAAATTTGATAGTATTATTATTGATTTTTGTTAGAGGGAGAGCAAAAAGTGATTTGAGGAGTGCGAAAATCGTGACCGACTCGCTAACCAGGCCGTTTTATATAATGAGTCAAGTTCTGTTTTTTTCCAGACCATAATACCCTTCACCCCAACTGCCTATTAACCGAACCTCCCTGATTAACTCCAAGGTGACTTTTTACAAAACGAAGGAAATAACGAAGGAAATAAAATCACAGTTACTCGTATTCCTTTATAATCATCGACAAAAAAAACACCATTAAACCCTAAAACTAAAAGAGAGGTTTAGTGATGTTACGTTTCATGTGATATACATGATGGAAGTTAATGATTCCAGATCATTATCTTGTGCCAAACTCATAATAAAAACTAGTAGTTGCAGATAATTGTTTCTTTTGTGTCTATGAATGATCAATATGCTGGTTGCTTGTGTGTGCTTACTGCATGATTTAAAGGATCCCTGCTAAACGATGGTTAATAAGATGCTGGTACGTAAGTTATAGTCTATTCGTATCCTTGTCATGCTACATAATTACCTAAAAACATCCATTGATTTAGGTACAAACCAATATCGTTGTTGTTCATATAGTGCTCCGAATTCCATAATATATATAGATTCAAATACTTATGATGAACGTCTGATTCAGTGCAACCAATATAATTCTCCTGATGAACGTAGGGTTCGTTTTAAGTTAGTTAACATTACTGAATATGGCTTTGGACAGTGGTCTTCAACTGAGTTGGGTTTATACGGTTGATTGTCGTTTTGATGTTTAGAGATCGTAGAAGAATGGAGGAGTTCTGATATACTCCCTCCGTTCTTAAATAATAGGCTGGTTTCTATAAATAAATGTTACAAAAAAATAGGCTGGTTTCCTAATTGGGAAAGTCAAATGTTACTTTATTTTTAGGGACCATTTTTCTCTTAACTTCTTTTGATGACAAGTGTCATGTCATGTTGACCATTTCACTTTAATTCTTTTCTTGACAAGTGTCATGGGGACCATTTCACTTCACTTCTTTTATTAACAAGTATCATGAGGACCACTTTCAATGATTGGCTCTCTTAATTTCCTTAATTTTCTCAAAAAACAAAACCAGCCTATTAAAAAAGAACGGAGGGAGTATAAATTTTTGATTTTTTCGAACCTAGGTGGGTCGGGATTGGGCAGTGAGCATGTGACGAGAGTGTGTGTAACTAAGGGTATTGTTGTCCGAGTTAATGGTCATTGTATGAAACAGCCTGGTTAGCGAGTCGATCACGATTTTCGCACTCCTCAAATCACTTTTTGCTCTCCCTCTAATAAAAATCAAAGGAAAATGAATTCATCATAATTAGCAAATCGATTACATTTCTCGGTCTCATCCATTTGCATTTGCTCTCCATTTAACAAAAAAGCGTTCACGTGTCTTTATGTATCTACCTACCCAACCTACCCTAAAGTTGAATTGATAAGCGAAATATCAGGCACAACACAACACAGCCATAAACTACGGTACCACCTTGGCCGCATCACGCCATTCATCGAACAAAACTTACCAAAGTCTGAACAGCTGAGGTGTACAACATGATCAAAATCATCTAGAAGTCTTTGTTCGAGACTTTTGGCGTCTGTGACGACCTAGACTGTTGACTCATTAAACTACTCTTATAATACTGCTTCCGGTCTCTGATTCCTCAGACCAATTCTTCATTGAAATTCTGTCTCTCTGTCTGACTGAGTTACTCTTGTCACCTCAGTCGAACTTCAATGAGATCTTCAATCTGCTACTTCTCGATCGTTTTGGTTCCGCAGAAGTTGTCGTCGCATACATAATCGATAGGTTTGAAGAGGATTTTTGAGAAAGAAAAAAAGGGTTTTTTTATTAAGCTTTTAAAAATGTAAGTCCTTTAAGTTATTTCTTTTGTATTTTTTATAATAATTATATCTTTAAATTATCTCTGTAGTGAAAATTGAATTTAGGTTTTTTACTTAATAATATATGTGGCAGGATGGGATTGTATTTATCTCATTCAATTCTGTATACTTGTAGCTGCAGCAATTTTGTGTTTTTTGGTTTTTCTTCTGTGTAAGTTCTGTTGAACTCTTTGTATTTTTAAGGAAAAAACTAAGATAATAATATGTTTATGGAATTCTTCGTTTAGTTTTTGGGGACTGCAAGCTTCTGATAAATTTCTGGGTTGTTTCCTTGTTTGTGGTTGTTAATTGAAAACAAAACAAACAGTAGTCAATTGAAGTCTGACACAGTGGGCTTAGCAATTAATTTGTTTGAGGGAAGACAGTTTCAAGGCAACAAGTGGATCCTTGTTCTTCAAATAATGACTGAAGAACATGTAGAGATGCATTATCTTTGGATCATATTAATTGTGTTTGTCTTTTTTTTTTTGACTGGCAGCACTTGGGTTGTAAATTCTGCAAAGCCACCCACCAGAAGTTCTGTTCATAATTATTGAATAAACCATTTTGTGTTCTTTCTTTGCAGGTCTGGGCAACACAATGCTGAGAGAGATGACAAACCCATGCTATGGGATACCCAATCTACGTCATACACATCTAGGGATGTTGAATTGCCAGAGTTCACAGTTAGGACCCGAAGTGCATCAATGTCCAAGACACCTTATTCAGTTGATTCATTTGTTAATGAAAACCAACCCGTCTTTCATACTGGTCCCTTGGGAGGTGCAAGAGGAGCTCCTCCAATTGTACATATGAGTGGTCCTCTTAACCCTTATCAGAAGCCCGATAGCGTTTTCTTGCCAATGAAAAACTTGACTGGCCCCACAACACCCAACATCTTGGCGTTAGACTATTCTTCATTCAAATACACAGATGAAAAAGATTCCCCCGTTCACAGCCATTCCACCACAAATGAACATTTAATGAAGTCTGGGCAGTTAGGGATGTGTAACGATCCTTACTGCACAACATGCCCAACTTATAAGAAAGCCGCACAATGGGGAAACTCAAAGCCTCATTCCGACCTAAGGGTAATTCTCTTCCCTCTCTCAGCATAATTCACTTCCTTTTATTTTCCCATTAACAGTTGGATTCTGAAGTTTTGATTTTTCATTCGTCAAATGACACCTCTTGCCTCATTGACTTGATCTCTGACTCGTTTGGCGCTCATAATTCAGTAAATGAGTTTCGCATGGAAGTAAAGTGACATTTAGCTTCACTGAAGTCAGTTGACTAAATTATGTAAAACAAACTGGATGAGAAATACAGGAGGCCTAATTACATTGGTAAATAAAGGGTGGTTAACTGATCTGTATGTGACACTGACATGTTGAAGAAAATGAACTAAGAGACGTGACGGTTGGTTGTCGTCAATGGTAGAACTGTAGCTAATTCATTCCTGAAATACACTAATGGAGGAGATCCAAAAAGGCTAATACCTTTGTGCCTGTAGGTCATTTGGCCAACATTGTTATCTTTCTCCGTATTGTTTGCAATTTTTTTGTTTCTCAACATCAAAATTAAACATTTGGATGGGCTGACAAAAAATTCTCATGTGATTCTTTTTGCAGTTCCAGCGTTTTGCTCAGAGAGATCTCAAAGGCTGGGCAAGGAGATCCTATAACTTTCTTTATTCATATATTCCCGGCATAATGAATCCTCATGCTAAAGTTGTTCAACAATGGAACAAGTTTTTTGTCATATCTTGCTTGGTGGCAATTTTTGTAGACCCGTTGTTTTTCTTGTTGCTGTCTGTGCGAGAGGTATGTATTAGGTTTCTTTTCTTGCTGAAAGCTTCATTTAGTTGGCATTCGTAATATAGTTTATTCAAGTGATGCACTATGCTTGAACTTTTCTTGCTCTGATGGGTAAAACAAGCGTTGGTGTTGCCAATCCCGGCAAGTTGATATAGTTCGGTTTGCTACAAAGAAGTTAAATACTTTTTTTGTTTCCATGGACATTGTTTCAATATTTTTTCCTTCCCAAGTTAGGATGCATCAACTACCTATACTTCCACATATAAGGGCATTGATACCATGAATGTTTTGCCTTGCTTGTTTTAAAAATGCCACAATCATTAAGTTTATTCAGCAAAAAAAAACCAATTTAGAAGTATTTTGTATCTAAGATAGAAAGGGCAAAATTTATAACTGTTCATCTTGAGCTTCTAAATTTTAATGCAAATAATGTGACGGCAACATTTTCATATTTCCACCACAATGCGTAGACATTTACACATTAAACTGCTCATCAAATCCTACTACAATGACAAGGTCACGTGACAGTCAGATAGGTTATCTGTAATGGACCTTGAGGGCAAGGTCTTATTCAAGAAGAGTGGAACTTTTGAATTCCCTGTAGGTCCATTCCAGAAACAACTATCTCAACTATCACATGACCTTATCATGTATGCTTTTTGTCTTGTTCATATGCATCACTTTCTTGACATATTGTCCGCTTTGTCTGTATGTGGTAGCAGGAATTCAAATGTATAGTTCTTGATTGGCGTATGGCTATAACAATTGCAGTTGTTAGGAGCGTAACTGACTTAATTTATGCAATGCACATGATTCTTCAGGTAATTTGTTTTTTTCTTGCTATGTAAGGTCATATTTCTTGCTTATTCATATGGTCAGCACCACTTGTTTCATGGAACTAGTCAGGAATTCCTTTCGTACATTGTGTTTATCTCACGGTCATATGGAAGGTTGTGGAAATTGGGGACAGAACATAAGAGCACTCTTCATTACTTAAATTTGGTGAGAGAACGTCAAAAGTCTATTACAATTGAGAATATACTTTAGGATTTATTATCCTTATTTACACCTAAAGAAGACTACGAGAAGGTTCTCCTTTAACTATAAACAAAGCTATCTAGCATCTGAATGAAACTATGAGCTTCTGAAAATAAAGGTCTCGGTCTCTTCAGTAAGCATTCAATTTGGTTGAAGTAAAAGAAATCACTGTATTTTCTCAGCAATTGGCAATTTTAGGTTTGCAACATGCAAATGCTGCAGAATGGGTAAAATGTTATTCTGAGTAATTGGTTTTAGTTAATCGTTTTCATGAGACATGATTTGTCGACAACTTGACTTTTGTCTTCATATGGACGTTGTTTACTATCATCCTTCTTTTTGATGTTTTACAATTATCAATTTTATCTTTGTTTGTCGAATTATAGTGTTGTTTACTATTTTTCCAACTGCCAACTGTTGCTTTCATAAACTTTCCAAACAGAACCTCTTTTCACCATATCTCGTTAGGCAAACAACAGTTTCAGTGTCATTATGATCCATTAATTCTAAGGAAATCAAATACTACATTATTTTATTCGTCTTATTAGCTCAGATAGATTTGAGCTAGTGGTGTTAACAATTACAATGTGTATGCTGCAGTTTAGGCTGGCTTACGTTGCTCCTGAGTCTAGAGTTGTGGGTGCTGGGGATTTGGTGGATCAGCCAAAAAAAATTGCTCTCAATTACATTTGTGGTTACTTCTTTATTGATTTATTTGTTGTGTTACCTCTTCCTCAGGTACTCTCTCTCTCTCTCTCACACACACACTCACACACACACACACACACGCACACACACATAATATTATGTAATTGGTTGTCTTGGATTCCATTAACTTGTATAAGTTTCAAGTATTGCTCATCTTAGGACTTGTCACTAAAATGTGGTAGTTATTTTTGTGAATCCCTAATGATAAATACGCACAACTATTTCTTGACTTGTATTATTCTGAAATGTTTCCTTGAGCTGCATCTTATCCCCTTAAACTATAACATTTTACTTTCTTTAATGTCCTTTTTGCAGATCATGATCTTGGTTGTTTTACCAGAATACATAGGATCTTCTGCGGCAAATTATGCAAAAAATCTTTTAAGAGCAACGGTTCTTCTTCAGTATATACCAAGGATTTTCAGGTGTTTGCCATTGCTTGCTGGTCGCTCTCCAAGCGGCTTCATATTTGAGACTGCATGGGCCAACTTTGTTATTAACCTTCTCATGTTTGTGCTAGCCGGGCATGTAGTTGGATCATGTTGGTACCTTTTCGGCTTACAGGTTGGTGCTCCTCTCCTGCCATCGAGTTCTTTAAGGGTGTACATTATTTTATTAACTGATTGAAACGCTTCATTTCATTAAAAAAATGACCAGTTCATGTCAATTTGTACACATTCTGGAACTAAAATCTTTTCATAAATTTAGCAATCTGTATTCCTCGTTGATCCTGATCCTTTTGAAGAAATTCCAATTGTTGGTAGCGTTTTGTTGAATTACAGTTTAAAATATGTGTCATGTGTTGTCCCTATAGTTTTATTGATCTTGTTATCCAGAAAATGATATTCGTCATCTGTTGATATGATTGATTTGATCGATGATTGCAATCTTCTTCTCTAGTTGCACCTATCCAAAGATTCTCTCACTGCAACATTTTGAAATCATGCGCAGAGGGTTAATCAGTGTCTTCGGGATGCTTGTGTTGCTTTTAAAATCAAGGACTGCAAAGAGTTCATAGATTGTGGAAATGGAGATAAAATAAGCCACTTTGAGGTGAAAAAATCGACCTGGGAAAGCTGGCGAAACAACTCAGGTGCTATTGCCTGCCTTAGCAAAGATAATCCGCAATTTAATTATGGGATCTATAAAGAAGCTGTTAAAATCACTACCGGTCGTAATAACATTGTTAGATATGTCTATTCCCTGTTCTGGGGTTTCCAGGTACATACAACCTCTACCATTTACTGTTAATGTGTGTGTTTGACTGCACTTTACTTGTGATATCTTCTATTTACACTGTAGTTTATGTTGAAAATACTCTTGTATTTAATTTTACCTGAATAAAGCTACAGTGATTTACAAAATCACCTTTAGTTTGAACGTGGGTGGTAATATTGCTTTATATTGACTTTATTTTTATTTTTTCCTTCTTCGAAATCTGCAAATCTAGTCTAATAAAAAGAATATAAAGTGTTATTCAGAAGTTCGTCTTGCTTATTGCACTGTTATTATGGCTATAAGGAGTTGTGGTCTCTGAAGCGGACAAGAGATGATGTTTGGTGGTGTTGAGACCGTCTAGCTAAAAACATCCACCTTACTCTGAAATGATAACCTAATAAACGTTGAAAATAGAAGTTGCATTTAGAGTCATCCTTAAAATGATAATTTTCAACTGATACTTTGGAGAGTTGTTATATCAAGTAGGATATACCAACCTATATAAAATTCTGATTTAAGATAATTGAATGCTATTTGTTTCTAGATTTCTCTCATTACTTTCAGCCAAGTTGTTATCAGCATTTGTGATCCTTTGTTCTTCTATAGCAAATCAGCACTCTGGCGGGAAATCTTGTTCCTAGTGACTTTGTATGGGAAGTTCTCTTCACTATGGCCATCATTGGACTTGGCTTGTTTCTGTTTGCACTGCTGATTGGAAATATGCAGAACTTTCTCATAGCACTTGGTCGAAGGTATAACGATGTTGATTATGGAATCTTGTTGTTGAAGTTCATTAGTATTTAATTATATTCTATAACCCACTTCTGGTACCGAGGTTGATTTAACAACCCTGCTGTTTAATTTTAATAAACTATTTCTTGTTTACATCTTTCCCATTTTAATACAGGAAAACACAAAATTCATACAGGGAAAAGAGTGTTGTAGACAAACATTAAAATTAAATAAAATGCACCACATCCGTCATTGCATATAAAATTTTTATAGGAAACTTTGCTGTGGACGAATCTCAACCCAAGAACTTTTTGTTGTTAAGCATTTCTTTTATTTGTTTATCCAGGAGATTAGATATGCAACTTAGGCGCCGTGATGTTGAGCAATGGATGAATCACCGCAGACTGCCTGAAGGGGTAAAAAGGTGTGGCTGTTTTCTTGTGTATATTTTTGCCTCTTTGTCCTTTATGTATTCTACTTTATGGCGTCACTAATTTTAGGAATTAAAACAATAGGTGCATTTCATTACTTGATAACCTGTGCTTATAATACATTTGCTGGTACTGAAGTGAACCCATTTCCATTTTATATTGCTTTGATTCAATTACCAGTAAACAGTGAATAGAGCAATTAAGTGAACTACACCCTGATGGTAATCCATTTCTTTGTTTTTCTTTTCCAATATGTTCGAAGAGACGGAAGTTTATTTTTATAACCGTGCAAGAGGTATTATTACACCTTATCGAACAGAGTATTAGTTATTTACATATCGCTCTGCTTAATTTTCTCATAATCTAGGCGAGTCAGGCAATCAGAACGATTTAGCTGGGCTGCAACTCAAGGTATAAATGAAGAAGTTCTGCTGGGGAATCTGTCAGAGGACCTACAAATTGATGTACGCCGTCATCTTTTCAAATTTGTCAAGAAAGTAAGTCCCCCCACCCCCCATCCTTTTAATAAGTTATATACCATATAATGCTTCATAGAAATTTATATTGCTTGGATCCAGGGATGCCCTTTTAAGAAGTTACTATGACTGAAGGACTTTTAAAAGATTTGTGCTGGAATGCACACCAATGTAACATCAATCTCCAACACAAACTTGAACTTATGCTAGAATGTATCTGCACGCCTCCAATGTGTCTAACCATCTACATTTAGTATCAACCTTGCCAAACTCGACGATCATTTGAAACCGTTAGTATCTTCTCATTATGGTTTTTGGAAGAGAATATCCTAATTTATATTTCAAGTGACATCAAGCAATGTTTTGCTAGGATCCACGATGCACTCGGTTAGACTGAAGCTTGCATAATAGTGTATTTTTTACTCTTCTTTTTTTTTTTTTCCGAAATTTCTTTTGTCCCAGGTACCAGTTTCATACTTCGTTTTATATCTCATTTGTAAGAGTTGGAACATAGCTAGAATATAGTGAAACATTTTAGGGGACTGCTAATGACTGCTTTCCCGAAATATGTTGTTTTTTAGGTCCGGATCTTCGCTTTAATGGATGACCCAATCTTTGATGCCATCTGTGAAAAGTTAAAACAGAAGATATATGTAGCAGAAAGCAGAATTCTTTACTATGGAGGTCCAGTTGATAAGTTGGTTTTTATTGTAAGGGGGAAACTGGAGAGTGTTGGAGCAGATGGGAATAAAGCCGAACTGTCAGAAGGGAATGTCTTTGGTGAAGAGCTTCTTGCATTGTGTCTTGAGCAAGCTTCAGTTAACAGAGGTATTGACTCATTCACTACCAAACCTTTCTTAATAGCCAAGTTGGGACCTTTTATTGTTTCCATGTCAAAATGCTTCTAGTTTGCTCCCGTTTTTCGGATGTCTTGACTATAGGTTCCCGTTGATTGATGAAAGGCTATGGAATTTATCCTTTAAGAAGATAATTAACGTGGTTAATGTAAAGAAGATGGCTAGTAGCAAATGAGAAGTGTAGATAGACAAAGAATCAAGGATGTTATTTTTATTTTGTACCAAGTAATCCCATATCGAATGTACTAAGCAACCATGGATAGCTCTAATCTGAAACCTGGATACCCTAAGTAGAACCCAGAGTTTATGAATATCAGAAATAGGGAATGTGATAGGATAAACATTTTTATTGTTTATGCATATGCCTACGGTGTGGACGTCCAGGTAAGTTTCAAGGTGAGAGCAAGGCCAGATAGCAGATGTCACTTGTCATTCTATTTCCTTCACTCGTAACTCGTGGTATGATCACTTGTTAGCAATTTTTCGGTCTTAGTTGGCAGTAATAATGTTAATTAACTTTTAACTAGACTATTATACGGAGTTTGAAAGGAATATTTTGTGAATTATTTTCCATGTAGATGGCAAGAAAATGAAGACCCCGGGGCACCGGGTAATTTCCAACAGAACGGTTACCTGCTTAACTAATGTTGAAGCCTTTTCTCTCAAGGTTGATGATCTCGAGGAAGTCACGGCCTTTTATGCAGCATTCCTGCGGAAGCCAATTGTTCAAGCAGCTATAAGGTTATTCACGCTTTAATCTTAATCCCAAATAAGTGATGGATATAACTGATTGCATTGGCTAGTTAACTTCCACCCCAGGTAGTACGGGCATGAAATTAGATAAGTCAAAAACTTATTAGCTTACTTTGATATGGTGTTTCGCTTTAGCACCCATTTTTTTTAAGGCCTATTGTATGTTTTAAACAGCTGTAGAACAATAGACCAAAGTGGAATTTGAGCCTTTTTGGAATGATTGTTAAGATGAGCTTACGGTTTTGGCATCTAGGACCTCATTTGGCCTAACTAGCTATTTCCACTCTCCTCAACCGTAATACCTCGAGAGAAACCATTTGTACTGCATTGTGAGAGAACTGGGTCAGCCATTGTGATTGATTACTATATAAAACCAATTGAGTTCAGGTGTTCATTGAATACATCTTAGTTATATGACAATAGAAACAGCAAACACAGATTTATGGTTCACTTAAATTTAGAGATACATCTACAGAATGTCGAAGTTCCCCTATGTCTAGTGTTTGTGGAGTTGTACACTCTTCCTTGAAAATATCTAGTACCCAGAGCAATATGTGAACCTGTTGATAGTTGCACGTTACTTGAGGATTCCAAACCTTTTCTTTATTTTATTTTCTGAGCAAAGCTCTAATTACCGGGTGATTGTTTGATATTACTGTATCAAAATTTTGGTTATATATCATTTCGGCTTAGGTAAAGCCTGATATATTCAGTATGGTCATCACATTATCTTTCAATGACAGGTATGAATCACCCTTTTGGAGAGGACTTGCAGCAACACGTATCCAAGTAGCATGGAGATACCGAAAGAAGCGTCTGAGCCGTGCTAACAAGTCTATATCACAGTGAAATCGATCAGGCTTCTAGGTAACATTGATATTCTTTTATATGAATTCTGGTTTAGTCAGGGATATTCCCATGAATGTATACATCAGAAACATTGTACATATCAATATTATAGGATCTCATTTTTTATGACAGTACTGAATCCTGGCAAGAAAAGTATCATCAACAATAAATTAACACCTTATTTAATGATTGTTATAAGAATATCGAGAATGTTACATTTCATTATCGGCGGGTCAAAGTTAGCTCATGATGTTAGCAACTTCGCATTGCATATGCTCCCGAGAGGATCCGCTGTATTTTATTTTTGTTTATTTATTATGGGGTCAACCATAGAGAGGTGTTGCTGACTAAGCCAGCCCTTGCTTAGACTCGGTCAGTCGAGCAAAGAACAACTCCCCTTCCCCAGTTGGTACTCAAGACTGGGTTATATTGCACCAAAATATAACTCCTCCATGGACTTGGTATGGTTTGCCAAACTCAGTGCTCTCAGGTCAACTACATCTCTCTGTCACGACTTAATCTTGTTATAGTCTCAAGGACAAGGAGAATATATAATGAATAGAGCTCTAGCCCACTAATACAAAACTCATATTTAGCTTGGCTTCTATTCTTCTTCCTATACATCTTATAATCAGTTGATCTCAAATTAATGGCACCTCATCATCCTTCACTCATCAACCACCCCTGTCACCCTAAGCATCCTCTCTCGCTCCTCTCTTCTCCACCCTATCCTCAAGGCATTTTTAACTGCGATGCTTGTAATCGTTCAGACAAGGGATTCTGTTACCATTGCAAAGAGTGCAAAGTCGATCTTCACGTTCATTGCGCTGCTTTGCCTCTTTCTGTAAACCACAATTCTCATCCCCAGCACCCTCTTAAGCTGACCTTCCTTATCCCGTATCCATCCAACGACTTCTCTTGCGATATCTGCAAGAACTTAGGATCAAAATGTTGGGTATATCGCTGCGATTCTTGCGGGTTCGATGTTCATTTGGATTGCGCAACGGCCGTCAGTCCTACAACCATTCAGCGGGGGGTACCTGTTCAGCAACCACAGCCTATGATTCAACATCAATTTTCATTACCAGGTGCCAGTTCCTATTGTATTTCAGCTCATTCCCTTAATTACTTGCTTGTTGTTTTCCATATATCCAAGACTAGTTTTTTTTTCTTCTGATAACTTATTATTTTCATCAAGAAAAAGTAAACACTTCATGATATTTGATGTTCTGAATAGTTGCTAAATGATTAAGGGATTAAATATGACAAGTAGTTACTGGCTTACTGCAATAGGCAATTATTAATCCTTGACTTCACAAAATTTCAATCTTTTTATTGGTAGTTATAATATTCTCAAAACCATTGAATTCGTCAGTTCTAATAGGGGTAAGCAATAATTTTGATGTCAGCTGCAGGTCATAAGCAGCAAACACCTCAAATGCTTCAAAACAATAACTCATTTCCTCGTATGACACAGCCATATGCCAAACCTGCACCAACAGGGTACAACTTTGCGACTAATCAGCAGTACCCAAATTATTATGCCATGAATAATAATAATAATCAGCCAACTTTTGGTGCACTAGCTATGGGTGTACCAACTTCGGGTATACAGCAGACTTATTATATGCAAAATCAACCTGGTAATTATATGCAAAATCAACCTGGTAATAATCCTTCAATGGGTGCATCAATGACTCAAGGGTTTTACGAAGGTGTAGGACAACAGGCAGGGCAAGTATTCATGCAGAATATGTTGGGATCATTTTCAGCATTCGGTGGTGGGAATGTTGACCCATCAACACTCGGTGGTGGGAATGTTGATCCATCGTCAGTAGGTGGTGGGAATTTTGATCCGTCGTCATTCGGTGGTGGGAATGTTGATCCGTCGTCATTAGGTGGGTGCGAATTTTGAATGGGACCATAACGCGTTAATCTAACTGTGAATTTGCTCCAGGCACTCGATTACTTACCTACAGTGACGGTCTTTTCTATAAGCATCCAGGGGAAATGGGCTAAAGCAGGGCCAAAATATTTTGTATTTGTATGCCTATATCTACTTTCTAAATGTTTTTAATTTCAAGTAACGAATCTCTGGTTTTATGATTGATTTAAGAAACATAATTGCATAAGAATTTGTTTTATACTTTGGAAGTTACTGCACTGCACTGCAATAAAGATAAAATACTATTACTTCTCAAACCGTATGATCTTTTCTTTTTTCTGCGTTACAATTTCTTTTATATGCTATTATTTGGGATCAAGAAGCATGTATAAGTACCGTTGGATGAAGTTAGATGGTTGTTTAGTTTTTATTGTTTAATTACTTGTTATGAACTTAAGGTACTCCCTCCGTTACTTTTTAATAGGCTGGTTTCTATAAATAAATGTTACAAAAAAAAAATAGGCTGGTTTCCTAATTGGGAAAGTCAAATGTTAGTTTAGTTTTTAGGGACCACTTTTCTCTTAACTTCTTTTGATGACAAGTGTTATGGGGACCATTTCACTTTACTTCTTTTGTTGACAAGTGTCATGGGGACCATTTCAATTCACTTCTTTTATTGACAAGTGTCATGAGGACCACTTTCAATGATTAGTTTTCTAAATTTCCTTAATTTTCTCAAAAAACCAAACCAGCCTATTAAAAAGTAACGGAGGGAGTATAATTATTTTTCAATACACCAAGCTTGTTTATTTTATGGTCCTTCTCTTCTGACATAAGACCACTCAAGTTTGCTTTAAGATTTGACTATCGCAAATCTAAGTGATTCTAGATTTGTGGAATTGAACAGTTGATCAATCAACATTAGCAGACTTTGTTATGTGTTTGATTGATAGTGGTAACAATGGTGTTTGTAGGAGTCACTTTGAAGATTGAAGATTGAAGATTGAAGATTGAAGAATGAAAGATTATTATTTTGGTTCTGATCTTTTTGTTACTTCTTGCGAACTTGATTCTCTAGGATCCACAAATAGTTTATCTTAATAGATATTACAAGATTTTTATGATAATATAAGATGGTTAGTTGCCAATGGGGAACATATTTCTATTTGGAAAGATGCATGGATCCTTGATAAAAGCATTGTCAAGCACTTCCCTGTAAATGATTACATTCAACAACATATTCATCTGAAAGTAGATAGTTTGATTCAAAATAATACTTGGGCTCTTCCTGAGGAAATATTGGAATTTATATCTATTGAAGATCTCCCTATTTTATCTTCAGAATCTGATAAAATAGTATGGACACCATCTCAGAATGGTGGATTTTCTGTACAAAGTGCAATCAATGTAATCATAAAGAAACAACCAAAGCTGAGATGGTATAAGAAAATCTGGACTTCCTGTGTTCATCCTTCTATTGCAGGAAATATTTGGAAGATAACAAGAGGAGCTTGTAATACAGATGAAAATGTGAAGAAAAGAGGTATGAATCTTGCATCTAGATGTTTCCTATGTACAAGAAATGAAGATTCAATGAGACATATCCTTTGGGAATGTTCATGGTCAAATTATGTGGAAATGGATTGGTGGCACCTTTCCTTTTATAAATCCCAAATCATTTGAAGATGTAGTCAATGTCTGCAAAATGAAAAGTTCCGTAATGCAGGAAATTTGGTACATTGCTGCTTTTAACATCATGGTAGATATCTGGTTTACTAGAAACAGAGTATTCTTTGAGAATGTTACTCCTGATAGTAAATTAGCACAAAAAAGGATATCAAGAATGATTCAGGATTGTGGAGTGAGACTTAAGGGGTGTATGAACAACTCTGCTTATGAATTACAGATCCTTAAACATTTTAACAAGGGCTGCAAAAAGGTAAAAACTGTCAAAGCTATTGAATGCACCTTTTCTCTACCTGAAACTGATAACATATTGCTTTGCTATGATGGGGCTTCTCGAGGGAATCCCGGTAATGCTGGTTATGGATTTGTTGCTAGAGATAGTGCAGGTAAATTCTTAACAGCTGAAAGTGGAGGACTAGGTGTATCGACAAATTTTGTAACTGAAGTAATGGGAACTATAAATGCTTTAGAATGGGCTGTGATAAACCACAAAGACAAGGTAACTCTCAATTCTGACTCTACAGCTGCAATTACTGCTTTACTAAGAATAAGCTTCCATGGTTCATCTGGAATAGATGGATGAATGTGTGCAGAAAGGTAACTTCAATACATTTTAATCATGTATTCAGAGAGATCAACTTTTATGCTGATTTTTTTGCAAAAAAAGGTGTTCATTTGGCTAAGGGGCAAGTACTGAAGTTCACTGAAAGGCCAACAAATATGCATAGAATTGAGTTCCCTGACACTATCTACTACAGATTTGATTGATGTAACTTTGTTGTCATTGGCCTTAGGACATGTTGTCTACTTCAGTCATGTCATTTTTTCTTTTTCTTTTTTAGCCTGGACATGTTGTCCTTTTATGGCTCTTTTTTATTTTATTGATCTGATTGTAATTCTTTTATATATATATATATATATATATATATATATATATATAAAAGTTTAGCTTTATAATAAAGTAAAAATACAGTTGTACATTAATAATCTTGGTAGGAATCTCATAGTTAGTTCGACCTGAATGTTGGCTATTACCAAGAACACCTTGTTGAAATAATCTTTCGGTTGTTATTGTTTCGATAAGATTGTACAAGGTGTGTCTGCATATGTTGATATGGAAAATATTGTGAGTGTACTTGGTACTTGGTACCCTCATCATTTTAGTTACTTTGTTGCTCCCCCTCATTGATTCACCCCAAATATCTGCAGCTTAAGTCTTTTAAGATTAGATTTTCCAGTTTATTGCTAATGGTATTCATTATGTCTTAATTTCCTAGACATGAGCAGTGATTTTCCTAATAATGCCATGGTACCATCGTGGTTGGTACGGGGGTTTTCATCTCTGGGCGCGGAGCTTCGTCGCGGAGAAAATAATAAGAGAAAATAAATCATCTCTGAACACGACACTTCATCACAGAGGGAACATGTAAAGAAAATAAATTATCTTCGGATACGGAAGTTCATCGTGGAGGGAACATGTAATAAAAATAAATTATCTCCGGATGCAAAATTTCATCGAGGAGGAAATATTTGAGGAAAATAAATTATTTCCAGACACGGCACTTCGTCGCGGAGGAAAACATGTGAATCATCTCCGGACGCGGAAATTCATCATAGAGGGAACATATATGATGAAAACAAATCATCTCTTGACGCTATACTTCGTCGATGAGGGAATATGTGAGGAAAAAAAATCATCTCCAGATGCGACACACCTCGTTGCAAATGGGACATGTGATGAAAATAAATTATCTCCGGACGCGGCACTTCGCGCTGAGGGAACATATGAGGAAAATAAATCATCTGGAGATATGAATCATATCGTAGTTAAAAAAATCATTAAATCGTAATGTTAATCGATTATTTCAATCATAATTTAATTGAACGAGTTTCGAGGATAATTATCTCTTTTTTTTTGCTCTTCATCTGCTAAATTTGACTTTTAGATCCCATTAGCGCTACATTTTCATGCTCTCATGTACGCCCTAAACTGGTATATTCCTTTATGATTGCTTCAATTATCCCTTTTATGTTTGCAGCTTGCTCTACAACAACGTCTGCCAGGTCAATCAATATGCTTATTATGATGTCAAGTTTGATGCTGAATAGTTGTTGTGCAACTAAATCATTCTTTTGTTGTACGATTTTGACATCTATCAACACCCATATTTGCCTGTCTCTTCGTTGTCGCACTCTCCTTTTACCTTTCTATTTGTTTTTCCGCAACCTGTGTTCATTTGTGCCTCGCTATTCTTCTTTCATATGTTATGTATGACATGTATGAATTTATGGTTGATCATACTTCTCAATTTCCATTGTTGCGGAGAGATGTTGTACTAGGCGGATCATGATGTCTATGTTGGAGAGTTTTAGGTCCGATCGTAGCTATTAAAGAGCGGGTCCGAACACTGTAGTTACTATTTCTGAGGAACTCAAAACGTTTTAGATGCTGGTGTAGCCATCGGTTAGCCAGTCAACAAATCCTGATTCAAGATAACATATAAATGGAAAACTATCAAGTATCGAAATTATAAAGACTGACACCCTCCGGTATGCAGACTATGCATGCTAAATTTTGTTTTTTCAAGGTTACTCCAAGCTAATATCCTGATTGGATATGCATTACGGAATACCTACCTATTTTTGGAGTATTTATAATATTTTCGGACACGATACACACATATAGAAAACACATTTTGCTTGCATGAGTTAAATAAAAAAAAATCAATTAGTAGTTTTTTGCTAGAAATCTTAACTAGCTTATCTACAAGGGTTTTAGCATCTTTGATCTTGGGGTGAGTTTTCATGTATGTGTTACTCGAACGTAGAACTCACAAAAAAACTTCACTTGCCTTGATAAGGTAAGTAAAATATATAACAGGAGTTTAAGCTACTTAAAGAAAATTTAGCAAAGATAAGCAAAGACAAGTACTATAATGTAAATGTGTAGAGTATAACCTTAAAGAACAACAAAAGATGAAGAACACTAAAATGAAAAATACGACTAACTAACTTTTTCCTGCTTAAATAAGATTGAGTCGAGAGTACTCCCTTTAGTCGGGGCCAAAATGTAGTTTCTTAAAAGATAACCACTGCATACAAGTATATAAAAAACTTGTTACTAAGCTAAGAACATGAGTAAAGAGGCACTAGAGAGAGAACTTGCATTTTATTGAAAGAATCTTCCAGTTGGGGTCCTTAGCGTTGAGGCTAAGATTACATATACATAGGCTCGAGGGGGCATCGGTGCTCCTCAATGGTTACATTAGCTAAGTTACATACATTCTAGAGTATTCATAATCTTGGATTTGGGCCTGAAGAATTTATATAATACCATCCCTTTGGAATTAGGAGGACATATAGAATCCACATCGTCGATAGTGTTTTGCCGAAGAGTTATTTGATAGTATACCATTTGAATTCATCGGTACTGGTTGAAGTGAAAGACCATTATGAGAAACAGGCTGGTCTGTTGTGTTGCGGATATGTTCCTATTTTTTATAGAGACCAGTTGTAAGGAACAATGTATTGCTTGGACTATTCAAGAGTTATAAGAACAAAAGTATTATACTATAAGTGTGTGGTGGTGTATTTAGGGGATATCTACTACTAGTTGAAAAAATAATGCATGATTATTAGAGGCCACAATTTTGGTGTATTTCTCCATGTACCTTTATTATCTATTGGCTATTTGATTTTTGAAATCCTGATCAGTTTGAGACTTTCTATCGAAGAGACTTACATTAATTATAACAATGATAATATTGGAGAGTTTGCTTTTCTACTACACAATTGAAATTATGATTTGAATAATGAAGGATCACGTAGAAGATGAAGTTAGAGATTTTTTGTTGAGAAATTTACTTATTCAGCATAGCATGAGAAAATAACCCAGCAATGTTTTGAATTACTTAGAGCTTGAGAGGTTTCAAAAAGTTTCAGAATATGGCTGGGTGTGATTGAGTCTTTGTGTGAATGATGGATTATCAGATTTCAAAAATTGGTGTACGTTTGCAGCAAGACTGAGAAACGGTTATGCACAAGACAAAATACTTGGCATTATGAATTATTCGATATTAGTCACAATTTATAGATTCTGAAGTGTGTTGTGGTTTGAATGACGCGAATTCCAAAACTGCATGCTTGCTCGTAAATTAGTAAAAGCCTGAAAGGACAATTTTGTTAAAGCCCGTAAAAGCACATCATTGTCAAGGCCCGTTGAGGTTGCGAAAGTGGTATAGAAACCATATGGTGCACTCTGGCAAAACATATGGTGCACTTTGGTTGCATACATATTCTTGTGATTCAAAGCAAACTTATCACATGCTTCAGGCATAATCTATATAGAGAAGTTTCGCTTACGTTGCAGTTCTATACAAGGCAATCACTACACCATTTTTTAGTGATTAGCAACGACACAGTTCAGTTGCAAAGTGGGGTTGCAACAGAGCCGAACTGTTACGATAGTCAATGTTGCAATATTTTGCAAACAGCTGATAAACAGTTGCGAATTTTCGGTCGCAACAGTTCGACGTAAAAATTTCGCAACTGTTTATAAGTGTTGCGAAATCATGGAGTCGTAACAGTTTCAAACAGTTGCGAAGCTGACATGTCGCAACAGCTTGATGCAGTTGCGAAATTTTTGCAACCACAAAAAAATAGTGGTTTTGACTGGTCAAAACCAGGTCAAAATTACAATTCCCGCAACAAAATCAACTTACCCATGTACATTTAAAAATCAAATCAATCCAAAAAAATTACCAAAAAAGTTGAAATTAAATGAAGTTAGTTAATACAAGTTCAACAAACTACAATCTCTCAAGTTCCAAATGTGAAAATAATTACATAACACTATAAAAATCACCACCACCACCACCATCACCAGTAGAACTACCGCCGCAGAATTTTCTTACCAGCTCATACAGTTCATTCCCTTGCTCCGCCATGTACTCATAGCAAACCTGGACACAGTCAAAAGTGGAAGCCTTAGTACCTTAATCAACTAAATTTCCAGAACTCAGACCAAAGAGATCAGTAAAACACTCACATGAAGGTGCTAATTTCTACATGAAGCCTGGAAATTTCATGAACAAAAACATTGCTTTAGTTAGTAATAGGGTCTCCTCATCTCTGTTTATTCCCTTACCGTCCAAAACACAAGAAGTAAGAATAAAAGAAGTCATGCACTACTGAAGCAGAAACCACATTATCATTTCTATCAATTTATGATGCAGTGGGATGTGTCGATTGCAATCTGTGTCCTCTAATTGTAATAAATTGAAATCATACTGAATAAATAGAAGGGATTTCTGAAATCCTGCAAACACCCATCAACTTACCCAAATGATACGTTTTAGTGGCAGGAAAGATGGATGAAGCATGCTCGACTAGAGAAAGACAAGATCTTAAGATGGGTACAATCTGCAGTATAAAAGGGCATAAATAAGTCAAACCTTGAAATGTCGTAAACTATGAAAAGGGTTTTCGTCGCTACAGGATGTGATGTTGTTGCAAGCACTCCAAGATGTATGCTCTAGCTGGATATCACAGATGAGGGCATATTACTTTGTTGCCTAGCTTGAAACCTTACTCCAACACTCAAATTCCCATTCTTCTCTCTACACAAAAAGTTAACAAAAGATCAGAAGCAATCCTAAAAAGAGATAGAGAAATGGTTGGAAATTTAAAGCCCCAGTACCTGAGAAAAACAAAAGTATCCCATGCAACCAATCTCTTATAAGTAACAAACGTACTTCAACTAGTTATAAGTAAATGTCGTCGAGGTTGACCTGTCCATGTAATAATCAGCAGTAGTCAACTTCAAGGACATGGACAAATAAGTATGGGCTTCCATGATACACGAATAATTTTTATATCTATATATTGTTCTTCATTTCTAAACATATTAGCTTATGTTATGATTATCGAAATTCGGAATAAACTACTATTACTGCAACATACCTCTAAAAATATGATTAAACCCATGAAGATCCTTTGCAATCAATTCATGAGTTGGTGTCGCTTGGGTCATATCCTACAGAATGTGAAAACAAAACTCACAAAATTAGATCCAAACTAAACAAAAAACAAAAGAATAAGAGTGAAAATGAAATGAAACAAGTCTTACTAACGGAGGTAAACTTTAATTAGCATGTTTCTGAAGAACAGAGAACCATCCATGAGTACTAGTATCAGATGCAGTCAAAATCTTGCAAAAAGATTGAACACCCTCTATTGGTGGTTCTTGTGTCCATGGATCAGGACTACTAGGTTCATTCGGCTAAAATGCAACAAAAACACACAAACAACAAACAAAAAGCTTATAAGTAAACAAATCAACAAAAGAAGAAAACCACTTCAATGAGAGATTGATTGATTCCTTACATCATCTTCTGATTGCAAATTCACTCTTGCATAAATCTCATCGGTTTCTTGTTCAGCCTACAAAAAAATGTTCAAAGTCCAATTAACATCATACTAGACATTATAATATAAAAAAAGATCTAAACATAGAGAAGAACCAAGACTAATACATGCCAGTAATTCCATATGAACAACTCGACAAAGAATCTTTGAAGGTAGAGTAAACATAAGAATTCTCTGAACTAATTCTCTATTTGTCGATGCTTCTAACTATAAAAACAAAAAACCATTATGTACCAAATTAGCTCAAAATTTCACCAGAAAAACACAAAATGGATGAAGAATGGAGAATGAAAATCAGTTTAGATATGACGAGTCTTACTTGCTCCATTTGACCTTGAGGGAAGTAAAAAACCCTTTCACCAACATCAATAAGAGCTTTACATGAATCTGAATATAGATCATCACATCCATAACCTAGATAAATCCAACCAAACTCAAAGTCAAACAATGTCAAGATAAAAACTCAGAGAAACGAGAAGCTTGATTTCAAATTTATGAATCAAAACCTAGAAAATTTAAGAGAACCCCATTATCAAAATCAGAAAAATGAGCTTCATTTTTAATTTCTGAATCAAAACCCAGAAAAATTAAGAGAACCCTGTTAACAAACCCTGAAAAATGAGCTATATTTCTAATTTCAGAATAAAACCCAGAAAAATTAAAACCTCACCTGTATTTTGTACTTTCCTAGAGCTATTAAACATAAACGCCATTAAAACCAGTAAACCAACACCACCAGCACCACCACCACCTCCTTCTCTCTCACAACAAAACCAAATAAATAAGTAATAAAAACCCTAAAAAATTCAAGAAAAAATCGCAATAATAATTAAAAAAAAAAACAGAAGCTCAATTGCTTGATTATATATTCTCACTCAAAAAATCCTAAATCTAAGAAAAAATCACAGAATACTAACCACCAAAATTGATTGAACGTTGATTAAAGCTTTAGAGCAACCAATACATCAATAAGATTACCCCCTTTCGTAAATATCAACAGCTACAACCCAGAAACACCATAACAATAGAGAATGTTATCATCCAAGCCAGATCTACTCGTTCATCAGAAACGTCACATCTGTTTAAAGTAAATCTAGGGTTATGGGTTAGATTTTGGTTTTCAATTTGATAGATAATCACCCAAAAGATGCAGCAGACAATGATGAAGAACCTAGGTTTTCATTTGAACGATTTGAATCAAATAATTTTATTATTATTTTTCTGAAAGAGATGAGATCGAGAGAAAGAAAGTTAATTATAAATGATTTCCGCTGAGAGATGAGAAAGAACATGATTTAAATTGGGTATCAGATGGTACTGGTAGGAGAAAGAGGGAGAAAGTAGCGAGGCATAACGAAAGAGAGACGAGAATGAGATAGAGAATGAGAGGTTGTAATCTGATAATAAAAAAGATGGAGAACCGAGATAGCTTTTCCGAGTATCTGAATGGGCTGAATAGTGAGTCAGCTAAAAGTGTGGGCAGGCATACTCACGAGTCGCACGCATACAACTCCAATCTGTTGCTAATCGTAACAGAAATAAAAAGTTTCGATTTTTGTAACAAAAATGAATTGTTGCAAAATTTTCGCAACTGAAATTTGCAACAGAGACAAAGCTGTTGCGAAATCTAGTTACTAATCCTTGAATTTGGTGTAGTGAATAGTTCACGAACTTAGCTTTGTTTGTAAGCTTCATCAATATAAATAGAGGACTCCATGCACACTAGAAACTCAATCCTGGAACTTCTATGTCCTAGTTTCAAACTAGAGTTGTCCTCTAAAAACCTAATATCGTTCGTTGAAACTAGTTTCCTTTATGAAACTGTATTAAGTTTACGACTTGGAAGGACTTCACCAAGGGATTCGTGGATCCCGATCAGATTATCTTTTGCAACTTCAGAAGAAAGTCTAAAACTTATGATGGGTCTGTGACACCCATTGAGGAAAGGTTGGATTTGTTGACCCAAAATCTTTTGCAACTTTAAAAGTCGACTGACCAACGTTTACTAGCTAGTCTATAACTTAAGATGGATCAGATCTGTGATGCGCTAAATGACAGAGAATAGGGTAAGTTCCCAAGTCAACCTCAACAACATCTGAAAGGTGCATTTCAGGAAAGTACTTCTTGATGAAAGGAATTAGGGATTTAGCTTATGTCTGTTGGATAAAAATTGATATCAAGCTTGATGTTTTGTAGGATAGCGAACCATCACCCCAACGCAATTCATTATATTCTCAACTTTATACCAAATGTAGTTATTAATTTTATGATGATATCATCCCCGCTCGGTGAAGCTAGCAGGTGAACCCAACTTTTCAGGCCTCTTTTGTTTCCTACTTTATAAGCCCGGATCCATTGCTACTCTTCACACAAGCAACTCCTTCTAATTATTTTATTTCACTGCCACTATACCTTTCTGTCTCTATTCAACTATAAGGGTGTTTCTTATTCATTTTCCTACAGTTGCACAACACAAAATAATGTCATTACAACAAATTTACCCGCTAATGGATACATGAGCAAAATACAAGATTTGACGTAAAATGGAATATTAAAGCACTTGGGCTACAATTAACACCTTTGAAGTGATCTACAAATATGCATTATTATATAGTTATCATGATTCCACAAGATAGATTAATTCTATTTGTTTAGATTGTTCTTGTGAGGTAGAATTGACTAGGCATCTCTATAACTTTTGAAGAGAATAAGTTCATTCTAATCTTAAGTTTGCTTGATATCTTCTTTTCTTGAAGATCCTTCATAAGCATATAGATTCCGATACCTTGATTGAATATCTTTCTGAAGGAAATAAAATAGGCTTTCTGTTAGAGGCAGAATAGTCATAAAGTCTTCACTTAGGTTGAAGCAACTCCTAGGCCCGTAAAGGACGTCAATTTGGGGAATCGTGTTGTTAGGGTCTTGCGAGATCCAAGAGACGTAAAGGAGCGCGACCGAAGCTGGATTTCTCATAGGGTCGGTTCTGTATCAATTACATTCCAGTTCGAAGTCTGATAGTGAGCTAGTGTTTGTAGCGACTTAATACAGTGTGGTGCTCAAGTTCTGGACCAGGTCCCGGGGTTTCTCCGCTTTGCAGTTTTCCTCGTTAACAAAATTTTTGGTGTCTTGTGTTATTTATTTTCCGCACTATATTATTTATCTTTATAATTGAAATATCACAAGAAGTACGTTAGAATAACCTAGACAATTTTAAGCCTATAAGACTGCATAGAACCTACAAGATTATTCTTGAGAATTCATATCTTATAAAGATTAAAATACTTGTTCTTGTTGGAACTCGGCCTGTAAAAATTCTGGTACAAACTAGGTTATTACTTGGATATTGCTTTGTGAGATCGTCCAAGTCAAACTTATCTTCATATCAGGTATTAGATCCTTTGTTGATTTATGCTACTTATTGTGACAAGTTTTTCCATACAGGTTTCCAAATCAAAATTTGGTGGTGTACTTGGCACCCCATCTTTTTCACAATTGTAAACAAAATATTTGATAATTGACATAATAAACAACTTGAAAAAGAAAGTCTGCGAGTGAAATTTCGTTGCTACCATCAAAACTTGGTCTATTAGAAAAAGTACAATTCGTTCCCTTGTTTGCGGTTGGTAGGAAAATTACCTCCGCAACCCTGTTCCATTGTTCGGTAGCATACCCACACTTATAAATGGTTTTTTTTCACATACTTTTCATTACCAGATGTGGTCAACAATACATTTCTTGTCTCACATCTTTAGATTATTTTTATTCAACATCTTTAATTGCTTCACATGACCTTTGGTACAATAGGCTATAGGTCATCCATCACAAACATTCCACTAAAAACATTAATCTAAATTTTGCAAAGTTATAGTCGTCATGTTACCCTATAGAATTGCTAAAAGGGACTTTCTTTTCAGTTGGATATTTTTTTTATGTTGATACTCCATTATAACTAACTCATTGTGATGTATAGGCCATGATCTTGTCACTTCTATAGTAGGTCATAGGTACTGTCCTGTGTTTGTTGATGACTTTAGCATATTTTGCTGGACTTATCGAACGAAGCTAAAGTCTAATGCCCTCTAATATTTTTACAAACTCCAAACCTTTAACTGAAAATAGTTTCATACATGATTTATAGCCTTTCGGATTGATGGTCCTGCATAAGTCATCAAAGGTCCACTTAAATTTTTTCCTTGAGTATTTTGGTTTCCTCGTCATATTTTTTGTCTTAAGATCCCTGAATAAAATGGTTTTGCTGAAAAGAAGTAGAGGCACATTACTAAGATGGGAAATACTTTACTCTTTAGTTCTTCTTGTCCAAATGACGATATCTTAACTACGACCTATCTTGTTAATAGAACATCTACTCATATTCTTAGTCTCAAATCTCCTTATGAAGCTTTGTTTCATGAGTTACATGACTGTATTATGTTCAGGGTCTTTGGATCGATTTATTTTTCTTTCGTAGGACATTATATAGTTCTTTACACAAAGTGTTAGAGCATTGCTCGGTTGAACTCAAAAGTTTCGCTATCTCAAGCTTGTTGTCAATGTTAGGTGATCAAAACTATATCTTGATTTCTAGTCTTCTAAGTCAAGTTTCGGATAGGTTAGAATTCTAGTTGAGTATTATAGAGATCACTCTTGAAGACTAATGATCGAAGAAGACATTTGGACAACTTCTATATCAGGTATGTAAAGACTGAACCATTCTATTTTACTCACGATACCATCATTCTATCTATTGGGACTATGGAATATGACTTATAGTAGAATCACAAATAACATGTTTCGAGTCAAGCTTGTCTTATGAAAAATCTCGAAATATGATTTAACGATTAGATGTTCAAAGGTCCTTAACAATATTAGTTCTATGAATTAATTTGTGGATCAATTAAAAATTGCCATGGAAATGATTATATCACTTAGAAATGTTTCAAACATCATAAGACAGAAATATGAACTTACTGAAATTTGTACTCAGGGTAGGTTGGTGAACCAGTTCGAAAACCACAAGTTCGGTTGGGAACAATTCATGAACCTGGTTGGAGAACCGTGGTGAACTGGATTTTACAAGTTAGATAAATAGGCTAGCAGTTGGCGAACTCGGTTTACGAACCGTGGTCAACTGAGTTCGGTAGTCTAGTAGGATTGGCGAACTCAGCTCATAACCGTAGCACATGGACTCGTGAACAATCCCTACGGTTGGAAAACCGTTGTACCAAATGTCCCGACAATGTTCAAAAAATGCTTAAATATTTACTTTTTAATATGTTTAGCATTGCTAGAACTTTCTTTAACACTTCTAAGACTTCATTAATTACTTAAACACTTATGTGTCAACCTCATGGTTTTATTAATTAGTTTTGAATTTCTTACTCATGTTTGTCATTTGAAGAAAAGGTTGTATGGCCTGAAACCAACCCTTATGACATAATTTGAAAGATCTAGCTCCTTTTCAGATTTGTCAGATCAACATGTTATTAATCAATTTTCACCTACACTACTAAACCTGAGATGTTGTCACGCGTTCACTATCATCAAAGGAAACATTATGAGTAGTATGATATCCCTGATCATTTGCAATAATCTGAACATAATCATATTGCCATACACAAACACATGAATATGTTGTACCCAAATCTATTCCTATTGTTGCCATTTGGTATGATTTCCTGAGAAAATCTGTTGGGTTTTATGCAAAGTCTGGAGTGTTTTAGAGGAAAAAGTTGAGAAAAATTTGGGTCTTTTCTTTTTTTCTTGATTTGGGTTAGACCTAGATCTAAAGGGGAAGATTGTTTATATACATATATCTAAAGGGTTTTTCTTGATTTGGGTTAGAACTAGATCTAAAAGAAATGTTTACTTATATACCCTTATCCAAATGCCTCTTACTTTTTTGAAACTTGTGGATTTTCTTAACTAATGTTACTGAAATACCCTTCTTTGTCATACACCAGTACATGAATATGTTGTACCCAAATCTATTCCAATTGCTGCCATTTTGTATGATTTCTGAGGGAATCTGTTGGGCTTTATGCAAAGTATAAAGGGTTTTAAAGGCTTTATGATTTAAGTTATACCTAAATCTAAAGGGAAGAGTTATTTATATACCTAGATCTAAAGGGTATTTTTCTTGATTTGTGTTAGACCTAGATCTAAAGGGGAGGATGGGAGGATTGTTTATATACCCTTATCCAAATGCCTCTTACTTCTTACAATCCTTTGGATTTCCTTAACTAATATTAATGAAATACCCTACTTTGTCATATACCAACATTTAATATGTTGTACCCAAATCTATTCATATTGCTGTAATTTGGTACGATTTCCTGAGAGAATCGATTAAGTTTTATGCAAAGTATGGATGGTTGTAGAGGAGAAGATTGAGAAAATTTAACCAATAGGGAATAGCCCAGATGGCCAGGGGTCGAACTCCCAAGTTATAGGTATGGGGTTCCAATCCCGCCGATGATCGTGTCAAACAAAAAAAAAAATTGGGGAACTTTTCTTTATTTGAGTTGACCTAAATCTAAATGGAAGGGTTGTTTATATACCTAGTTCTCGATTTGGATTAGACCTAGATATAAAAGGGAGGATTGTTTATATACTCTTATCCAAATACCTCTCACTTTTTAGAAATCTTTGGGTTTCTTTAACTAATATTACTGAAATATCATTCTTTGTGAATATGTTGTACCCAAGTGTATTCCTATTGCTGCCATTTGGTATGATTTTCTGAGAGAATTGGTTGGGTTTTATGCAAATTATGCAGGGTTTTAAAGGACAAAGTTTAGAAAATTTTGGGTTTTTTTTCTTCTTGATTTGGGCTAGACCTAGATCTAAAGGGAAAAGTTGTTTTATTTCTTGAGAGAATTGGTTGGGTTTTATGCAAAGTATGGAGGGTTTTAGAGGAGAAAGTTGGGAAAATTTTAAGGGTTTTTATTTTTCTTGATTTGGTTACACCTAAATCTAAAGGGAAAGATTGTTTATATACATAGATATAAAGGTTTTTTTTCTTCTTGATTTAGGTTAAACCCAGATCTAAAAAACATGATTGTTTATATAGAACTTTATATACCCACGTTTTACTTTAGAAACCTTTGGATTTTCTTAACTAATGCTACTGAAATACCCTTCCTTGTATGATTATTTCCCTTTATAATCTAGAGCTGCCCATGGCAGGTCTTGCTATTATAGTAGCCAGCCTTGTCTGTCCTGGGAGGCTAACCTGCAAATATTGTTTAGCAGAAATCAAAATTATTGCTGCATTGGTTATGTTATGCTGGCCTAGTTATGTCATGGGGATGAGCGCGAATTTTTCTGCAGAAAAATGGTCGTCTCCCAAAGATGCCAAGTACATGGGGTTGCATCTGAGGAACACTATATCCTGATTCGAGTATCTCATGGTTTTGAGCTGGATTTTTGTGAGAGACGTGTGAACTCCATGCCTAGATAATGGTTAGTTTTGTAGCTGCAGATGACAGCATCTGATATGTTCATTCACTAATGCTACCGTACTATTGCTAAAGAGGTTAGGACAAACGATATGAATGACACATTTACAAGCACGTAAACCTCAGCCATACAACAGATCCATCTTTTCTTTTAACTACTAGGAGCATCAGAGTCTAAGAGAGGTGTTACAGAACATCACAAAGATAAGTGCTTATTCTTAATGGTGAAAGTTCTCAGTTTAACGTCATTGAAGCCTTTACAGCTTTACAGACATACAAAACCAAAAATACAACATTCGATGTGGATATTGCCCATCACAACTGCAAAATGGAGAAAGCCTCATTTCTCTTAAATGTCTTCAGGGCCACTGATGGTCTGCAGGCAACAAAAGAAGGCCAAAAATAAATGAATCAAGGAAATAATATTAGCTTTTGTTTGATACCCACCAGCACAAAAGAGTGTGATACAGATACCCCAAAAAGCATTTCAAAAGAAATTACCTTGTTTTCAAGTACAACTCCATCTGGAATTTCAAGTTTCACCCCAGGTTTCGCAGCGACTGTCACGTTCCCCTTGAAGAATAACCATCACATGAATAAGTTAAATATATCTAACAGAAAATGCAGTGCTGACTCGGTTATTACATAATTAATAAAGAACGCATCAAACAGCCATAAGGTCTAGCATAGTTAACGAAGTAAGATATCAACAGGAATGGATATAACTCGGTATTTCATAGTATGGTCATTATGGTAATCAGTATGTCAGTCTTTTGTTTTGTTTGAAAGAAGAAACATCACAAGGAGATACCTTCTCAAAAGTAAAAAAAAAAAAGACAGTGTATATATTAGTTATGCTGGCAGGAGCAAATTTAGTACCTTAAGAATGATATTGGCACCAAACCACACGTCACCCGACACTTTCAAGTTGTCAAGCTCAATGATGCTAGGAATGGACTTGAACCGACCAAGGAAGCTGGCAACCTGGAAATATAACAAAACAAAAACATTCAGACTCGGTTATAAACGGAAATCACCTATTCCTCATCTAACCACTCTTAAGTTGGACTTTACCTTTTTAAACTCGGGCCCTAATTCAATTGATGGATTTGCAGGATTAGTTCTAACTTTATTTCGGATTACAAATCCATCAGTTAAGGTGTAAAGATCAGACTGTAGAAAAAGATTAATAGGTTAAAGATATGGACTTACAATTAGAAGTTAATATGAACAAAATTCAAAATGGGTTTAGGATAACCTGGACAAGGAGCAAATCAGATGTTGCCTTCACAGGAAGGAAACGAGATCGCGGAACATTGATACCGATAGCATTTTCGAAGAACTGGTCCGAAAAAAAAGAAGGATTAGTATGCCAAACATCATGTAACAGTTCAATACATGAATTTTCTACAGTAGAGTGCAACTTGTTGACCCACTTGCATTATTGATCAAACAAACACCATGGCGAAACTTCAATAGTCAAACCCACTCATATGACGGGGTTTATTGACCCATCTTTAAAGTGGGATAATAAAAATGGATAGGGTGAAAAGAGAATCATCAGATAAGTACCCTAATTGCAGCTCCAGCTGCAGTTTCGAGCTGAAGGACTTTCACTCCATCTACTTCCTGAAAAACACCAGTAACTTACATTAGCAACTCGGATGAAGCATGTTAGTTTAGGTATGTCCAACAGTAAAAGAGATATCCACCTTAGGGTTTGGAATGATCTCCATCTTAAGTGCATCAGCTTCCACGAGCCTTTTAATAGCATTCAAATTCACCCACCTAGATCCAAAATATTGGTGTTATTGTGCCATTATGGACAACAATCTAGAAGTATGATTTAATCAATCAACAAATACAGATGTTAAACAATAACTAGTTCACGTACAAGTTGTTGGTGTTGAAAATCTTGAACTTTTCAATTGATTTGAATTCATTCACCTAGAAGTAACAGAAAGCACAGCCAGTGAAGTTTTCTTCAGCACAAGCACAATTAAAATGAAAAGCCACCTATAAGATAACTGTTAACAGAAAGGGCCTTCTCGGTCAAAGCTTACATGTTCGTCTGCAACCTGAGCAATTTCCAGGAGCTGCAATTCACAAGGGCAGGAAATAAGTAACCAAAGACAAATAATAATATCTTACAATGCAGATGACTAACTAAATGTGATATCACGATTCCACAAAAAGAAAAATCTGACATTACTAAGATAACCCGAAAAGCAGGGACATACTAGTTACAGAACTTGAAGTTTTAAAAATGTAGGTTATTACTCAAATTTTGTGTCGAAATTTATGTCCAGGTAAAATTGTAATTGAACTATAACACTTTCCAGATAAAGATATCGTGTAAGATTAAGGAGCATCTTCTAAATGAAGTAAATCAGGAAGAATTCTGGTAACTACCACATACCTGGACCTTTCCTTCATAAGATATAAGGGTACCTCCTTTAACATCAGCCAATGTTTTGGGGGTCACCTGCAGATACACAGTACTTAGGTGTTTAGCAAGAGGACCAAGTAAAAAGCAGTCAGTCGTAATAACATACCTCCATGCAGTACTCGTTCTTGTTTTCAAGCAGGTGATGCAAGATTTCTATTGTATCCAGTCAAGGAACCAATTGTTATATTGTAGCAGAAGTACAGTAGTTAATACCTAAGGTAGCTTATATTGGTAAATCAAATCTTGCAGCAAAGGATACTTAGATCAACAATAGCGCCCAAGTTATCTGAATTTGCAACAAATACATACTCTTTACCCTGAACAACATCGAGGAAAGCATAAGGGTTGGCAGTAAAAACGAACAACGAAAATAAAACACATAATATGTAACATCTGAGAGGAAACGAAAACAAAATTGCTGCCTAAGTAAACCTTTGCCAGTAGTGCATCAAGCTTGCCGCTGTTCATCAAGGATGGGAACACATCACCATGACCAGGTGGATACCTTTTTATCATTAAAACAAAGAAATTTTTAATTTAGATAGATGGGACATACAGTTATTCTGTAATTTCTACAGGCATGCAAGAGGAAAATAGTTAAGGACATATGTCAACACAAAGATAGAGTAGCATTTGCCCATTGACAAGTAAAAACTAAGGCAACTTCAACATAGAATCTCAGGAAGAAAAAAAAAGGTTCCAATCTTCTATACGTTAATCAATTAAGCATGGCACCATTGCCCACATTTATTTTTCTGATTTTCTTGGAAAACTGTCCCGTAATTAACTATTTAAATTTACCAATAAGACAGAACAAACAGACCAAGTAAACTCCAACCAAAACGTCCATAATAATGCACGGGACACAGTGCCAGTGAAGAGCAGAACAATGCTAGTCCGAAGTTTGAATTAGATATATCCATTTGAAGCTTAACATAAATTTGACAGTACAACCTCATAAAAATAGTCCAAAACTGAATAGCAGAAAGCCTCTCTTTCTGAACTGTATGCGAGGTCAGTGTACTGACTCGGACAATATAACACATTTATAGAGCTATAGGTGGGAGTCAATGAAAAAGAAAGAGCATACCATCCATCCTTTCCAGTCTGTCCCTTGCAAGGCAGAGGCTGAAAGTCTTCAACGACCAATCGAGGATATTGGCTCTGTAACACCAAGTTCAATTTTAGTGAAAGGCTTTAATGTGATCGGTTCATTAGAGACTGTAGATATTAACAATATTAAACAAGGATAAAGTTTTAGAGTTATCAACCTGGTTAAACGTGTGAATCTCAATGTTCGAGTTTGAATATTTCTCCACAATCTACATCAGACATCAAGCAACTATTTAAACAACAATTGTGTTGACTCTGTTTTGGACTAAAGGTAAAAGAAAAAATTGAGGAAGGAAACAATATAAATAACTTGCCTTTTGTGTATCATCATGGGTGTTGAAAGAGTTCATCAGAAGCAATGGAACATTGCATCCATACTTGGTGTTGAGAGACTGCAGGAGTAAATGAATTAAGATAAAAAAAGGTAAGTTATATACAAGCAAACACGGAGAATAGAAAACAGGAGACAGAACTTTCCAAAAATGACCTCAATTTGGATGACGATCAAGTCAAGAAATGTCAACCCATTACGAACTTCGATGACGGATCTGGAAGTGAATAGGAATCAAATCATTATGAGAAGGATTTTATGCAAGGCACAAGATGATCGATAGATAAAAATAAACACGAAAAACTAAAAGCAATTTACATAAGGGAACCTAGTTTAATGCTTATTTTTGCATGGCTTTGCATGTCAGATTATAACAAGGAGATGAAGAATGACTGATAATCAGAAGAGATAGTCTAATCAGTGAGATGTAAATCATCTTCACCTAGGAACTAACTGTTCAAAAGCACTTTACTACTTTAAAACCTGGACGATTCATCGGACATCCACAAATATCACTAGTTCATTGCTTAACCCAACATCTTGATGGGATCAGGGTGATTTTATAAGCTGATGATCCATATTGTGAGAAGATCCTAAATCAATTCCACGGCCTTGTTAAATGTGCTTCAGGCATGCGGTCTCAACTCCTTAATTCAAGCTATGTACAAAAACCTCGTAAAGCACAACTAACTAACAGCAGAAATAGGATTAAGACATATCAGTTTCCACAAGGTTCTACAACTATCAATCCAGAACAGATACAACCAAAAATAAGACAAAGATAAAGAGAGTTTTTATACTTGGGACCGGTACAACCCATGGTTGTTCCCAACCCTCCATTGAGCTTTAACACAACAAGCTTGTCCAGAAGGCTCTTTGTTGCCTCGCCACCTGAAAGTAAATGATCCAAATAATCAGCACAAATGACAAAGCAGGATCAATCAAAGATAAGCTGAGATTCGAAATAGAAAATTTGAACTCTCACCATCAGGAGTAGGTGCTAGGGTTTCATATGGAACAACAACTTTGTCAGTTGGAGTCTGAATCTTACTCCAATCCACATGCTGAGCTTCTCCACTTCAATCCATAAAATTAACCAATAATTTTTTTTTCCAGATTCAATAAAAATCCAGAAAGAAATTAAAATGTTCAAATGCAAATTCGAGATTACGGATCCAAAATTGTCAATCTCCAGCTAATCAGAAGAAAGTTGAAGAACATCAAATCTGAATACTAAAATGACTGATTTACTCTAATCTTACCTGAGATAACGAGCTACGAGATTAACAAATCCAGATTTCTCATTCTCGCTGCAAAACAAATCAAAATGTTACCAAAAAAAAACAACAACTCAGATCTATATAATCTTAAATGCAGAATCACTAAATCAATAAATGAAACATTGAAATCGAAATTAGTACAATGAGATGAATAATCAAACCTGATCTGATTGAGGCCAGCAACAGATGATTTAAGATTGGTGATTTTTTCTGTTTCAGTTGCCATTTTTTCTTTACGTTTTCTATGAGAGAGAGAGAAACTAATAAGAAGAAGAGATGGAGAGTGAAGTGAAAAAGAAGATAATAGGGAATGAGAATGAGAGGAGATTCTTACAATGAGATGAGATATAAATGCAACGTCTAATTTAGAGATGGTGGTGGCATTGCTTGTCGATCCGAAAGCAATGGCGCCTTTGTCACGCAAAGGTCTCATTTGAGACACGTGTCATCATTTCCATAGAGCCTGTAATAATAAAACTGCAGTGCTAATTTCAGATGCTGTTTTTAACGGAAATGGATGGATTTCCCCTCTCAGCCTCAAGTTATCGTCAATAATCTTCATCAAGCTAACAGTCAAGGTGACAGGTGTTGCTTATCCTAAGGCTTGTTAGTTATTAGTAGAATTATGTACATTGTTTTCTTACCATTAGTTAGACCGTAGTGGAAGACAAACGGAGATCTTCGAAACTACCATGTCTATTAAGGATATTCCTTATGCCTTTTCCTGATGAATATGCCATAGTACAGACAGATTATTCCTGAATTATTTTCATTCGTTTGGTGTATATTAAGAGCTTCTCCAATGGTCATTGTATGTGTTTCCTATATGGCAACACAAATAAGACATACTCACTCTATTTTTCCTTAAAATTAGGGAGAGAAAAAAATCCATCTCCAACAGTATTGCATGTAACCTCTTCTTTTAATTAGTATAAATTTTATTTTCCATAATTAAGATTTTATTAGAGTTAAAAATAGTTAGTTAATATATTAAAGTCAATTCAATTAATTAAAAGCTGACTAGGATGGTAGACAATGTCAAGGGGATGTCTAAAACTAGACATTCCCCTTGACATTGTCTACCCAAAGTCATCTATACATTGGTTTAAGACATCAGGGTTGGAGAATAATTTTAGAGAAAATGGATGTATATCCTAGGTGGATTTTGACATTTATCTCCACACACAAGCCATTGGAGAAACTCTAAAGTATCTACAAGAGACAGCGACGGATCCAGGATTTTAGGTTTAGGGGGGGCTATTTATTTTTTTCTCCTATCTACATTATGAAAGTAAAAGGTAAATATTTTTAAGGCTATGTAGGCGTCGGATAAAAGCAACATATAGAGGAAGGAATCAACAATGAACCACAAGTTTCTTTTTTTTTTTTTAATTGGAAAGAAGATACATTTAGACTAAACTTAAACTAGATTTTACATAAGAGGAGTATTTCATGAGATCTCCAAACTCGAGAGTGGAGACTGGATCCGCTGACTTCTTATTTGAGAGTCAGGCTCCTGGTCAACTGGGCTAACCCCTGATGGTTAATGAACCACAAGTTGAGATAACATACACAATACTCCATCAAAAATTAGAATAAATATGGACACAGTGAGTAAGGTACTAAGGTAGTGAGTTTTTTTTTGTCAACTGGGGCAAATTCATACAATTAAAGTCATGAATACCATGAGGTAGGCGGTCGGAGACCGCCAATTTTTTAAGCGAAAATTGATTATTTATTCTTATCTATCCTTTTTTTTTTGCGTTTTAATTGGTTTTTTGTGCTAACATTACCATTTTGATCTATTAAAATAGATTTTTAATTTTATCATACACATTTATTCCCGCAACACATGTATAAAACTAGAAAACTAAACCTAAATTAGTCATTTTCTAAAATCAAGTGGGTCTAATCCCGCATTACCCGACTCCCTGCATGTACACTTGTTGATAAAAACGATACTCACACAAGATAGGAAGACGAAAGATAAAAAATGAAAAGCCAAAGGAAAACTATGTTGTCAGTAATTCGTCTTGTATAAGCTAGTAATCATACACTACGTCTACGTATGAAGATGGGAACACACTATAATTTTTATTACTGGTGGGCTATTCTCAAAACGTACCTGGGCTATTTCATTTATCTTTTAAAATTTACAAGGTCCAAATGGGCTTTTATATGATTTGGGGGGGGGGCTCCAGCCTGGGTAAGCCACCCCCTTCCGTCACTGCAAAAGAGTCGTGTTATGGCGTGGCATCGTGCAGCAACTTTGGTGCACCGTTGTAGATTTGGTCTGTTTTTCTTTTTGCTTCGAGAAAAATAACAAAACCCAAACCAGAAGATGTTCCCTCTGGCAAGAGAGAAACGATACAAGGAGGAGTAGAAACGAACCACCGATTAGAAACATGGTTGGTTTGAGCATAATTAGCTAAAGTGTGTGTTATGTACCTGGACAGCCACCATCTGTTAAAAGGGGTGTCCTAGCATTTTAAGCTGTTAATTAGATTTTACAGTTAGTTGATGGTCGTGATATGCCCACGTGTAGGGCTGTAGCTTTGGAACTCTTTGGAGTTTCTAGTCTCTAGCGGCTATTTAAAGAACTTAATATATGAGTTGAAACTTTATCAATGAATTGAAAGAAAAAAGGTCGGCTCTGAGAAGTTCAGTGGTTACTTGAGATCTCTAACTCTGGTCCCTGTCATTAAATGTTCTTGTACTCAAATCTATTACAAATTGGATCATCCAGTAGTCCTTCATCATGATGGGAGGTCGTTCGATTAAAGATGTAGATGGAACAACTAAAGATCTGAGCAGTTTATTAAAAACTCTCTCTAAAATTCATTCACGTCAATCTGCTGCTCGTACTGCCGAGGCTACATCACATGGTGAGAAGTTAAACGATATTTGTACTAACCTACAACAACTCACTTCTGTAACCACAGCCACAAATACAAAGATGGATAAACTCATTGAGATCTTATCCTTACAATACAACCACCAGCCATCTTCTTCTCACAACACACTTCCACCTTCTTTTGGACACACATTCCAAACTCATTATTCCTTCACATCTGGTAGTCCTTCAAGTTCCCAACTTAAACCACCAAAAATAGATCTACCTAAGTTCAAGGGTGAAAATCCTAGGAGATAGATTCGTAAATGTGAAAGATACTTCTAGATCCATCTTGTACAAGAACCACAGAAGGTGGGTTTTGCTTCTATGTCTTTGGAAAGTAAAGCAGACTCTTGATTTTTTTATTTTTCAGCTGGTAAATCTTCTATATCTTGGTTTGATTTTGTAGAGAGTATCGGTTGTCGATTTGAGGATCTTGCTAATGATAACTATGTGGGGTGTTTTAATAATCTTTCTCGATTTTTGTGATGTATTTTCTTCACCCTTCCTTGCTTGGTTGACTGGTAAGTTACCAGTCCATTGCGCAAAGCTAACATCAATGCCTTTATACTTCCACTTCTTTGGACTCCAAATTCTCATCCATTCATTCTCCTCCAACTTGACCAAATCAGATAATTCTATTAAGCTTCCAATTTCTAAGAATCTCGTTATGCCTATCTCCCTTTTAATTAGCATCGCCACAAAATTCCAGTTCAATTTCCTGGAAATCTTCACAAACCCCAGTTTTTTTTGTTTTTTTTGTTTTTTCAGTTCAGAGCTAGAAGATTATTACACTTTTGGAAAATCAATCTCCTTTAGAAGCACAATTTTTTTTTTCCTTTAAGTTTCGCCTCTCCATAAACATATTCAGAGACTTAGCAAGAATAGACCAACAACTTTGATTATCCCTACTAGGAATGCAGATGCCATAGTCTATGTCACATTTTCCTTCTCTTTGTCTAGAGATCCTTACATACTCTCCTTGATGGTAAGATTGAGTTTTGAGCACAAAAGTATTATCACCCTCAATTTTCTCAGTCCTCGACTCCTTGTTTTTCCCTTGGTGAATCAATCTAAGAGAATCAATAACCCAAAAGATAGCTTTCTCAGGCCCATGCCCTAGATCTACCCTAGCCTCATTATAAAATCTTATTCATCTCTTTGTTCCCTAACGTTTCCATAGAGATTTCAACGCTCTTCCTTTCAAGTTGTAAAAGCTTTTTGCATTCGTAGACATTCTGTATTTCTCTATCACTCATCTCTAAATACCACCCACATTGTAGGATCAGAATATCGCAACACCAAGACCCTTGCGAAATCCATAAACGACACACTGCGAAGATATCGCAGATTGGTAATAAAAATGACGCAACGGATGACGACGGCTGAACACGAGAAAGATGTGAAGACCTAGCGAGATTTAGGAGTGTTGCGAGATTTAGTATTTGTACACTTGCGATAATGTCGCAAGCCAGATCCGAAAATAAAGGACATCTTAGCTGTCATCCACTATGTAATGCCCTATATAAAGAGCCGAACAGGCTTAAGAGAGGGGAGATCTTTTTCGAGTGTTGAGCAAGTCATTAGGAGAGAGAAAGTTCAGAGTGGTTGTTAATTCTTTAGTTTATTTCCTTTTCATCTTGTAACGTTTATGAAATTAATCAATAAAGATTATGATTGTTCATCTTAAAATGACTTGATTGTGTGAATTCTAGTGAGGGGTGTAGTGTGGGATTTCCTGCTACTACATATGGCGCTAGAAACAGGGATTGAAGATTAAGGATTAGAGATTGTTATTAAGATTGTTCAAATCAAGAAGACGATGAAACAAATTGATAAATCAATTAAAGTAGAGAAAATTAAAATCAAGGAGTATAATAGAAAATTGGAGTGTAGCTTGATCATAAAAACAATGATTAATGAATTCCATGAAAATATCAGAGAGAGAAATACATAAACGAGATTTTGAAGGAAAGAAAATCATGACAATTGAGAAGACATCACCCTTGAAAGATTGGGAAAAACAGAAGATTACATTCACAGCAGCAGAGATACCAAGAGAAAATTTAAACCACACATCTCCTTTGGTAATCACGGTAACCACACAGAAAGAAAAGGAAAAATTAGCAAAAACTATGGAAGAATGGGCGGTAAACAGAACTCTAGTTGATACGGGGAGTTCGGCGAATATAATATTTTACCATGCATACAGAGAAATGGGATACAAAGATGAAGAGATGTCTCCTTCAACTTATCATATTCATGGCTTTGGCAAATCTATAACAAAACCAAAAGGAGAAATAGAGGTGCGAATTTTGCTGGGAGAAATTGAAACACAAGTGGCACTATGCGTAGTGGATATGGAATCACCGTACAACATGTTGTTGGGAAGGCCATGGATACATGCGATTAAAGTCGTAGCATCAACATTACATCAATGCATCAAATTTCCTATGCCAAGTGGGATTGGTGAAATTAGAGGGGAAGCTGATAAAGCGAGATTATGTTATCAAATTGAAGTGAAACAATATGAAGGACGTGCAAAGAAGCGAAAAAATCGCAGAAAAATGGCGAAGGAGGCGAAGAAAGAAGAAGAATTTAAAGCTTATATGATAAGAGCATAGGAAGGAAAAGGGATACCCAGCGAAATTTCGGGAGAAGGAACTGAGCCAGCGAAGGAGATAAAAGAACCTACACCTATGGGAGAAACTAAGACCAGTTACACTGCGGCGGAACCAACAAAGGAAGTGAATGTTGGAACCGAAGAAGAACCCAAAATACTAAAAATTGGGACTAAGATGGAGGCAGATGAAGAAGAAAGAACTATTGGTATGTTGCGAGAATTTAAAGATATTTTTGCGTGGAACATGGATGAGGTGCCTGGAATAGACCCGTCTGTGGCATGTCATAGGTTGGAAATTGACAAAAATGTAAGGCCATTCAAACAAAGAATCAGAAAAATCGCAACAACATATCATCCTCAAATAGAAGAAGAATTGCTGAAGATGCTTGATGCAGGAATCATAAGACAAGTAAAAGATCCGGAGTGGATAGCAAATATGGTCGTAGTTCCAAAGAAGAAAAGGGGGATAAGAATTTGTATAGATTTTACTGATCTAAATAAAGCATGTCCGAAGGATAGTTTTCCGTTGCCAGATATTCCACAAATGGTCGAATCAGCAGCAGGAAATGATAGAATATCTTCTCTAGACGGATATAAAGGCTACAATCAAATACCTCCCGCTGAAGAAGATCGGGAGCATATTTGCTTTTTCGCTCCAAGAGGGTTATATTGTTATACAAAAATGCCATTTGGTTTGCGAAATCTTTGGAGCAACATACCAAAGGATGGTAGAAAAGGTGTTTGCGAAATGGATACATAAAACATTGGAAGTGTATGTGGATGATATGTTAATAAAAAGTAAAGAAGCAAGAAATCATGTCCAAGATCTGAGGGAAATTTTTGAACAAATGAGGCATTTTAACATCAAAGTAAATCCAGAAAAGTGTATCTTTGGGGTTGCATCGGGAAAATTTTTAGGTTACATCGTATCAAAAGAAGGAATACAAGTTGATCCAGAGAAAGTGCAAGCAGTTCGCGACATGCCAACACCAATGACGGTAAAAGATGTACAGAAGTTAAATGGACTCTTAGCTTCGCTGGGAAGGTTCATTTCGCGATCATCAGACAAATGTAAACATTTTTCAATATACTCAAAAAAGGGGGCGAAGTTTAGATGGACAGATGACTGCGAGAAAGCTTTTCAAGGAATAAAAGAACATCTGACGAATATATCTATTTCGCAAAAAGCAGAACCAGGAGAAGAATTATTAATCTATCTTGCGACAACTTCGCATGCGTTAAGCGCTGTGTTATTGCGAGTGGACGCAGGAATTGAAAAATCAATCTATTACATCAAAAAACCTTCAATGTCAGAGAAAAATTATTCAAATATTGAAAAACTAATTTTGGCATTAGTTTATGCAAACATTTAAACTTCGAATATATTTTCAGCACATGAAATAAGAGTACCGACAAAAATACCAATCGAAATAAGTAATGAAAAATTCAAAAAGATCAGGCAGAGTTGAAAGATGGAATGCACAAATAGGACATTTCAAAATCAAATATGAAATATTATCTTCACCCAAATCGCAAGTTGTTGCAGACTTCTTAGCAGAATTTCCTTTAGAAGATGATGAAGTTGTTGAAGAAATGATGGATGTAGAAGAAGAACATGGAAATCCAAGAGATCTATTAACAGAGCCAAATAGATGGGAAATATTGGTGGATAGATCATCAAATGGGGAAGTTAATGGAGTTGGAATTGTTTTGATTTCGCCAGAGGGCAACAAAATGGCTTTTTCCTTCAGATTGGAGTTTGCATCCACCAATAATGAGACAGAATATGAGGCTGTGATACATGCCCTGAAATTAGCAATAGAAATGAAGTTGGAAAATGTGAGAATAACCAGTGATTCGCAATTGGTCATTCGTCAAATAAAAGGAGAATACACTACAAATGAATCATCCATGAAGAAATACAAAAAACTTGTTGAGGAATTGTCAGCGAGAATCCCAAAAATTAAATGGAGACACATATCAAGAAAAGATAATAGACTCGCAGATGCTTTTTCTTTTATCTCAAGTATGATGACAGATCCAACTGCGAGATGCATAAAGATACAAACACTTTTATCACCATCAATCAATAAAGAAGAAGAAGAAGAGGTAGATGTAATGATAATAGAAGGTGGAGAACAAACACCTAATATCGAAGATTGGAGAGTAGAACTTCATGCATACCTGATGAGAGGAGAAACACCAAGGAATAAATTGGAGGCGCACAAATTAAAAATCCGTGCGACAAATTATGAACTAAGGGATAGAATACTGTACCGGAGATCCTTTAACGGACCTTCACTCAGATGCTTAACACGAAAAGAAGGGGAAGAAGTGTTAAAGATGTTGCATAGTGGGGATGCTGGCAATCACAGCGGCGGAAGATCTTTGGCATACAAAGCGAAGATGCAAGGTTATTATTGGCCATATATGCATGAAGATGCGAAGCAAATATCAAGGCGTTGCGAAGATTGCCAAAGGCACGGAAAGAAAATACATGCACCTGGAGCACCATTAACGTCTTCAACAAGTGTATGGCCTTTTGGAAAATGGTGTTTAGATATTGTGGGACCATTTTTACCGGGGTCTGGGCAAAGAAGATATCTGATTATCGTTACAGACTATTTCACAAAATGGGCAGAAGTAAAGGCAGTACAACACATTCGCGACAAAGATATTTTTACATTCATATTTGAGAATATCATATGCCGATTTGGAATCCCCGCACAGTTGGTATCTCTGACAATGGGAAACAGTTTGAGGGACATAATATATAACTGTTACTTAATGCATTTAAGATAAAATGTGGGAAGTCAACTCCTTTATACCCCAAGGCCAACGGACAGGCAGAAGCAACAAATAAAACAATCGCAGATATATTGAAGAAAAAATTAGAAGGGCATAATAGAGCATGGTGTGAACATGTACATAATGCAGTATGGGCTTACACCACAACCAGGCAAGAAGCTACGGGAATGTCACCTTTCTGTTTAACATATGGAGTCGAGGCGGTGCTACCAACAAAAATTATTATTCCAACAACAAAGAGAGAAGCTTGGGAGAAAAATCTTAGTGCGGGTATTATTTTAACCAAGCTAGATGAATTAGAAGAAAAAAGAGAAAGAGCTTTACAGCATATGGAGAATTATCAGCGAAGATTAGCCCGAGAATATAATAAACGTGTTAAAACACGCGAATTTCAACCAGGTGATTTGGTGATGTGAGAAACACCAATATATCAGCGAGAAAGTGGTGGCAAGCTTGCGAAAAAATGGGATGGACCTTATATCATTAAGGATATAGTTGGAACAGGGGCATATAGATTGATGGACCCTGAGGGTAAAGATGTGGGCCACAGACTCGATAGACCATGGAACAGGTTATACTTGAAGAAATATTACCAGTAAAAGATTGTGGAGAAAGATTAGACTGCGAAATGATGTATGATTGAAGCAAAATGAATTTATATGAAAATCTTGTGAAAGAATTATTGCGAGATTATACAAAACAAAGAAAGAACATGCGAAAATTTCGCGCAGATAATGACAAGAAATAATCAAAGATCAATGACATAATAGAAAGGGGCGAACCTGCTATGGCGTACACCCTAGTTCGCGAAATCTAAATTTCGCAGGAGGCAAATGTAAGACCTAAAGTGCGTTATAAAAGGGGGTACCTGTTGACATGGCTCAGGGAAAAGGTTACACCGCCCCTGGAATCTGAGTCATGGAGATTTGGGGTCAATAAAGCCCATCTAGGAGAGGTACCTTTGATTTTCAATCTAAGCTTATGACTTAGATTGGACGACCGAGGGTCTCTTCTAAGGAGTCAGCATTTGATCAAGGCGCCGAGGTACACGGTTGAGCCAAGAGTGCCTGGGGCATTTGAAGTGTCTTGGCCATTCTTGGCAAGTCTTGGCTTATGCTGCACTCGGCCCGAAGAAAACTCCACTTAGGGTGCAGTCTCGTAACCATAAGCCTTATAGGCAAAAGGGATAAGAGGCTGCGAAAACAACTGGTTGTTGTTAAGACCGGATGGGAGGAGCTAGCCTTGTATGGCAGAAGTACGCCTCCTTGAAGGGGCAACCAGGGGGAAGATAAGGGCGACACCCTCCATTAGGGAGTTGATAAGTGTCTTAAAGACGCAAATGTCATGAGGCTTTTTACTCACAGGAGTATCAAGGATTGTCATATTTGTGCGACAATCCTGAAGAGGCAATAATACAAAAGAGAAGATAAGACGAGATCAATGGGTCATTGCATGCAAGTGTAAGGACGTCCTGCGATTTCGTCGCAAGACGGCAATGTCATGGGGCTTTATGTTCGCAAGAATTTTTAGGCCTGTCATATTGTCGCAACAAAGATATCCTGCAGAGGCAACAATACTAGAGAAATGATAAGACAAGATCAATGGGTCATTACATGAAAGTGTAAAGATGTCCTACGATTTTGTCGCAATGACAAGAGGTGGCATAATAAGACCTTTAACTAGGAAGGCAAAATAAGACCACATGATTCAAAAAAAGATTTATAAAAACTAACTGTTATTCATGCAGGTCACACATCGCAAGAAAGATAATGAGAGGCAGTATGGGAATTATTAAACAATGGACATTATCTTTCTCGCAAATAAACACAATAATAAAAGAGTAAATGCATCTCAAAGATAACTGAAATGCACCATATGCAAGAAGTTATACAGATGAAGTAGTCCAAAGAAATAAAATTACAAAAGAAGTTCAAGCTTCAACATCGACTTTCTCGCCAGATGGAGATGATGGACGTCCTTCATTAATTTTATCACTCTCACCAAACTTTCTCGATTTATTTGGCTTTTTCGGCTTCGCTCACCCTTCCTTTCTTCATTCTGGTTTATTCCAACTTCTTCTTCATCTGGATTATTATCGATAATTTCATCATTTGGAGGAACCTCCTCTTCATTTGCGAAATCTTCGCCACTTTCATAATGATAATCACTATCAGGAGAACCAGGAACTTCATCATCATCTACCTCCAAAGGTTCGACAGATACAGGGGAAAGAGATTTGGATAATAAGATATCATTCACAAGAACTTCAGCCCTGAGATGAACTTGGCGAAGAAATGCCTTCTGGTGATTCCTACTTTGGATATATTTGGAGTAAGCGAGATAATCAAATCTTCTTTCTGCCCGATCGCGAGAACGAGCAAGAGTAGAGGCAAGTAATGCATTCTCTTTCCGAACCTTGATATAGTTAGATTCCAAAGTAGAAAGGGAGGAGCGAAGATCTTTCTCAGATTTTGCAAAAACAAAGAACAAAGAAAATCATTCAGGCGAAGGGTTCGCAAGGAAGACATAATAAAAAGACTTAACAAAGAAAAAATGGTTGAGGCAGTCAAATTTTATGACTACCTTCCTTTTGCGAGATAAGATATTGAGTTAAAGCCAAGCAACTATTCTCCAAGTGGTCCATGGCATTGTCAAATTTATCTCCAACCAAACCTTTCAGTCGAGATCGCAAACTTTTTCATTAGAAATGAGTAAGGTGTTTTCCTTCGCAAGAGAAGTGTAGGATTCTTCTAGATTGGAATATTGATCTTTGAGTTGACTTGTCTTTATGCTTAAAGTTATTCTACCTTAAATAAGTTTATCTCTCTCAGCAGAAGATGATTCTGTTACTTCTTTGAGTTTATTTCTCAATGAGCAGAGGGATCGTTCTTGATCATTACATACTTTTTGGCAAATGTTAAGTTCTTGCGAATAGATCGCCACCTTATTTAAAAGAACTCGCTTCTCCTGAGATAGGGTTTCATTCTCATCTGATAAAGTTTCCAACTCCAGATTAGCTTTAGTCAAAAATTAAGAGAGGCGAGATAATTCACTACTTAATAAGTTTTTCTTCTGGACTAATTGAGCATTCTCCTTGGTAAGATTATCTATTTGATCAACAGACTACGTTTGAAGATTATCTAATTAGTTATATTGATTCATCCAAGCATCTCTATCCATTCGGGCTTCTTCGGCGACGGATTCAAACTGATATATCTCCATTTAGAGCTTAAAAACAAAAAAAAAAAAAAAAAAAAAAAAAAAAAAAAGATTTTTACCTTTTAGTTCCTCATTCTTCTTGCGAAGATTATCACGATCCAGGGAAACATTCTGAAGTTTTTGATTCTCAAGATGAAGAGTGTCACATTTCAAGGTCATAGCTTGGAGGTTATTTTTCAAAGCTTCCACTTCCTTTTCTAAGGATGTTTGCGAAACCATTCTGTCAGAGCCAAAATATTTACTTAAAATCTCGCAAACACCAAATCTGATAGGATCAATGGAAGCTTTCTTGACATCATCCAGAATATCTGATAAAACCTTGAAAGCAATATCCATCCCTTCCAAATTTTCTTTAGTAAAAGGGAGAGATTCGGATGAAGAAGCGATGATGGCAGAAGGTGGGAGAGTTGAATCATCTTTCGCCATAGGTGTGTCATCCGAAGATGAAATTTGATGAAGGTTAATGACTGGGATTGAGGCAATGTCAAGAGAAGAGGCATTGACAGTAGAAGAAGAGAAGGGTTCATTCGCAATAGGGTTATCGCGAGGAATTTCATTAATAGAAAGGTTAGTTACATGGGAGAAGTCTGTTGCGATGCTTTCACGAATAAGGAGAGGGGATTCAGCTTGCGAAGGAGGTGTCGAAAGCTTAAACATTGGAAATGAAATAGAGGTTTCAACATTTTTAGGGTGGCGAGATCTTTTGGGGGGGCCTATCGATATTTTCATCACCCTGCGAATCACAAGTCAAATAAGAAACAGAGGCAACAATATTGTTATTAAAAAATAAGTGTTTCTTAATACCTTGCTATTCGCATGCTTTCTTTTGTTTACAACGACTTTTGGTTGCGAATTCTTGGGAACATTAGGGTTCTGGATTGTGAACCTGGTGTTAGAGTTGCTTTTGCTGAAACAGAAACAGTATGGGAATTATTCAAAGATGAACAATATCAAATAAAACAATTTCAGCAGAAGAAGTCAATCGGATCAGTCTCAGCAAAATCAACAAACCTTGATGGCTCCATAGAAACAGTAGCAGAAAGATGGAGAAGATTTGCAGAAAGATGAACAACAGTAAAAAGTTGCAGACGACAAAAAGGTTCACAAAGAATATAGAGATGAAGAAGACGAAGTAAAAGAAAGAAAATATTCCCATGATGGATTTCTTCTTAAATAGACAAGAAAATGATGACCGGTTAGCATTAAATGTGTCGGTCAATGGGGGATATTCAACACGTGTAAGCGGTTATGCTTCATTCATGGAATCTTGTCGGCAGAAAATTGGTGGAAAGAAATGAACAACTGCGGCATTTTGAAAGTACTAGTTCTCATGACATTCTCTCCTTCGCAGAGAAGACATGAGAAGAGGCAAGATGTAGGATCAGAATATCGCAACACCAAGACCCTTGCGAAATCCATAAATGACACACTGCGAAGATATTGCAGATTGGTAATAAAAATGACGCAACGGATGACGACAGCCTGAACACAAGAAAGATGTGAAGACATAGCGAGATTTAGGAGTGTTGTGAGATTTAGTATTTGTACACTTGCGATAATGTCGCAATCCAGATCCGAAAATAAAGGACAACTTAGCTGTCATCCACTATGTAATGCCCTATATAAAGAGCCGAACATGCTTAAGAGAGGGGAGATCTTTTTCGAGTGTTGAGCAAGTCATTAGGAGAGAGAAAGTTCAGAGTGGTTGTTAATTCTTTAGTTTATTTCCTTTTCATCTTGTAACGTTTATGAAATTAATCAATAAAGATTATGATTGTTCATCTTAAAATGACTTGATTGTGTGAATTCTAGTGAGGGGTGTAGTGTGGGATTTCCTGCTAATACACACATAACCCAAGGGCTATTTAACCAATTATGCGAAATAAATAATATCAAAATTTCGTAATGATCAAAACAAATGTTGAAACACAATGGTTTACATGACTACTAACACTAACTAGAAAACAGAATTGCATGGGTTCCCGTTAACCTTATTTTACATTTATTAGTCATTTTTACATTTCGATAGGTATTATTTTTACATTTAGATAGGTATTATAGAAGGAAAAAAAAAAAAAAACAAGGTTATTGACCGCGGGGAGAAAAGTCAAAAGCAGTCAGGAATTGAACAAAAAAAACATCTTTGTGATTTTGAACCGATTCCATAACACGATTTGTATTGATTTATAAAAACATGAGAATTGAAAGCGAAGAGAATTGAAAACCTTCGACCAATTGATTTGTCTCTCTTCCAGTCTTCTCTGTGTATCGGACTTTGTGATGTTGCAGTCTGTACGTGTTCCGGGACCTAAACAGAGAGGGAGGGAGGGAGGTGAATCATGCATTGACGCATGATAAAGAACGTGGATGCATTTAATGCATGAGTGGGCATACAGACACTACTAGACTGAGAGATACAGAGAGAGTCTATGTATAGTAATCAGGAATGCTGCATAGAGGACTGTTATCTCTCTCTCCGTCTCTCTCTAAATTCCCACTCTTTCATTCTTTGGCCTTAGTTTTACTTCCTTTGCCATTTGGCTCCTCGACAGTCGACATATCCACATGTTAATAATTGTGTTCAGAAGATGAAGATCAAGAAAACAAGAAATAAATTTTATTAACTGAGATTCTTGCAGATACAGAAAGATAGCTTGGTTATATACCAAGAATGGGAAGAAGACATGATGCCATAATAGATGTCATTGAGTACAGGTTGTACCAGTCTAAGAGGAACACATGTAAAGTTCAAGCAACCAATGAGATGCGATAACAGAGTTAGGTTATTCTTTTATGACAAACAGTTAACACAATATTTTTATGATGCACCCTGTCAGATATTCATAGTCAATGGATGGGCTAATCGGCAATAAAACACGCACAATGGAGAAACATATATATTCTGTCCTACCACGGTTCAGTGAGAGTAAAAGTACCCCATCGCATATCATAGTAGTCCTATTTCCAACACGAATTATGTTGTATACAGAGTCAGTTGTAGTTTATGATGCTGCTATGGTGTTCATTATATTTTTAAGCGGCATGTAGTTGATACCTCTTTCACTATTTTCAAGCATCTAGATTAGTTGGCTAATTACCTTATATTACATTCTCATGTAACAAAATTATGATTAAAGAGATTAGAAAGAAAGCAACAATGGATTCATAATATTGCAAAGCAAACCTTTTCCCAAAAATCATATAATTAATAGGGTAACGATGGAAAACGATCGAGTTTACAAAAAATAAAATGAAAATCTACACATTAAAACAATAACCTACACCTAATAATGATGTCAAAATATTTCTAATTATTTTCTAATCTTTAGTTTTTTGAGGAACTTATCCTTTTGCTCTGGCTTGAGAGAACAATACCCCCAACACAAACAACCGCTACTATGATAGATAAAACTATTTTCAAATCAAATATTGCAGTGCAACATTTGCTTTCACTTGTAACCCAATACTTTTCCTAGAAGATGGCTCACTTCATAAGTGACCTTTAAATCATCAAGTGACTTTTATTTTCTTTGAGGGACAAAAGTTAAGTAAGTGGCATGTTTCCTCCATTTTTACCATTTATACACGTCACACGTCTGGCATAAACCACTTTTATTGGTTTAACTGTGCAGTTTCCACCAAAGAGAATCATCATTATAAAAAAATCAACTGTCACATCATTTTACTTGGAACCCAAGAGAAAGTGTTATCGGAGTGTAAGAAACCAAGAGAAAATGTTAACATAGCGTTAGAAACCAATGCGTTTCACGGCATCTTCCTTTTTCAATATGTACCGTGAGGGACCCATAAGTACTTCTTTTAGAGCAAATTAGAACTGAAAAAAATCCCGGGATAATCAAATCCCCAAGCAGAACTAGACCAACCAAATAACCAATCAAAACTACGAAAATAATTAATGGCTAGATTTTCATGATTATAGAAAAATCAAAGGCTAAGAAGGTGACTGAAGAGTAAGTCAGAGTTTTTGGTTGTACTACGACTATAGCAAAATATTTGTATATAAACAGTCCTTTCACTCTTATTTAAATTTATTTTCTCCAGAAACATATCACTTTTCTTCTTCTATTTTGAAAAGACGAGGGCACCCAAATATACCACAATCTTAAACTTTTTGCACCTATAAGTCCTCTTACCGAAAGTGATTGTCTATGGACTGAGTCGAGACAATACAACGAATCGGTATTCACACTTTGTGTGATCGTTTATGGATACGAGATCGAGACAATACAACAATCAAAGTGTGATTACTTGATAATAGGTTCGGACTTAACCAAACTCAATCAATACGGAGTTAACGTTTGTGTAATTTACTTTAAATTATAATAACAAAAATTATAATTGCGGAAAACAAAAGTAAATGACACATCAAGATTCTGTTAACGAGGAAACCGCAAATGCAGAAAGACCCCGGGACCTAGTCCAGAATTGAATACTCTCAGAATTAAGCCGTTATACAAAATCAAACCAACTTCGTATAGTTGAGACCAAGCAACTTAACCTATAGTTCACCTAGTTTCTTCAGTATCCATGCGCTTCAAACATTCGATAAGTGCACGCACTGGAACAATTCCTTTGGTTCGTATTCCAAACAGTAAAGGAACAACAAACTTGTTCGGTAACAACTCTATTCAATCTCAGTGATATGAGTTAGACAAAGGCTCTTCTGTTTAATCTAATAAACTCCTTTGTCGGGTTTAGATCTATCTATCCAACAACTACCAAAGTAGTAGAATTTAGATTTTGCAATCAAAAATAGAATCTACCAAGACGCTATATAGTGATGCCGATCTACGCAACTAATAAATCAAATCTATCAAGGATAAACCGATTATAGTTGGATCCCAGCCGATCAAGTTTTGTGCACACCAAAGATTATGAACCCAATAAGAAATCTTCTTTGTCTTCAAATCTTCTTTAATCTTCAATAAACACCTGCACACCACAACTTGAATCTCTTGTGATCAATCATGCACAGAACGGAGTCTGTTAACAATGGATTATCACAAGATCTCTTTAGATCTACAAACAGTTCTAAAGATCCTGTCGACACTTCGATTTAGTTTGAGTGAATCTTATATCAGAAGAGAAGATTCTCAAGAATAAACAAACTAGGTGCAATCAAAGTTCAACAACCATTAGTCAATCAAATCAAAAATAATATTGAAATTATCTAGTTTCCCACCAACGGTACTCGTAGAGCTTCTTGATCCCACAGAAGTCTTTAAACGAGCGGTCGTAAGAGATTTCACCTAATTAGGGTACTTTCCTCTCCGAATAGACGGGTCCACCAGTAACAACACAACAAGGTAGTTTTGCTGGCTCTTAGGATAGTTTGCACGAAATGCAAACTTGGGTATTTATAGACCAAGGAAGTTTGGACACCAAGGAATTTCCAAAACCAAAATATTAAGATATGCGATAAATATCCACATCGGTTTTCATAAACCTGGAAATGCTCTGTCCAAAATAACCGAAATCTCACTAGAAAATCTCCAATTAGTAAATGCACATTACCAATTTTTATTTTCCAGAGATATGCATTTTAATTGCTGGTAATTAAAAGCATATAAAATTAACAACCTTAATTAAAAGATTCTCAACTTATTTCGGTCCGGGATCTCCTTGAGTTATTAAGGAATATCTTTGAACAAAAAAAGATAAGAGTTACTGAACATGTTCAAAGTATGTCGACATCTTTTTCTTTGTAAATCCTTTTTCATATTTACAATCTTGGAACCGATTATACCACACTTCCAAACAAGTTTAGAACTGGTTCATCTGATTTCCAAGAACTATGTGATTGATTAAATATCAACACACTAATCATGGGTTTACGGTTCTACCAAACACAAGGATCGGTTCTACCTTAATATGGTTACTGGGACCGGTTACATCAGTTTCCAGGATCATTACGTCAATTACCAGGACCGATTACCATATTCTGGTATTACTTGTGATCGGTTACACCAATTACTAGGACCTGTTGCGCCAATTACAAGGATCAATTATACAACTCTTTTGTGATCACTCATACCAATTACTAGGATCGGTTACACCAATTACGAATATCGATCATACCATCTAAGGTGATTACTTAGGATCAGTTACACTAATAAAAGTCATACCAATACATAAGTCAGGCATTGTGACTAGTTTTACCAAGATACATAACAAGTTATGATCGGTTCTACTAACTCACACATATTGGTAATCCAAAGATATGCAATGAATAACAATACCAATAAGCCTAGCCATTTCCCTTTCGATTCATAAAAGAAGTTCTTGAATGTACTTCCTTTAAACAAATGTAAACATTGTTTCCTAGGATGAAATCTTCACCTTTACCCATACACATAATCACAATAGCATTCATACGATTATGTCGATGTCTTATATACGAAGTTCAAAAGATAAGCGTTATACTTCGTATTCTAATTCCTTAACACTATGTCTACTAGAGTATAATCATTCAAAGCTTTGCAGTTCTGTTTTCAATATATCACGACTTGAAAGATACGTTAGGAATGAAACAGTTCAAGTCACAATATTACTAACCTCAAGAGGAAGGATGATGTCGTCGATGTAGCTTGTTACTTCTTCACATTCTTCAAGTCTTCGAGTAATACTTGTATGTCTCATAATCCTAATCTTTCTAGCCTAACCTATACGAAGTTGTCTCTAGTATATAATCAAGTGACTCTTTAATTGAGTTTTGATTCACTAAAATATGACAACCAAACTTGACATACCAACGCTTGGTGGGTTCAACCGAGCTATGCTCTAACAATCTTCCCCTTTGTCAATTTTAGTGACAAAACTCTTAATACATATGGATCAACAAATTACAAAAATTCATTATACATACGCTTGATTCCAAGTTTCAACAACACAATAACCTGCATATATTCAATCCATAAATGCCGTTGTTTACATTTAAATAACAAAGCTAATACTCCCCCTAAATGTAAGATAGGTAGATTTTAAATCCGCACATCTTTGTTATTTTCCATTTGTAGTCCAAATAACTACAATCATCATATGATATGTTTCTCCCCCTTAGTCAATACTTTACTCTTTCGTTAGATATAACGTTTAAGCACACTTGCCATTTCCTTAGTGATAACAAATCACTTGTTTACTCCATATATTTCTTCCCCTTTTTGTCACAAAATGATAAAGGTCCGAGCAAATAAAAAAACCGAAAGGATCTTACAAATCTAAAAGAATTGTACAACCTATAAGAGTTAAGCACGAAGGTTTCACATACCATTTTAGATAACCAATACCAAAACCGAAACTACAAGTAATTTGGTTTTAATATGTTATCAAGGAAACAATTTCCCGAAGCAATTTTCCCTAATAGTTTAAAAAATTGACTGAAAAGCTTAGTTCCCTTGCTAAACCGATTGCACAAATACAATCGCTTATTTCGATAAGACCAAAATAAAGATCAGAATTAACTTTATTTTTCTCATCAGGCACTAATTATTCAGACAATAACTTAGACCTTTCACTTTAGACAAGACAAATACTAGGTTAGTTAACTAATATTTCTTGTCAATGCATTCGATTAGACTTGAATAACTGAATCCTTTACTTTGATAAGTCTAACTAAGATCACAATTAACTTAGTTTCTCTTATCCGGAATCGAATTGGACTAAAAAAATGATCCCGTATTTTGTTAAGCCATAAACAATACATACAAACCAAATAAATTGACTTGCACAACTATTTCTCTTAACCGGAAGCAATTGAAACAAACATAGACATTAAAGCACCGCAATTACACCGAAATTTCATTAAGTCTAAAACAATTGATACCAAACAACAAATAAATATATCAAACCAGTTTTTCTTAACCGGAAACAATTGAATCACACACACACATACATAATGGAATCAACATCAATTGTACCGAATTTTGTTAAGCAAAAGCAAAATATATGCAATAAACTCAAGCTTTTCTTAAACAGGAAAACGATTAACTAACAAATTCGTTACCTCATATTCCGCATCCTCTTCTCCCCAGAAAGATATATCATTAAGCGCAAGTTCAAGTTAGAATTCTCCCCCATTATGTTGTCTTCCTCTCGCAAGAACAAAAGAACAACAACAAGAGCAAACTTTACCATTGAAAGGTTGAATCGGTTTTAACTAATGCGTGCCAATCCTAGTTAGCAATTCGGCGTATTATTCGCGAATGATTCGCGAATTTTTACGAACCAATCATTCCCGAATAATACGCCCGAATAACTGCAACTCCGAACCATATACGCGTATAATATGGGCTATCCGAATAATCCGTGATGAATTCGTGAATCCGAATAATTCGACAGGTAGATTCGTCGGGTCAAGTAGAGTTGACTCAGCTGAGTCATCACTGATTCATCCGATTTAATGTTCTTTCTAAAGTTTTTTCAAAAACGTATGTGGTGGGATTCGAAACCATTACCTGCAGCATGATTCTAAAGGCTCCAACCACTGGGCCAAGCGGTGGTTGCTGATAAATAACTCGATATATACTATATATTAGTAATTAGGCTCATTTTAGATTATAGAATCACTATATAATGTATCTAAAAGGTTGTTTATATTATTTTATATACACCGAATTTGATATCCCGAATCCATATCTCTAAAACGAATTATACACGTACGTATGCCGTTCCGAACTACTACCGAATCACGAACCGTTGACCGCACTTTTGACCGAATTCGACTTTTACGAATACGAATAATACACGTACATTTTCCGTTACGTACATATTCCGAATCCCGAATCGCTAACTAGGGTGCCAATAGCAAAAGTTGAAAACCCGAAACACATATGCTTTTATGTTAAACACAAATCGATTCAACATATTGTGACTTTTTCACATATGAGTTTCAATCGGAACACCTTATGATCCTTTGATAAAGCCTACCAACATGGGCTAGAACTTAATCCTGCTAAATCAAAAAGCCACACAAACCATAAGGGTTCACACATCATATGAGATCGGATATTAAGGTTAATAAAACTGAAATCAAACATCCCATAAACACATAGCAATAATATAAAGCATTCAAGCACAAGCTATGTAATTGAAAAGCTATCGCAAGAAAAATTATAAAATAATAATTTTATTCATAAATAATAGATAGTTTTATTCAGAATATACCTTATACTATAATTGAAATAATCAAAAATTTATGTCTATTTTGTTTGGAAGAATTATTATTCTTCGCTTGTATGTTGCTCAATAGGTTCTTGTTCAGAGTCTTGATCTTTTTCGCCTTTTAAGAACACATCATTGATCTCCAAAATTCCTTTAAGGGTTTCTGGATCATTTCTAGAGGCAAAAGCTAATTGTTTCTGAATACAGTTTAATTGTCTTCCAAGACGCAAAATATAAAACAAGAGATCTCCATTGCTATAGACTTGAGCAGTAGAAACAATAGTTCCTCTTTCCTTTTGGGTTTTACTCATTTGATTGATAATTCCATGGGAGACAAATTTTGTGACTTTCTCATCTCCAAAAATATTTCCCATTGTGGGTTCAGACATGCTGGTGATGAGAGATGGATATCCAAGATTTCTCTGGGATGTTGTGGTATTGATAGATTCGAAAATCTTGATCATTTGATTGATAATTATCCCAAAAATATCAATTTGCCTTTTACTTTCAAGAACAAAGTATACAAACTCAGCAAATTCCTTATCCCATTGAGAAGTATCCCTTGTGCAAGCAAAAAGAGTTGTTATTGCAAGTTTACCGAAGACCCTTAAGTAGAACGGTATTTCTTTGGTTAGTATCCTTCATTTTTTTCCAGTCAACAGATTTTCCAGTGATAAGTTTTGAAATGTTATCGTGCTCAATTTCAAAACCGGTAATCATATGATTTCCCTTCACTTTGTAATTAATGATCTTGGATATCATCTTTCTGTCAACATGATGAAAAGTACATCCAACCAAGGTACTGAAAGTAAGTTTTTCATGATCAATATTGTGAATATTAGCATAAAAGATTCTTACTATATCAGGTGAATATTTTTCAAATACAAACAAATTTCCCCAGTTTCGGTCTTGAACAAATTTCACATATTTTCTTTCTGAAACATCTGGATCGAATCTCTTTTCAGCAGTGAAGTTTACTCCTTTTAAAGCTTGGTATCTTTCGAAACATGTACCGTCCACAAAGAATGTAAGATCAAGTTTGTATTTGATCAAGTGAGGATACTTGATTTTCTCGATGTCACCTTCAAGAATAAAAGGATTCACAACCAGGTTATCAGTTTCAGTTTCTACTTTGTCTTTCCTTTTTCCCATACTTTCAAAATTTTAGGAAATATGAAAAACCCTAGTTTTTATTCCGGACAATCTCTTCCAGGATGTTTGTAAAAACACCACAAAATAATCTTCTTTTATAGAGAGTGAAGATGTCAAATTCCGGAAATAACTAGTTTTAGGAGAATCTTCCAAAATCGGAAACCTTGACTTGTGGAGAAACAAATCCGATTTTGTATCTAGGTCTTTCTTTTGGAAAACCGATTTTTCATGGACCGGATCCAAAAATTTGTTTACTCTTTTATTACCAAATCCTGATAATAACTTTTGAACCTCCCTCAAGAAATTTCCAATAGAGTATACAAATACGAAATTAAACATAACAAGATATTTACTAATATCTTTAGGATTATATTTCCAGCAATATTTTGAAAGATCACTTGCTTCATTAAAACAGTTGTGGGGTGTATGAAGTAGTCCACTGTTAATAGAATAATTAACTGAAAAATTATTCTTTTTAATATTACAAAGTTTCCAAAACCGCAACCTGATCAGCCATACATTGACAGTCTTTGATCTGAAAATGGTTATATATATATATATTTGGGTAATCAATCCAAAATATATTTAAGATCCCAGATTTTTCAACAGCAGAATATTCATGGTTCATATACAGAAAAATCTTATGTGGAATATCATGCATTTTCAAGATAAAATGTGTCACATAGAATATTGTATCATTGTTACTAAGCATGTTAGTCAATAATACCATGAGGTACAATTCTATGATATCAGATAGATTATGTAGGTCAACCAAGACATTCTCAACCATAATCTCAATTCCTAACAAATTTAGGAATAAGAGTATTACATACTTCATTCGTGTCTTCCACCACGAATCTTTGAAGTAGTCAAATCCTGCTATTACGTTAACTGAATCATTTATCAGATTCAATTCTTATAGGTTGGATCGCACAAAACACGGATGGTTAGATCTTTTTCGTGTTTGCCTGCTCTGATACCAATTGAAAAGACGAGGGTACCCAAATATACCACAATCTTAAACTTTTCCACCTATAAGTCCTCTTACCGAAAGTGATCGTTTATGGACTGAGTCGAGACAATACAACGAATCGATATTCACACTCTGTGTGATTTTCTATGGATACGAGATCGAGACAATAAAACAATCAAAGTGTGATTACTTGATAATAGGTTTGGACTTAACCAAACTCTATGGGATCACTATGAAGTAATACGGAGTTAACGTTTGTGTAATTTACTGTAAATTATAATAACAACAATTATAATTGCGGAAAACAAAAGTAAATGACACAACAAGATTTTGTTAACGAGGAAACTGCAAATGAAGAAAAACCCCGGGGCCTCGTCCAGAATTGAATACTCTCAGAATTAAGCCGCTATACAAAATCAAACCAACTTCGTATAGTTGAGACCAAGCAACTAAACCTATAGTTCACCTAGTTTCTTAAGTATCCCTGCGCTTCCGACATTCGATAAGTGCACGCACTGGAACAATTCCTTTGGTTCGTATTCCAAACATTAAAGGAAACAACAAATCTGTTCGGTAACAACTCTATTCAATCTCAGTGATATGAGTTAGACAAAGGCTCTTCTGTTTAATCTAATAAACTCCTTTATCGGGTTTAAATCTATCAATCCAACAACTACCAAAGTAGCATAGTTTAGTGAAAAGTTGAGGGTACCCAAATATACCTCAAGCTAAAAAAATTCCTACCTATAAGTCCTTTCTCCAAAAGTGATTGTCTATGGAATGAGTCGAGACAATACAACTAATCGGTTCACACTTTGTGTGATCGTCTATGGATACGATATCGAGACAATACAACAATAGGATTCACTTATCAAGTAAATAGGAATTAACGTTTGTGTGATTTACTTTAATTATAATAAAACAATTATAATGCGGAAATATAAAGTAAATGACACAGCAAGATTTTGTTAACGAGGAACTGCAAATGCAGAAAAACCCCGGGACCTTGTCCAGAATTGAATAGTCTCAGGATTAAGCCGCTACACAAAATTAAACCTAACTTCGTATAGTTGAGACCAAGCAACTAAACCTATAGTTCACCTAGTTCCGTTTGTATTCCCACGCCTCCGACCTAAGTCACGTACTTGGAACAATTTCTTTGGTTCATATTACAAACAGTAAAGGAACAACAAATCTGTTTGGTATCAACTCTATTCAACCAAGTGATATGAGTTGGACAAAGGCTCTTCTGTTTATCTTAACATAAACTCCTTCGTCAGGTCCTTAGATCTATCTTATGTTCAATTACCGAAGTAATCGTTTAAGGTTAAGCCAACAACACTCTTAATCCAAAGAATTGTGTTGATGTCGATCTACTCAATTAATCAATCCAATCTATCACAAGGATAAACCGATTATTAATTGGATCCTCTTTTTACCGAAACAAGTATTGTGCACACCAAAGATTATGAACCCACAAATCAGAAATCTTCAGTATCTTCTTTGTCTTCAAATCTTCTTAGATCTTCAATAAACACCCGCACACAATCACTTGAATATCTTGTGATCAATCACGCACAAAACGGAGTCTGTTAACAATGGATTATCAAAAGATCGTCTTTAGAACTAACAACAGTCTAAAGATCCATGTCGAAACTCTGAACTAGTTTGAGTGAATCTTATAGGCATCACTCCCAAACAAGAGGTAGATAATCAAATCGGACTGAGTGGAGCTCTGCAAATCGGCGATTGACTCAGCCCCATTTTTTCATCGTTCTTCCAAATCTCAAGGTCAATATACTATTAATTCAGGTATTTTTTCTTCATAATCCAATGATTGGTGTTTCGATTTCCTCATCTGGATATTATTAGGGATTTATTTTGTAATAATTTATCTTCTTTCGTTGTTTAAAGATGGTTTTTTAGGAAAAAGTCGATGGTTCTGAAATAGATCCATCGACAGTAGATCTCTCACAAATTTCTGCTAGTCATCCTTCAGTTAATCTGATTGATGAACATGATAATAATAGATATGAATCATGGCGTTTCTCTCTAATTGGTAGGCTTGATCTTCTTCGTCTTAAATTCTCAGAAGAAGTAACTATTCTGAAAAAACAATGGAGCTTAAAAGGTCAATGCCAAAAGATTCCATTGGACAAAGGCTTCTTTAGCATTAAACTTGATAATGATGAAGATAAGAAATATATCAAATCTGGCAGATGGGTAGTTCTTGATCAAGTTCTTACTATCAGAAACTGGATTCCAAATTTTAGATCAGAAAATCAGCGTACTTCTAAGGAAATGATTTGGGTTCATTTCCCTGGATTAAGTTTGGAGTATTGGGATGAGAAAACCCTATTCACGATTAGCAAAGCAATTGGGAATCCAGTCAAAGTGGATGCAACTACTTTAAATTACCAGAGATTCTATACTAAAGTTCTTATTGAAGTGGATTTGGCAAAACAAATTCCTAATAAGCTATGGATCATTACCAGATATGGAGCTTTTTCCCAGGGGGTAATTCTCACTAACTTACCAAAATTTTGTAATAAGTTTAAGATTGTTGGTCATCTTCCATTTGAATGCAGATTCAATAAACAAGTTCCTTCTGGAGATAATGCTCATTCCCCTCCACAGCAACAACAAAAGATTAATGGCAATACTTCTCCCAAGTCTTTGAACATTATAACCCCCACTACCTCAGCTTCAACTTTCAAAAATCCTGAGATACCACAACCTTCATTATCATCTGATTTAAATACCTCATGGGATCCTCCTCCAACTATTGTGGCAGAGACAGTACTTGTGGAGCCTCCTTCTTTGGAGATTTTGGTTACTTCTCAAAAGATAGATCATGTTTCTATTCCTAATTCTAGTATTCTTTTAAGTCCCAATAAATATGACATTCTTCAAGATAATGTGGATGATGATTTTAGCTTTGAAGATGGTGAAATTAAGGAGGTTAGTACTTCAAGTTTATTAGAATTTGGTACTGTTTCTCAGCATGTTAATATTGTTGCAAGCTCTACTGAAATTGGTGAAACTAGTAAGGTGCTTGGAGTTAAAAAACCTCCTATAAAACCTACAAAAACTATTGCCACTAGAAAAAGCAGTAAAGAAGTTCTTAAACATGTGGTTGAAAAAGGAGGTACTCCTCTTCCCATTCCCCCACCTTTTAAATGAAGGTAATTTTTTGGAATATTAGAGGCCTTAAAAGACAAAGGCCAAAGATAAGCTTCATTCTTTAGTTAACTCAAATAATCCTTCTTTAGTTTGGGTTGTGGAACCTAAGATTAAATTTAAGAAAAATATTATTAAACTCCCTGGTATGAATCACAAAATCATTCATAATGCTTCAGACGATAATAGTAAAGGTAACATCGGGTTGTTTTGGAATTGCTCTATCAGTCCTCCTTCTGTAGTAGCTTCTTCAAGCCAATGTGTTACTATTGAAATTGGTCGTGTGTTGGTTACTGGTGTGCATGCTAATTCTTACATTGTTAATAGAAGGGAATTATGGCAAAATCTATGTGATATTATTTTATTAAATAAACCATGGCTTCTTCTGGGTGATTTCAACTCTGTTCTATCTGTGGATGAGAAGAAAGGTGGTAGAAGTCCTCTTTATTCAGCAATGAGTGATTTCCAGGATTGTATAGATTTTTGTGGTCTCTTACAAGCTCCTAAGAGTGGTCTTGAGTTCTCTTGGTGTAATGGTAGAGCTGGATCAAAAATAATTCTTTGTAATTTGGATAGAGCCTTCTTCAACTTGCAATGGTTAGATATTTTTAAAGGATGGCATTATCATGTGGGTGCTAGGGGGATTTCTGATCATGGTTATCTCATTGGGTCTGATACTATCATTCATAGAGCTGCTAACATTCCTTTTGGATTCCAGATGTTGATGGTGGATTTTCAACAAAGGGCAAAACCGTAAAATCATGAGGCATGTTTTTGACACGGCTTTCAGACATGCAACGATTCATATTTTACGAAGCCATGATGAATATGTTTTCGAAAAGCCTCCACTAGCTGAGCGTTCGATCCCTGGCATTTCGTCGTGACCTCTATGCAGAATAACGTATTTGGGCGGTTCTCCGTGGATTGAGTGCTTAACGCCTTCAGGACGTCGGTGATACTCATTGTTCCCTGACTGCAGGAGAGAAACCCACCTCCACATAGAAGAATAGTTGGGCGGCAGACGCTTTCAGGACGTCGATGACACTCGCCATTCCCTGACTGTGTGGAGAGATCGTGTATAGATTCAGGTGGTTCTCCGTAGATTGAGAGCACTAAAGCCTTCATGTCGTAAACAACACCGTGACTCCCTGACTATGCACCATTCGGAATAGATGTGACGCTTTAATCGGCTAATATCTTTTCTCGCAATAGATTAATTCTGCTGCGACATTCACCACTGAATTCCCAGAATAATCTATTATTGCTCCTATTCCATGGTCGAATCCACAACCTGATCCCATGGAATGGAAATAACAATTGCTCCTATTCCATGGTCGAATCCACGGCCTGATCCCATGGAATGGCAATAACAATTGCTCTGATTCCATGATCGAATCCACGGCTTGATCTCATAGAATGGCAATAAACTACTACATTATCTCATTATTCCGATTTCATGATCGAATCCACAGTTGATCTCATGAAATGGTGATAGATAATTTTAATTACTCCGATTTTATGGTCGCATCCACGATCCCATAGGATGGTAATGCTTGATTTATTATTCTGAATTCGTAGTCGAATCCACAGCTGATCCTATGAATTAATAATAAACAACTATTCATTTTTATTACTCGTTTCATGAATTATTCTCCACTAAATTTCATAAATTAGTAATAAATACTCAATAACCGGGCATCTGGATCATCACTGAGTAAGCCCCACAAAAATGGTGCAAGTGTATTCGACAATGATGCACGACTGAGCACCCGGATGCACGAACGAGCATCCAAAAAATATGAAACAATGAGGAATCCTACGCAAAACAGGAGAAAACAATAAATATTAATAAAATAATAAGAAGCACCTAGGGCCGGGCCCACTGGCCGGCCGGCCGTGCCCTAGACATGGTCGGTCCATGCCTCTTCCATTATTTTCCTTATTTTTTGTTATTTCATGAACTCATGAAAACTCATTGGTTTTAGCAACTTTCCTTGTTTTTGCAAAAACTCATGAATCCTCCATAACTTCATGGATTCATGAAATAATGTTATAAAATAAGGAAAGGTGTGCGGGACCGGGCAACCTAGCCGGCCGGCCATGCCCGGGCCGTGGTCAGTCCCACGCCTCACAATCCTTAGCTTTTTATAATTATTATTCCCTAATCTCACGACACTCTTTGTTTTCAACAAAACTCATGGATTCTCCATAACTTCAAGGATTCATGAAAAATAATATAAAACAGGGAAAGGTGTGTGGGACCGGGCAACCTAGCCGGCCGGCCATGCCCTAGCCGTGGCCGGTCCCACACCTTACAATCCCTAGTCTTTTATAATTATTTCCCTCAATTCATGAATCTCCTGGGTTTGAGCAAATTCATGATTTCTTCATATTTTCTCAAATATTGCTCAAATCACGAAAAACCAAAAGCCAACATAGTTACATGACTGGCTAGCCTCTCACGGCAATTTTAAATATTAATACACTTTTATTTTAATATTTTCAACATATTAATGAATTGAGCATACATGCTCATTCCAACAAAAATCAAGAATTTCAGTCAAGATGAAACTCTTCTGAAAATTCACAACATTGCTCGAACCCACATCAGAAAATACTGAAACTCTCAGTACGGAGACACAGGCACCACGGAAACACATGCATGCCTTCATGACCGACCAGAGTCATCCTTAGGGCTTGCACAAAGCCGGTCCCACACGTTTTCATAATTCTGACCTAATTTGCTCGTATTGGGCCCAAACTATCTCCAACCAACCTGGAGATTGCTCAAACGGCCAACACTGGTCACGTGACCACCAAGAGCCGGTCTCATGCTCTCTTGGTCGGTACCCATCTTTCATACCTAGGTTTTATCACCTAATGTTGGACCCAAAGAATATTTCGAAAATGATGAAACCAACATTTAATTATCATTCTTTCACCAATCCTCAAACCGAGAACCCCGGGTGCATGCTCACTCGAGCACCGGCACCACATGGACGCCCATCATCCCATGTGGTCGGTCCCTCTATCACTCATGACCTATTTTCGCCGATTCATCAACTATGATCTGAAATTAGGGTTTTGAATAAATGCTCCACGACTCATCACTCTGAGCACGATTCAAACACTAATGGATTTATGATGGATTCAACAACCAACATCTGAATTAATCATATAATATATGGTAGCTTACTAATTTTTTAATATTTTATTGGGTCACGTCACCAATAAAAGTTTCATCGAATCGAGCAATACTTGCTCAGTTACTCAAATATTGATCCAGCTATTAATATTTGGTAATTTATCGATAATTTGTCGAATTGAGCAATATTTGCTCAATTGCACGACAAATTATCAACATTCAGTAATTTTCCGAATTGAGCGATACTTTCTCAATTGTTCGTCAAATCATCAACATTCATTATTTTGTCGAATTGAGCAATACTTGCTCAATTGCTCGTCAAATTCTCGATATTCGCATTCGTCGAATTGAGCAATACTTGCTCAATTGCTCGAATATTGATCCAACTATCAATATTCAGTAATTTATCAGTATTTCGTCGAATCGAGCAATACTTGCTCAGTTGCTCGAATAATCCACATATATTCAGTAACTCATCAATATTCAACAACTCGTCGAATTTACAATATTTGCTCAGACGAGCAACATTAACATTCATGAATCGATGAGCATTTTTCAAACATGCTCGATTCAACAAAACCTAGACTCATTGTCTAATCAATCAACAACTGACAAACTAAATACACGTCTGCCATGCAGACTCCACGATTCGTGAGACATCAATCACGTCAAATTAGGGGATAACAACTAGGGTTTTGGTTTGGCGGCCTACAGCACGTGGATTTCATCCACGACGAGAAATGTGCGTAAGTTGTGTAAACGGTTGAAGGAGTTAGCAAAGTAGTGGGTGCACGATCCGTTAAGTCTCCACACGACATGGAACTGACTTTACCACGATCTTCCACTTGCCCACTCTTCCACTCATGAAACCGTCACACTTACAGGGATAAAGGTGTTCACAACTCTAAAAATATAAATAAGTCTCTGAATCCATGATTGGGGATAACGAATGATCACTAGCTATCAACAATCGTCCATACAGAATTTATCGAGTAACTACTCTCAAGAATTCATCAATCCATCAGAACTTATTCGAACTCCACAGTTCACCAATTATTGCAGAAACCTTCAACACACCCACAATCCTTGATCATCACTGATCCCACACAATTCTCATCTTCCCTCCTACAGAACAACCCATCTCCCTCTTTGCGACCGAATTGACTATGGAACGGCCATTGTCTTGGTTTAGGCCGTAGTCCTACAGATTGATCTCTCGAATCTAAGCACCCCCTTTGCAGCGGTGCATCTGTGTGAGGTCCAGCAGTTTGCTCGGTTGAGGAGTCTCGACCACACGCTCGACTCTTCATTTTCCCAAAAAACCAGCAAACCGTTTTTCCCCATCCACACCAGAAAATGTGGTTCTCCCATCCCTATTTTATGCAAGTTGTTCTTAATTCTTGCAATGAAGAGTTAGTTGGAAATCCCATCTTTATTTTCATGAATAAACTTAAAAAACTTAAAAAGATTTTGAAGACTTGGAACTGGGAAGTGTTTGGGGATGTAAAAATTAACCTTTTAATTGCTGAGAACAAAGTTATGGCAGCTAATGTGGAATCTGATAATGATCCTTCTAATATTACTCTCTTAAACAATCTTGTTACTGCTAGAGTGTAATATGATATTGCAGCTAATAATTACCATACTTTACTAAGAGATAAAGCCATAGAAAATTGGATTGAAGAAGGGGACATCAATTCTAGTTTCTTTCATACAAGTATTAAGTTGAGACAACAACAAAATTCCATTGCTGAAATTGAAGATAGTTCTGGTAACATCATTACTGATCAACATGGTATAGCTAGTGTTTGAATTGAATATTTCGGTAAAAAATTTGAGTACCAACATATTCAAATTAATGATTCTATCTTTGATGTTGTTCCTCATATTATTATTATTACTGAAGATGGCAATATCTTTTTAGAAGGCATTCCTGATGCAGATGAAATAAAAAGAGCAGTTTTTGATCTTAATCAAGATGGTGCACCAGGTCCAAATGGATTTACTGGTTTCTTTTACAGAGCAGCTTGGGACATTATCAACAATAATCTGGTTGATGCTATCCAATTTTGTTGGCAGAACAACATGATTCCTAGTTGTATGAACTCTAATTTCCTAGTTTTGATTCCTAAAATTAAAGGTGCAAAAAATGCTAAATGCTTTAGACCTATAGGTTTGAGTAATTTCTGCTTTAAGATTATCACCAAGATTATTACTCTAAGGCTTAGTAACTTCATGCATAAAATTATCTCCCACCAGCAATGTGCCTTCATTAAAGATAGGAATATTCATGAACAAGTCCTTATTGCCTCTGAACTAGTGAATGAAATGTCTACTTCTAGAAGAGGGGGAAATGTGAGTCTTAAATTGGATATTTCACAAGCCTATGACACTATCAGCTGGGAATTCATGTATAGAACTATGAAGAAACTTGGTTTCTCTGCTAAATTTTGCAACTGGATTTTGGTGCTTCTTAAGTCATGAAAAATTTCCATCATGCTAAATGGTGGCCCAATTGTTTTTTTTTTTTGTATTGGTAGAGGGCTCAAACAGGGTGACCCCCTTTCCCCCATTTTGTTTATAATTGCTGAAGATGTACTTAGTAGAAATATTCAGAAAATGGCCACTGAGAATAAACTGCAACCAATGGTGATTAGGAATGGCATCCATCCTACCCATTTATTATTTGATGATGACATCTTATTATTTTGTAATGGGAATATGAGAAGTATTACAAATTTGAGGACTTTACTTCTTGACTATCAAGCTGCTTCTGGTCAAGTAATAAATGCTGAAAAAAGTAAATGTTTTGTCAATGGAACTTCTGATATAAGGAAGAGACAAATTGCTGAGTTCTTTCACATGGTCTTATCTTGTTTTCCAGATAGATACTTGGGTGTTATGCTGGTACAGGGTAAAATCAATCACTTATGGCACCTTGTGGAGTATATGCAGTCTAGACTCACTGCTTGGAGTGGTAAATTTTTCAATTTCCAAGCAAGACTCACTCTGGTTAAACATGTTCTTTGCAGCATTCCTATATATAATATGTCTATTTATAGATGGCCAAGAAAAGTAATTGCTGCATGTGAAAGAATTATTAGAAACTATTTGTGGTCAGGGAATGCTGAGGAGCAAAAATGTGTCACCTTAAAATGGGATAAAGTTTGTTCTCCTGTGGAGGAAGGTGGTCTTGGTATAAGGAAGCTAGAGGATATGAATAAGGCTTTGTTGATGAAATTCATTTGGAAAATGATGAATTCTCAAGAGGAATGGGCTACTTTTTTTCTTGCTAAATATAAAGACAAAGATGGTAATTAGATTTCTTACTACAAGAAATCCTCTGTCTAGCCTGGTATCAAATGGATCATCAATGAGTTTAATGAAAACACTAGATGGCTTGTTGGTAATGGTGAAAAAAATCTCTATTTGGAGGGATAGTTGGATTCATGAGGAGCCACTCATAAAATTGTTCCCTAATCACCCTTTTATTCTCTTACACCCCAATATGAAAGTTAAACAACTAATCTCAAATGGTCAATGGTGTATCCCAGAAGATTTCCTTCAACTATTTAGTACTGATCATCTTCCAGTGATAAAATCAGGTGATGATCTATTGATTTGGACTAACTCTCATTCAGGTTGTTTCACTGTCTCTGATGCAGTAAAGAAAATTAGTAAGCCCCTGCCTAAGCTCCACTGGTACAAAAAAAATATGGAATGTTGTTGTTCTTCCATCTGTCTTTGCAAATGTTTGGAAAATTACAAGGGAAATTTGTCCTACTGATGAAAATTTGAGAAAGAAGGGCTTTCAGTTTGCTTCAAGGTGCTTTATATGTCACAATGAGGAAGACTCAATGAATCACATTCTCTGGAAATGAAATTTTAGTAAAATTCTTTGGAGCTGGTTAGGAGGTATTTTTCATTTTGTTAATCCTTTATCTTTTGAAGATGTTCTGAAATTCTGCAAACATGTTAGTCCCATCATCAACGATTTATGGATTGTTTGCTCTTATACCCTTATGACTGAGTTATGGTTCTTAAGAAATGAGATTTATTATGATGATGTCAAACCTGATCTGGTCAAGATGAAGAACAAGATTAAGCATAGGGCACATGAATGTGAATGTAGAATGAAAGGTACCATGTGGGGATCTGACACTGAACTAGTTATAATGCAATACTTTTTGATTCATCACAGGTCCATGAGAAGAACTAGAATTATTGAAATTTTTTTCTATCTCCCTAATGATGATGAAATCCTCTTATGTTGTGATGGTGCCTCAAGAGGCAATCCTGGTGTTGCTGGGTATGGCTTTGTTGCTAGAAACCATTATGGGGAGTTTGTGTTTGCTGAATTTGGAGGACTTGGGGTGACTACCAATTATATTGAGAATTTGTTACAGGCATTAGAGCTATGGAGTGAGCCATTGAACACCAAAGATACAAGATTATTCTACAATCGATTCTAAGGCTTGTATTGCATCTTTAAAGCATCAAAAAAATTCCTTGGTTCCTACTTGCTAGATGGCAAAGAGTTCATGGGAAATTTCTGTCAATTTATTATGGGGATTTCCTGGACGGGAATAAGGATATCAGATTCCTACCAAGATAACTAGAAGTTCCAACCAATAAGAACCCTAGTGAACCTAAAAGAAGGATACAGCCCAACAGAAATTACTTGTTTTTCGAGACCCCGTTATAAGTTCTATCCATATACGTTCCGAGCGCCAGATTCATACTAGATCCAATTGCATTTTATTGGAATTGAGAGAATAACCCAGATGAATTTTACTTTACTTTTTGTTCCCGAAGTAACTCTCATCAACTAGCACTATTATGATGTGAACCATTAGAAATAATTCATCAAATTGGTTAAATATAAAAGCGTCTGCTTCATAGGAATCTAGACAATCTTATTTTTTTGAACATGAAGAAATAAAGAAGCCATTGCAATTGCCGGGAAAACTAGGCCCATCGGAGTAGAGCATAAACCTAAACGAATTGAAGAGGCCCATTCCGGAACAAGAAAATGACATCGTAATTTGAATTGGATTTCGATGAAACAATATATCAATGAGGGTAAATTTAGTGAGCTCGTTTTTAGGGGTAAGTGAGTCAAAACCCTGCTTTCTTGAAGGCGTGCAGTTGAGCATCCATTCGAGAAAATATGACAAAATCAGGGTTTTGCTGAAACTGAGGAAACATCATGAGATGAAGGAAAATAATTATAAAATAAAGGAATGATGAGGCGTGGGACCGCTGAGGCCAAGGCATGGCCGGCCGGGTCTCGTGGTGCCTTTTCCTAATTTTATATTATTTTTCATGATTTTATGAAAATATCATGAAATCAAGGAGTTTGTTGAAATTAAGGAGTTTCCTTAAAGTGAAAGAGTTTCCATGGGATCAAGGAAGCAAATAATTTCAAAAATAATAAAATAAGGGCGTGTGGGGCCGGCTGAGGCATGGTCGGCCGGCTGGGCCCGGTCCCGTGCGTTTCCCTAATTTTATGTAATTTTTGTGTATTTTTCCATGATTTGAAGGAATTTTCATAATTTGAGAGAAATACCATGAAATCAAGGAATTTCATGGGATCAAGGAAATCTTAAAATAATAGTAATAAAATAAAGGGATGTGTGGGACCGGCTAGGGCATGGCCGGCCGTCTTGGGCCCGGTCCCACGAGTTTCCCTAATTTTATATTATATTTTTCATGGTTTTGTGAAAATACCATGAGGTTAAGGAGTTTTCATGAGATTAGGGAAATAATAATAAAATAATGAGGAACCATGAGGTGTGGGGCCGGCCGGGATCAAGGCATGGCCGGTTGGCCAATAATCACGGCCCCACAATGTTTTTCCCTATTTTATATTATTTCCTTGGTGCAAAGGAAACACCATGAATCTGAGGAGTTTCCTCAAAACGAAGGATATTTGTTCAAGTGAAAGGATTTTCATGAACTCAAGGAAAATAATGAAAAAAATATGATAAAATATAAAACTGGCGTGGGATTGGCCACGGCACGGCGGCCGGTTGGTGAGCCCAATCCCCAGGCGCCTTGGTCAATATATATTTAATTATTTATTATTTTCCTTCCTATTCGCATAGGTTTATCGTTTCGTCGTATTTTGAAATACTCGTTCGTGCGGTGATTGTTAGTACATCGTCGTTGAGTACACTTGCACCATTTAAATCGGGGCTTACTCGGAGGTAGCTCAGACGCCCGTGTGTTGAATATTTATTACTAACCCATGGAATTCTGCTGGGAAAAACCATGGTTTGCAGTAATGAAATCTTTGCGAAAATATTTGAATATTTTCGGAAATTCAATGGATGAATCCAAGAATTTAGGAATAATTAACTTATGGCTCTATACTAGCAGAGCAAGCTGTCTAGGAGCATTAATTATTCCGATATGAGCTTGCTGGAGCTTCATATCCTTTATATAGTCAGGGTAAACTCGTTGTTTGTATCCTGAAGACGTTATCGCTCTATACTAGCAGAGCAAGCTGTCTAGGAGCCGTCCATCTTGTGATACTATATATAAATAAAAACTGAAGTGTTCAGTATTCATGAGATATGCTGTTGCCTAGCCGTGAGACTACATATCTACATGTACTCTGAGAGAAAGTATTCTCAGTCAGAGGTTTGATGAGAGACCCGTATCTCAATACAGATATGCCGTTGTCCAGCCGAGAGACTACATATCCGCATGTACTCTGAGAGACAGTATTCTCAGTCAGATGTTGATGAGAGACCCGTGTCTCAATACTCGCGTCTGATTGCTGGATCAGAAGTTCATATAATTATGGGTTTATGATTTTAGCCTTTGTCGAAAATCCACCATCTACATTAAGTCCTCTGCTAAGTGAGGAAAGCCGTGTTCCTCAGTCAGCATTGAATGGTGATTTTCCGGTCATAAACAATATAAGTAATTGAACTTAGTCATAAGTTAAGACATTACCGGATTTTGATAGTACGAGTAAACCATGACTTGAATGAAGATCCAAGTGGCATGATGGAGCATCGTCTAATGAGCATAGATTGGTGTTGAACCGCTGATCTTGATGACGGGACCTTGGTCGTTTAGGATTCGCGGGCCGGGCCCAAAAAAGAAATCCTTATTTTAGGAATAAACACTCGTTTGTTCGTTAGTTTAAGGAACAAACAAAATAGACCTGAGTCTAATGATATAAAATTTTGTCTACGAGCTTTCACGAAAACTAAAATTTTATCTTTGTGAGATTTCACAAAATGGAATAAACTCTCGTTCCAAAGGTGAATGCTCGTATGAGAGAAAAGTTTTTTTTTGAAAAGACGTGAGTCTGTTAATAAAAATTTTGTCTATGAGCTTTCATGAAAAAATTTATTTTCGATATGTGAGCGTTCACAAAATTTTGGAAATATACTCTCGCTTCAAAGACAGATGCTCGTGTGAGGGAGAAAAATATATAGATATATATTTTTAAATTTACGTGAGTTTCACGTTAAATATGTGTATTTTGTAAAATCAATGTTTTGATTTTGAACAACTGTTGAAAGTAGACAATTATACATGGTGAAATATTGTCTGTATGTGAGTTTTCACAATTGTAAAATGGACGTCATTCAATTTTTGAAAAACCAAAGTGGATGTTAAAACTCACGTGGGTTGTTCACGGTTTGATGTAAAATCAAGTCATGATTTTGAATAATGAATTTTGCTCGTCTTTGCAGGTTTGAAGGAACGAGCAAGTTTTCGAAATTTTGACGTTATAATCACTACAACTAGTGAAATTGTAAATAGGCAAAGAGTTGGATTGTTACCGTTTCAGCGCGTTCTTGTTGTTGGTATATCCATGACTCCATGTATTTCGCCTCAGATAGTGGTGACTTCTGGTTACAACCACCCTTCTGGATCTTCTGGCAAACGCTCCAGAAATATCAAGTCAAACATGAATACTTTTGCAGATGTTTCATCCTGGGATGAATCAGCCTTTCAGAGACGCTAGAAAGCTGGTACTTTGTTTGTCTCTCGATTATCTGTGAGTCGTCCCTTGTCAGTAGAAGCACCGCCGACTTCAGCAAATGAGACTATTGGCTGACGATGAAGGCAGGATTTGTGTTGATGGTGTAGATCCTGATTCAGATGTGGATGAACGAAGAATTTCGTTATAATTCGTCATCAGAAAATTCAGAAGTTAGGTCTTCATTGAAATTGTTGTAGAATCTTCGTCCGATGTTGGATTTTCGCGGTCTACCCATGTATCCTCATACCAAGGAAATTTCCAAACTTTATCAAAGAAGATTTTTGGGTTCTGAGCATGTTTAGGATCAGAAATTGACGAAACAGTAAACTTCCAGGAGACCTTCAGAAAATTTTCCGCTGGCATGCGGTCCAATGTTTTGGCCACAACTCTTCGCTCGTTCCTCCAATTGCTGTGAATTTTGGATATGTTGCATAGGACATCCATATGAAGAGAATGGTGTATGACCCATCCCCAAATTCTTCACCAATTACTCCTAGCTCGTCGGTTTGTACAAGATAGTGTAAAATCATCTCAGACGAGCTTGCTGTAAAACACTCATGTTGTGTCTTTAGACCATTCGCTTGTGTCTTGAACGGTTGGTGAAGGATTTTAATGTCACTGATTCGTTTGAGATCAGGACCCCTTGATTGATACATGATCATGGTGCTTGCAGTTCCATCTTGCTTCTGTCAGTCGTAGAAACATCACTTCTGAAACCATGGTGACGGGACCATAGCTGAGGCTGCTCTCGAGATGGGATGATGTAATGATCATGGTTTCATGTCCCGGTGGTAGAATTACTTTTATGATGAATAATTAGCACATGGGAGTCTGGTGCCACGGGTCTTGGACTGTGAAACCGATCGTCATGATCAGTGGACCGTCAGTCCCCAATATTTTGTTAAATCTCTCCTTTTCGTTTTCTCTTCTTCTGGTAAGACTTAGATAGAGGACCCGGGTGGAAAATTGATGTAAAGACCCAGGTGGTAGAAGTTGGAGGTACCTTTATGAAGGACTTAGCGAAAAGACCTGGTGGACATCGATCGACTGTAGAGGTTTTGAATCCTGTCCACGAATTTCTGCTTGCATGTTGTATGCTCTGGAAGCTGTAGGAACCTCACACGACGTCGGAATTTGATGCTTGACCCCAACTTTTGAAGCTAAGAGACTGAGTTATTTTATGATAGAAGAATCACTCAATTTGGACTTGTAGAGGTCCGCCAACGAAGCGTGCACATTTGCAATTTGTAATCCCGTACAAATTTTTCAGGTTTCGTAGACCTGACGGTAAAGGCCATATCTTTCAGCTCGTATGTACGATTCATTCCTTTTGGTATGTTGTATAAGAGATATAGACGAACATCTTTTGTTGAGGAAGCATTGTCCCATTCCTCACCCATTGGTACGTTTTTGCAAACCCATGACCTGAAGTGTGTTGTATCTCATTTGTAGAGGTGATGAGAACATCTTGTAGAAGACTTTGGATTATGCCCACCAGTCGTGCCAGCTTTGGAAAGACTTTCATGTGAGCATGTTATCAGGTCTACACATCTTTATATGAATCATTGCTTCTTAGAGAAATCCGCTTCATGTGTAACACTTCAGAGAATGATTAGTTGATGAAGCCCTGAGGATGTTGCTCCTGAGACCGTTGTTGGTCTTTGAGACTATGAATGATCACGCTCCAGAGATCATTGTCGATGCTAATATCATGGATGGTGTTCCTCTAGAGATTATTGTTGATGCTGATACCATGGTTGAAGTTGCTCCAAAGACCGAAAAGGCTAGAACCATGATTATAGATATAATCCTTGCTCCTTCATCCAGTGAGCCTTTTGCATTCACGAACCAGTTGATGAGTTGAGCATCCCTAAGATGAAGGTGTATTGAGAGTTCAACCTGAATACTCCTGAAAGCATAACTTTAGCATGAACTGGCTTTGTCAGTGAGTCGATGTTATTGCGGTAGATAGCATCGTTGAGTTTTAATCTTTTGGATGCAATTGGTGAAGAGAGAAAGTTCCTCAATCATGCAGGGGCTTGTGATGTAGAGAAATACCGTTGATGAAGTTTCATGGAATCACCTCAGGTTGCCAGTGTATGTTGAAGGAGTTAGTGCCATCCATGTACGAATGATGTTGCATCCGCGAGAAGTCTTATCATGGGATAATGAAGACTTATCGATTGTAGTTTAGTAACACTTTGATCGTGCTGGTGTTGAATCAATGTGTCATCGTCGAGATATTTGTGCTGAAGCTGTACTCTTGGATTGGGAGTATAATTTGATGGCTTCTTAGATGTTTGAGCGTTGAAGCGTATATTCCTTAAGCATCGAATGTCTTAGGGGTTTGATTATCTCGGCCCTGGAGTTTCTTATGTTGATTAAGCATCCCTTTCGTTGCGATAGTGGGATTCGAAACTTGTGCAGACCTCAGAGCTTTCTGATTTTGTGGAACACACGGACTTGCAGGAAAAACGCCCAAAGTGTTCTTTGCCATGGTTGGACATCATTTCAGTAATGAATGTTTCAGTGCTTGATTTAATGAAGCTACCATTCATAACGTCTTGCAGAGTTGCTAGCAGAATTGAGTCCCCATGCTAGGATAGCATGTGAGGAAATAAATGACATAGACATGGAATGAGACTTGCCTGAGTGCGGAACCTCTTGATGAATGTCTATGCATCTTTTGTTCTTGCTTCAACCTCATCAAAGTTTGAAGTTCCTCCAAGTATTCTGATGATAGAATGTCTGTCAAATCTTCTGGATCAGAACTTTCTTCGTTGGAGAGATGTGTAACCAAAGGCGCTTTGTAAGTACCCATATTTTCGGTGTGTGGATCCACGGTCTAAATCGAAGGACATGACATATCTGGATCTTCCCGATTATGTGAAACTTGGTTTCTGTCCAGGTTGAACTTACGTTCTCTTTGAGAATGATGTATCCATAAGTATTTCCGAGCGCTCCTTCAAGGTCTCTGATTGAGATGGAGCATAAGTATCTTCTTGTCGAGTGATGCATATGGATCCGATGGTTTTCAGTGGAATGTTGTTGATGGCGGTTTCAGCATCGATCAACGTTCTTCCAAATTTATTTCTTCTAAGATTGGCTGTGGTAAGCAGTCCCCAGTCGTACATCTCTTGGTCTGTGTCTGGAGGCTCAAGAAGTATTTTCGGAATGAACTTGTTGACACGATGTGGTTCAGTACTGTTAACATGTCTCCCCTTTGCGCCTTCGACAGATAACACAATTCACGTTCGACCAAGGATTAAACTGCCTCTTTGATAGGTTGTTCGGAGAGTGTAAAGGTTCTGACCGGGAGAGGATTCTTGCGTACTCCTTCAGTCCCCAGTTGAAGCTATTGTGGATCAACCTTCACTTTGGTGACGTGCTTCAAAATATTGCAGTTACTTTAGGATGATTGATAAATCTATGAAGGTGACATGACGGGATTCTTAATTTTTCTTCAGTTGGCTCTGAGCAACGATTTGATTGCACCATCTTCAACCCAGACTTCTAGTAACTCGATCACTCCTTCATGAGAAGTTTGAGTATGTCCGATCATTTCCCGTTCGTTGATGCCGGGTCGAGGTTGGTGCAAGATTGGTTATCCTTCTGTAGTACTTTCGTATGATGAGGTGTTGGATGTCACATGTTTGAGCATAAGCTTTCCTTTTGCCTCCTTGAGCAACAACGTTCATGGAAGGTTGGACATTGTATTATTTGTTGATCAGGCGTCGGTTGCTCCGAGGTTCCTCGACCTTGTAGACTTTGCTCAGTAAAGCAGGTGTAGTAGTCGCTAATCGTTTGGATGCTTCATGAAGTTCTAAGAAAGTGTGGAACCGGAGGTTTTCCAGCGAGGATCTGTAGACCTGGATCATTCTGTTGATGCACAAGTCTACAAGTTGTTTCTATGTGAAGTTTGGGTCGTGGCAGTCCAAGGCTTGAAACGAATAAGTATTTTCTGTAGAAAGTATTAATCATCTCTCCCCAATCGGTGATACTTCTCGGTGCGATGTTGTTGTACCAGGTGTATGCTTTGCCTGTCAGAGACTTTGAAAATTCCTTCAGACGGACGACATATTGTGCTCGTGTTCGCCCAATAATTCCAGAAACCGAGAAATATGTTTTTGAGTATTGCATGTTCATAAAGAATGAATGTTGGAGCGGTATAACCTTTTGGAAGAGGAATCCTCTGTATGGAAGCAGGATATGAAGGTTGGTGAAGATGGACAGATGATGCCTTGTCTTTTCCTCGATCCTCAAAAAGTGCTCCAGATCTTCAAAACTTGCGGGTTCCATTGCTGGAGAGTCATCTGCATCTTTGTGGAATTCTTCATCATGTACAACATGGATTAGAGAGATTTCAGGATCAGCAGTTGGAGATGTTTCTTTAGCTTTTCCTTTCTTGCGTTGAGGCTGAGTTCGTTCAGACGCAAGCTTGTCTGTGAGATTTTTGAGATAATTTCACAGCTCCTTATGAGCGGTAGCCATGTCAGTCTGATTCTTGGCAAGAGTTTCTTGTATCTTCATGAGATCACCTGTGGTCGGTGGATTTTCTCTGACTTCTTCAGGAGATCCGCCGAAGAGTGGATTGTTGGCGGCGCCAGTGCTATCACTTGTAGAGGTAATCACTAGAGCACCAGTGTTTGGAGGAGTAGTAGTAGCATGTTGCACCGGAGGAGTGGTGTTAGCAGTACCACTAGAGCTTGCAATGTTAGGGTTGGGTGTTGAACCCGGATTTGGTAATTGAACCAGACCTATGACCGACCATCTTTGTGAGAATTGAGATTGTAACCGAGAGAATGATCTCCCACTGTGGTCGCCAATCTGTAGATGGGGCAAAACGATTTGCTGGTTTTTACGGAATCAAGGAAACGACCGTGCGGAGGAGATTCCTTGAACCGAGCGAAATATTCAACCTCACACAGATGCACCACTGCAAAGGGGGTGCTTTGAATTCGAGAGATCAATATGTAGTACTCCGGCCTAAACCAAGACAATGGCCGTTCCAGAGTAAATTCGGTCACAAGAGAGGATGGGTCGATCCGTAGGAGGGAAGCTGAGAAATGTGTGGAATCAATGGTAATCAAAGATTGTAAGTGTGTTGTGAATTCTGAATATGATAAGTTCTGAATGATTGAAATTGCTCAGTTGAGAGTAATTTCTCAATTGATGAGTTGTTGATCTCGTATTGTCAGTGAGACGTGAGATTTTTGTTCTTGTTGTTGTTTCAATCATGATTCAAAGACTTATTTATATTGCTGGAATTGTAGACACCATGATCCCATGAAGTGTGACAGTTTATGGAATCAAAGAGTGGGGAAGTGGAAATCGTGTTTGAAATCAGTTGCTCATCGTGCGGAGACTTGGTTGATTTTCCATCCACTACTTTGTTAACTCCTTCAACTGATTGCACGACTTGCTCACATTTTATTGCGTGTTTGAACACACGTGATGTAGACCGCTAGACCAAAACCCTAGTTGATATCCCCCCAAGTGACACGATTGACGTCTCGTGGTTAGTTTAGTCAGTTGTTGACTTCATGATTTCATGGGACGATGAGTCCATGTATTTACTGAGTTGAACATGATTTTATAAAATGTTCTGAAACTCATGAATTGAACGTGGGCATGATTCTCACGTTGATAGTTGAGGCGAGCAAGTATTGCTCTGATTTGTTGAATATTGATAGTTGAACCAATATTCCTTGATTTGAGCAAGTATTGCTCATTTGATGAATTATTGGTAGCGTGACCAAAATAAAATATTAATTAAAATACTGGTAGTTGAACCAAGTATAATTAATAAGAATACTGGTCATGAGATCGTCATAAAATTATAGTGTTAGAATCTGGAATTATGATCCTTGGACTCAGAAACCCTAATTTGATCAATTGATGATCAATCGATGGTTTATTTGAAAATTAACCATGGAATGAAGGAGGGAGCGGCTTCATGGGACCGTGGGTCGATCATGTAGCTCTCGTATGCTCGTGTGAGCAAATACCAAGGCCTCTTGAAGAGTTGGTGATTGGTTGATGAAAGAATAATTAAATGCTGGTTTAATCATTTATTCGAAAAATACTCGTCTGAACCTTAGGTGATAAAACCTAATTGATAATGAAGAGGTGAGGGACCGACCAAGGGGTCATGAAACCGGCCCTGGGTGGTCACAAGATCAAATATTGATCGTTTGAGCAATCCCCAGATTAGGGATGGTCATTTGCCCCACCCAAACCCATCCCCGTGGGTACCCGCCCCGTTTGGGTAGGGTTTTACCCGCACAAATGGGGATGGGGTCGGGTATGGGTAATACCCGAAACCTAAGCTGCGGGGATGGGGTGGGGATGGGATTCAAGGTCCCCGCCCCATACCCGCCCCGTAACTTTCGTATTATAATGGTTTAGACTTTTATGCAAGAATTCATATCGAATTTTTATACTTCTACCACTTAGTCGAGCTTTCTTTCATTTATTTTTATACTTCTGCCACTTCTTTCATTTATTATATTCTTGATCGTTGTTGTATATTCATCACTTTCGCTTCTTTGTTGTGATCAGACACATTCTCTAAAAGTTAAAATAGTGAAAGAGATACAGATAATGCAATGGTTAACATGGACGAAGATAGAATGAGAAAGGAAAAAGTAGCAAAACTAATAAGTCATTTACAGATTCTTTTGTTCACTTTAAGATGAATTTCTGAATTTTAAATTTTAGAATGCATTATTCTTATGTTATTATTTTTGTTTAAGTTTTGATAATAAATACATATATGTATTAACACCATGTTACGGGTAACCCATGGGAAACCCGCCCCATACGGGTATTCCCCATACCCGCCCCGCCCCAATTCATGTGGGTAATGGGGCGGGTATGGGTAATTTTTTTACGAACGGGGCAGTGACTGGGATTGGCATACCCGCCCCATACCCGCCCCATGACCATCCCTACCCCAGATTGGTTGAAACCCTAATTAACACCCTTTAGTAGAATCGATGTAGAATTCTCATACGGACTCGGATTTTGGTAGTTCGCCCCTCCATTATGTACGGAAAAGAATTTCCTATCTCCAAAAGAGGGAATATTTAGGTTTTAAGATCGTTCGGAGGTGAAAATAGCCTGAGAGTAAAACTCAGGAAGAATTCAAGAGGGACGATAGGAGAGAGTTTGGGCCCAATATGAGCGATTGCGCAAATTAGGTCAAATTGTGAAAATACGAGGGACCGGCTCCTTGCAAGCCAAAGAGCCAACCTTGGTCGGTCAAGGTAACATGCTCACGTCACCAAAGTGTTCGCGTCTTAGTCCTGAGAATTTTGATATTTTCTGGCGTGCAGTTGAGCATCCATTCGAGAAAATATGACAAAATCAGGGTTTTGCTGAAACTGAGGAAACATCATGAGATGAAGGAAAATAATTATAAAATAAAGGAATGATGAGGCGTGGGACCGCTGAGGCCAAGGCATGGCCGGCCGGGTCTCGTGGTGCCTTTTCCTAATTTTATATTATTTTTCATGATTTTATGAAAATATCATGAAATCAAGGAGTTTGTTGAAATTAAGGAGTTTCCTTAAAGTGAAAGAGTTTCCATGGGATCAAGGAAGCAAATAATTTCAAAAATAATAAAATAAGGGCGTGTGGGGTCGGCTGAGGCATGGTCGGCCGGCTGGGCCCGGTCCCGTGCGTTTCCCTAATTTTATGTAATTTTTGTGTATTTTTCCATGATTTGAAGGAATTTTCATAATTTGAGAGAAATACCATGAAATCAAGGAATTTCATGGGATCAAGGAAATCTTAAAATAATAGTAATAAAATAAACGGACGTGTGGGACCGGCTAGGGCATGGCCGGCCGTCTTGGGCCCGGTCCCACGAGTTTTCCTAATTTTATATTATATTTTTCATGGTTTTGTGAAAATACCATGAGGTTAAGGAGTTTTCATGAGATTAAGGAAATAATAATAAAATAATGAGGAACCATGAGGTGTGGGGCCGGCCGAGATCAAGGCATGGCCGGTTGGCCAATAATCACGTCCCCACAATGTTTTTTCCTATTTTATATTATTTTCTTGGTGCAAAGGAAACACCATGAATCTGAGGAGTTTCCTCAAAACGAAGGATATTTGTTCAAGTGAAAGGATTTTCATGAACTCAAGGAAAATAATGAAAAAATATGATAAAATATAAAACTGGCGTGGGATTGGCCACGGCACGGCCGGCCGGTTGGTGAGCCCAATCCCCCAGCGCCTTGGTCAATATATATTTAATTATTTATTATTTTCCTTCCTATTCGCATAGGTTTATCGTTTCGTCGTATTTTGAAATACTCGTTCGTGCGGTGATTGTTAGTACATCGTCGTTGAGTACACTTGCACCATTTAAATCGGGGCTTACTCGGAGGTAGCTCAGACGCCCGTGTGTTGAATATTTATTACTAACCCATGGAATTCTGCTGGGAAAAACCATGGTTTGCAGTAATGAAATACTGCGAAAATATTTGAATATTTTCGGAAATTCAATGGATGAATCCAAGAATTTAGGAATAATTAACTTATGGCTCTATACTAGTAGAGCAAGTTTGTATAGGAGCATTAATTATCCCGATATGAGCTTCTTTGGAGCTTCATATCCTTTATATAGTCAGGGTAAACTCGTTGTTTGTATCCTGAAGACGTTATCGCTCTATACTAGCAGAGCAAGCTGTCTAGGAGCCGTCCATCATGTGATACTATATAGAAATAAAAACTGAAGTGTTCAGTATTCATGAGATATGATGTTGCCTAGCCGTGAGACTACATATCTACATGTACTCTGAGAGAAAGTATTCTCAGTCAGAGGTTTGATGAGAGACCCGTGTCTCAATACAGATATGCCGTTGTCCAACCGAGAGACTACATATCTGCATGTACTCTGAGGGACAGTATTCTCAGTCAGAGGCTTGATGAGAGACCCGTGTCTCAATACTCGCGTCTGATTGCTGGATCAGAAGTTCATATAATTATGGGTTTGCGATTTTAGCCTTTGTCGAAAATCCACCATCTACATTGTATTAACTCTCGTATAGAGGATAGGGTAAATCAAAGAGAGGAAGTTAGGGTTTGGAAATTGATTTAAGGTTCAAGTTAGCGATAGATGAGAAGAAATCAAAGACTGGGTTTGGTGGTTTTAGAAGTTAATCGATGTTTCGAACCGATGGTTCTGAGTATAGATGATGGTGATTGAAGATGAAACCGATGGTTAGGGTTTGGAATTTGATTTAAGGTAAACTTTCTTTACCTAATAGAAGTATGTTATGTTCTGTGCTTCTGAGTGAATTTCGGTGATTCTAAGTAAATTATTATGTTCAATTTTACAATGTTAATATGATTGTGTTTCAGTAGTTTCCTAGTGGGTGAAGAAACTATATTTGATGTTTATAACCGATAGTTTTGTGCATTTTTTTTTACTTCAGACCTGACCTCTTTCATTAGTGGGCTAAGGATAGGATAATTATCATTGTATCCCATTAATCAATAGACACTAGTATACTCAGGTATCCCAGTATCTAGATAAACTTAGGCCTCTTGCTGTTTTTTGTTTAATCTACGAGTTTTTAAGGAAAATCCATCTCATTTGGTTTTGCTTCAAAATTTTCTTTTCCAGGTTGCATGACTTCTTTATACAAATTATGGTGGTGGTGTATTGGCACTTGGGTCCAATGAGATTCAAAGATTATGGAAACGGGGCAAAAGTGAACAAAACCCAATTGTCATGGTAAGTCTCTTCATAATATTCTACACTTCATTCCAGTATGTACTTTCAAGTATTTAAACAAATTGTTTTCCTTTTAAAATAAAGTTTCCAGAATCAATTGAGGTTTGTAGGCAACCACCAGTATTGTTCCACAACACTATTAACCAAACAATGGTCTTGTTCTGACCAATGATATCTCAGGTGTCAACCTTGAAGAAGCGGTTCCATGCATAGCTCTCTCGAATAATGATTCATATGTGATGTCTGCAACCGATGGAAATATTTCATTATTAAACATAATGACTTTCAAGGTAAGTGGAAAGTTCATGCACTCATGGACAATTTTTTAACCGTGCTATTATTGCAAACTTTTCCAAAACTAATGAAATAATTTAATTTACAGGTAGTGACAACATTTATGCCGCCTCCACCAGCTTCAACATACCCTAGCATTTCATCCGCAAGATAATAATATCATAGCGATAGGAATGGAAGATTCAACCATACAAATTACAATGTCAGGGTGGATGAGGTAACCCCGCTCGCTCTTCAAATAGTAGGAATAGAGAATTTATATCACATCTATGAGTCACTTTTTATATATGATTGTGTGGGTTTGATATTATCAGGTAAAAACCAAATTGAGGGATCATCAGAAGCGTATAACTAGTTTAGCATTTTCGTCCAACCTCAACATCTTGATATTTTCTAGAGCCGATGGTCAGGCAATTAACTTTTTGTAGTTGAGTAAGGGAATGAAGGGGCTATTACTTCATGAGGTTTGTTATACCAGTGAATGTGCTTAATGTGTAAAGATGGAGCCACAAAGGAAACTTGTTGATGCTTTTAAGGTTCCTCTTCTGCATTCGGAAGCCCTTCATTTAGGCAACTGAGATGTCATTTCTGAGAAGCTTGCAGACAAGTTTGACATTGCGTGTGAAATTTCTCCTTAAGTCCGGTACATTCTAAAGCCTTTGGTGTTTGAGATTCTAAGCAGTTTGACTTCAGTTTTTTTAAATTTGAGTAAGTTCAATTACGTTTCTGCACATTTTTCTATTTTCTATACTCTCATAGATTGTCTTCTGTTTGAAAGGATTGCTCTCTTGCTCGTTGTGCACTTATAACTTGCCTTTCACCACCGACTTATGAAGGTAATTTAGTAATGATCTTGAGTTGGATATTGGAACTGTCGTCTGTAATTTTGTGGACTGTAAAGGAAAAAGGTCAATTAGCTAGTCACTTTTTTTTTTACGTTATTAGACTGTAAAGGAAAAAGGTCTTAAACAGTTGAAGGTTGATAGTCATGAGAGAAATAAATCATTGAATGAGAGGGAAATTTAGTATTGTGGCAAGGTAGTGCAGGAAAAAAGTAACATTTCTAGGACAATTATTGATTTAAGGCGAAAGATTCATGTATTGCAAACATGACATCTGCTTACTTATGTGATGTGTTACTTGTGCACACTGAATGAAAAGTTTATTGTTTTGCTTATTTCAGGATTTGGTGTGGTAATAGCTTTATCACTGGAACTGGACATTATCTGCAAAAAAAATGGTTGACGATTTATCATCATAAGTGCCGAGGACAAGAACAAGTTAATTTGGTCAAAATGAGGTGGAATTTCCTAACTAGGTTCAAGGAAGCTGGGTCAGAACCATGTTTGGTTCCTTCTTTCATGTCGTCACTATTCACTATCTTTGGAATTGGGTTAAAACAAGGTGTGGTAGTGTTGCAAAACCTGTTATGTTTACCCAGTAATTTTCTTCCTTACAATCATGTCTAATTGATTTCGACATGTGTATTCTTAGGTACTTTCTGGTTGCATTATCAAGAGTAAAAGCTACTATAAAGCCAAGCACACATTTGGCTGTAAAAACTTTCCCCAATTCAAAGCTGAAGTGGTATGTACATACATATGTTGGTCTTTACATTTGTTTTTCATTTCTTCATAAGTGGATTCCACTGTCCGTGGTTGAATTTTTTCTCTTATTTATCTGTGTAAAACATTAAAAAACCTTAGACATTCGAAAGTGCCACACCATGTTTTTTCTTCTTCGGAATTTCGTAAGAATATATTCTGTATGAACTTTGATATCAACTTTGCTGCTGGTCTTTGCTGTTGAATACCATCTGTGAGTTCCTGTATATTGGTGAAGTAAACTAGATGCTTACTACGCATAATGAGTTGGATGTGGAATGGAAAAAAGTCCTATAAGTCGAACTAGTTTAGTGGTCTTTTTCCAAACTATTATCGTGCTGCAGGTTCTTTTTGTCAATAGTGTTTTCTTGCCTTTCAGCTTTGCATATGTGTTTGCTTTACTTTTATCAGTTTTCTCAGTATTTTGTTACCATGAAAATATTATAGCCTCCAACTATCAAGGCTTTGGCAGTCCTAACACTAAGAATCACTTGATGCATTTTATATCGTGGGATGATCCGACATACCAGTCATCTTTCCTAGGAGTGCTAGCAGCATAGGCAAAGGCTTAGGAGATAATCATGGAAGCTGCACATTTCATAATAACTAAAAACAGTATGCCATACTTACATCACTAGCATGGTCTCCACCACCTATTAATCAGGCTAAATTAAACTTTGATACTGCTCTTCAATTGAACATCTAACACAGCAAGTATTGATTCAATATTGTTTTTTGATCCAACAAAAATCAATAATTGTCCTAGAAATGTTACTTTGAGTAATTGGGATCAGTATCATCTAACTCCAGCACAAATCAAGTATGCCTGTGTTGATGCTTATGTTTCTTTCAAGATCGGTAAACAACTCCTTAAGTATGATTAAGTTAAGGTCTTATGGTTGCAGGATGTTGTGTTTGGGTTCATCAAGATTTTGTTAGGGTTTTTTGCTTTTGCTTAGTAGTATAAGAAGATGTAGCTAGGATTTTGAGGTTTTGCATTGGAGTCCAAGAGATCAAAATTAGGTGGGTTCATGATTAATGGTTTGATTTTTGTCTCTGTATTCAGTTGTAGGTTTTTTTTTGGTTGTTGTTGATCTTTCTGCTACTCCACTGTTATTAACAAGTTAGATTCTATGGTTTTGTATTCAGTTTCACAAAATTATTTTGCGTTTCAGTTTCTTATTCATCATTTGTTCTGTTGTGATTGAATTGCAAGTAAAAGTCAAAAAGCAACACGACACCTGTTCAATTGGCATTTGTTGTGAAAGACCTGTGTATCTGCAAATTTAGAAGCACCCAAGCCTTTGGATTTAAGGCGACAAAAACTTACTGGCAAGGTAGCGCAGTTGTAAATTTAGTATTGTTTTTTGATCCAACAAAAATCAAAGCAAGTGAGAAGCTAAAGGCAGGACCCAGCTTTTGCACTGGACTTTCTCGTTATTTATTTGTTTAGATTCTTTTTTGTTTGAGCATAGAACTATAGTATAAATGTAACTATGGACCTCCATATGGCAGGTCTACAAGTGATATACATGGGTTGACTGATATGCTTAATCCTTTTATGATTATCACCATCTATACTATATTCCACTGTTATGGTAGTGTGACAGTGAGGCATTACTCATTATTTATTTTATGTCTACTTTTAGTTATGAGCATCTATTAAGTTATATGTGAATGCACAAGGACTTCACACAAGGTCAGTTGAAGCAGTAGTAGCCAGCCGGGGAAATATCAATTGCCTTAGTAAGTACTTCACTTGGTTATACTTGTAGTATTAAGTTTAAATTTGTAGATTTGACCTTCAATTTATACTTGCAAGGTATTGCGCTGGTGGGAAGTGAACTGCAGTGGGGTTTGCATCAACTTGTGTACCTTGTAGATTACCAGGTAAGTACTTCACTTGTATACTTGATTGATTTCATGTTTCTTACAATTGTACTTAGTTGTGGTGAGAGAGCTTATGGACTTTGGTTTGTTGCAGGACCAAATATAGTGCCAACTTATGAAGCTTCATCTTACCTAGTTGCAGTTAACTAGTTAAGTATCTTTGCCTTTCCTAATTTCATATTCTATACTTCCAGAATATAGATGAATGACTAGGAGTGAAGCTCTTAAAACTCCTGACCTGCAAATTAACAAAGTAATATGAACATCTTGCGTAGCCAGGGGAAAGATCTATCCAAATAACCTTGTTAGTGCCAGTTTAGCTTGACATCTATTATTCAATCTCAAATGCTTGGCCAGGGAGTTTCATGTTCGCTGTTTCCTAAGGACTTGAACAATTAATCATTCCTGTCTTAACTCTACTAGAACTGAAGCTTTCTGTTTAAGAACAACCTTGGCATGGTCTGAGAAGTGGTCTTGACACATACATGTTAATGTTGAGCTAATCGATCTCAGCCTTTTTGAGCATCGCGTAATATCTGCCTTGACTTATACAAATATTTATGTTATACTTGCGCAGTTCAAACTTTTGTACGTATGCTGACTGATGCGCATACTCCTAGGATCTTTTTTTTGATTTTTTTGGTAGTTCACACTTTTGTACGTATGCTAACTGATGCGCATATCTTATGCAGCTGTGCATAAAAAGAGCTTTACCTGAAGCAACTTTTTTTGGTCCAATGTAACTTTTTTCTATATATGTGAACACAAACTGACTTATGAATGGATATTCTATTTCAGTTCATCATTTTTTTTGATATATATGTAGGTGGTTTTTGTTATGTTATATGTAAATGCACAGGGACTTCACACAAGGTCAGTTGAAGCGGTAGTAGCCGATCGGGGAAATATCAATCCCTGGTAAGTACTTCACTTGGTTATTATACTTAAACTATTAAGTTTAAATTTGTGGCTTTGACACTCAGTTTATACTTGCGAGGTATTGCGCTGGTGGGAAGTGGATTGCAGTTTGTACCTACACATCAACTTGTGTACCTTCTAGATTACCGGGTAAGTACTTCACTGGGAATATCGTGTTGCAATTGTCTATCTTTGACTTGCTTTAGGACTTGTCATAATAATCCTGCTTATTGTATTTTGCAGGATTGCCTACATGAGTTTTCTGATGCCCAAGCTTTCAACAAAGCAAGCTTGCAAAGGATATAACGAACTAGTTGTTGTTATTTGAATGATGTAGAACAAAGGAGCTTCACGCTTTGTAAGTTCCATGTATTCAAGTTTTGTAGGCAGTAAGTTTGTATTTGTATGTATTCCTTTAGAAATTTTCTTTGAGAAATTTGGTACTTAGAGAAATTTGGTACTTACAGAAATTTCAGTTTCTTTGTTATATGTTCAGTTTCTTTGTTATATGAACCTTAGATGAATTGAATGAATGTTGTTTTGCATAGATTGAAGAAATTGTTGTTGAGTGTGGTCATGAATGTATTGAATTTAGAATTCCGGCTTATTTAAAGTGAGAAAAATTACTCACGGTCGGCCTTGACTGGTCAAGGTTGACCGACGATAATTTTTTCTTTGTTACAAAAAGTTCGTAACGGCTCTAAGTCGTTACAATGACTCTGTTGCAAAACAAATTAAGTAACGGCCCCGAGTCATGTTACCACGTGGAAAATTCGTAACGGCTCAAGCCTGTTACGAGGGCCGTTACAAAAAAAATTCGTAACGGCCACAAAGCCGTTACAAAAAAATGTAACACCCACTTTTGCAACAGGCGAGGGCCGTTACAACCCATTTTAGTAACGGCCTGGTTCTGTTTCTAATCCCAGAATTTGGTGTAGTGCAGAAGGATCATCTTCAGAGATGCCAACACTCTTACTTTTATCAAGTAATTTAGTGTTCTTTTGTGCCTTGGAAGCAATATCCTTTCCAGATTTGGATGTATGCTCATGATCAAAGATCTTTAACTTCCCAACTAAGGTGTTTCTGGAAAGAGTGTTAAGGTTATTTCCTTCTACGGTGGCATGCTTTTTAGAATCGTATTTGGATGGCAACGATCTGAGAATTTTCATCACAATGTCCTTTTCAGGAATAGTCTTACCCAACGCAAAAGATGTATCAATAATTTCAGACACTTTGTGATTAAACTCATCAAATGAATCCTCATCAGCCATACGAAGGTTTTCCCAATCAGAACATAGGTTTTGAAGCCTAGCTTCTTTCTCAGAGGAATTTCCTTCGAATACAGTTTCTAAGATATCCCACGCATCTTTAGACCAAGTGCACGTAGTCACATGGTGCTGAAGATCTGGGGTAATGGCATGTATGATAGCATTTAAACCGTCAGAATTTTGCTTTGCAACGAGAATCTCGTTAGGTTCATATCTACCAATATCCTTAGCAATAGATACACTGTCTACTGTAACAATTGGAGGATCATAGTCATTAACAACATAAACCCATGTTTAAAAATCACGCGCTTGAAGAAAGGCACGCAAAGCAATTTTCCATCATGAGAAATTTTATCCATCGAAGACCGGTGGTACGTTTATCGAGATAGCACCTCTGTCCATATAGTCAGATCGCTACAAACACAGACTTATGAGGTCTTGAATGTGTTTGCCTGCTCTGATACCAATTGAAAAGGCGGGGGTCTAACAACCACACCCAATATTTCGCTTAGCAATCTGTATGGACAAACTCCAATTTAATTCCAAAAGAATCAACTTGACAATCAGACTCAATCAATTGAAATATATCCAAGAGTTATATCTCTGTTTCACAATGTAATCAGCAAATCAAACAGATAGAAATCCGCGAGCCTGATTATTATGTGAAACAACTTGAACGGTACCAAAGACCAATGTTCAAGTTTCAATCAATATAATCAACAACCAAAGGTTGGATTATCAATTGATTGAACTTACGCACAACCTGTGATGTTTCTATTATATAACAAAATATAATGCGGAAAAGAAATAACACAGACACCAGTATTTTTTTTAACGAGGAAACTGCAAATGCAGAAAAAACCCGGTACCTAGTCTAGATTTGAACACCATATTGTATTAAGCCGCTACAGACACTAGCCTACTCCAAGTTAACTTCGGACTGGAATGTATTTGATCCCTAACCAATCTCACAATTATCAAGGTACAGTTGCGCTCCTTATGTCTCTGAATCCCAACAGGACTCTACGCACTTGATTCCCTTAGCTGATCTCACCCACAACTAAGAGTTGCTACGACCCAAAGTCGAAGACTCGATAAACAAATCTGTCTCACACAGAAAAGTCTATAGTATAGATAAATTTGTATCCCAAAGATAAACCTATGAGTTTTGTTCCGTCCTTTAATAAATCAAGGTGAACAGGAACCAATTGATATATCAGACTTATATTCCCGAAGAACTGCCTAGAAATATCAATCACCTCACAATAATCTTAATCGTATGATAGCGAAACAAGATATCACAAACGATGAGATGAAGATGTGTGTGACTACTTTTTATCTTGCCTATCGGAGAATAAATCTCGAGCCAATCTTAGAGAAGATAGTACTCAATACGATAGAAACTTCAAGATCATATCACGCAACTACAAAGAAAATAGTTGGGTCTGGCTTCACAATCTCAACGAAGTCTTTAAGTCGTTCACCTACAGGGTTTCGTGAAAAACCTAAGGTTAAAGGAGAATCGACTCTAGTCGCAACTATTATCACACATGAGGTGTGGGGATTAGGTTTCCCAGTTGCTAGAGTTATCCTTTATATAGACTTCAAATCAGGGTTTGCAATTAATGTTACCTTGGTAACAAAGCATTCAATATTCACCATTAGATGAAAAACTGATTAGACTCAAGATAATATCTTTCAACCGTTAGATCAAACTTAGCTTGTTACACACAAATGAAATGTACCTTCATTTAGATATGAGTAACCGTACCTAAACGTGTACACCTTGTTGGCTCAACAATAGTTAACCGAAGTTAGCCATATGAACACTTTCGTATCAACCTCATTCATCTTAACCATAACTAGTTCAAATGACTCAAATGAAACTAGTTCTAGAGTTGTTCAATTGTTTATATTCTCATAGAAGTATACAAGACACAATTGAAGCAAAATCGATTTTGATGCACTCGAATCAAGTCATGAACATTATATCCACGATTTGCAAAAGATTGCATTCCTTAATATATAAATGTATTAGTTCATGAACAAACCGATTTTAGAACATCATCCACTTAGGTATGCATACGGGCACGCGTACCTAAGTAGCCGGACTAAGTTTGGGTTTCGCCTGTACGCGAACTAGTACGCATACCATCAAAACTCAGCAGAAAATTCTGGACTTGAACCTTACGCCAGTACGCGTACCAGGTTCCCGGACTTCATAAAGCAACCGGTACGCATACGGGTATGCATACCATGGTTCCCAGACATGGATTACATATATGCAAGTACGCATACTATGCTTAAATCCAATTGTTCTAAACTCTCATTTCAACCATTGAAACATTCTTGGAAGACGGGAATAGGTGTCTCACACAAACTATTAGCTTCAAAGAAATTTTCAAGTGATCGAATAATCAATACGAAACATTCCGAGTCTACATCAAATGACTGTCTCACACAAATCATGTAAGATGTCACCAAGTGATTTTCACATGATCATCTTTTGACTTTCGTCAAGAATATAAGATGAACTTGGTTAAAGTGAAATCTTACCAACACATATTTCGAGAAATATGTAAGCGAGTGTTGATGGTGGTTTTTAGCTTAGGGTTAAAATCATAAAACTGTACAACTGACATGACGTCACTATGACCATTAGCACATTTATTGAATCGATCAGCATGCCTACGCAAGAATTATCGGGGTACCTTTTTTTTACATGGGTCATGTTCCACGGCAGAACCCTTAACATTGACCGACATCATCTATGCCAAACCCTAATTCTCATGCTACCGCGCTAAGGCATGCCAACCATGCCAGCCGCACCACTGTGCCAATGGCAAACCATGCCAGCCACACCTCCGCGCCAAGGCATGCCAACCATGCCAGCCGCACCACTGTGCCAATGGCAAACCATGCCAGCCACATCTCCGCGCCAAGGCATGCCAACCATGCTAGCCGCACCACTGTGCCAATGGCAAACCATGCCAGCCACATCTCCGCGCCAAGGCATGCCAACCATGCTAGCCGCACCATGTGCCAAGGCATGCCAACCATGCCAACCGCACCAATGGCAAACCATGCCAGCCGCGTCTACCGCGCCAAGGCATGCCAACCAGGTTAGCCGCACCATGCACCAATGGCATGCCAAACCCTTGGCCCCACCATGCCAACCGCACCTTGCCTTGGCCCCAACCATGCTAGCCGCACCATGTGCCAATGTCATGCCAAACCCTTGGTCCCACCATGCCAAGCCAACCGCACCTTGCCTTGGCCCCACCATGCCAAGCCGTCCGTGCCAAACCCTTGGCCCCACTATGCCAAGCCATCCGCGCCATTTTTGCCTTGGCCCCACCATGCCGGGCATCCCCATGCGGATACCAAAACGAAGGCGTGCGACGATCAACGACCACCCTTCCATCCTAGATGCAAATCCTAGCCGTCCAAGGTCGCCAAACAACGCATGGTAACCTTTGGCCCAAAACCCTAGTTTTGGCCGCGTCAAGGAATTCCACATATGCCAATGGCATGCCAACCGCCTTGCCGCGCCATGCCATGCCTGCCTTCCCTATTGCGGCTACCAAAACGAAGGCGTGCGACGATCAACGACCACCCTTCCATCCTAGATGCAAATCCTACCCGTCCAAGGTCGCCAAACAATGCATGGCCCAAAACCCTAGTTTTGGCCACGCCAAACCGCGCCAAGGCATGCCATGCCACATGTGCCAATGGCATGCCAACCGCCTTGCCGCGCAATGCCATGCCGGCCTTCCCTATTGAGGCAACCGAAACGAAGGCGTGCGACGATCAACGGCCACCCTTCCATCCTAGATACAAATCCTAGCCATCCAAGGTCGCCAAACAACGCATGGCCCAAAACCCTAGTTTTGGCCACGCCAAACCGCACCAAGGCATGCCATGCCACATGTGCCAATGGCATGCCAACCGCCTTGCCGCGCCATACCATGCCGGCCTTCCCTATTGCAGCTACCAAAACGAAGACGTGCGACGATCAACGGCCACCTTTCCATCCTAGATGCAAAATCCTAGCCATCCAAGGTCGCCAAACAACGCATGGTAACCTTTGGCCCAAAACCCTAGTTTTGGCCACGCCAAACCGCGCCAAGGCATACCATACCACATGTGCCAATGGCATGCCAACCACCTTGCCGCGCCACACCATACCGGCCTTCCCTATGCGGCTACCAAAACGAAGGCCTGCAACAATCAACGACCACTTTTTCATCTAAGGTGCAGATCTTAGCCGTCCAAGGTTACCAGCCAACGCATGGCAACCATTGGCCCTAGTTTAGTCGCGCCTAAACAAAGCCAAAACCCTAACTTTTGGCCGCGCCTAAACTAAGCCATATTAAATCCATACTGATCATGCTTTCATGCCACTGGCTACCAAACGAAGGGTTGCAATAATCAACGGCTATCTTTCCTCTTAAGATGCAAAATCTCGACCGTCGAAGGTCACCACCGAGCCGGCAAGTCTCCCAAGATCAACTCGCCGGACAACAACAACGTGCTACATGTTTTCCACGAAAACACTCGAGACATCAACGCATGTCACAAACTGGGGGATGCTCATTGGGTATTGGTTTGGCGGTTTACAGCGTGCGGCGTACACTACGCCCGTTATAAGAAAGTGTCATAAGGATGAGGCGGTTAGTAAATATAGGGAGTAATGGTGAAACGCTTTCTTTTATGGAACATCAATTCCAAGCGTTACCGGTTACCACCTCCTCCCATTTACTCACCCGTTTTCCATTTCTTAATGAGACCAGAGTACGTTTCACTTCGACTTGTATAAATAGGCATTACCTATTTCCACCGAACAACAAGTTGTGTCGAGCATACAACACTCAGAAAACATTTGCTATCTCTCCATCTGTGAGCTTCCCACTTTCTGATACAAGTCGTAAAACAACTACTCTTCCAGAATCAACTATTCTGGTCTCAACACTTTCTTCGCTTCCCTCCCCAAAACCAACCATTCTCCTTCACTTTGTGACCGAAGCAAGTCTGGAATGGCCATTTCTTGGTTTAGGCAGGATTTGTACAGATTGATCTCTCGAATCTAAAGTACTCCCTTGCAGTACATTGTTTAGGGTTTAAATTCGTTTCTCACCCACACACCCGAAATTACCAAAATCAGTGGAAACCGTTTTCACCCTCAAACAATTGGCGACCACAGTGGGAGATCAATCTCTCGGTTGCAATATCGATTTCCAAATTGCCGATATCACCTTTCACTTATAACTCCAACATGGTGGAACTCAGATCCGGATCAGCTGCCGAGAACACCAACGCATAATCTGTCCCTGGTGTTAACGCTACTTCTAACAACATCACTACGCCACCTACTGACCCCAGTAACACCGAAAGCACCCCTTCAGGTGTAACACGGCCGATCACTGGGGCGTGAGTCGCCGCCGCCTCTAATGTCCCGCGCAACTTGCTAATCTGGGCAAGATCGAAAGCGCTCCTTCAGGCGCTACGCCACCAGTCACCAGGGCCAGAGCTGTTGCTACCGCTCCTAACGCTTCGTCAAGCATGACACCTCTAACCGCCACTAAGACTCCAACTGCCCCACCAAAAGGACGAGAAACCGGAGGAAGTCGACCCCATATCACCATCGCTGATTTGATGGAATGACAGGAGGTTCTCGTTAGAGCCCAGACGGATATGGTTCCGACACAGAAAGAAGTACTCGTCTTTCTCAAAGCCCTGACAGAGCGGCTGCCGCGTGAGTCACGCCCTCCAGAGCCGTTTAGAAACGCCGCCAACACCCCCGACGCTAGCACCTCGGCGGAACGCGTCTCAGCGGACGAGGAGATTCGTGCCAGAACCCCATTGGAAAGAAGTCAGCCGTCCAATTTTGTTACACGAGAGGATCTGGATCAACTTCTCCGGAATCGAATCAAGAATGATGAAATAGACATGCATCAACATCAACCTCCTTACCCATCTGAAATACAAAGAATTCCTCTTCCAAGAGGATACTACTCTCCTCAATTCACCCTGTACGATGGCACCGGAAATGCACGTGAGCATGTCTCTCGCTTCTTGGAGTCCCTAGGCGAACATGAATACAATCACGTTCTTCGTCTGAGGGAGTTTTCGAAAACGCTTACCGGAAGAGCGTACACATGGTATAACAGCATCGCGCCAAACAGCATCCCCAACTGGGGTGGCATGGTTATCGCATTTTACAAGAAGTACTTCTTTGTGTCTGAACAAGTTACCTTCTCGGACCTAGGAAGGATGTACCAACGGGACAACGAACATCCAAATGATTTTGTTAAGAGATTCAGGGTTCAAGCACTAGATTGTCATGACCCAAACGTGACCGAGCAACAGCTGGTGAATTCATGCATCAACGGTATGGCTCCCATTTACCGCACCTTGCTAGAGAACCTGCATTTTCAGACATTCTCCGAGCTCCATGAGGCTGCCAGGCGATCAGCAACGACAACACCAGCATTATTAGAAAGAGCTAGACCAACCAGAGCCGAAGACGTGCGCGAAACTCGCGGGAATAGACGTCTCATCAACAAGCAGTACAAAGTTGGTCCCTCCCCTATGAGCGTAATAAACGAGGGAGGAAAAAGGAAGGCCCCAGCTGCAGACCAACAGCCTAAACGCGAAGCACCAGCACGACGAGCAACTCCGCCATGGAAGGCCGCCACTAAATCTCCCATGCGTCATTACGAAGCTGAAGGAAATACCCTGGATTTCCCGTTTCCCATTGAGGAGGTGATTGATCTCTTAGAAGCATGGATTCAAGATGATGTTATCAGACTACCATCTCCCAGACGCCCATCGACTGAGGCCGAGATGGCAAACCCCAAATACTGCCACTACCACATATTTGTTCACCACCCAACCAGTGATTGCAACAGATTGAAGCATATCTTCAAAGAAAAGATAGAAGCTGGGGAACTTCAACTAGGAAACGAGGGAGTACATCGAGACCCACTTTCGATGAGGAATTATGGAGTCCCTGGGGACTCCGTGCACGAGATTGTGTGATCCATGATGCATCACGTATGCGAAATTCTCTACCTTTCCAAGGTGCAACGCCAAGATATCTTCACAGCTCTCAATCGTTTCGTGTCGAGTAGACGGCTTTTTTCCTCCACGGAAGCCACGCCAAGAGCCCAAGCTCTCTTAGCGAGCGAAATCGAAAAGGACAACTGGGGACTGCTGACCACGTCCTATTTAAGAGGTATTGAATTCGACAACAAGCTAATCGACACGGCCTCTGACTTCAACATTGTTACTTTCAAGACTCTGAAAGCTGCGGGATTTACGAAACAAGAGGCTACCCATTCCCCGTCCGTGATTAAGAACCCGGGAGGGGAAGCCTTGAACACGTAAGACTACATTAACCTCGAGATCAAGATGGGAGACGCTATAACGCATAGAAAATTTCACATTGTCAAAGAACTGGGTTACGACATGATATTGGGGCACTTGTGGGTACTCGACAACAAGGCGAAATTGGGAACATCCCCTCTACCGATGTCAACGCCCGAAAGAATATCCAACAAACCGTCTCACTTGGTGCCGCATCGACGAGTTACCGATGGAACCCGGACACCTGAAAATGACCTGTTGGTGCTAACTCATGGATTCCAAACGCAAGTAAGTTTGGCCGAACGATCTTCTCTACAACCAGTCATTTCTTCACTCAGCGCGATTACTGGCGCGGACGCCGTCAAGAGATGTGAATGGGGTGCTGGGGAATTCAAACGCTTTGCAAAGAATTTGGAAGCTGCCACCGAAATTGATGAGACCAAGATTCAAACGGTTACACAACACCCGAACTCGTTTCAAATCGGAGATATGGTGGTCAAAGTGAACTCATTTCAAGTTGGGAAGGTGACAGTAAAGATAGCTGTTCAGACCGATTCACCCAAGGAAAAAGAAGACGAGCCATATCTGATGGCAAACGTCCTTTGGGGAGGTTATTGAAAGCTCATCAACACAGACAAGCTGGGAGGTGTGATAGTTCACTCGCGATGGCTCAAGCTTTTCAATCCTTAAAACGCTGTACTACCCTCTTCCAACCACTCTCCCTTTAGTATTTCCTTCAGCAATTTCTCCTTCCCTCCCCAAAATATTTGTATCTCCCCAAGATGAATGCACCGTTTGTGTTCTTCTTTAGGGTTTCGTTTTTATTCAAAAGGCATACATTTCTTTCCGAATGAGTTTTCCAAATCTCAGAAAAATACACCAAATAAATCCCAAATCATTGAGAAGACATTTAACCATCCAACCACAACCAAAAACACCAACCCATTCCAAGGGAAGGCTTGGGTCTTTCAAAAAAAAATGAGAAGTTTTATTCAAAAACAGAAACCGCAAGCAGGATGAAAATTGAAGAAACCCTAACTTCGCCGCGAATACAAGGAAGGTAAAGAAAAAACAAGTCTGCAAAACATCAGAACAACTAAGCGACGAATAGAAACAATGTAGAAGAAGAAGCTAGTCATAGAAAGCTAATGTGTGAATTGCCAATGCCTCGGTCAGAGCTTTTTCAAACACTTTCCCCAACAATCTTTCGGGCAGCAAAAGTTCCATCCGGAAGACACATCAGCAATAGCAGCCTCAACATCCCACCCAGAAGTCGTCTCAGCAGCAACATCATCCGTCTTTTTACCGACATCCGCCTCGGCAACCAATCCAACATATGCCACTGTTGATGGTGGATTTTCATTTAAGGTTAAAATTGTAAAAGCCAGAAAATTATGCGCTAACATCTTGTAAAAGATAAAGCCATTAATAAGTGTTGGATACTCCTTCACTTTACTAATTCACCTAGAATGGAGCATGTGGCAACAATCCCATTCGTGAATACATGAAATTCATCCAGGTTGGAGCATGTAGCAACAATCCCATATACCCCGTGAATTTATAGCATTATTAATTAATGCGTGAGCATCCTTGTATTTCTGTACTCATTATCGGTGCGGCATGACGGGCGAGTGTTGCTCTCAGCAGAGCAACACGAACCTCCAAGCATTATAATGAAAGCATGTACGAAATACCTCCACAGGTTGCAACTCTCGGTGTGTTATACTAGCCCGATTGAGAACTCTCGGTGTGTTATACTAGCCCGATTGAGCATCCAGACTGTCCCGTATCGGTATGGATATGATCTCGTTCATCCAACCTCACCAGCGTGATTGGATGGCCCAGATCAATTCCATAACCCCCAAGCAGGTATGGAGTATTCACTGTCGAACCAACGTGGACCCCGCATGGTCGGCCTCCCCAAAATATTGGCATAGCTTGCCAAAACGTCCAAACCAGAGCGGATGGACGGAAAACCCTAAATTAGGGTTTGCGGCATATTACATGTGTCGCAAAACAGTCTCAACCATCCATCTTTGCAGGTATAGATGGAGGGCGTAGATGTAGATTCAAAGGGCCCAGAGCATGTCAACACAATCACCATGGGCCCGCCTACATACCTGACCAATCGGTCAGGACCAACCATGGTTGGTCATCCCAATTCGTACGCCCAAACAGAGCATGGTTACACGGCCGTGAAAGCCAAAATTAGGGTTTCAAGCATCACGAGCGTCCATCTTCTCCGGCACGAATGGAGGGTCCCAGATTAGATTAAACAGGTCCGATCAAACCAACATGACCACCATGGGCCCGTCTCTCCCCTCACCTGATCGGCCAAGGCATATCATGCCTGGCTATCCCAAAACGCGCGTCCAAACCAGCGTGGTCACACTTCCCAAACTGCAAACTGACCTCGACCACTCGACTTCACCGGACGATTTGAGTGGCTTAGATCACGTTTTCATGGGACAGTCAGGTATAGGCGTGAATACCAGCCTACCACCTACACGCCAGACTGATCGACCAAGACCGACCAAGATTGGTCGTCTTGGAACGCACGCCCAAACTAGGCATGTCACGCGGTTTCCGATTCCTTTGCGGCAATGGATTTCTGCCGCAAACCGATCTCAACCACTCAACTTTGCCGGTCAAATCGAGTGGCCTAGATCGCGCCTTTATGGGACAGAGAGGTATGGACGTGTACACCGGCATGCTGTCTACACGCATGCCCGGTCGGTCCTTTCCAAAACCCTTCCCATGCTTGGTTTCGACCAAGCTGAAGAGTGATGCCTGCGCACCTCTTCAAAACCCTGATTCCATCAACGGTCGCAGATGAGTGTCTCAAAGATCATCTCGTCCGTCCAACTTCACCGGCTTAGTTATACAACCATGGTCATGAGTTAATTGGTCAGTGAGACGTCATGGTGATCACCACCACTCGTCACTTTACTACACCATGATGCAGTACCTGCATAAAATACACATGATACTTCACAAGTATCAACTTCCTGAATAACGCAGTTATTCAATTTAGCATTACATGCTACCTTTTGTGGATCCCACGATCCACACACTCGAGACATCAATCATGTCACAAACTGGGGGATACATAATGGGGTATTGGTCTGGCGGTTTACAGCGTGCAGCGTGCAACGCGCCATCACAAGAACGTGTCAGGAAGTTATGGACGGTTAGAGATGACAGGAGAAGTGGGCAAGACTGGTCGTGTAACACCAACACACACCTCCACTACTCCATCACTCCACTTCCTCCACTTCCCACGAGAGACGTGAATAAGGCTCAAATGACTTGTATAAATAGGTTCTCCTCCCTATTTTCCAAACAGGAGAAAAAAGGAGAGAAACAACACAAGTCCAGACGAGACAGAAACCAAGTGTTAATACAAAAAACGTATTCAAACACCCAGAGCCTGCTTGCATCAATCGTAAGCCTGCTCACCTTTCTGTTACAAGTCAAATCAAGACAACACCTTCACAATCTCAACACCTTCTTCGCTTCCCTCCCTAAGATCAACCCCATCTCCTTCACTTTGTGACCGAAACGAGTCTGGAACGGCCATTTATTGGTTTAAGCCGGACTTGCACAGATTGATTTCCGAATCTACAAGCACTCACCGCGCAGTGCATTTGTTTAGGGTTTAGATTCATTCATCATCCACACACCCCAAATTACCAAATCCGGCAGGAATAGTTTTCACCCATAAACAGCCACCACGAATTCTCTAATGCCACCGACAACCGTTGCCATCTTCTCTAAAAGTTGTTTCAGTTTCATCAACCGCAACATCATCATCTTCCTCGGAAGTCTTCTCAACGACCTTTCGAAGAGAATTTCCCGGTTCATCAGAATCAAGGGTTATGACACCTTCCTGGACAGGGGAGCTACGTTGATTTTCCCCTAAAAGTTTCACAAGCTCGGCCTTATGCCGTTTCAACTGAGAAGCAAACTGTCCCGCCCTAACAGTGAGCCATGAAGAAGTTTTGTTGCACCAAATCCTCCCAACGCACTGGGATGCTTCACCGCCTTCCCGTTCTTCCCCCAAGGTATGTCCGAATGATTTCGCCAGCTTCACGAAACAGAGATTCAATTCTATTCAACGCCTCCCCATGAGAAGAAGACTGTTTTGCGCTACAAAACCAGAGAAAGGATAGAGGATAAACACGATTTCAGAACGACCTGTGCAAATGAAGGATTCAAGATCATCTCTTATAACCAGCAAAGCGATGAGGTCCCGAAAAAGAAAGCCTCCTACTAGCCGCGGATTGAGGCGTGATATCAGATTCTAATGAAACCGTTTTCTACTAGCGAACATAAGGGAATGCCTGGCCACGCGAGGTAAATTAGGGTTTGGTGAGAAAACGTGGAAGTACATGTTTAAGACACGCTTTCCCAGCATCGTTACTTCTCTGCCGCCAGCACCGAGACTTGGAAAAAATAAAACCAACAAGGTGACATGAGGAAGGAATAACGCCCCCTTTCTACGGGCATAACACTTGCGGGGTTTTGAATAAGGAAAGAACTTCCTATGTGAGTCACGTAGGGAAAAGAGACAACCATGCCCGTAAAGACAAGCCGCTACTGGGCCAGGCCATCTGCTCTATGCTTGCCTCACCAAACCGGGTCATGCCTTGCACCACCATCCGCACCATGCCTTGGCCCCACCACGCCAAGCCGTCCGCGCCATGACTTGCCGCGCCAACACCAACAACTCGCCGAGCCAGCGTCATGATGTTCCCTAACCCAGTCAAGATGATGCATAGCCAGACTAAGCCGACGATCTTCATCTCACCGCTTTACAGTCTACACCACAAATAGAATCTATGCAAGGCAGCCAAACACGGGGATCATGAACTCTCCTTACCTCTCGAAAAAGGTTAGTCGGACCTTCCTGACCATCTTTTCACGATTTGTTGTTTCGATTTTTGTCCTGGCATGTCACCATCTTATGCTTACCTCGCAACGATGCTCCCGTTCCGAGCTAAGCAGGGGACTTAATGTTGATGGTGGTTTTTAGCTTAGGGTTAAAATCATAAAACTGTACAACTGACATGACGTCACTATGACCATTAGCACATTTATTGAATCGATTAGCATGCCTACGCAAGAATTACCGGGGTACCTTTTTTTTTTACATGGGTCATGTTCCATGGCAGAACCCTTAACATTGACCGACATCATCTATGCCAAACCCTAATTCTCATGCTACCGCGCCAAGGCATGCCAACCATGCCAGCCGCACCACTGTGCCAATGGCAAACCATGCCAGCCACACCTCCGCGCCAAGGCATGCCAACCATGGCAGACGCAACATTGTGCCAATGGCAAACCATGACAGCCACATCTCCGCGCCAAGGCATGCCAACCATGCCAGCCGCACCACTATGCCAATGACAAACCATGCCAGCCACATCTCCGCGCCAAGGCATGCCAACCATGCTAGCCGCACCATGCGCCAAGGCATGCCAACCATGCCAGCAGCGTCTACCGCGCCAAGGCATGCCAACCATGTTAGCCGCACCATGCGCCAATGGCATGCCAAACCCTTGGCCCCACCATGCCAACCGCACATTGCCTTGGCCCCAACCATGCTAGCCGCACCATGCGCCAATGGCATGCCAAACCCTTGGCCCCAACATTCCAAGCCAACCGCACTTTGCCTTGGCCCCACCATGCCAAGCCGTCCGTGCCAAACCCTTGGCCTCACTATGCCAAGCCATCCGCGCCATTTTTGCCTTGGCCCCACCATGCCGGCCTTCCCCATGCGGCTACCAAAACGAAGGCGTGCGACGATCAATGGCCACCCTTTCATCCTAGATGCAAATCCTAGCCGTCCAAGGTCGCCAAACAGCGCATGGTAACCTTTGGCCCAAAACCCTAGTTTTGGCCACGCCAAACCGCGCCAATGGCATGCCAACAGCCTTGTCGCGCCATGCCATGCCGGCCTTCCCTATTGCGGCTACCAAAATGAAGGCGTGCGACGATCAACGGCCACCCTTCCATCCTAGATGCAAATCCTAGCCGTCCAAGGTCGCCAAATAACGCATGGCCCAAAACCCTAGTTTTGGCCACGCCAAACCGCGCCAAGGCATGCCACATGTGCCAATGGCATGCCAACCGCCTTGTCGCGCCATGCCATGCAATGCCAGCCTTCCCTATTGCGGCTACCAAAATGAAGGCTTGTGACGATCAACGGCCACCCTTCCATCCTAGATGCAAATCCTAGCCGTCCAAGGTCGCCAAACAACGCATGACCCAAAACCCTAGTTTTGGCCACGCCAAACCGCGCTAAGGCATGCCATGCCACATGTGCCAATGGCATGCCAACCGCCTTGCCGCGCCATACCATGCCGGCCTTCCCTATTGCGGCTACCAAAACGAAGACGTGCGACGATCAACGACCACCCTTCCATCCTAGATGCAAATCCTAGCCGTCCAAGGTCGCCAAACAACGCATGGTAACCTTTGGCCCAAAACCCTAGTTTTGGCCACGCCAAATCGCGCCAAGGCATACCATACCACATGTGCCAATGGCATGCCAACCACCTTGTCGTGCCACACCATACCGGCCTTCCCTATGCGGCTACCAAAACGAAGGCCTGCAACAATCAATGGCCACTTTTTCATCTAAGGTGCAGATCTTAGCCGTCCAAGGTTACTAGCCAACGCATGGCAACCTTTGGCCCTAGTTTAGTCGCGCTTAAACAAATCCAAAACCCTAACTTTTGGTAGCGCCTAAACTAAGCCATATTAAAGCCATACTGATCATGCTTTCATGCCACTGGCTACCAAACGAAGGGTTGCAATAATCAACGGCTATATTTCCTCTTAAGATGCAAAATCTCGACCGTCGAAGGTCACCACTGAGCCAGCAAGTCTCCCAAGATCAACTCGCCGGACAACAACAATGTGCTACATGTTTTCCACGAAAACACTCGAGACATCAACGCATGTCACAAACTGGGGGATGCTCATTGGGTATTGGTTTGGCGATTTACAGCGTGCGGCGTACACTATGTCTGTTATAAGAAAGTTTCATAAGGATGAGGCGGTTAGTAAATACAGGGAGTAATGGTGAAACGCTTTCTTTTATGGATTCCAGGCGTTACCGGTTACCACCTCCTCCCATTTACTCACCCGTTTTCCATTTCTTAATGAGACCAGAGTACGTTTCACTTCGACTTGTATAAATAGGCATTACCTATTTCCACCGAACAACAAGTTCAGGTCAGGAGCATACAACACTCAGAAAACATTTCTAGCTCTCCATCTGTGATCTTCCCACTTTCTGATACAATTCGTAAAAAAACTACTCTTCCAGAATCAACTATTATGGTCTCAACACTTTCTTCGCTTCCCTCCCCAAAACCAACCCTTCTCCTTCACTTTGTGACCGAAGCAAGTCTGGAACGACCATTCCTTGGTTTAGGCCGGATTTGTACAGATTGATATCTCGAATCTAAAGTACTCCCTTGCAGTATATTGTTTAGGGTTTAAATTCGTTTCTCACCCACACACCCGAAATTACCAAAATCAGCAGAAACCGTTTTCACCCTCAAACAACGAGTTAAACTCAGCTCGAAATATCAAATGTGTATAATTGAAGTCTATATATCTATACGACTTTTGTCCCAAATAGGAGATAGAGTATATAGACTTTTGATTGATAGATGAGTTCAAGTCTCCACATACCTTTTGTTGATTAGGTTCCACAAGCTCCCCTTAGCAGTTCTTCGTCTTCAATCGATGAACGCCGTGAAGTCTAATGCTCAACTACACTTTCTATCCTAATCCGAGACTTAACTATAAGTATACTAGAAATCAAGATTTATAGTTTTGGCAACTAAACTTGACAACAAGCTTATGATAGCAATGCTTGCGAGTTTGAACGAGCAGTGCTTAATATCAATGGCGTAAATTCTGAGAACCTCTCTCAGAATATTACCACGGAGAATAACATTATTCCTCCTACCAACAGTGCAGAAGATGTTGTCAACACTGAAGATGCCGGAAACAGAGAAGCACCTCCAAGCATAGCAGAATTGATACGGAGACACAATGACCTAGCCAAGACACAAGTAGCAATGATAACTAGTCATACTGAATTTCTTACCTGTCTCAAAACTTTAACGACTCAACTAACTCTATAACAACGCCAAGCTCAAGCAGAACAGGCCAAGAACATTCCCGGATCTTCCACTGGAATCGACAACTCAAGAGAGCGATCTCGAGTGTATGGTGTCCGCGCCACTATACCAGAAGACATTCAACATCAGAATTTTATTACCCGACAAGATTTGGAGAAACTCCCGCAGAATCGTAGAAAAGAGAAATCGTCGTTATTTCACAACCACCAACCGCCTTACACGGAGATGTCCAGAGAGCTCCTTTACCAAGGGGATATGTATCACCTACCTTTTCTCTTTACGATGGAACATGTAATGCCCGGGAATATATCTCTCGATTTCTGGAAGCTTTAGGAGTGCATGAATATCACCAGGTGCTGATAGACACATTTTTGTGTCTACATTGTCCTTAATTTTCTGTATTGTTGGTACTCGATTTTGTACTTATTATAGTGTTTTATGTGTATGTAGGTATTTTTGGGCAATAAACATTTTTGGAAAAATCGGCTCGAAAAGTTGTCTAAAGCACCCGGAGGACGCGTGTTATTCGGACTCCTCAGTTTGGATAAGGGGCACCACATTTGCTAAGGGGAACCCACCTGCTATTCACACTCCAGGGACCCCCTAAGTCAGCTGCTAAAGGTACCCCTACTCTGGCTAGGGGCGCCTATTCTTCTTCACAATTCAAAGGAAGCTTTTTGGCGGGAAATTGTGGTAGTTCTCTGCGTAACTGCGTGGACCAGATTTGGAGAGTTATGGTCGGAGATTTTTCTAGGTTCGGTTGGAAATATTGTGTCGTATCACAACATGATTGGTAACGGCATTGAATGCGATCAAATAGGAATATATCACGTAATCACACGAGACAGGGAAGAGAGAATAACTTGGGTGTTTCTCTGCTATTTTTGGGAGTTATGTGGGAAGGAAAGGAGAGGAGATATTCGGTTTTGATTCTTTATTATCCTAAAGATAGCTTGACAGCTGCAGATACGCGCAAGAAGAGAAGAAAGAAATGAATGAAATCTCAGGTGATTTTCTCGGTGATTTGTCAGAGGGAATAAAGGAAATATTTTTGCATGTACGTGAGATATCCGGAGGTTTGTCTCAACTGAGATGAGCTTGTAACATGCCATTGGCAAGAAAACACGAGAGAATCTGCTGGTTGACGCATGATCGATAAAAGAGAGAATATTTCCCGTAATTGTAGAAATAAAAAGAAGAAGATTTGGGGGAGTTACTACACATTATTCTTGATCATTTGAAGTGTATAAATAGGTTTTGCGAGTCTTAGGAGGGATATGGAGAGTTAGGGGACGAAAAAGGGCGAGAAATCAGAGTTGCAGAGATGAACCAGTTCTGCTGGTGAAGAAGAACACGAAGAACATTAGATTATAGAAGACAGTCGTATTACTACAGTGCCAGTGACACTTCATATTTATCGTTCTCTATAACAGTTTGGTTTGTAACAAATATAATTGTTACAAACCCGGTTTTAATTGTTTTTCTCCCATTTCATTATTGTGAACACCTTTTGAGCAATAAAAATGAATTTTGAGTGTGTTTCCAACCTAATGAGCTAAACCCCAGCACTGGGACGACGGAGGAAGACGAATTTCATACATGGGTAAAAATTATTTAATTCTTTTTAAGACTTTTGCATTAATTTTAATTGAAATATGATTTGAATTAATTGGTTGTCATTTAATTTGATGAAGTATGCTTAGCTTAAATGTTTTGATACATCATGCTTAAGATTTACAACTAATCTTTTGAGAATCTACCTTGGCAAAATCAGAGTCCATGTTAATTTTATTTATTGAGCTTTAATTGTTGAGAATAAATAAATTGAACCCTATGTTATGAATTCGACGAAATCCTAGTCCCAGTAACTCTCTTCATCCGGTGACAATATTTTTTATATATTTTTCTTTTATTTTAGTTTATTAATATTTAAAATCAATCTCATCAAGTCCGGGTGAAATATTATTTTAGTTTATTAATATTAATATTTAAAATCAATCTCATCAAGTCCGAGTAAAATTCGATCAATTTTTGGCGCCGCCGACGCGGACTTGTATTTAGATTTGTTTTAGGTTTATTTTTATTATTTTTTTGTTCTCTTTTACGCCTTTGGTATTGTTTGATTCTTTTCAGATTTGGAGCGAAGCTACAAGGAAACAAAAAGTGCTATAAAAGGAAAGCATCGCCAAAGAAGGAAAGAAAAGAGGAATCCGAAAGAAGTGAAGAAGAAGATTTTGTATATAGTTATTTTATTTCTTTTTATTTTTAGAAACTGTAAATAGGGGTTTCATTGTTGTAATTTTTCTTTTTATTTTTGGACACTTTCTGGACTTTATTTTTGGACTTGGACATTATTTTTTAAAACCCTAAGGAAGGGTTAAAAAAATTAAATAAAACTGTTTGCAGGGAAGGACGACAATTACGATACTGTCTCGGCCCCTCGGGTTCGTACACTGACATAGGAGTCGGTGGCCTGAGTAGACTTCAACGGTTCATCGCCCATCTGGTACGGGAGGTAAGACTCTATCCACCCACGAATCCCTTGTCAGTGGGTTTTATTTGACAGCGCAAACCCGTGCAAAAATAGAATGTCGAACTGGTATTACAATAGCCAATACAATGAATATCCCACTGATTTTCAAAATGGACATTACTTTGACCATAATGTGAATAGTGGTTGGGAACATCAAACTTTTGAAGGATATGGTCCATACCATGGTGAGCCCAATTACTATCCACACGCCAACCGGTCGTACGAGCAAAATTCCTTTCTACTAGAGTCAACACGTAAGTTAGCTGGGTCAACACGTAAGTTAGCAGAAATGAATAACTTAGTTATGGACGAAAGAAATACAGCGAGTGAACTTTGTTTCCTAGATTCAATCAAGAAGTCATGTGAGTCGACTCAGAACCTTTTGTTAGAGGCCCAGAAAAAAACTGCTTTAAATATCCAATATAGTGTTTCCAATAGTACCCTTGAAAATGAGGATAGTTATTTACATAATCAAGATGACGAGGTTAGAATTGGTAACACTACCTATTTAGATGAGGTTCAACCATTTTCATGCTATTATGATGATTATGATGAGGATAGTGCTGATGAAGAATCTGAAATATGTAGGCATAGTGATCAGGAATTTGTTACTCCAATTGAGCTTTATAATGACAGTAATATTTCTGGTTCAAATCCAAATAATTTTAATAATTATTCACCTATTCAAAAGGATGAGGATTTGACTAGAAATACCCCCGTTTTAGACGATGTAGTATTTCCTTTTCACGAAGCCGATGATAGTTTTGAGGAACGAGTTTATTCTGAGAATATTATTTTAGAGTCTAGCAATTTAGAAACATTAGACTTAGAAAAAGAAAATGAACTCGTAGAGATGAGTGAGGACGAACCTGACTTAGAAGAATCAATTGACCATTTTCAGGAATCTGATGACCTAAAAATTAGGGAAGTTGTGACTAGTCTTTCTAGAGACCCTGAAAACTCTAAGTTTGGGGGTGATTATCATTCTCCATGTGCTTTAACTCTTAGAAAGGTCCCTCACTTGGGACTTGACATATGTGCCTCAACTAGGGCTGTCAATGGGTACCCATTACCCGGAACCGGAACCGGACCCGCTAGATTCGGGTCCGGTTATGGGTCCTAAAATTGGACCCATTAGCAACTTAGGACCCTTCGGGTACCCGCGGGTAATGGGTACCCGGTTATTTATCCTTTTATTCATCTTTTTAATAAAATTACAAGTATTTTGCTAGTTACGGCTTTGATTTTTTTTTCATTTTTCATTTTTCTCTTACATTTAATCTTTATTTAGTACATTAATAGAGAAACAATAATAAATTTTTATAAAATTAATTTAGATTCAAGTTAAAAAGAGAAAGAAATTGAGATTTTAAGATTTTCTTTGTAGTTTATTTAATACTCAACGGGTACCCGGAACCGGCGGATACCCGGGACTTTAAACGGGTCCGGTTCTGGGTCCACAAACTTAGGAACCGGACCCGACATTTATAAGTAGGGTCCGGGTCTAGTGATACCCGGGAGGACCCGGACCCATTGACAGCCCTAGCCTCAACCATTTTACAAGATTATCTTCATACACGTTTTCGTGAACCTAATGATGTCCAGAAAGAAGTTCAGTTGTTAGAAAACCATCCTCTGGTTGATGTGGTTAGCCCAGGATATGATACCTCGATTGACTTTGTTTTCCCACCAAAAACTTTTTCTTCAATTGTGGGAACTTATGAAATTCAAATGTGTCAAATATTAAGTTTTAAGACTAAACCTAATTACTTTAGGAGATTAGGGTCGACACATTTGTTTAAGGAAGACCACCACTCTTTTTGTGGTCAACTGTGTGAGTCAAATCTGATTGGCTTAGAGGATCCCCAATTATTCAGGTTATTGTTATGTGCTTCTAAGTTCCTACTTGAGTATTTCCAGACTCTACAACCTGATCTTAAGAATCCTTCTTTTGAGGAAGTCCAACCCATGAAAACATTTTATTTAGACCCGTTTATAGAGCCTGAACCTGAGCCACAACTAGATATAGTTGTCTTAAACAAAAAGTTAAATAAGGGTATGTTCGATATCTTCATGGTCTGTTGAAATTTTCTCTTCTTTTGGGTAATACTTTTTGATCCAGATGACCCACAGTTATTTCGGTTACTGCTATATGATTCTACGAGGTGACTAGTTCTTTCTTAGTCTGGTTGAAGACTTTAAACTTAGCACTTCTTGGGAGGTAACCCATGCTCATGCAACACGATAATATCTTTCCTTACTCTTTTCTTCAAGTGGTAACAGTTTCTCATTGTTCATGCTTTTAATTTTATCTTTAGAACATTGAGGACAATGTTAGATTTAAGTTTGGGGGTATGGGAGAAACATTTTAGTTGCATTGTTAAACTCCAGAACCTAGAAATTTATGCTTATTAAGGATGACACTAACCAATCTAAGTGGATGGAAGCATCTTGGTTGTAGGAGTTGAGGAACCAATCTGATTAGATGGAAACATCTAAAGAGTCTATTCATAAAAGCACATAGCTCAAGTGTTAGAATTAAAGAAAAAACATGGTAGTTTCGCCATATCTCGTTGAATCCTTTTCACTTCTATTTTTATTTTGTTTTCTTTAAAATATGTTTCTCTAAGTGATTAGGTGGGGCTCACGATTCAAGTTGTTACCACTGCTAGGGTGAAATAGAGTGATTGAGATGCCAAAAAAAAAATGGGACCAGACCATCAGACCAACCGGAATAAATTCAATAAAGTCGACCACTGGAACCCTTGTATATGCCTGTTGAGTTGACCTAGAGTTAGGATTATCGACCACTGGTTCCCTTGTATATGCCAGTGTGTTGATATTAGTCCAGACCAGTATCTCAGTCCATTAGGATAGGTTTATTTTGGCAGTGGCCTTCAGACAGATATGGGAAACACCGTTCACCTGAGTCAACATCAAAACCATCTACATTTTTCTATACATCCATCTTCTTAATCTATCCATGTGATTGGTTGACTCCGGTTATGATGTCCATAAACTATCCGAGTAGAGCTCTGTCACTTATATATGAATTTTAGTATGATTGAGTGCAAACTCGTGTACAACAATTGGAATTTCGCATCAGGGTACTTCCTCTTGTAATCAATAAGTATGCCAACCAAGGAGATTCTTTAGTGCCTTCCAAGGTTCTGCGTAGATAACTAGGGTTTGTAGAGTAAAGGTTTTGTGGGTACACCTCTGGTAAACCCTCCCGATACTATATCTCGGTCACTAGGGCCACCTAGTGAGTTAGAATTTTATTTTCAAGATTAGTTTTGCTCGAGGACTAGCAAATAATAAGTTTGGGGGTATTTGATAGACACATTTTTGTGTCTACATTGTCCTTAATTTTCTGTATTGTTGGTACTCAATTTTGTACTTATTATAGTGTTTTATGTGTATGAAGGTATTTTTGGGCAATAAACATTTTTGGAAAAATCGGCTCGAAAAGTTGTCTAAAGCACCCGGAGGACGCGTGTTATTCGGACTCCTCAGTTTGGATAAGGGGCACCTCATTTGCTAAGGGGAACCCACCTGCTATTCACACTCCAGGGACCCCCCTAAGTCAGCTGCTAAAGGCACCCCTACTCTGGCTAGGGGACACCTTTTCTTCTTCACAATTCAAAGGAAGCTTTTTGGAGGGAAATTGTGGCAGTTCTTTGTGTAACTGTATTGAACAGATTTGGAGAGTTATGGTCGGAGATTTTTTCTAGGTTCGGTTGGAAATATTGTATCGTATCACAACAGGATTGGTAACGGCATTGAATGCGATCAAATAGGAAGATATCACGTAATCACACGTGACAGGGAAGAGAGAATAACTTGGGTGTTTCTCTGCTATTTTTGGGAGTTATGTGGGAAGGAAAGGAGAGGAGATATTCGGTTTTGATTCTTTATTATCCTGAAGATAGCTTGACAGCTGCAGATACGCGCAAGAAGAGAAAAAAGAAAGGAATGAAATCTCAGGTGATTTTCTCGGTGATTTGGCAGAGGGAATAAAGGAAATATTTTTGCATGTACGTGAGATATCCGGAGGTTTGGCTCAACTGAGACGAGCTTGTAACGTGCCATTGGCAAGAAAACACGAGAGAATCTGCTGGTTGACGCATGATCGATAAAAGAGAGAATATTTCCCGTAATTGTAGAAATAAAAAGAAGAAGATTTGGGGGAGTTACTACACATTATTCTTGATCATTTGAAGTGTATAAATAGGTTCTGGGAGTCTTAGGATGGATATGGAGAGTTAGGTGACGAAATAAGGCGAGAAATCAGAGTTGCAGAGATGAACCAGTTCTGCTGGTGAAGAAGAACACGAAGAACATTAGACTATAGAAGACAGTCGTATTACTACAGTGCCAGCGACACTTCATATTTATCGTTCTCTGTAACAGTTTGGTTTGTAACAAATATAATTGTTACAAACCCGGTTTTAATTGTTTTTCTCTCATTTCATTATTGTGAACACCTTTTGAGCAATAAAAATGAATTTTGAGTGTGTTTCCAACCTAATGAGCTAAACCCCAGCACTGGGACGATAGAAGAAGACGAATTTCATACATGGGTAAAATTATTTAATTCTTTTTAAGACTTTTGCATTAATTTTAATTGAAATATGATTTGAATTAATTGGTTGTCATTTAATTTGATGAGGTATGCTTAGTTCAAATGTTTTGATACATCATGCTTAAGATTTACAACTAATCTTTTGAGAATCTACCTTGGAAAAATCAGAGTCCATGTTAATTTTATTTATTGAGCTTTAATTGTTGAGAATAAATAAATTAAACCCTATGTTATGAATTCGACGAAATCCTAGTCCCAATAACTCTCTTCATCCTGTGACAATATTTTTTTTATATTTTTCTTTTATTTTAGTTTATTAATATTTAAAATCAATCTCATCAAGTCCGAGTGAACGACAACCTTCTTATCACTATATAAAATTCGATCAGGTGCTACGACTCAAAGAATTCTGTAAGTCACTCACCGGAAGAGCTTACACCTGGTACAAAAATATTGTCCCAAATAACATCTCCAGTTGGTCCGAAATGGTGAGCGCCTTCCATCGAAAATATTTCTTCTTCTCTGAACAAATCACATTTTCGGACCTAAGAAGGATGTTTCAGCGCAACAACGAGTATCCCAATAACTATGTCAAGAGATTCAGAATTCAAGTCCTTGATTTCCACGAACCAAACATAACAGAGCAGCAATTAGTGGAGTCATGTATTAATGGTATGATCCATGTGTACCGCGCTTTACTTGAAAATTTACGTTTCCAAACTTTCTCGAAGTTACACGAGGCGGCTAAGCGATCAGCTACCACTGTTCTAGCAATACTCGAGAGAATGAGAACAGTTAAGGATAAAAGCCGCAGGGATGCCCGCGGGAATAGGCGTTTAGTCAACAAACAATACTCGGTTCAACCATCCATTGCCGATGTTACCAACGAAGAGCCCAAAAGAAAAGTCGCGCCCCAGCAAGCCGTACAAGCTAAGTGTGTCATGTCCTCCCCAGCACCTTCCCAGAATTCAGTACCGCCTGCCCAAGGTCCGCCCAAAGTTACGTGACAACAACCACCAGTACAGTCAGATTCAACATTCCCAGATTTCCCTTTTTCCTATGAAATAAGTTCTCGAATTATTGGAAGTCTGGATACAAGATGGAGCTATCAAATTACCTCATGTACGACACCCACCTACTGATGAAGAATGTCAGATCCAAAATATTGCCGCTTCCATAGGTTCGTCAACCACCCCACCAGCGAGTCCAACAGTTTAAAGCGCGTCTTTAAGGAAAAGATAGACTTAGGAGAATTGCACCTGGGGACTGAAGGCATTCACAGAGATCCACTCCATGTCAGAAATTTCAGTCTTTCTGGAGAATCCATCAATTAAATGGTTCAGAGTTTGATGGAACGCTGATAGGTGTAGAATACACCTAATTTACTATCTAGTAGTTACGCTTTCTTTGCTATTTTTCTTGTGAATTATGTACTTTACGCATGTTTTGAGTTTATCAGGTACTATGGAGTCATTTGGAGCAGAAAGAAGTGGAAATGGCTACAAAAGTGAAGTCACAAGTGAAGAAGGGCCAAAGACCCAGTGGAACTCGTTCAAATACAAGATTTCTACTTTTCATTGTGTAGAGGACGAGAAGATGAAGACAATGGCGAAAGAACGGAGTCATTCGGAGCTCGTATGAAGAAGTTGTGGGCAAAAGAAGAACTCGGAATGGTAAACCGATCATTTCATCGGCTAATACTAATGGGAGCCCAGCCAAATGTTAAGGGGTAGCCAGATTTGGTTAAAAGGTAAGTGCTAATGGGAGCTCGGCCAAGGATAAGGGGAAGTCAATCTCTAAGGGGTGTCACTGGGTGGCCCATATCAAATAATAGGGTGCCAATAGTCATATCAAGTTATAACCCTCACTAGTAGAGAGAAATCAGTCTCGATTTCTTATTCTTCCCCCAAATCTCTTCAAGCAGCGACCAAGTTTAACTCCGGCTAGCCATGGTCCCGTAATTACAAGGTTCAAGAGAGCATTTCGAGAGCAATACAATGAATGACCAGAGGTCGATGGTTTTGGGGGAGTTTCTGTCGAAAAATGCCAGAAAGAAGGATGAGCTCTGCCGTTGATTGACGATGATGAACAAGGAAATTGAAGGAGGGATTTGAGTCTGTTGAATGTTTAAATGAATGGGTTTTGTGTGTATGTTGCAGGGAAGGAGATGGAATTGGTTAGGATCAACAACAGTTCATAATGGTGAACACCAGCATAATGGCACATAAGATGCTTGTGATAATGCCTGAACTAGCATTGCCAAGAGTTCTGGTGGGTTTTGAAGTTCAGTTCCAAGCTGAGAGAAGCTAAGAAGAAGTAGCAGGTTATGGAGGTGTAGAATGATCGTACCGAGGCGCGCAAATGGTGAGAAAGCAGTTGCCAGTGCAATGCTAGGCAAAGACGAGTTGGTGCTTGTAGTTGAGTGGGAGCTTAGAGTCATGGAGCCGCAGAATGAGATAGCAGGTAGCATGAATGATATGGCAGAGATAGCCAGTGATGATGAGCTTGGTGGTACTACAGGGAATGCCAAGAAGAATGGTGAGATGGAGCAGCAATGTGAGCTGCAGGTGTTGTGTAGTGCTCACTAGATGGGAACTAGTAAACTGGAACTGTAGGTATGCGCAGCTGAGACGATGGCTGTATATCAGGTATGGAGTCTGGGCATGATGGTGACGGAGGGTGGAATTGAATCTGCAGGAATAGTAGGGTGGTCTTGCTGTTATGTATGCAGCTGGAGATGTGTTGTATCTTGCAGCTGGGCTGCTATTGCTAGAGTTGCAGGTCAAGAGCTGGAGCTGTGGCGGGAAGTTGTTATGGCCTCGAGATTTCAGGAAAATGAAACTGGGAGTTGTAGTTGATTGAACTATGAATTGGTGGTGGAAATTCCCGAGGTAATGGTGGTGCTGTAATGGGTATTGTGAAGACAAGAAAATGAGTTTATGGTGATTGCAGGTGGCAGCCGGAGATTCTGGTTGTTAGAGAGTCTTCATGAGACATGACTGGTTGAGTTTGTGTGAGCTTGTATGAAGGACAGGGAAGTATGCAGCTGTGGCTAGGTTGTAGATGAAGTTTCTGACAGATTTGAAGCTGCAATTCAGGTAGTGCGCAGCTTGAGAAATATTGCAGTTCCTGGGTATTATGAAGCTGTGAATGGAGTTATGGCATGAGCTAAGCTGCATATGGAGTTGGTAGTGAGCTACATATTGAAGTTACAAAGAATTTGAAAGATGAGAATTGAATTGAAATGGAACTGAGATGCGGAGGAGGTAATGTTAGTGCAACGCATAAATGCAGATGCAGGTGGTGTCAGGTGGTAGTAATGGTCTTGGAACTGATGCTGTTGCAGTGATGGAGGAGCTTGAAATGGAAGCTGGAAGGTTAAGCTGCTGATGGTGACTATATACAGGGAGTGACGTTTGGCAGGTCGTAGGTTAACAGGAAGCTGCAATCTGAGAGGTGTTGCTGCAGATTTGAGTGCTGCGACAATTGATGCAGTGGTGATTTGTGTGTGGGAATGAATGCAGAGATGCATAAGATAAGGCAGGGGGTTGTGCTGAAGAGCTGGTTGAGTGAGCTGTTGTCGCAGCTGGAGTTATGTTGGTATTGGCTGGTACAACTGAGCTTGAGCTGGTGATTGAGAAGAAATTAGGGTCATGGAATGAACTGTGGTGGTCTCAGATCAGGAAAGCTACAAGGTAATGGTTATGCCAAAGCAATGGGAGCCGATATGGCCGTGGTTTTGGCGGTATGATAGTGCGAAAACGGAGCGAAATTGGTAAGCCGGTGAGCATAGCCCGGGATGTCGGATTGCGGAAGTTAAAGCGTGAATCATAATATTTCACTGAATCATGAAAGGGGTATGAGTCGAACGAAAGAATTGACGGCCGGACATATGGGCTACGAGTCGCGCTTTTGGGTGCGTTTTCGCAAGAAATGGGAATTGGCTAAAATGGTTTTTGTGAATGTGTGGACTGCAGAGAAGCAAAGCGGAGCTACTGGAAGTACACACTTGCTGGCGACAGTTTCCGATGACAAAAGCGGCTGGAGATAATTTTCCGGCGACCGGTGACCGGATTCCGGTGATGACGTCATCAATTCCGGCGACACTTTTCGGACCCAAAATTCCAGAGACATATTTTTCACTCCTGGGCTTGGTGGACCAACTTGGAGACGGGTTTTGAGAAGAATTAACCTAATTTTGGGAAAGTATCCTTATGGGGAGAAAAGCATATAAATAGAACTTTTTCTCTAAACCTAAAAATATCTCCATTAGGGAGAACTCATACTTTTGGTTCTAGGGTTTAGAAACATGATAGGTTTTCTCTTTCTTCTTGCTATGAACTCCTATGCCATGAGTAACTAAGTTTTTATTATTGGTTGAAGATGTAGTTGGATTTTGCAACCAAGTTATGATTTTTATGAATTAGTTTTCTCTCAATATTATCGTTTGATTTTCTACGGGTTATAATAATTGCATGATTGAAGTATTGCAATATGATTGAATGTTTGTTTAGTCGAGTCTAGAATTGATTGAACTCACATCCATATCTATAGCTATTTTAGGGTTTTCATCGAGCGATAACCTTGAATACGAGTAGCATGATATGATTAGGGTTTGTAGTGATACATCCTCGTAGTCATATGTAGAAATTGACCTTTGTTCGAATTGTTTGCGCAATGTATTTCAATTGCATTGATTAGCCTATTTCTGAAACTTAATGCTCCTAGGAATTGAACTTGATTAGCGCAAGGCGTTAGGTTATTCTTTAGGTAGATTTCACATACGCAGCCCTAATGTGTGTGTCGATAACTTTGGAAATTTACGGAGTATTCTTGCAATAAGGTATTCTATGGCTTTTGATGATAGCGAGATTAAATACGAATTCTATTCATACATTCATAAACTTGTTTGCAATTGAAGATGAAACCTTTACCCAATATCTCACATCCTTGATTTGTTTACCTTTATTTGTTTTGATTTTATTTATTTCCGTTTAAACCAGAAAATCCTCGGTGTTTTATATAGGAAACCATAACAATTTGACAACCTAGACCTCTCTGTGGGATCGATCCTTTCTTGCCCTTGCTATATTTATATTTTGAGTAGTAAGAAAGTGTAAATTATTTTTGACGCTTACGACCGCGATCAAATTTTGGCGCCGCTGCCGGGGAGGCAGCGGTTGTTAATTGTTTTTGGTTTCTTATTTTTGTATTTAGTTTTGTTTTACTTTTTCTTATTCTTTGGTTTCTAACCGAGTTTTGAGAATCTCGTTTCAGGTGCCTATTATGGACGGAGCATATTGGAGCAATCAATACGGCTTTCAACCTCAACAACATGAAAACTATCACCCTTATGGGGAATACAATCAAAACCAATCCTTTAGTTATGGTCAATATTCCACGTACCCTTTTAGTTGTTCTCATACATTCCAACCTTCTTACGGTGGGTATGTAAGTGAGCAACCACAAGGAGGGGAGAATAGTTGTTTTCCTAATAATATTTCCTCTAATTTGGTAGATGAAATGCAACAATTTATGGACAGCATGGAGTCAATTCGTAGACAACCAAGCGTGGAACCAATTTCATCGACCGAATGTGCTTATAGTATGTTTGGCCCAATTTCTGATCGTAGTTATGATCATTCACCCATTCAAAGGGAATATAATTGGCCTAACAATACGGAAGTAAGTAATTCTACTTTTTCTTTGTCGAACGAGCTTTACCAACAAATGGAACACTATATTCAGAATTTGGATGGAACACTCCAAGAGCTTCAACAAGGTGTTTCCACTTTAAGACAAGGGATTGATGAGTACAAGGAGGAAATGAATAGTTATGTTGAAAAAGGCGAACCTTTGGGGACTTTTGTTGATATTTGTGAAGTTAACTCAACTCTTGATCGTAATAATGATCATTCACCTATTCAAAAGGATGAGTTCGAGATTAGCAACACTAAATTCAGCGAGGACCAATGTTATGATGACTATGATAGTGATGATGATTATTATGAAAATACATCGTTTGAACCAACTCATGGTGACATCCCCGAGGAGTGTACAATGGAGTCTTTTTGGGATCAAGATGAAGACGAAGAGGAATATGTCGACACTTGTGTGGATTACTCAAGCATTGATCTTAATAATGATCAAGAGCCTATTCAAAGGGTGGAGCTTGAGGATGATGCATTTTCGGGTGTTCTAGAAAAGTTTCTTATAATAAAATTTGGATCCGCAAAAGAGTATGTGCCTTACAACAAAAAGGAGTGTGTTGAGAATGAGACCGGTATGACCAATATTGTGGAAGACCCAATTGAGCTTGCAAATGATTGTAATGATGATGTTTATGTCGAGACTTTGGTTACGGCAGAAACGGACGAAGAATGGTTGCAAGGTTTGATAGAGGACCATGATATACAAGAGGTGAATAATTCACTTGAATTTTTCAAGGATGAAGAGGATTCCGTAATACAAGAGATTGTGCAAGGTTTGTCTAACCCGTTGCCTATTGTTTCTTCTCCTTTACCTCTTATTGGTTTGAATGTATGTGCTTCGAGAATATTGTTGGATGACTTTGTTTCTCGTTTTCCTCCATTAGAGAAACTTGATTCTCATAATATGCAGGTTAGGGAACAAGAAACTGTGGAAGTACCCGACTCCTATATTCTTTATGCACTTCCATGTGTGGACAAGAATAAGTGTGGGGGAAACTTTTATCGGTTCATAGCTTCGTTTCTGTTTTATATTACTAATATTTGTGTGAAGCTAGTGTTTGCAAAACAGGTTCTATGGAAGGATCCCCAACTTTTCCGATTATTGGTGTATGGGGAATGAATCTTACAAGAAGCAAGTCGGGCCGTCGACTTTAAAACAAGCGCTTAGTGGGAGGCAACCCACCGGTTTTGTATCTTTATCCTTATCTTTTTATTTTTATGCATTTGCTTTTATCTTTATTTTCTTGTTTTTGCATATCATTTGTGGAATTTCCCACCTTGAACTCTCTTTGGAAGATTCAATTTTACATTGAGGACAATGTAAATTTTAAGTGTGGGGGAGCATTTATATGTTTTAGTTTGTTTTATGTATAAAAAAAAAAAAAAAAAAAAAAAATCAGAAAAATAGAAAAAAACCAAGAAAAAATTTGTGCTTTTTGAACTCCGAAATCTAGAACTTGTGCCTTTAGGATGACACCATTAGTGGATGGAACCATTTTGAATGCAGGAGTTGAGGAACCAATTAACTAAAAGGGAAGAATATAGCTCAGAAATCACAAATTAACATGATAGTTGTTACCATATCTCGGAATATCGCCATATCACATTCTATTTTTATTTTTCCATATTTATCTATTGTTCTCTAAGTGCTTTGGTGGGTCACTAAACATCGACGTGTTATTACTGCTAGGATGAAATAGAGTGATTGAGTTACTAGAAAAAGAAAAAAAAATGATGAAAAAATATTTAAAAAAAAAAAAAAAAAAAAAAGAGACCGACCAATTAGACCAAAACGGAATAAGAATGACACTTGGGAATAGCAGTATGTGTGAAACGTAGTCCCTGTCTCCGTCGCCTAAACAAGCGTGGAATGCAGGATCCAAGGCAACTATCATGTACTTGCTGACAAGAAGCATGCGCTTGGATCTAAAAGATCTAATCATGCCGTCTTTAAAAAAAAAAAAAAGAGAAATTGGATCCAGTTTGATCCAATCATATAAAAAAAAAGAGAAGAAATTATTATTGTGTTGAATAAAGTCACTCTTGGTTCCCTTGTATATGCCAATTGATTTGATGTAGCATTCAAGCATCAAGTAGCTCAATCCAATAGGATTAGGTTCATCTTAGCAGTGACCTTTGACAGATATGGGAAACATCGAACACTTGTGAATATTCGCCAACATCTACATCTATATCCATCTTCTTAATCTTTTCATTGTGATTGTGGTTTGTTAGTTTCCGAGTATTGTGGCTTGTTCGACTATCTAATTAGAGTTTATTTACTAATATATGAATTGAATTTGCAAGGTACCTCCTCCTGTAGTCATTTTGGATTCGTTCATTGATTTGTCACAAATAGACGGAGTTTGAAATATAGGTTTTGTAGGTATATCTCTAGTAAACCTTCACGAGACTATAACTCGTCCACTAGGGACACCTAGGGGTTTAAAGGCTTGTTATTTATGCTAAAATTAACCGTAGCCTCGACGTCACGGAGTTGTATGTATCTTTTTAATTGTTTTGTTTGATTTGCTCGAGGACTAGCAAAGTCTAAGTGTGGGGGAATTTGATAGGTGTAGAATACACCTAATTTACTATCTAGTAGTTACGCTTTCTTTGCTATTTTTCTTGTGAATTATGTACTTTACGCATGTTTTGAGTTTATCAGGTACTATGGAGTCATTTGGAGCAGAAAGAAGTGGAAATGGCTACAAAAGTGAAGTCACAAGTGAAGAAGGGCCAAAGACCCAGTGGAACTCGTTCAAATACAAGATTTCTACTTTTCATTGTGTAGAGGACAAGAAGATGAAGACAATGGCGAAAGAACGGAGTCATTCGGAGCTCGTATGAAGAAGTTGTGGGCAAAAGAAGAACTCGGAATGGTAAACCGATCATTTCATCGGCTAATACTAATGGGAGCCCAGCCAAATGTTAAGGGGTAGCCAGATTTGGTTAAAAGGGAAGTGCTAATGGGAGCTCGGCCAAGGATAAGGGGAAGTCAATCTCTAAGGGGTGTCACTGGGTGGCCCATATCAAATAATAGGGTGCCAATAGTCATATCAAGTTATAACCCTCACTAGTAGAGAGAAATCAGTCTCGATTTCTTATTCTTCCCCCAAATCTCTTCAAGCAGCGACCAAGTTTAACTCCGGCTAGCCATGGTCCCGTAATTACAAGGTTCAAGAGAGCATTTCGAGAGCAATACAATGAATGACCCGAGGTCGATGGTTTTTGGGGAGTTTCGTCGAAAAATGCGGAGTAAAGAAGGATGAGCTCTGCCGTTGATTGACGATGATGAACAAGGAAATTGAAGGAGGGATTTGAGTCTGTTGAATGTTTAAATGAATGGGTTTTGTGTGTATGTTGCAGGGAAGGAGATGGAATTGGTTAGGATCAACAACAGTTCATAATGGTGAACACCAGCATAATGGCACATAAGATGCTTGTGATAATGCATGAACTAGCATTGCCAAGAGTTCTGGTGGGTTTTGAAGTTCAGTTCCAAGCTGAGAGAAGCTAAGAAGAAGTAGCAGGTTATGGAGGTGTAGAATGATCGTACCGAGGCGCGCAAATGGTGAGAAAGCAGTTGCCAGTGCAATGCTAGGCAAAGACGAGTTGGTGCTTGTAGTTGAGTGGGAGCTTAGAGTCATGGAGCCGCAGAATGAGATAGCAGGTAGCATGAATGATATGGCAGAGATAGCCAGTGATGATGAGCTTGGTGGTACTACAGGGAATGCCAAGAAGAATGGTGAGATGGAGCAAAGCAATGTGAGCTGCGGGTGTTGTGTAGTGCTCACTAGATGGGAACTAGTAAACTGGAACTGTAGGTATGCGCAGCTGAGACGATGGCTGTATATCAGGTATGGAGTCTGGGCATGATGGTGACGGAGGGTGGAATTGAATCTGCAGGAATAGTAGGGTGGTCTTGCTGTTATGTATGCAGCTGGAGATGTGTTGTATCTTGCAGCTGGGCTGCTATTGCTAGAGTGCAGGTCAAGAGCTGGAGAGCTGTGGCGGGAAGTTGTTATGGCCTCGAGATTTTAGGAAAATGAAACTGGGAGCTGTAGTTGATTGAACTATGAATTGGTGGTGGAAATTCCCGAGGTAATGGTGGTGCTGTAATGGGTATTGTGAAGACAAGAAAATGAGTTTATGGTGATTGCAGGTGGCAGCCGGAGATTCTGGTTGTTAGAGAGTCTTCATGAGACATGGTGGTTGAGTTTGTGTGAGCTTGTATGAAGGACAGGGAAGTATGCAGTTGTGGCTAGGTTGTAGATGAAGTTTCGACAGATTTGAAGCCGCAATTCGGGTAGTGCGCAGCTTGAGAAATATTGCGGTTCCGGGTATTATGAAGGCCATGAATGGAGTTATGGCATGAGCTAAGCTGCATATGGAGTTGGTAGTGAGCTACAGATTGAAGTTACAAAGAATTTGAAAGATGAGAATTGAATTGAAATGGAACTGAGATGCGGAGGAGGTAATGTTAGTGCAACGCATAAATGCAGATGCAGGTGGTGTCAGGTGGTAGTAATGGTCTTGGAACTGATGCTGTTGCAGTGATGGAGGAGCTTGAAATGGAAGCTGGAAGGTTAAGCTGCTGATGGTGACTATATACAGGGAGTGACGTTTGGCAGGTCGTAGGTTAACAGGAAGCTGCAATCGAGAGGTGTTGTCTGCAGATTTGAGTCTTTGCGACAATTGATGCAGTGGTGATTTGTGTGTGGGAATGAATGCAGAGATGCATAAGATAAGGCAGGGGGTTGTGCTGAAGAGCTGGTTGAGTGAGATGTTGTCGCAGCTGGAGTTATGTTGGTATTGGCTGGTACAACTGAGCTTGAGCTGGTGATTGAGAAGAAATTAGGGTCATGGAATGAACTGTGGTGGTCTCAGATCAGGAAAGCTACAAGGTAATGGTTATGCCAGCAATGGGAGCCCGGTATGGCCGTGGTTTTGGCGGTATGATAAATAAAACGGAGCGAAATTGGTAAGCCGGTGAGCATAGCCCGGGATGTCGGATTGCGGAAGTTAAAGCGTGAATCATAATATTTCATTGAATCATGAAAGGGGTATGAGTCGAACGAAAGAATTGACGGCCGGACATATGGGCTACGAGTCGCGCTTTTGGGTGCGTTTTCGCAAGAAATGGGAATTGGCTAAAATGGTTTTTGTGAATGTGTGGACTGCAGAGAAGCAAAGCGGAGCTACTGGAAGTACACACTTGCTGGCGACAGTTTCCGATGACAAAAGCGGCTGGAGATAATTTTCCGGCGACGGATTCCGGCGACCGGTGACCGGATTCCGGTGATGACGTCATCAATTCCGGCGACACTTTTCGGACCCAAAATTCCAGAGACATATTTTTCACTCCTGGGCTTGGTGGACCAACTTGGAGACGGGTTTTGAGAAGAATTAACCTAATTTTGGGAAAGTATCCTTATGGGGAGAAAAGCATATAAATAGAACTTTTCTCTAAACCTAAAAATATCTCCATTAGGGAGAACTCATACTTTTGGTTCTAGGGTTTAGAAACATGATAGGTTTTCTCTTTCTTCTTGCTATGAACTCCTATGCCATGAGTAACTAAGTTTTTATTATTGGTTGAAGATGTAGTTGGATTTTGCAACCAAGTTATGATTTTTATGAATTAGTTTTCTCTCAATATTATCGTTTGATTTTCTACGGGTTATAATAATTGCATGATTGAAGTATTGCAATATGATTGAATGTTTGTTTAGTCGAGTCTAGAATTGATTGAACTCACATCCATATCTATAGCTATTTTAGGGTTTTCATCGAGCGATAACCTTGAATACGAGTAGCATGATATGATTAGGGTTTGTAGTGATACATCCTCGTAGTCATATGTAGAAATTGACCTTTGTTCGAATTGTTTGCGCAATGTATTTCAATTGCATTGATTAGCCTATTTCTGAAACTTAATGCTCCTAGGAATTGAACTTGATTAGCGCAAGGCGTTAGGTTATTCTTTAGGTAGATTTCACATACGCAGCCCTAATGTGTGTGTCGATAACTTTGGAAATTTACGGAGTATTCTTGCAATAAGGTATTCTATGGCTTTTGATGATAGCGAGATTAAATACGAATTCTATTCATACATTCATAAACTTGTTTGCAATTGAAGATGAAACCTTTACCCAATATCTCACATCCTTGATTTGTTTACTTTTATTTGTTTTGCTTTTATTTATTTCCGTTTAAACCAGAAAATCCTCGGTGTTTTATATAGGAAACCATAACAATTTGACAACCTAGACCTCTCTGTGGGATCGATCCTTTCTTGCCCTTGCTATATTTATATTTTGAGTAGTAAGAAAGTGTAAATTATTTTTGACGCTTACGACAGCGATCAAACGCATGTGCGAATTTCTTTACCTCTCAAAAGTCAGCGTAAAGATATTTTTACAGCCCTTAACCAAGTCATCTCTGGTAAGCGCCTACTCTTTGAAGAAAAAGTCGTAACCCCATACAAGCCTGCTCGTGAAGTCGATATCAAGAATAATAAGAAGTCCGAATGGGGAATTCTAACGAACGTCCACATTAGGCAGGTCGAATTCGAGGAAACGCTTATCGATGCCGAATCAGATGTCAACATTATCACTATCAAAGATTTGCAAGTTGCAGGGATCTCCAGGCATGAAGCTGTGCGCATACCTATCATAGTCAAAGATCCCGAAGGAAGATCCAGAAATGCCTATGGCCACGTCACCCTTGAAGGAAACTTAGGCGATGTCGAAAAAAATATTGTGTTCCAGATTATTAAGGACGACCGCCCATGGAGTCATACTAGCAAAGCCAATTTCGACGCACCTCCACTACAGAAGTTACCATTGATGGACCCGCATGATGACGCTGATGAGCCAAAGGGCCCTGTTAGCCACTCACCTCTAAATAAAGTTGTTAAAGATATAGAATCGACACTTTGAGAAAAGATGAGGTTATGCACTTTTGGATCGCAACTATAAGTAAGTCTTATTCCACAGATCTCTTCACAACCAGCTATCATGCGGCTCGTCAAAACTTGAGGACTTGACCCGTTAGTCAACCCACTTTGACTAGACGATGAATGGGAAGCTGATCCTTTTTAGTATTTTACTAATTAAGTGGGTAGGATTCGCCCCAGATGGAAATAAGAAAACCAGTAACCCAATTATTTTAGAAACGTGTCGCAAATCTGAGATACAAAAAATCCGATCTTTTCCAAGTCGGCATCGAAAAACTTACCACTGATGCGTGTCGTAACCACAACAAATTAATTAATACTTTACTACCTAATTAACAAGTAATATAGGGTAGTCAAGGTCGATCCCACGAGGAGCACGAGATTCTAGTTGTAAAAATTGTCACGAAAGGGGGGTGTAAAAAGCAAAAGAAAATAAACAAAGCAATTAAAAGATAAAGTTGAAAGCAATACGAGAGACGAGATCAAGGAATCCTTCTTCGTTGCAAAACAATGATTAAAGTTATGTTCTTTTCTACTTGTTATTAGTCACAGATTATCACCAACCGTAGGATAGCGAGTCCGCTTAGCTAGCCCCAAAATCCCTAATTTCACCGAGTAACAGTCCGCTTAGTTATCGATTCTATTCAAAAGAACCACCTTGAGGTCCGCTTACAAGATGTAATTCCCAGAATGCATTAAGATTTATGAATTTAGGTTTAGTACTAGTAGTTAAACTCGGTTCGCTTGGTTCACTTTCTAGCGTTGTTTCTACACACAATTGCTCCACGGAATCCCTCCGCAAGGTCTCGTGTTTTCTACTTGTGTAAAGTGTCGAGAACGATTACTTATTCCCTAACTTATACTAGATTTAGATTAAACTAACAAATCAATTTAGCATGCATTCTAAACAATCTATCAATCAATCATGAATGTCATTAAGATCATTCCTATTAGTAAAAACAAACGATAATCATGTGAAAAACTTCAAGATAGAATTAAAAACAAAAACTCAAATCATATTAAGAACTAGGAATTCATCCTCAATCAATAAAATTAGCTACTCATGTTAAAGAGTTCACACAAAGAATAAGAAAAGAAAAGAATTGTGTGTGTAGAGATGTGTGTAAAAGATGTGTGTAGAAGTTGTAGAAAACTTCTCTATTTATAGGCTTCAATATTCTCCAAATCTTCTAAGGAGTAGAATCCTTTTCCTTTAGCAATTCAATTTCCAAATCCAAGCTTTTCTCAACTCTTCCACCTTCTCTTTCCAAATTTGAGTCCAATTCTCCATCCAATTCCTAGCCCAAGTCTTCACACCCATGAGAGAAGTCCATAGAAAATTCTGGAATTTTGGTCGCCGGAAAACTGGGATTGTGGCCGGAATCCGGCCGGAATAGTTGCCGGAAAGTGTCTCAGGTGACCGGCAAAGTCAAACCGGTCACCGGTCAACGGGTCAGGACCAGCGGGTCAACTCAGTCCAGATCAGCGGGTTAACTCGGTCAAGTACCGAGTCAGGGAGAGTCACAGAGTCAGCTCAGTCAGATTGTGAGTTAGTCACTGCCCTGAGCTGATTGATCTGACTTGGCCTTGGCTCAGGCCAATGCATAGTTGTGTAGCACAATCATTGTGCTTCAGCCATGATGGCTGAGTCTCATGCACACTGCCAACAAATCAACTGCAAAACCATTTAAATCCATGCTTAAAGCACCTTGAGTTTTAGATCCTGCTCCTCATTCAACTGCCATTCAAACCAAGGCATTGCACCCACACTTCACCATTCCTGCAACACACACATAACCTCCACCATTGGCTCAATCACCTTCTTTGTCTTTCTTAATTCTCGGGTATTGCAGCCATCGGCTTGCACTCCAGTCAACAACACATGTTGCCGCAACCACTTCCCTGTGACTTGGTTCATAAACCCCCGTGCCTAAAGATCAGTCATTTCAACCACCTGCAATTCCCCCATCTGTGGCCCTGTAAATCATTCCACTGCAGCTCAATCAAACAACAACCCAAACTAGCCATCACAAGCAAAGATAGCTCTCGATTCATTCACTGCAATTGTTTTGCAACACCAACAGCTTAAACCATTTCGCAAAGCATCAATACCAGCCTGTAATTTCTTCCATAGCTTGATTACCAATATATGCTCCGTAACCAACACCACCGCAACACACAGCTTCCCATTACCTCGAGCCATTCGTGCACCAAATGGCATCAACATTCTCTTCTTCATCTTCTCAGATACTTGGCACTAGCTTGCATACATTTCCCTGCATTGCCATTTCCAAGCCATTCAACACCACGCCAATAATTGCAGCCACAGCCTTGGTTCCCTGTCCTTGTACAAACTCAGCACCGTCTTGTCTCTTCTGACCTTAACATCCAGCTTCACCACCAGAACACAAACATTCTCAGTAACACATCCATCTAATTGCACCAGAACCATCCATAATCTCTGCCTCACACACAGCTGCAGCATCAACTGGTTCATTACCCAAACTCCATTTTCATCTGGACTTCAAAATCCAGTAACACCAGTACCTGCTTCAGTTCAATAGCAGCTTCTCCCTCATTCTCAAAACATCAACACCATCACCTGTCAACCCATGTTCTTCTCTCCTGTAGTTCAAGCTCAAGTCACCGCCACTCCAGTAGCAGACCAAATTCTTCCACCACCAGTTCAAACCAACTCTTGCTTTCAACAACACCAACACAGACCCTTAGCAGCAGGAACTCGGATCTCTCAGCTGAACCCATGAATTTCTCCTTCTTCATCTGCTGTAATTGTACTTCTTGAATCCATGAAAATCATCAGCTCCATTATCACCAGAACCTCAATCTCGACATCACTAATCGAATCAAACCCTAGCTCAGTTTTAACAATTTCAATCCCCTGAGACCCAACAGCAAACCCTAATTCAAAATTGCAATTTCTTCTTCTCTGTTCACACATCAATCTCAAACCCCTTCACCTTGCTGCCAACTTCAACTCTAAGACAAACCCATCTTCGAATTGTAACTCTCTCTGTAGTCTCTCGATTCTCTGCAGTAGCCATCCCTATTCGAACCCTAGCTTTTCTTTCATGGCAGCATCTCACAGATCGAACATCAACTTCTTCCCTCGGGTCTCAATTGCTTCTTCAGTTCTCAACCTCTCGGAATCATATTTATCTTCTCAGCAGCGTCAATCAGTAGTAGATGCATAGCTTAATGAATTCAGGTGAAAGAAGGTAAATGAGGAGAAGAAAATATCTTCTCGATTTTGAGCTGGGTTATTCGGGCATGGATCCGGGTACGGGTATGTGGGTTTAGGGTGTGGGTGGATTCAGACACCCATCATAAGTACACCCCAGTTATGCTATTCTCACTCCCTTCTTTTGGATAAGGGACACCTCTTTGACCTCCCCTTAACCTTGGATGGGCTCCATATAGTATTCTCTTCTTGGTTAAATGACAATTTTACCCTTTTGCTAAAATATGGTGATTTCTTCTTCTTTTCCTCCGTGCGACTCCATAGTAGCTACAAAACTCAAAACAAACGTAAAATACATAATTTACAAGAAAAATAGCAAAGAAAGCATAAACTCTAGATAGTAAATACGGTGTATTCTACACCTATCAAATTCCCCCACACTTAGACTTTGCTAGTCCTCGAGCAAATCAAACTAAAAACTCACAACTTCAAAGCGTTCAAGCGTCACAAGCATCCAAAAAGTTATGAGGACATAGAGTTTCTGCATGCTAGTAATAAGAAGTTAGAAATACTAAAGAACATATTTTCGTTCTTAATTGTTGAGTGAGAAATAACCACACCATAATGAGAGAATGCGTGTTTGAGAAACGATCAATAAGCATTTCGCCTCGACTTCTGCCTCACCAAAAAGGATTTTATGATAATTGCACTCAAAAAGACGGCTTTTTATGGTTCTCACATGTGTGCAGGTAGGAATGAAGAGAGAAATCCTGCGACACGTTGAATGGTGGGAAGGATAACTTCCGAAATATTTTTAAAAACCCACATCTTTTAATATTTTGAAAAACCATTTTTCTGACGATCTCTAAGAAAGGAAATCAACCATTTTTTATCGAGGATGAGATTACTTACTTACCTTCACATCCGATCGCCAATTATGATAACACCACTCTCACGGCATCCAATAGAAACGTCTTCCGCTCCTCGTCTTTAACTTCTTAGTCTTCGTCTTCGGTTTCAACTATTGATGATAAACCCTTGAATTTCATAAATCCTTAACAATTTGTAACTCTTTTACCTTAAAATCCTTGTCGCTTGAAACCTCCTTATATATTTTCCTTCCCCACGACAAAACAAATATTTCTCTTGTTTCTCTCTTCTTTTTTTTTTTTTTTCTTTCAAATTTTTTTTTTTTTTTTTTTTGTTTAAATTCAAAACAAGAGAAATTAATACAACCATGGCCGTGGGAGAAGTATTTTACCGCTCTTCACAACTTGTATCGTCTTGAAATCATAAACTTCAAAAATTCTCACCTTTTAATTTTCTTCGCTTTCATGAATAAGTCTTCATACTTGAATATAAAATTACCTCATTGTAGTGTAAGTCCTCAACATATATGTGAAATCCGCTCTTTGTATGTTGCTTTACTTGTATTTGAAATTTGATCTTTTTCTCGTTCCGTTGCTTGTAAACCTTAAACTTTTCCAACTTTCCTTGTAGATTTTGATGTCGCTCCTTGTTGATGATGAGAATGTTTCTATGGATCCGTTGTTGTCGAGAGAGAGAATGGTGCTAACTGCAAATCGAACTACAAGAAGGAAGCTTTCATCTATAGACGTCACCCTCATGATTGACAAAATTAGCATTCAAGAGATCAAAGAGTAGTGCTTCTATTGGTGGGAGGTTGGGTAGCTCACCATTCTACCCGGAATTTACTTACGGTGACACACACTCAAAAGAAGCTCTTTAGTAGATGGAAAATTTCTGGTCGGTGCCTCTCATGATATGAATACGGGTAGTCTCCACTAATGATTGATCAGCAACTCTAATAACGCACTTCTCCCTGCACCAAATTCGCATCACCGGCATGATTAAATCCATTATTTAACACTCAAACAAACAAGAAATCCGAACGTAGTTCTCTAACATTTCCAAGTTCAATTATGTCGGTCAAAATCTCTATGTAAACATACCTAGAAATATGCTAGTGACTCTAAAATCTTTAAAAGTTGGAATTTTTAAGTAAAACTTTTTTTTTTTTTTTCAAATTTTTTTTTAATTTTTTTGTAATTTTTGTTTTAAAAACATGCTTAACCACTCCCCCACACTTAAACCTTACATTGTCCTCAATGTAATTGAATCCTCCTAGTAAAGTCAAGGTGGGAAATTTTAACATGCTATGGAAACAAGAAAAAGAAATAACAAAAGCAAAAAGATAAGAAATACAAAACCGATGGGTTGCCTCCCATTAAGCGCTTGTTTTAAAGTCGACGGCCCGACTTGGCTCTTGTAAGATTCATTCCCCATATACTAACAATCTGAAAATTTGAGGATCCACCCATAATACCTGTTTTGAAAACAATAACTCCATACAAATGTTAGCACAAGAAAATAATAGTGAAATTATCGCTCGATAGAAATTTCCCCCACACTTATTCTCGTCCACACTCGGAAGTGTATAAAGAACATAGAATTCGGGAACTTCCATGTATTCTTCTTGGCAAACCTGCATAGTGTTAGCATCAAGTGTTTCCAATGGTGGATATCTAGAAACAAAATCATCCAAAAATACTTTCGAAGCACATACATTCAAACCAATAAGAGGTAAAGGAGAAGAATCAATATGCAAAGGGTTAGACAAACCTTTCACAATTTCTTGTATTATAGAATCCTCTTCATCCTTAAAAAATTCAAGTGAATTACTTACCTCTTGTATATCGTGGTCCTCTATTAAACCTTGCAACCATTCTTCGTCGTTTTCTACCTTAACCATAGTCTCGGTATCATCATAATCATTAGCAAGTTCAATTGGGTCTTCCACAAAATCAATGAATGTGGTTTCATCCTCTAGCATCATCTCTTCAACATTCTCATCATCGGAATCGGGCCATTCACTAAAATGATTCTCATCGGTATAGATTGTAAAATCTTCTTGTGCGGGTGTTACACCGTTTACAACAATAGGCAAGTGATATCCAAACTCCTCCTTTTGAATAGGTGAAGGATCTTTATTATGATCCGGAGTTGGAATAACTTCCTCATTGTCGGAACACTCATACACTTCCGCGGACTCCCATCTTTCCCTAAGAAATTTTTTCCAAGCACTAAATGCATCATCCTCAAGCTCTTCCTTTTGAATAGGTGATTGATCATTATTAAGATCAATGCTCGAGTAAGCTACACTAGCGTCATCAAAAGTCTCCAAAGGTTGGTTAATTTGTTCGTATATTTTCTCCGAATTCCTTTGAATTTCTCGATGTGATTCTTGAAACTTTTGTTGAAGATCCCCAATCATGGCAGACATCTTATCTGCAAAACTAGAGAATTTCTGATCATAAACAAAACTATCCTCCCATCCTTGTGATTGTCCACTTACATACCCGTCATAAGGTTGTTGATATGTATGAGAATATCCATAAGGTTCTGTAGGAATTTGATCATAGCCAAAAGATTGGTTTTGATTGTATCCTAAGGATGGTTGGAAGTTGTCATAATGTTGAGGTTGAAAACCGTATTGATTGTTGTAATATGCTTGCTCTTGTCCACCGTACATGGAAAACTGGCACCTGAAATAAGATTCAAAAACCAAGTTAGATACGGAGTAGAATCCAACAAAGCAAGAATAAAGCAAAAAGAAAAATAAAAACAACTAAAATCATCCGCTGCTCCCCGGCAGCGGCGCCAAAATTTGATGCGTGTCGTAACCACAACAAATTAATTAATACTTTACTACCTAATTAACAAGTAATATAGGGTAGTCAAGGTCGATCCCACGAGGAGCACGAGATTCTAGTTGTAAAAATTGTCACGAAAGGGGGGTGTAAAAAGCAAAAGAAAATAAACAAAGCAATTAAAAGATAAAGTTGAAAGCAATAAGAGAGACGAGATCAAGGAATCCTTCTTCGTTGCAAAACAATGATTAAAGTTATGTTCTTTTCTACTTGTTATTAGTCACAGATTATCACCAACCGTAGGATAGCAGGTCCGCTTAGCTAGCCCCAAAATCCCTAATTTCACTGAGTAACATGTCCGCTTAGTTATCGATTCTATTCAAAAGAACCACCTTGAGGTCCGCTTACAAGATGTAATTCCCGAGAATGCATTAAGATTTATGAATTTAGGTTTAGTACTAGTAGTTAAACTCGGTTCGCTTGGTTCACTTTCTAGCGTTGTTTCTACACACAATTGCTCCACGGAATCCCTCCGCAAGGTCTCGTGTTTTCTACTTGTGTAAAGTGTCGAGAACGATTACTTATTCCCTAACTTATACTAGATTTAGATTAAACTAACAAATCAATTTAGCATGCATTCTAAACAATCTATCAATCAATCATGAATGTCATTAAGATCATTCCTATTAGTAAAAACAAACGATAATCATGTGAAAAACTTCAAGATAGAATTAAAAACAAAAACTCAAATCATATTAAGAACTAGGAATTCATCCTCAATCAATAAAATTAGCTACTCATGTTAAAGAGTTCACACAAAGAATAAGAAAAGAAAAGAATTGTGTGTGTAGAGATGTGTGTAAAAGATGTGTGTAGAAGTTGTAGAAAACTTCTCTATTTATAGGCTTCAATATTCTCCAAATCTTCTAAGGAGTAGAATCCTTTTCCTTTAGCAATTCAATTTCCAAATCCAAGCTTTTCTCAACTCTTCCACCTTCTCTTTCCAAATTTGAGTCCAATTCTCCATCCAATTCCTAGCCCAAGTCTTCACACCCATGAGAGAAGTCCATAGAAAATTCTGGAATTTTGGTCGCCGGAAAACTGGGATTGTGGCCGGAATCCCACCGGAATAGTTGCCGGAAAGTGTCTCAGGTGACCGGCAAAGTCAAACCGGTCACCGGTCAACGGGTCAGGACCAGCGGGTCAACTCAGTCCAGATCAGCGGGTTAACTCGGTCAAGTACCGAGTCAGGGAGAGTCACAGAGTCAGCTCAGTCAGATTGTGAGTTAGTCACTGCCCTGAGCTGATTGATCTGACTTGGCCTTGGCTCAGGCCAATGCATAGTTGTGTAGCACAATCATTGTGCTTCAGCCATGATGGCTGAGTCTCCTGCACACTGCCAACAAATCAACTGCAAAACCATTTAAATCCATGCTTAAAGCACCTTGAGTTTTAGATCCTGCTCCTCATTCAACTGCCATTCAAACCAAGGCATTGCACCCACACTTCACCATTCCTGCAACACACACATAACCTCCACCATTGGCTCAATCACCTTCTTCTGTCTTTCTTAATTCTCAGGTATTGCAGCCATCAGCTTGCACTCCAGTCAACAACACATGTTGCTGCAACCACTTCCTGTGACTTCAGTTCATAAACCCCCTGTGCCTAAAGCTCAGTCATTTCAACCACCTGCAATTCCCCATCTGTGGCCCTGTAAATCATTCCCAGCTGCAGCTCAATCAAACAACAACCCAAACTAGCCATCACAGCAGCATAGCTCTCCAGTTCAGTTCCAGCTGCAATTGTTTTGCAACACCAACAGCTTAAACCATTTCGCAGCATCAATACCAGCCCAGAATTTCTTCCATAGCTTCAGTTACCAATATATGCTCCGTAACCAACACCACCGCAACACACAGCTTCCCATTACCTCGAGCCATTCGTGCACCAAATGGCATCAACATTCTCTTCTTCATCTTCTCAGATACTTGGCACTAGCTTGCATCTGTTCCCTGCATTGCCATTTCCAAGCCATTCAACACCACTGCCAATAATTGCAGCCACAGCCTTGGTTCCCTGTCCTTGTACAAACTCAGCACCGTCTTGTCTCTTCTGACCTTAACATCCAGCTTCACCACCAGAACACAAACATTCTCAGTAACACATCCATCTAATTGCACCAGAACCATCCATAATCTCTGCCTCACACACAGCTGCAGCATCAACTGGTTCATTACCCAAACTCCATTTTCATCTGGACTTCAAAATCCAAGTAACACCGCACTGCGGTTCAATAGCGACTTCTCCCTCATTCTCAAAACATCAACACCATCACCTGTCAACCCATGTTCTTCTCTCCTGTAGTTCAAGCTCAAGTCACCGCCACTCCAGTAGCAGACCAAATTCTTCCACCACCAGTTCAAACCAACTCTTGCTTTCAACAACACCAACACAGACCCTTAGCAGCAGGAACTCGGATCTCTCAGCTGAACCCATGAATTTCTCCTTCTTCATCTGCTGTAATTGTACTTCTTGAATCCATGAAAATCATCAGCTCCATTATCACCAGAACCTCAATCTCGACATCACTAATCGAATCAAACCCTAGCTCAGTTTTAACAATTTCAATCCCCTGAGACCCAACAGCAAACCCTAATTCAAAATTGCAATTTCTTCTTCTCTGTTCACACATCAATCTCAAACCCCTTCACCTTGCTGCCAACTTCAACTCTAAGACAAACCCATCTTCGAATTGTAACTCTCTCTGTAGTCTCTCGATTCTCTGCAGTAGCCATCCCTATTCGAACCCTAGCTTTTCTTTCATGGCAGCATCTCACAGATCGAACATCAACTTCTTCCCTCGGGTCTCAATTGCTTCTTCAGTTCTCAACCTCTCGGAATCATATTTATCTTCTCAGCAGCGTCAATCAGTAGTAGATGCATAGCTTAATGAATTCAGGTGAAAGAAGGTAAATGAGGAGAAGAAAATATCTTCTCGATTTTGAGTTTGGGTTATTCGGGCATGGATAAGAATGCACGGGTATATGGGTTTAGGGTGTGGGTGGATTCAGACACCCATCATAAGTACACCCCAGTTATGCTATTCTCACTCCCTTCTTTTGGATAAGGGACACCTCTTTGACCTCCCCTTAACCTTGGCTGGGCTGCATATAGTATTCTCTTCTTGGTTAAATGACAATTTTACCCTTTTGCTAAAATATGGTGATTTCTTCTTCTTTTCCTCCGTGCGACTCCATAGTAGCTACAAAACTCAAAACAAACGTAAAATACATAATTTACAAGAAAAATAGCAAAGAAAGCATAAACTCTAGATAGTAAATACGGTGTATTCTACACCTATCAACCACCCCCTAGAGAAAAAACCGTACATGTTGAAACCATATTAAGTAGATAATACAAACTTTTCAATACCGATGAGCCAATATGGGTAGCCATATCTAGTAAGTGACTTAATGTCATCAAATGCTTAAAACCCTTTACCACCCCTAGTGTTGATGGTGGTTTTTAGCCTAGGGCGAAAACTATAAAAGTCTGTCTACCTGACCCGCATCAGAAGTAGTAGACCTGTATTCCGCAAAGAATTTAAAGAATATATTAAAATATGATGAGTGCCAATGCCTCTCTTCATATTGTATTGAAACTCAAGCTCCTAAATGAATTGTTCATTAGTATAGAGCCTAATGAGTATTTGAACCTCTTAGCTGCATTATTCACTAATAATGCATGGATTGTTGAGTATTTTCCTACGCTATTTTCCCCAGCTGAACTCTTAATACTGACGTGACATGACAGTTAATGTTCGCTCGTAGCAGTGTAGCATGAATTTCCCGAAGTGTCAGGATTAAGATACGCGTGGAGGTACTCAATCAGAAACACGCAAGTTGCGCTGCCCTTTGAGATAAAAATTAGTGATTTTGTGCCAGCGCGCAAAATTCACCAGAATTCGATTAATTTTGTGTCAGCACACAAAATTCATTTTTCTAACCTAATTTTATCAATTTGCAAATATTAGGTTTTTTGTGGTCTGCGCAATATCTCGAACCTTATTGGTCGAGACTAAACCTAGGCAAACTAGGAAATTGATCCATCATGGAACTAGTAGGAGCAAATCCTACCCAAAATGGGAAATAAGAAGAAACAAGGAAACCGCGACCAACTGGAACCGTGGCGAAAAGGGCTTGGTCGCGCCACTCAGCCGACCAATTTGCCCTAACTCAAGCTCCCTTTGGCCGGCGCTCCTTCTTCTATTTTATTGGATGACCGGCCCCTCTTTCCCATCGACCAATCAAATCGCTCTAAACGCGTAGCCTACATCTTTAATTAAAGGTAGAAATTAGTTGGTCGACGCGCTTAAATTCCTTAATAATAAACTGAATCTAGACTGTCCATGTCAGTCTTAAACCAACCATGGCCACACGATTTGGCCGACCAATTTAACGAGCTTGGCCTCCTCCCAGCGTGACCAAACAAGCTCCATGGTGTTCGCCGGCGAGCACACTACTATTCCAACCAATCATAATCCTCCTAACCCGCCAGCAATAACCATAATCGCTAGCCAAAAGTAGGCTAGTTGCGTTGTTGAACAAAGGGTTTAACGAGTTAAGACTGGCCATGACAGTCTCAAATTCGTCGTGGCCGTCCAGCTTAGCCAGCCTAGTTGGATGGCTTAGATTCCGTTTTAGGCGACCAATGAAGTGCCAGTATGCTCATCGGCGTCCTCCCTTCAGCCCTAGCTGATCGAATTACTCACAGCCAGCAACTAATGCTTCCAACCGTTAGCCCAAAGTAGGTTAGACACACGGCTTCAAAACCGCAAGGTCGACCAACGATAGTATATAACTGCCGCAAAGCAATCTAGGCCATCCAACTTCGCTAGCTGAATCGACCGTCCAAGATCTGATTTCAAGCAACTGGCAAGGCGCAGTCATGTTCACGGGCGGCTCAACAATACCCCTGACCAATCGTATTGCTTCAAATACTCCGGCATTGCCACAAACCGATCAGCCAAAGTACGCCAGTCACGCGGTTTTTAAAAACCTTTAATTGAATCAACGGCAGTATGCAACTGTCGTAAATCATATCATCCATCCAACTTGGCTAGCCAAATTGACCGGCTTAGTTTTAATTCTGGGCGACCAATAAGGCACTGTCGTGTTTACCGGCCGCCACTCTTCCTTGAGAACCAATCGACCTGCCCTCAGCTGGCCCAAGCGATCCCTGGCAGCTGCTCGAAGATAACTGGTCGCGCTCCTTTTAAGATATTAAGTTCCGCGACCAACCAAGACGGGCTCTATACAACGATGCTTCATGAACATATATTATTTTGAGCTTCTTACTTAAAAGCGATGCTTTACATGCATCGATTACAAGCGATATTCAATAAATATCGATTTCATGAATAACTTATTTATTCAACTTAAGGCATTATGTCAGAGCATAGCTCGGTTAAACCCACCAAGCGTTGGTATGTCAAGTTTGGTTGTCATATTTTAGTGAACCAAAACTCATTTAAAGAGTCGCTTGATTATTTACTAGAGTCAACTTCGTATAAGTTAGCTTGAAAGTATTAGGATATGAGACATTACAAGTATTACGTGAAGACTTGAAGAATGTGAAGAAGTAAGGAGCTACAACGACGACATCATCCTTCCACTTGAGGTTAGTAATATTTGACTTGAACTATTCCATTCCCTAACGTATCTTTCAAGTCGTGCATATTGAAAACATAACTGCGAAGCTATGAATGATTATACTCTAGTTAGACGTAGTATTAAGGAATACAATACGAAGTATAAAGCTTATCTTTTGAACTTCGTATATAAGACATTGACATAATCGTTTGAATGCTATTGTGATTATGTATGAGTATGAGGTGAAGATTTCATCCTAGGAAATAATGTTTTACATTCGTTTAAAGGAAGTACATTCATAAACTTGTTTGTGAATCGAAAGGGAAATCGCTAGGCTTATTGGTATTTGTTATTCATTGCAAATCTTTTGAATTACCAATATGTGTGTTTAGTATAACCGCTCATGACTTGCTTATGTTCTTGGTAAAACTGTTCAAAAGGCCTGACTTTTGTATTGGTATGACTTTTATTAGTGAAACCGATCTTAAGTAATCACCTGAGATGGTATGATCGATTTGTTGTAATTGGTATGACCAACTCTAGTCATTGGGGAACCGATCCTAGTAAGAGGTGCAACCGATCACAAAAGGGGAATCGATCCTTGAAAGAGGTGCATCAAGTTTCTAGTTATTGGGAACCGATCCTATAAACATGTGCAATACGTTTTTAGTTATTTGGAACCGATCCTATAGACATGTGCAACAAATACAAGTTAGATACCATATATATGTGGGAACCGACCCTAGTACCTAGTCAACCAAGTTTAGGTAACTAGCGTGACTAATTCTAGTACCCACATGGAGGTAGAACCAAAACTTGTTTTGGTAGAACCGTGAAACCCATGTTTGGTGATTTGATAGGATAATCAATCGCATTGTTCTTGGAAGTCAGATGAACCAATTCTAAACTCGTTTTGGAAGTGTGGCAAATTAATTCCAAGATAGTAAATATGAAAGAGGATTTACTAAGTAAAGATGTCGACATACTTTGAACATGTGCAGTAACGCTTATCTTTTATTGTTCAAAGATATTACTTAATAGCTAAAGGAGGATCCCGGATCGAAATACATTGAGAATCTTTTAATTAAGGTTTTTAGTTTTATATGCTTTTAATTTCCAGCAATTAAATGCATATCTTTAGAAAATAAAAATTGGTAATGTGTATTTACTAATTGGAGATTTTCTGATGAGATTTTCGGTCAATATTTGGACAAAGCATTTCCAAGAATTATGGAAACTGAATTTGGAAATATATCGCATATCTTGAGAATATTTTCGGTTTTGGAAATTCCTTGGTGTCCAAACTTCCTTGGTCTATAAATATTGAAGTTTGCATTTCAAGCAAACTAATCCTCAGATCCATCAAAACTACCTAGTTGTGTTGTTACTGGTGGAGCCGCCTATTCAGAGAGGAAAGTAACCTAATTAGGCGAAATCTCTTACGACCGCTCGGTTTAAAGACTTCTTTGGGATTGAGAAGCTCTATTAGTACCATTGGTGGGAAACTAGATAATTGCGGTTTATTATTAGTTTTCGATTGATTTGATTGACTAACGGTTGTTGAACTTTGATTGCACCTAGTTTGGTTATGCTTGAGAATCTTCTCTTCTGATATAAGATTCGCTCAAACTAGATCGAAGTTTCGACGGGGATCTTTAGACTGTTTGTAGATCTAAAGACGACTTGTGATAATCCATTGTTAACAGATTCCATTCTGTGTGTGATTGATCACAAGAGATTCAAGTTGATTGTGTGCAGGTGTTTATTGAAGATCTAAGAAGATTTGAAGACGAAGAAGATTTCTGATATGGATTCATAATCTTTGGTGTGCACAATACTTGTTTCGACTGGAAAAGGATCCAACTATAATCGGTTTATCTTTGTGATAGAATTGATTTATTAGTTGAGTAGATCGGCATCAATACAATTCTTTGTGATTAAAAGTATTGATTGCAAAATCTTGACAATTACTTTGGTAGTTGTTGATAAGATAGATCTAAGGACCTGACAAAGGAGTTTATTGGAATAAACAGAAGAGCCTTTTGTCGAACTCATATCACTTGATTGAAAAGAGTTGTTACCGAACAACTTTGTTGTTCCTTTACTGTTTGGAATACGAACCAAAGGAATTGTTCCAAGTGCGTGACTTATTAACAAGTTGTAGGCGCAGGGATACAGACGGAACTAGGTGAACTATAGGTTTAGTTGCTTGGTCTCAACTATACGAAGTTGGTTTAGATTTTGTATAACGGCTTAATCCTGAGAGTATTCAATTCTGGACAAGATCCCGGGGTTTTTATTGCATTTGCGGTTTCCTCGTTAACAAAATCTTGTTGTGTCTTTTACTTTTCTATTTCCGCAATTATAATTGTTTTTATTATAATTAGATGTAAAATACACAAACGTTAATTCCTATTTACTTGACAGCAATCCTATTGTGTTTGGTAATGTCCGAACCTTTTATCAAGTAAACATACTTCGTTGTTGTATTGTCTCGATCTTGTATCCATAGTCAATCACGCAAGTTATCTTGTTATCGTATTGTCTCGATCTCGTATCCATAGACGATCACACGAAATGTGAACCGATTCGTTGTATTGTCTCGACTCAGTCCATAAACAATCAATTCCGGAGAAAGGACTTATATGTGGAAAAGTTTTAGATTGAGGTATATTTGGGTACCCTCGTCTTTTCACATTACATGCTATTTCTTGCGGCAGGTCTCACAACTCGACTTGTGACATATAACTGCCCCACGCCTAGCTTGCGCGTGATTGATCAGAATAATTACCACTCAGCAGCGCGCTGCATATTTTTTATACAAAATACTGGAGACAACAAACATGTCACAAACTGGGGGATGTTCATCAGGGTATTGGTCTGGCGGTTTACAGCGTGCGGAATGCAACACGCCCATTATGAGAAAGTGTCAGGAAAGGCGAACAGTTAGTGGCAACAGAGAAGTAGTGGGTCTAACCGACCATTTTTCCCCTCATAGTAAGGACGTGGTTTTCAACATTTTACACGATCCCCACTTCTCCATCACTCAACTACTTCCACTTCCTATGAGATCAGGGTGCGTTCAACTATTGATGTGTGCCAAATATTGCATATTTATACACCTTTTTATTGGCATTTAACTCATCTTTTGTGCTCAGAAATCAGATATTATCCCAAATTCTGTATTTTCTTTGTTTTCAAGAATAAATATTTGTACTAATTAATTTTGTGTTTTTAGGTAATAAATAAAGCTCGGAGAAATTGAAGAGCCAAAAGAGCAAAGAATTGGAGACAAGCGTCTATGGAGCAGAAAGCCAAAGCACGCGCGCGCATCAGTCGCAACCCAACTTACAAGACATGGGCTTGAGCTAGCCATGACCCGGATCCGAGCCCATCTCCATCTCCTGTCGCCATCACCACTAGCTCCATCAACCACCTTCACCGCCACCTCTAGTTTTAGTTATCTCTCGCCTAGCCTCTCTCATAACCCTAGAGGCTATGTAAGAGATAAATGGAACTAGGGTTAGGGTTTTGTTCCATCAATCAATCAAGGAAGCTGCTGAAGACGAATTGACAGAGGAGAGCACTGATTCAGAGGATTGAGCGACGTGGGTGAGAGGTTATTGCTTTCAATTTCTGTTTTGAGAGAATTAGGGTTTTGAGTTTATGCATGTATAAATAGGTTTGGCCTGTGTGTGAAAAACCTTATGCCCGGGCTAGCCAGAGCACCAATTTAGGTTTAATTGCGTTTGATTTGTATTTAACCATGTTTTAATTCAATTTGCTAGGGTTGAGATGAAACCCATAATCTGTTGCTAATTTTGGTTCATATTTTGATAATTGTTCTTGATTGTGCTATATGGTTTAGGATACATATAATCAGAACACTTTTGCATTTTACTTTCACAATGTATGCCATGTATGCATTGTAGTCAGGTTATTTCTATGTTGAATGTGTTGCAATTCATTCTTCATTGACCATTATTGATCCTTAGACTAGTTGTGCCCTGAGAAGACAGCTAGTGCTTGAGTATCCATCTTAGGATAGGTTTTGTCATCTAAGTAATGAAATTAATCTGTGATTAGTTGTACTGTGACAAGACAACTAATACTAGGGGTTATTTAGTTTCCTTAGTTGATAGGAAACTATCCATTGAAACCCTGGATAAACGGCAGACTTGCATCTTGCCCGTTGTCCATTACAAGGGACAAGAACATTATTGAATGTGGACTGCCTTAGCTAAGATTAGGTGGTGGATTCGACACCCTAGTGCTTTACAATCTAGTTGCACTTTAGTTTAGAATCTCAACTACAAGTCAGTCGTATCGACAAACACTCAAACCAACATTTATGTTACACACTTACTAGAAAATCAGTAGAGCAAGCCTTTAGATCAACTTTCAGCACCACAAGTCTCTGTGGTTCGACCCGTATTTGCCTTGTCTTACAGACTAGACACCGTGCACTTGCGGTTATAACATGTAGGCATAAAACAGACCATCTTCTCAGCCTACCAAGTTTTTGGCGCCGCTGCCGGGGACTTGGCGTGTGCTGTGTCGATTAGTGGCTAGCACTTAACTGAGTTCCAGTTCATACTTGTATATATATGCTTTGAATTTTCTACTTTTAATCTATGCTAGTGTAACTTAGCTTCACTTTGTGTTTCACTGTTTCTTAGCTTCACTTAGCTTAAATTGTTGCTCTGTCTCTCATCACTTTTGTTCACTTGCATAGTCCATAGTGCCACTGCACTTTGCTGTTATTTTTGTTTACCTGTGGCCCCATTTTTTTGCAATAAAGCATAGCTCTGAATTCTGTCATTGTAGCACTAGTGCTCTTGCTTTAGCTGTGCAATATTGATAACTAAACTCTCCTGTTGAGCTCACAGGTACCTGCAAAGCTGTTGGGAAAGCTGAGGCAAGGAAGAGCAATTGTTAACAAATCAGTCCAAACAGGTTAGCAGCAAACTCCAGTGGAAGTCAACTGAGTAAGTTGACACCACAGAACCTGTTGAGCTAAGCCTTTTCACTCATTGAATGTTAACCTGTTGAGATAAGCATGCTAGACCTTGAATGAATAAATGAATGAATGATAGCATGTATGCTTGCTTGTTGACCTGTGAACCTTTGAACCATAATTGCATGATAAACTAGCCACATTGTTAAGCAATCCTGTGACCTTGTTGAGCTGTGAATGAGCCATAACAAGCATATTGTAGTACCCTGTGTTATCTGCTAGACCTTGTGGGAACTGTGATTTGTCACTTGCTGAACAAATAAGCCATATGCTTTACTCTGTCAACCCTGAGCATGCTGTAGAGTTCTTGCATTTCCTATTTGCTGTGCCTTTGCTACATCTGGGGAGTTGTATCTACATAAAGTTGATTTTTAATCTCCATGATGCTCTGAACTGATATGCTTTGAAGTGTTAATCTCAACTTCTGCAAATTGTGTGTGAATTAGCTTTTGCAAATTGTGCTATCAACCCTGTGCTCAGTCCCAGCCCCTGTAGCTGTGGAGCTTGAGTTGCAATCTGGATAAACTGGTTAGCTGTTAGCCCTGCACCTTCATAAAAAAATTGCTCTGTCAACCCAAGCTGGTTCCATCTGTGCTGCATACCCAGTCATAATCACTTGATATCAACCAAGTGAGTTGACCTCAACTGACCTTGTTGACCTAAATCAAGCTTGTTGACACACTGTGCACATTTCCTGTCACTTGATCACCTGCCAAGCTAGCACCCATAATCTGCTGATTGTTGCTTTGCCATGAGCGCTTAACTCTGTGTACACAAATTCGAGAGCTAACTTTTCAAATCTCATGAGCATTGTCTGTATTGCCTGAGATTAAGGGTCATCAATTTTTTTATCGCACTAGTTCTCTAAGTGTGCGGTTTGTGTCTTGGCCGACCAAAGACGGCATCCTTACATTTGTGCGCAAAGTCGAGTCCTGTGACATTTGAGTATACATTGGTTGATTGAATTTGTTATTTGGTGTGCTTGAATGACCATGAACCCCAGATTCGCCTGTCTTTTTCTCAAACATCATCGTGCACACATTTGTGTGTTGTGCAAGCTAGCCAATCCGCGCTTGGGCTGTCAACATTCACGCAATCTGTGCTTGGCCTGACCAGTGCATGAGCTGCACTGCACTCAGACCTGTGCTGTGTGAGCCTGCTAAAATGGGCTGGAACCACCCAATCACCTGGGCTTTACATAATCTGACCTGAAGCCCATATAACTTGGGCTGCACATTTGTAGCAACACCCAGCAATCCTTTGTGCTGTGTTATTCTTGTGAGTGGTGCCTCCTTGTGCATTAAACCTGTAGTTGCAGGAAATCCACAATACACCCCTCACTATATTTTGTTAAACTAATCCATTCAAAAGATAATAGAAGAACAATTATGAATGATTATTATTAACTTTCTTGAATCTTTACACAAGAAAATGAGATTACACTTAAGAACTTACAATTGTTTCTCTCTTTCTCTCTCCTAATGACTTACTCTCCAATCCAAAGAAAAAACCTCTCCCACGACAGATCCACTCATCCCTTTATATAGGGTAGTACATAGTGAATGACAGCTAAGCTGTCCCCTTATTTTCGGAAATGTCTTGCGAAGTGTCGCAGGCTTACAAATATTCATATTCGCGACACTTCTTAACTTTCGCTAGATTTCATATCTTCCTATCGTCATCCAAAGGCGTCATTTTCATTTAATCCTCTGCGATCGACTCGCGGTGTTGTTATTCGTTGTCTTCGCGAATTGTTGTTGTGGCGATATTATGATCCTACATCTTGCCTCTTCTCATGTCTTCTCTCTGCGAAGGAGAGAATGTCATGAGAATCGATATTTTTAAACCGCCGCATTTGTTTATTTGTACTTATTTCAGTTTCATCTTTCCATACGGACTTTATTACGAGATGTCTATTCCTCCATTCTATTCCCGACACGTTTCTTTCATTCGTTTATTCCTGACCATTCACGTCCCTTCTCACATTAAATGTTCTCGCTTCCCCCAAGGATGTTTCTCTCTATATATATTTTTCATATCTTTCTCTTCTCCTCTTTCGTTTTCTCTCTGCAATTTTTCTTTTATCTTCTTCTTCCGCAAATCGCGCTTCTATTACTGCAAATCTTTGATCTCTTGTCATATCTTAGTCTTCGACTCTTTATTCATTCCCATATTTGATAATGGCTTCACTTAGTCGTATGTATAAACCTCGCTTTATTGAGATCCAGAAAAAGTTGCAAGATGAAGGTTTCACCCTTTCTACTATTCCTGATCAAGGAGGTTCATCTATACTCACTGCCAAGCTTTTCTCTGATCATAAGTGTGATGATCACAAGATTATTGTTTCGTTAGGTCAACTTCTCGCGGGACTTCCCATTCCTTTGTATGATCCCGAGATGCCACTCTTTTATGAAATCCTTTCCCATCCGAGCTTCTCGCGAGTCGCCTATCAACTATGCGGCGATTGTATTCGCCTAATGCTCGAGTTTGCCAGTCGTGGTGCTGGCAAAGGATCTCTATACCCTAACAAAGGTCGACATCCCGAATATGTAAATTTAGAAATAATCTCTGAGAAATACACTGTGGAAAACTTCTTTGAAAATTATGAAGTAATAGGCATGAGAAATAAGAAATCTCGCTGGGGCGCTCGGTTGAAGAGAAGAGATAATATCCTTGAGGATAAATTACTTATGCAAGATATCGACTGGCATTCGGGTAAGAACACTACTCCTCGCCACTCTAAAGATGAGAGGTGGTGGGTTGTTCCTTTGCTCTTAAGTGGACCTTACATAGCAGGTTCGCATGTACTCCCTGCAAATCTCGCAGGCTATCGTCCTTGGGAATTTAAGTGGCCCAAGGAGGCGAAAGAGGTATGTCTCCATAGTTTGCTTTTGCAATCCCTCTTTCCTCTTGTATTCATTGATTTTGTAAATTTTACAGATTGCCAAACTGAGGAAAAGTTACAAGGCAAATCCACTGGCTAGCACCTTGGCAATACTTCGATCGCTTACGGATGAAGTAAGAAATATTCTTTTTGTATTACTTTGCAATATTGTTGCCTCTATTTCTTATCTTCATTTGTATGCGAAGGTTAATGCTGAGGAAGCAATAGCTGCGAAAGTTAAAGGCAAAACTAAAGCCACTGCACGCAAGGACAAATCTTCTGCTCCACCATCTAAGAAGCGAAAAGCTCAGCCCTCCTCTCATCTCAGCTCAAGTTCTGAGTCTTCCAGTGAAGATGATAATGATAATGATAATGTTTTGGATTCAACTTTCCAAAATGAAGCTCAACCATCCAATTCTCCTATGGATCAATTGTTCAGCATCTTCTCGGATTCTCTTCAAGGACTTGGAGATACCCATCTGACTTCTATATGCGAGAGCCTCGCCACCGTATGCAATGCTACACTACTGGATGGCAACGACTCTTTCAAAGGAGTTTCTAGATCTGTATCCCCTAGCTTCTTAAATGCACTTAATTCGTTGGTATGTACTTATTTCAGTTCTCCTAGCTTCTAGATCTCACGTTTCCTTTCCAATTTCATTTTCTAATTTGTACCTTAATAACCTTTGTATCTTTCTTCGCAGGCTGGAAAAACCTCTTTTGTGGTTGCCTCAGATCTTGAGAGGAGGTATAATATTCAATTGAAAAAGAATACTCAATCTTGCATAAGGATTAAAGAATTAGAAGCTGAGTCTGCGGGATATCGCGAAAAGATCCAACAATTGGAGACTGAGTTTTCTGCCCAGAAAAACAAAGTTACCACTCTCCAGAATGCTAATCAGCAACTTTATGGTATAAAATTTTTTTCCCACTTATTATTTTATTTTATCAATTTCCCATTGCTACCTGACTTATCACTTTCGCAGATGTATATAATCTCTCCGAAGAAGCTATTCTTCTCCATTCATTTCCTGAGCCTATGGATAATGATACTCTTCTCGCTCATCTCAACAACTCCTTAAGTAGTTCGTCGAACAGAATTAATACTCTTTCATTAAGCGAACTCCAAACCAAGTACCGCCTCTTAATAATTGAGCACAGATCTAGTTTAAGTACAACCAACCAGTTTAAACAAATGTATCTCGAATCTCATGAGGAAATCAAAATTTTAAGGAAGAAAATTAGTGACCATATAGATGACAAAGATCGCATTGCTAATAATGGTGCCTGTGCATTAGCAACATTTCAAAAGTCCCTTCTTGAAGTGCAAATGGAGCGAGATGAATTGCTTCGTCGTGAATTCTTTACTCATCGAGCGAGAAAACCAAATTCGTTCACTTCTTATTATAAATAATGACGACGAATTCGCTTGGGCCGCGAAAATCTTAGATAATGCCAGGAGTAATTTAGGTGTTGATGTTAGTCTTCATACAGAGCATACTTCCTTGGTTAAAGATATAATATCTGACAGAGAAGGTTACTTATTATACCTTCTTGTTTCTTACCTCGCAATATTGATGTTGAGTTGTTAACTTATCGTTGTCTATTTGCAGAGTCGAAAAAAGATTTCAAGCAAGAATTGAAGAACTTGAATCGAGAAAGCACAGATTTCGCAAAGCATCTCGGCCTTCGGCGAGAATAAGTATTCCAAGTTGAAGAATCAATTCCAAACTACAGTGGCGAATTTTAATAATGATGCCGTTCGTTTTCGCAATGAAGCCATGAAGTATGTTTGTAAAGATCATAAAATTCCTCTTTCTTTATATCCTTGGCTTTCCGAAGAAGTTCCTGAGAATTTGCCTATCTCAGACATTTCTGATAGTGAAGCCAGCGAAGAAGAAAATTCTGGCGGCGAGAATAATAGAATTGAAGGATCAAATAGAGGAGAAGAATCGCCGAAGAGATAGTTCTTTTTGTTTCTTTTGTTGCGTGTAATATCTCAGGCATTTCTGTGTCTTTTTTGTAAACTTCTTGGGTTTGTTGTCCATAAATTCCATCTTCATTCCCTTTTCTTGACAATTTTTCTCTTGTAATATAATTGGCTTACATTATTAATGTATAACTCTTTCATGGGAAGATGGATAACAACATTTCATCTTTTCCATCCCACATTTGCCTCTGTTATTCATCTTCGGATGAAAGAATGAATTTTTTTGAGATCCGCACGTTCTTCTTCTGATCAGGAATGATGTTTTAAATTTATAATTGCGATGGAATCGCATGAACTTTTCATTAAAGAAGAGATTGTTTGGTCTCGCCTTATCATTTGTGGTGGACTTCTAAGCTTGACCTTCCTAAGTAAAGGTCTTACTCTGCCACCCTTTATTGCGACAAGACCGCAGGACGTCTTTACACTTGCATGTAAAAACCCATTGATCTTGTCTTATCATTATTCAAGTATTTTTGCCTCTGCAGGATATTTTGTTTGCGACAATATGACAGGCCTAAATTCTCTTGCGAAAGTAAAGCCCCATGACATTGTCGTCTTGCGACGAAATCGCAGGACGTCTTTACACTTTCATGTAAGGACCCATTGATCTCGTCTTACCCTCGCGTTAGTATTATTGCCTCTGCAGGATCATTGCACAAATATGACAAGCCTAAATTTCCTTGCAGAAACAAAGCCTCGTGACATTTGCGTCTTTGGCACTTATCAGCTCCCTAATGGAGGGTGCCGCCTTATCACCTCCCCGGTTGCCCCTTCAAGGAGGCGTACATCGGCCATACAAGGCTAGCTCCTCCCATCCGGTCTTAACAACAACCAGTTGTTTTCGCAGCCTCTTATCCCTTATACCTATAGAGTTTATGGTTACGAGGCTGCACCCTAAGTGGAGTTTTCTTCGGGCCGAGTGCAGCGTGCGCCAAGACTTGTCAAGAGTGGTAAGGAAGTTCCATGCTCCCCGCACTCTTGACTCAACCGGGTACCTCGGCGCCTTGATCATACGCAGACTCCTTGAAAGAGACCCTCGGTCGCCCAACCAGGGTATAACCTACATATATAGTTGGGAATCCAAGGTATCTCCTCCGGATAGGCTTTCATGGGCCCCAAATCTGCATGGCTCAGTTCCAGGGGCGGTGTAACCTTTTCCCTGAGCCATGTTAAGAGATACCCCTTATATGACGCACTTTAGGTCTTACATTTGCCTCTTACGAAATTTTGATTCGCGAACTAGGGTGTACGCCATAAAGGTTCGTCCCATTCATTTATTCATTCATTGTAGTTAAATCATTCAATCATTCATATTTAATTGCTGAGTGATATTTAATTTGCGAAGACATCGCACAATGTTGTTCATTCATTTTTGCCTCGGATTCTTCTCTTTGTCGAAATTCTCATATATCATTTCTTCTTGGTTTTGCCTTTGATATATCTTTGTCAATTACTTATCGCAGATCATTCAACTTACTTTTTATGCCTTTTGTTCATTGCACTCTTTGCCTTAGTGTTATCCCCACCCTTGAAGGACTCCTTTCCATCGTAACGTTCGCCGCTTCCATGCATTCTTCTCGCGGCACTTCGCGATGTTTCTACAAAGACTTCGTGATGAACTACAACCAATTATCTTTGCAGATCGTAACATTCGCCTATTACCGCGACACTTTGCGATGCTTCTTCATTTCTTATTTCGATAGTATCCACCATCGCTTCTCTTTTCTCTCGTTCATCTTTGATATTTTGTTTCAGTCTTTCCTTTTAGCATTTCTCTCTTCACAACTCTCTACGTCAACCTCATAACATTTCTGACCTTCCTTCCAATCTCCCTTTATAATGCCAATACCATTTGGATGTGGAAATTTTATACATTGATGGTATGTTGATGCTACTCCCAAGATTTCGTGTAGCCACGGTCGCCCAATTAATGCGTTATAAGGAGATTCCACGTCAACCACGCGAATAAAATGTTAGGTGATAATCCTTGTAAAGGTATCCTCATGTGAATCTCTCCTTTAGGTTTGTTCATTTGTTCCGTTAAAACCATAAATTTTATATGTTGAAGGAATCAAATTTTCATCCTCTCCACCCATGGTCTTATAAGTATGGTAAAACAGAATATTCACCGAACTTCCAGTATCGATCAGGATTCTATTGATTGCCCAACAATTTTCTGCTTCGTCATCTTCTCCATCAACTGGTTTTGGATTAATGTCCAATCGCACCACCAACGGGCTATCATGTGCTTCTCTTCCTTTTGGTACTTCGTCTGCAGAGAAAGAAATAGTTTTTAACTGCCAATCTTGCAATTGCGACTTTCTCGCCAGGTTCATCACCTCTTTGTTATGAAAATCTCTTGCATATACTCTACTAAGCACGTTATCGTGAAAGTCTTCGATTGTACGATATGAATGAACGATAGAATTGCAAAATAGATTTTTGGACTTTGTTCCCACTTCTATTACGAGTGCTTCTTTTCCCTTCTTTGAAACTGTTCTTTGCACTTGATGGTGATGTTGTTAGTACTTGCTTCCCTTTCTCTTCATTTTTAGAAAGTGAGCCAACTTCCTCGATCAATCATTCGGAGAATGATTCTCTTTATGTTTCGCAATCATTTGTTAAATGTCCATGAAAGCGATGGTAAGAACAATATTCATGACTTCGTCGCTTGGTGGTGGTTCACCGCCCTGCATTCCATGGTGGTGGTATGTCCTCCATTACAAGTATAGCTTCCCAAATTTTCTCAACACTAGCATTTAGTGGTGGCATTCTTATCTCTTCCCATACCACTCTACGATTTCTTGACCTTCCATAGTTATTCTGCCTTTGTCCTCCATAAGTTTCTTGCATATGATCTAATCTCCGAATTTTATTATTGTTGCCGCGGTTGTAGTAGTTCCTTTCTCTATCAAACTCCTCTCGATCTCGGCTTCCCATAGCTACTATTTTCTCATTGTCCATCATCAATCCCGTTTTAGGTTGCCCTTGCGAAGTGGTCGCCACCGAGTTTAAAAATTTTGGTAATAAACTTGCATTCGCAGATTTGAACTTATATTCGCAACGGGTATGATTCCATTTCATTTTGTCTTTCTTCCAAAGCAATGTATTCTTCTTGAAGTTCTCACAAACTCAGCCATCGTAATCGTATTTTTAATTTCGAATATTTGAATGTATAACAAACTTGTTGCGAACAGGGCATTTACAAATGATAAAATGAGATATCTTTCCTCTACCCTTAGGCCATTTCACTGCACATTGTTCTCCATCTCATTGTCAGATGTCTTAAGCTCTCGCCCACTCTTTGTTTCAATCCGAATACATCTTCAATTCCTGGTCGCGTGGAATTGTTACTTATATACGCTCCCAAGAAAATAGTTTGTAAATGGTTGAATGACGAGATTGTGTTTCTCGGTAATCCTTCAAACCATTTCAGTGCTTCTCCAATTAAGCTTGATGCGAAGTATTTGCACAATATGGCATCATGATTCTCCCACTGTAACATACATCTCATATAAGCCTTGATGTGTTGTATCGCACAGGTTGTTCCATCGAAAATGTTGGTTAATGCAGGCAGATTGCACTTAGGTGGTATCCCTCCCATTTGTACTTCTATTGTGAAAGGAGTCTTCGCAGCTTCTGCGATGGCTTCATCTAACTGTCTTCTTCCTCCTTCCTTCCTACTGTTTAACAATTTTCTCATTTCTGCTAGTTCTTTCAAGATTTGCTCATTTTCCTCGTGGATTTGATTCTCGCTGGTCTTTTTAGCTCGCCTCTCGCCGCCCGCGATCATGTCTATTTTGACCTTCTTGTTCATTATTTTCTTCTCTCCTTTCTCTCGCGATTGTCTCCTTCGTCTCTTTCATCAATTCGCACACCATTATATATATCGTTCTCTCTTCTTGGTTCTCTATCAACTCTCCTCTCGCATCCTCTCGTATTCTCCATTGACACGATTTTGTGCTCGCCTCCTTTCTCTCGTTGTCGTGATTATTTTGTCGGATTGCTTCTTCGAATTCTTGGTTTTCCACTTCTGCTCTTACTCTCTCTCTCGCGGGCTAAGCGTGCTTGTTCAGCATAATGTTTCTCAATGTCGTCCACGATCTCTTGTTGCCTTCTCAATGCTTCTCTTCCATGCAAGATTGCTCTTCCTTCCGTAATTTGGATCATCTCGGCCCCGAAATCGCCTAGTTCCCGATTTTCTTCATTCTCGCTCATCTTGGAAATTCTCGGGACGGGGAATATAACGATCTTCCGCGTCCTCTCTTCTTTCATGATGTTCGATCCGAGATTTTGTGCTTCCCGTTGGTTTTCTACCTCTCGTAACTTCGTTGGTAAAGCTCTCCTTCTTTCTTCCCTAGTCGATCTTGAACTCGATCTCGCAAGTGCTTCTCGATCTTCTATTTTGCAATCTTATATTTTCCATCCTTAATTCATGATTCTGTCTCGTCAAGTTTGCTCGTTCTCGCCTCTAGTCGCCTCTCTTCATGTATCGTTTGTCTCAATGTTTCCAATGCTGTGAGTTCTTCATTTCCTGAATTCATTTCTCCATTCATTCTTTGATCTTCTTCTCCTTGTCCATTGTTTACCAATTGTTGCTCTTCTTCCCTTTCATCCTCAGAATCCGTCCTCCAAGTGTGCACACTTACTCTATCGTAATCCACAGTTTCATTTGTTACCGGTGGAATTAAAGCTTGGACATGATTCTCTTCATCATTCCTCATATTCATCCTTGACGATTCTCCTCTTTCAATTCTCCTTTCTCCAGCAAGTCTTTCACTTCTTCTCACCGGTTGTTCAAGTACATTTCTTCTTCTAACCATTTCTCTTTTGGTAACTTCTTTGAAAATTATTTCAAATTTCTTTCTTATTAATTCTCTTCTTTTAATGCTGTTCAAAGCCTGTTTCTAGCGCCAATATGTAGTTGCAGGAAATCCCACAATACACCCCTCACTATATTTTGTTAAACTAATCCATTCAAAAGATAATAGAAGAACAATTATGAATGATTATTATTAACTTTCTTGAATCTTTACACAAGAAAATGAGATTACACTTAAGAACTTACAATTGTTTCTCTCTTTCTCTCTCCTAATGACTTACTCTCGAATCCAAAGAAAAAACCCTCTCCCACGACAGATCCACCCATCCCTTTATATAGGGTAGTACATAGTGAATGACAAACTAAGTTTGTCCCCTTATTTTCGGAAATGTCTTGCGAAGCGTCGCAGGCTTACAAATATTCATATTCGCGACACTTCTTAACTTTCGCCAGATTTCATATCTTCCTATCGTCATCCAGTGCGTCATTTTCATTTAATCCTCTGCGACTGACTCGCGGTGTTGTTATTCGTTGTCTTCGCGAATTGTTGTTGTGGCGATATTATGATCCTACAAAACCTGCACACCAGCAACCTGTGCATTTGCACGCAACCTGGGCTCTGCACAACCTGAAGCCCACAAAAACCAAAACCCACACAAACCAAACTAAGCCCATTTAAACCAAACCAAAGCCCACTGTCCACTAGGCTTTCCACAACAACTGGGCTTTGCACTCCTTGGGCTTATCTTCCATGTTTTGGAGACTTCATTGGTTAACATGCTTGATGTGTGCTAGGCTATTTGAGTTGCTAGATCATGTCAGGATTTTGGTCTGCAACTGGAGATACAAACAAATCCATTAGAGAGCTTGCTTACGGGCATGCTTCACAGTATGAACTCCCCACATATCATGGTGATTTTAGGGAATTATATGAGCCTTCTCAGGGCCCTGACTCCACATACCCTAATCATTATGAGCACATGTATCATCCAACACAGGCTGAAAATGAACAACTTTCTCATACCCAGTCATCACTTTTAGATCAATTAGAAGCTCAAGTATCTGCTTTAGAAAGGCAATTACATGAGAAATCTGTCGAATCTAATTTCCCTAGACAATATGAAATGTATGCTTGTACCTTGTGTGGTAGCTTAGGCCACCCTGCTGAGAACTGCTATATTTTGCATGATTTTAGGAAGTCTAGGGAAAGCCATGATAATCCAATGTACGAATTGTCTAGAAGTGACTATACTTGGTAATCATTGGGACCATAATCAGCCTTTCGAAGGTTGTGATCGTATTCTAAGAACCCTTACAACCATGCACACATGTATCATCAACCACCATGGGAGGATGAACAATGTTATACTCCCCCAACCCCTTGTATGCAAATACTAATGGAAAAGCTCATAGAGCAAAACAATGATATACTTGGATGGAAAATGCATGATCATCCCTTCTCTAGTGAACCATGTGCACAACCATGTAATGATCATTCATATGAAACATGCATAATCACTAGTGAAAACTCTCCTTAAAATGAACCTAATCTAGAGGTAGATGAGTACACTGGAAATGCTCAAACTTTGAATAGGGAGATGAATTTTTATGATGATGATGATGATGAATATGAAGAGCATGTGTATTTTGAAAATATAGTAGAATCTTTAGGTTCAGAGACATTAAGTGTCTCTTCTGTGAACCCTATGAATGATGCTTCTTCTAATATTCATACATGTGATGCTGATTTGGGATCTGAAAATGAGAATGCTGACACCAATGATCTTATGCATGAGATTGAACTTTTGGATAATAATGATTATGACATGGAGATTGATGAATTGTTCTATGCAGGTGAACATGATTTACCTGTGTCTGACTTTAGGAAAGTGTGTAATGGTGCAAATGATCTTATGCATGAAAACAACTTAGATGTACCTAATCTCTCTCCTAAGGCACAGATTGAATCCCTTCCACCAAACCTAGATGTAGTTTGTAACAAAATTGCAAAACCAACTTTTCTGAAAATGCCTAATTTAGGCCTAGAGCTTTGTGCTTCCCAAGTCCTCTTGGACTATTTTGCATCAAAGTATAACACTTTTAAGGAGCCACAGTTGGAATGTGTATATCTGCCTGTTCTTAGCAAAACTCATTTTGAGTTAGACCTTTTGCATGATGTACCTTTAAAATTGCAAGATTTTGTACTCAAGAACACATCTATTGACAAGTTTAGGTTTGGGGGTAACTTGTTCAAGTATGCAATCTTTCCTGCACTCTCATGTCATATTTGTGTAAGACTGTTGATGTTTCTACATACCGTCTTTTGGGTTGATCCTCAACTCTTTAGATTGTTGGTTTATGGTGAATTTTCATTGTATATAATCCAGTAGGACTTGTTAAATTTTCTTTCTTGCATCGGTTGAGTCTTCTTGTGCATATATTGTGCTAATCCGATATGATCTCCACTGAGAATGTTGGATTCTAGCCTCGACAAATGAAGCTCTAACCTTGCTCCCGCCGACATCCGGTAATCTCTGCCCTTTTCTCTTATCAGCATAGTTCTCATGGTATGTGACTTTTTGAATTCTTATTATCTGTTGACACATTGAGGACAATGTTTGATTTAGGTTTGGGGTACATTTGCATATAGAGTTTTTAGACTTTTATTTTCAAAAAAAAAAAAAAAAAAATTCTAAAAATTCAAAAATTTGCATAAAAACCTCCAACTTTTAGAGATTTTAGAGTCACTAGCATGCTTCTAGATATGTTTACATAGAGAGTCTGACCGAAATAACAGAACTTGGAAGTACTGGAGAACACAATTGGGTTTCTTAGTTGATTAGAGCGTTAAAGTTGGATTTAACCATGCCGGAGGGCGAATTAGGTGTTGTTTAGATATTCGGTAGTAGAATTGTGATCACCCATAGTGGAGACTACCCATTTTACATCAAGTGAGGCACCAACCTTCAATTTTTGCAACTTTCTAGAAAATCTGTTAGAGTGTGTGTCACCGTACGTCAATTAGGGTAGGAATGGTGAGCTACCCAACTTCGTACCACTTTCAAGACTACTTTTGATCTCTTGAGTGCTAATTTTTGTCAATCATGAGGGTGACGTCTAAAGATGAAAACTTCTTCTAAATACCGATTTGTAGTTAGCATCACTCTCTCCTCTCAACAACATCAACAGATTCATAGAAACACATCATCGTCAAGAAGTTTGAGCATCAAAGAATATTTGAAGAAAAGTTGATATAGTCCAAGGTTTTTGTGCAACAAAGGAAAGAAAAGAAAAGAAGATGAGAATTAATGAAGTTTGTGAGAAATTGAGTTTTATTGTTATTTTCATTTCATGTACTAAGTTAAAAAAAAAAAAAAAAAAAAAAAAAAAAAATTCAAGTTTTTGTAAAAGTTCAAGTTCACAAGAACATTTGAAGATTGAAGATCGAAGACCGAAGATTGAAGACGTTTCTATGAATGCTGAGAGAGTGATATTAATTGCCGATCGGGTGAGAAGGTAAGTGAGTACTCCCACCCTTGCTAATGGTTGATTTCCTTTCTTAGAGATCATCAGAAAAAGATTCTTTTTGTCCACACTTCGTGGAGTCTCCCGAAATTATTTCGGAAGGTTATCCTTCTTACCTACAACGTGTGCAGGATTTCTCTCTTTATTCCTGCGTGCACACATGAGAGACTAAAAAGCGATCTTTTTGAGTGCAATTATCATAAAACCCTAATGGTGAGGCAGAAGTCGAGGCTTATGATCACAATCGAATCCGAATTCTTTCATATGGTATGGTTACTTCTCGCTCAAAGACTTAAGGATGAGAATGCGTTCTTTGGTAGTTCTAACTTCGTGTTACTAGCATGCGAAAACTCTATGTCCTCATAGCTCCTTGGATGCTTGAGACTCTTTTACACTCTGAAGTTGGAGAAGGTTTTGTGGGTACACCTCTTGTAAACCCTCACGAGACTACAACTCGTCCACTAGGGACACCTAGCGGTTTAAAGGCTTAGTGCATACGCTAAATGCATTCGAGAGACCCGCGATGGTGGTATAGTTAGGATTTCCTAATTTTTGTTTCACTTGAGGACAAGTAAAATTCAGGTTTGGGGGTATTTGATGAGTGCCAAATATTGCATATTTATACACCTTTTTATTGGCATTTAACTCATCTTTTGTGCTCGTAAATCGATATTATCCTGCATTCTCGTATTTTCTTTGTTTTCAAGAATAAATATTTGTAATAATTAATTTTGTGTTTTTAGGTAATAAATAAAGCTCGGAGAAATTGAAGAGCCAAAAGAGCAAAGAATTGGAGACAAGCGTCTATGGAGCAGAAAGCCAAAGCCCGCGCGCGCATCAGTCGCAACCCAACTTACAAGACATGGGCTTGAGCTAGCCATGACCCGGATCCGAGCCCATCCACCCCGAGCCGTTGAGATCTCACCTAGCTACATCCTACGGTCGCTCCTTCGCTCATATCATTTCTCGCTGCTCCCGTTCAACACCAAATCGCCCCAATCCTCCCTCGGCCGTTCAGATCTAACCCGCCACATCCAACGCTCGCTGCGTCCTTCCCATCGTCCCTTGCTGTGCCCGCCTCACACCCTAGTTGCCTATACCTACACCATCGACAAAACCCATCGACCTAACCTCATTTCTTCCTCCTTCTTCTCTTTCTTCACCCAACAACTCTGCAGAACCCATCCCCCTTCTCTCCCGACCATACCATGGCAGAGCAGAGCTGCCGCCTCCATCTCCTGTCGCCATCACCACTAGCTCCATCAACCACCTTCACCGCCACCTCTAGTTTTAGTTATCTCTCGCCTAGCCTCTCTCATAACCCTAGAGGCTATGTAAGAGATAAATGGAACTAGGGTTAGGGTTTTGTTCCATCAATCAATCAAGGAAGCGGCTGAAGACGAATTGACAGAGGAGAGCACTGATTCAGAGGATTGAGCGACGTGGGTGAGAGGTTATTGCTTTCAATTTCTGTTTTGAGAGAATTAGGGTTTTGAGTTTATGCATGTATAAATAGGTTTGGCCTGTGTGTGAAAAACCTTATGCCTGGGCTAGCCAGAGCACCAATTTAGGTTTAATTGCAGTTTGATTTGTATTTAACCATGTTTTAATTCAATTTGCTAGGGTTGAGATGAAACCCATAATCTGTTGCTAATTTTGGTTCATATTTTGATAATTGTTCTTGATTGTGCTATATGGTTTAGGATACATATAATCAGAACACTTTTGCATTTTACTTTCACAATGTATGCCATGTATGCATTGTAGTCAGGTTATTTCTATGTTGAATGTGTTGCAATTCATGCTTCATTGACCATTATTGATCCTTAGACTAGTTGTGCCCTGAGAAGACAGCTAGTGCTTGAGAAAAATACCTTAATTGCGATTAGAATATCCATCTTAGGATAGGTTTAGTCATCTAAGTAATGAAATTAATCTATGATTAGTTGTACTGTGACAAGACAGCTAATACTAGGGGTTATTTAGTTGCTTTAGTTGATAGGAAACTATCCATTGAAACCCTGGATAAACGGCAGACTTGCATCTTGCCCGTTGTCCATTACAAGGGACAAGAACATTATTGAATGTGGACTGCCTTAGCTAAGATTAGGTGGTGGATTCGAGACCCTAGTGCTTTACAATCTAGTTGCACTTTAGTTTAGAATCTCAACTACAAGTCAGTCGTATCGACAAACACTCAAACCAACATTTATGTTACACACTTACTAGAAAATCAGTAGAGCAAGCCTTTAGATCAACTTTCAGCACCACAAGTGTCTGTGGTTCGACCCGTATTTGCCTTGTCTTACAGACTAGACACCGTGCACTTGCGGTTATAACATGTAGGCATAAAACAGACCATCTTCTCAGCCTACCAACTATGACTTGTATAAATAGGTTTTTCAACCTATTTCAACCAACATGTGTTATCAACACAAGTATCCATAAAACATAAAAGGACTTATAGCTTACATTCCGCAAGTAGGTTCCACATTCTGATACAAGTTATAAACAACCACACCTTCAGAGTTAACCATTCTGATCTCAACACCTTCTTCGCTTCCCTCCCTAAGATCAACCCTTCTCCTTCATTTTGTGACCGAAGCAAGACTGGAACGGCTATTTCTTGGTTTAGGTCGAGATTGTATGATTGATCTCTCGAATATAAAGTACTCATGTGCAAAAGACATTTGTTTAGGGTTTAGATTCGTTTCTCGACGGCACACTGAAATTTACCATTTCCAGAAAATCGGTTTTTACCCCGAAACACCTAGTAAATCTTTCCCTGCTTTATACAATTTATTTATAACTCCTCCGAAATGATTGCAACGCCTTGCATTCATTTTTAGGATCTCAGTTTATTCAATTAAAAATCTTATTTTCCTATCCTTTGCCAATCATCCAAAAGAAAATCTACCTACCATCCCAAAAAATAAAACCATAAAATCTGGGTATCTCAGAGAAACATAAACTCCCAAGAGAAGATCTACTAAGGAAAGAAATCCCTGAGGACCAGCTCAGTGCCATCAGCATATTCTCTTTTCTCCTATGCAAGAGCTTCACTTGTAAGCCCTCAATTCCCCGAGTAGTAAGTGGATGCAGGTTTCATCGCATTGGTGTTCTCCCCAACGACAATACATAGAGAATCATCTTCGGCAACCGCATACAAAAAATTAAAGAATTATGTGGATCACACTTAGGGATTGAAGATTTGCAGAAGATCCCCTCACTGTCGAAAATCTCTCGATCTTAAAGGATACAAACAACCATAGAGTCTCAATCTTGATCCTTTACTTCCAAAAGAATACCACAGAGATATCTTACATATCTCGACCACGCCATCGGATCTAGTACGCGTCTACAACTCCTGACAAGGCCGCGATGCATTCCCAAGCCGACTTGGAAATACAGCTCTAGCAACTAAACATGAGTATGACCGGGGATTGCTTATCGCAGCTCATTCCCTACAACAGTCAAAGATTTAGAAGATAGTTCAAAAGATAAAATACGGAACATATATTTTGAATACATCGATAGCGGCACGGCGATGACGGGTCACCTCTCATCTCACCTCCTTCACCCTCGACGTTTCAATATAACTCCGCCCATCTGAGCATTCCAAGCATACAGCCATCACAATCAGAAGAGAAAGAATAGGCTTATGCGCTAAAGAGTCAGAATAAGCAAAATTTTATTCATTCAATGCTCATGAGTTTAGAAAATTCCCCAGTTGCGGATCAACAACGACAGAGACAACAACATCATAAATAGACTTCAATCTTCCTGGTTTCCTTTACCTGATCACACCCATGGCATGTGTACTTCGCCTCCGTTACCGCTAGATTCAACCACGCCGATCAATTATGAAGGAGATTCTGAATTAATAATTCTCAAGGTAACGCCATTATCTTCCCAAATCTACAAACAAGCCTGAAACAGACATCACATATAGTCACGGTACTAGTCTCGGCTATTATTGGCTTACAAGATGCTCTCAGAAGTTTAGAAATCGGCAACCCTCTGTGAGAAAAATAACAACGCACCCTTCTTAATAAGTGTTTATCTATGTCTCTGCTACGACATACTGAAAGGGCGTATCAAACGGATACACGGGCTAAGAGATATGGCTCTTTTACTGAAGTTCATAGAGTCTCAAAAATTGCACGGGATTACAAACTACAAATGTCCATGCATATATGACCAAGAATACAAACTCCGACTCAGGTGAATCGTTTCAAAATGATATCCTTATCCGTTAGCTTCGAAAGTGGGGCCAAACGTCAAAAACGACATAGTATGAAGAATCTATGCCCCGTGGAATGAACGGTGCGCAAACTAGGTTACCCCATGGGATTCAAAGAAAATCAACCTCATAAGAGACCTCATCCACCTATGGGTTTGCATCATCCCGAATATGCCGATCACCATTTAAAGGAAATCAAATCATCGAGAAAACCTACTTGGTGCCACAAATGAATTGCGATAAAAGAGCTCGAGCGCTTGGAGATTAACAAAGACTCTGCCACAATGGAAAGAGAGAAGAGGAGTGAATGAGAACTTTATAACTCATGTATGTGGTATATAAATAAAAAAAAGACTCCCTTCTGGGCCCCCAATGGCCAGCCAAATCCCGTGGATCTACATGACTTCTACTCGGCCATGTACAAAGTCCCAGCTCATCCATGTACAAAGTCCCAGCTCATCCATGGATGTACAAAGTCCCAGCTCATCCATGTCAATGGCGATAACCACCCGAGTTGACGAATGTGAATGCGCTACTCGGCCATGCTCGCACCTTGCCTCCAATATTCCTTGACGGTTGGATATCACATCAAACAGATAAGTAACTACCCATCTACTTATGAAATTTGATTTTGCTTAGCGTCATTGTCACCATCTAGTGCTTACCACGAAACACGTTATCTCTTCCATGCTACCAGGGGACTAATGTTGATGGTGAGTTTTTGACAAAGACATAAATTGTAAAATTGCTCTTCCCCGGTTGCAGAAGTGTAATATATCACTGACCCAACATCAGGATTAAGGATTTGTATCTACAACTTGTATTCCGCAAGACATTCAGTAATGAATATTCGACCTCCGGTTTAACCGTCGCATAATATACATACATACATACATATATATGAGTGCGGTATTTCATTATCGGGTACTCTATCATATTTATTGGACAACTCCTAGACGGATTGACCAATAATATAGAGCAATATTGTCATCGGGTTGCCACTGATGCCGGTGACGACTACCCTTCAAATGGTCAATGCATGTACAAAATATATATGATACTGAAAGTATTATATTTAATACATAGTCATATCAGTATCGTCTCAAGTCGCAAACTCCAGCGGCCGAGTTCCTTGAACATACTATAACAGCACTATCGTATTCAAATTAGTACTAGAATAGCATTACACTTCAAATATAGGCCTGTCATATTTGCATACACCCAAACCCTATATTATATCCATATGATAATCAAATCATGATTGATGTCATAAGGATTACAGACATTGGCTAGGCATAGCCAAGCCCATAGCATATATTGCATATCCCATAATACCTTAGTTATACATGGCTAAGGTCATAATGCATCTATTGCATCTCATTGGACTAATGGCCTAGTTGGAGTCATCCCAAAACAATTGGCTAAGTCCATGGCATGGCTAAGATAACTTGGCAAGATATGCCCAGAATTGTGGCATAACCACTACCGCGCCATAGCATTGCGCGCGCCATTATCGCGCCTTGGCAGCCACAGCCAAGGCCATAGCATAGTGCGCGCCATTATTGAACCTTGGTCAGTCACGGCCAAGGGAATAGTGTAAAAGTGCGATATTTTAGGATCTTGGCCAACTCCGTGGCATAGCCATATAAACCGTAAGTCCACGGCCAATCAACGGCCTAAAAAAGATCTAATCTTGGCTAATGCTCCTCTCATGATAGCTTAGCTCCATTCCCAATCCAACTTGGCTATCCTAGTCGAAACAGGAATCCTGTTTTAATAGCCTTGTCCGAATTAAGGCCAAGCCTTAATTTTCGGTCATGTCCTATTCACATCATTCATATGCCGTAATCGGCCTAAATTGAGCCATAGCCAAACACGCATTGGACCAACCTATATTAATGACGATATACGTGTTACAATGTCGCACATGTGTTATAAAATTCTATGGTTAAGATGGGATCCGGAAATTTTGGCGTGAAGGCCTTGGGCATGGCACACCACTTCTAAGGCCGCAGCTTGCCGGTGCCACCATGGGCCCACAACATGCCACAAAACACTTTTTAGATCCAAAATATGCTATCACGACTCCCATAGATCATGTATTAACTTATTAAGCTCATGGCTATGTCAGGCCCCACCAAATCCCTCTCCCATCCGCCGTGGCCATGGTAAAAGAAGTTAAAAAGCTATAAAATCACAACTTGCCTAGCCAGCGCGCCATTAAAGGCCATGGCACGCCAAACCATAATATAGGATTAAGCCACCATGCCACCTCGCGCCAACAACTCCGACTAGATCTAATTTTAGTTGTGGCATCTAAAGCCAAGGCTATTGAGCCATCTTTTAGATCTCAGCTCATTAGGCCAATCATAATGCTACTACGGGCCATGGCAGCGCCCTTATCACCATAAAAATTCAAAGGTCACGTGCTAATTTAGCACTCAAATATCTCACTAAAGATTATTACATGGGATATTTCTCTTCATCTTAGTTGTGGCATAAAGTGCGGACATGCTATGCCACTTTTACACCATTATCGTGTCATGCTAAATTATAGCATCTTAACTAGCCACTAACGCGCCAAGCCATCATCTTGCGCCTCAATAGGGTACGAGCGCGCTACTATATCGCGGTTGGCCTTGGCCAAGTTGTTTCACAATAGCTGCACCAAAATACGATTCAACATGCATGTGAGGCATATGACATATCAACGGCTATTATCTAGCCTAAATAAGATGAGATCCATAGCTAATCTAAAACACCTAAGTGTTGATGGTGGATTTTCATTTAAGGGCTGAAATTGTAAAAGCCAAAATTATGCGCTAACATCTTGCAAAAGATAAAGCCATTAATAAGTGATGAATACTTCTTCACTTTACTAATTCACCTAGAATAGAGCATGTGACAACAATCCCAGCATTCTGTGAATTAAATACACAAAATTCATCCAGGTTGGAGCATGTAGTAACAATCCCATATACCCTGAGAATTTACAGCATTATTAATTAATGCATGACCAGCCTCGTATTTCCTGTACTCATTACCGGTGCGGCATGACGATCGAATGCTGTTCTCAGCAGAGCAACACGAATCTCCAAGCATTAATAATAAAACATGTACGAAATACCCATACAGGCTACAACTCTCGGTGTGTTATAAGAGCCCGATTGAGCATGTTTGAACCCGAACCGACCATATCAGTCTCGTAAATGATCATAATCATCCAATTTCACCAGCATGATTGGATGGCCCATATCGAATCCATAATCCTCAAGGTGTATTCGAGTATTCACCACCGACCCAATGCGGGCCCCGCATGGTCGGCCTCCCCAAGAGGGAAGCAACGCTACCAGTTTGTCCAGCCAAAACAACATGGACGTGAAACCCTAAACTAGGGTTACGGCACATTACATGTGTCGCAAATCAGTCTCAACCATCCATCTTCGCAGGCATAAATGGAGGGTGTAGATGTAGATTCAAAGCGCCCAGAGCATGTCAACACAAACACTTTGGGCGCACCTACACACATGAACTTGGTCAGGACCAACCATGTTTGGTTGTCCCAATTCGTGCGTGCAAAACAATGCATGAAGCACGGCCGGCCAAAACCCTAATTAGGGTTTGTATCGATCATGAAGCGTCCGTTTTTCCCCGATCGAATGAGGGGCTTAGGAGGCAATTGAGCAGTCCAAGTGAGCATCAGCATGATCACCTTGGAACTATCTATCTCCTCACCCGACCAACCAAAGCATACCATGCCCGGTTTCTTCCAAAACGCACGCCCAAACAAGTGTGGTCGCGCTTCCCAAATCACAACCGATCTCACCACTCAACTTCTCCGCATAAATTGAGTGGCTTAGATCACGTGTCTATGAGGCAATGAAGTACAAAGGCGTGAACACCAGCCCACACCCACACGCCGAATCAATCACGGAACCGACCAGTGCTTGGTCGTCTTGAAGCGCGCGCCCGAAGTGGGGCATGATGCGCGACTTTGCAAAAGCAGTAGATTTATGTTGCAAATCGATCCCAACCGCTCCTCTTTGCCGGTCAAATTAAATGGCCTAGATCGCACCTTCATGGAACAGTGAGGTACGGACGTGTACACCGGCATGCTGTCTACACGCATGCCCGGTCAGTCCTTTCCAAAATACCTCCCATGCTTGGTTTCGACCAAGCTGAAGAGTGATGCCTGCGCACCTCTTCAAAAGCCCTAAAACTTCATCAACGGTCGCAGATGAGTGTCACCGATCATCTTGTCCGTCCAACTCTACCAACTTTGGTCAAGCAGCCTCCGGTTAGGAGTTAAGAGACCAAAGAAGGCGTCACCACAATCACCATCCACCACTCTTCCACATGGAGTGATCGGTCAAGTCGTGGCTTACCTATATAGCCTCCAAACGATCACTCGAAGATGGCTGGACATGATGCTATTTTAAGACGCTTTAAATTCGTGACTTACTCCTAAGCCTTAAAAACAACAATGCTTCATACATGTCGAATATACTCGATGCAAGCACTGCGTAGAATACACACGATACTTCACAAGTATCGACTTCCTAAATAATTTAGTTATTTAGTCTAGCATTACATGCTACTTTCTGTGGGTCCCACGATCCACACACTCGAGATATCAACCATGTCACAAACTGGGGGATACATACTGGAGTATTGGTCTGGCGGTTTACAGCTGTTTATGGGTAAAAATCGTTTCTGCCGATTTCGGTAAATTCGGTAGGTGAGTGAGAAACTGGTTCAAACCCTAAACAAATGTGCTGCACGTGAGCACTTTATAGATTCGAGAGATCAATCTGTACAAGTCTGGCCTATACCAAGAAATGGCTGTTCCAGACTTGCTTCGGTCACAAAGTGGAGGAGAAGGGTTAATTTGGGGAGGGAAGCAAAGAAAGGTGTTGAGGAGAGTAGTATCTCGACTTGTATCAGAAAGTGAAAGCTTAGGAAGCTTGCAAGAGATGAAAGCTTTTGGAGAGCTTGCAAAGTTGCCTTTCTGAGAATGTAAGTGTAGTATATTTCTCCGACCGAGACTTATTGTCCGGTGGAAATAGGTAAGACCTATTTATACAAGTCGAGATTGAAACGTACCTGGCCTCATGAAGGAAGAGAGTAAAGGTGAAATAATGGGAGGAGGTGGTAACCGCATGGTTTAATGGGTGAAAACGTTTTTCACCATTATTTCCTCTTTTATTTGACCGCTTTATTCCTATTCACGCTTTCTTAATTGTGAGCGTAGTGTACGCTGCATGCTTTGTGACCGCCAAACCTAAACCCTAAAGAAGCATCCCAGTTTTGTGTTGATATCTCGTTGGTTGCGCCTTGAGTGCAAGTGGTGCTGCTAATGGCACGTGTGGCATGTGCCAATGGCATGTGCGGAATGCCTTGGTGGTAGGTTGCATGGTTTTGCAAGTTAGGCTACCAGCGTGTGTGTTTGGCATGTGCCAATGGCATGTGCGGAATGACTTGGTGGTAAGTTGCACAGTTTGCAAGTTAGGCTACCAGCGTGTGTGTTTGGCATGTGCCAATGGCACGTACGGCCATGTTGACCTAGTTGCAAGTCTTGCAAGCCTAGGGCGCTATATTTGGCGTGTGCCAATGGCATAGCGGCTTGGAATATGGCTTGCGGCACGTGTTGGCATGTGCCAATGGCTTGTGTGGCCATGTTGACCTAGTTGCAAGTTTTGCAAGCCTAGGGCGCTATATTTGGCGTGTGCCAATGGCATAGCGACTTGGAATATGGCTTGCGGCACGTATTGGCATGTGCCAATGGCATGTGCGGCCATGTTGACCTAGTTGCAAGTCTTGTAAGCCTAGGGCGCTATATTTGGCGTGTGCCAATGGCATAGCGACTTGGAATATGGCTTGCGGCACGTATTGGCATGTGCCAATGGCATGTGCGGCCATGTTGACCTAGTTGCAAGTTTTGCAAGCCTAGGGCGCTATATTTGGCGTGTGCCAATGGCATAGCGACTTGGAATATGGCTTGCGGCACGTATTGGCATGTGCCAATGGCATGTGCGGCCATGTTGACCTAGTTGCAAGTCTTGCAAGCCTAGGGCGCTATATTTGGCGTGTGCCAATGGCATAGCGACTTGGAATATGGCTTGCGGCACGTATTGGCATGTGCGGCCATGTTGACCTAGTCGCAAGTCTTGCAAGCCTAGGGCGCTATATTTGGCGTGTGCCAATGGCATATCGACTTGGAATATGGCTTATGCACGTATTGGCATGTGCCAATGGCATGTGCGGCCATGTTGACCTAGTTGCAAGTCTTGCAAGCCTAGGGCGCTATATTTGGCGTGTGCCAATGGCATAGCGACTTGGAATATGGCTTGCGGCACGTATTGTCATGTGCCAATGGCATGTGCGGCCATGTTGACCTAGTTGCAAGTCTTGCAAGCCTAGGGCGCTATATTTGGCGTGTGCCAATGGCATAGCGACTTGGAATATGGCTTGCGGCACGTATTGGCATGTGCCAATGGCATGTCGGCCATGTTGACCTAGTTGCAAGTCTTGCAAGCCTAGGGCGCTATATTTGGCGTGTGTCAATGGCATAGCGACTTGGAATATGGCTTGCGGCACGTATTGGCATGTGCCAATGGCATGTGCGGCCATGTTGACCTATTTGCAAGTCTTGCAAGCCTAGGGCGCTATATTTGGCGTGTGCCAATGGCATAGCGACTTGGAATATGGCTTGCGGCACGTATTGGCATGTGCCAATGGCATGTGCGGCCATGTTGACCTAGTTGCAAGTCTTGCAAGCCTAGGGCGCTATATTTGGCGTGTGCCAATGGCATAGCGACTTGGAATATGGCTTGCGGCACGTATTGGCATGTGCCAATGGCATGTGCGGCCATGTTGACCTAGTTGCAAGTCTTGCAAGCCTAGGGCGCTATATTTGGCGTGTGCCAATGGCATAGCGACTTGGAATATGGCTTATGCACGTATTGGCATGTGCCAATGGCATGTGCGGCCATGTTGACCTAGTTGCAAGTCTTGCAAGCCTAGGGCGCTATATTTGGCGTGTGCCAATGGCATAGCGACTTGGAAATATGGCTTGCGGCACGCATTGGCATGTGCCAATGGCACGTGCGGCCATATTGACCTAGTTGCAAGTCTTGCAAGCCTAGGCGCTATATTTGGCGTGTGCCAATGGCATAGCGACTTGGAAATATGGCTTGCGACGCATTGGCATGTGCCAATGGCACGTCATGGCCATATTGACCTAGTTGCAAGTCTTGCAAGCCTAGGGCGCTATATTTGGCGTGTGCCAATGGCATAGCGACTTGGAATATGGCTTGCGGCACGTATTGTCATGTGCCAATGGCATGTGCGGCCATGTTGACCTAGTTGCAAGTCTTGCAAGCCTAGGGCGCTATATTTGGCGTGTGCCAATGGCATAGCGACTTGGAATATGGCTTGCGGACGTATTGGCATGTGCCAATGGCATGTGCGGCCATGTTGACCTAGTTGCAAGTCTTGCAAGCCTAGGGCGCTATATTTGGCGTGTGCCAATGGCATAGCGACTTGGAATATGGCTTGCGACGTATTGGCATGTGCCAATGGCATGTGCGGCCATGTTGACCTATTTGCAAGTCTTGCAAGCCTAGGGCGCTATATTTGGCGTGTGCCAATGGCATAGCGACTTGGAATATGGTTTGCGACACGTATTGGCATGTGCCAATGGCATGTGCGCCATGTTGACCTAGTTGCAAGTCTTGCAAGCCTAGGGCGCTATATTTGGCGTGTGCCAATGGCATAGCGACTTGGAATATGGCTTGCGGCACGTATTGGCATGTGCCAATGGCATGTGCGGCCATGTTGACCTAGTTGCAAGTCTTGCAAGCCTAGGGCGCTATATTTGGCGTGTGCCAATGGCATAGCGACTTGGAATATGGCTTGCGCACGTATTGGCATGTGCCAATGGCATGTGCGCCATGTTGACCTAGTTGCAAGTCTTGCAAGCCTAGGGCGCTATATTTGGCGTGTGCCAATGGCATAGCGACTTGGAAATATGGCTTGCGGCACGCATTGGCATGTGCCAATGGCACGTGCGGCCATATTGACCTAGTTGCAAGTCTTGCAAGCCTAGGGCGCTATATTTGGCGTGTGCCAAAGGCATAGCGGCTTGGAGATTTGGCATTGTTGCCATGGTGTGCAGTATGCGGCTTGGTTTGGCATTGTTGCCAATGATGCGCAGTATGCGGCTTGGTTTGGCATTGTTGCCAATGATGCGCAAAGATGCTGGCTTGGTTTTGGCATCATTGCCATGGTGCTTGCAGAGGCGGCTTGGTTTGGCATGGTTGCCATGGTGCGCAGAGTGCGGCTTGGTTTGGCATGGTTGCCATGACGCGCAGAGTGCGGCTTGGTTTGGCATGGTTGCCATGGTGCGCAGAGTGCGGCTTGGTTTGGCATTGTTGCCATGGTGCGCAGAGTGCGGCTTGGTTTGGCATGGTTGCCATGGTGCGCAGAGTGCGGCTTGGTTTGGCATGGTTGCCATGATGCGCAGAGTGCGGCTTGGTTTGGCATGGTTGCCATGGTGCGCAGAGTGCGGTTTGGTTTGGCATTGCTCGCCATGGTGCGCAGAGTGCGGCTTGGTTTGGCATGGTTGCCATGATGCGCAGAGTGCGGCTTGGTTTTGGAATTAGGTTCTCGTGTTGAAAACCATAATCCGGGTATTTTGAAAAAATACCCCTATTAATTATTTACACCGAGTTAAATGCTCTTAGTTAATGTGTTGCGGGTAACACTAGGTCACGGGTTTTACGATTTTACCCTTGTCTAAAAACCACCATCAACATTAAGTCCCCGCTAGCTCGGAACAGGGGCTTTGTCATGAGGTAAGCATAAGATGGTGACAAACTATTAACAAGAAACCGTAAAGAAATTTGAAAAAGGCTTGTCGACCTTTTATAAATAGGATTTGGAATCCTTTGCCTCCGGTAGTTTTGCACAAATCAGAGGTCGGGCATAATTGGTGGGACCGATGCAGCTTAGGCGACGTTGGGAAGTTGGCGTGATTTGGGAAACTGAGTTGGCTAGCTGGTGGGACCGGCGCAAAGTGTAGAAGCCATGTGTGCTTGCAGGTCGGTGCAATTGGTGGGGCTGGTGCAGCTTGGGCGATGTTGGGAAGTTGGCGTGAGTTGGGAAACTGAGTTGGCTAGCTGGTGGACCTACAAGAAAGTGTAGAAGCCGTATGTGTTTGGTGGGCGTGACTTGTGCGACCATTGGGAGGTCGCGCAAATTGTGGGGCAGTGTAACTTGGAAGCCGTGCTTATGGGCGTGACTTATGTAAATAAAGAGGGAGTAGGCGTTTCTCAAAGTTTCCTTATTTTGCTTTTCTTCACGTGCGGCTTCCATTAGGGCATCATCCATGCCAAAATCTGGAAGCATTATGTCTTTCATTGTTCCCTTTCCTTTTTAAGGTTAGTTTTCATACCCAACGCGAATGTATCGTCTCCTTTGTTTGAGAAGGGGTTTTTCCTGTTGATTCCCCTTTTCCTTTGCTTTGCCGGTGCGTTTTCTTCTTTTTTTTTTTCACGCTATCCTCTTTTTATATGTGTATAGACAGGATGGAACTTGATCATCTTTCCACTTCTTGCAGTGTATGATGGGATCTTCCAGAGACGGCCGTGTCTTTGACTTTTTGGAAAAGGACTTCAGAATCAGTGGAGATCGATCTTCTTCTCTTGAGGAGGTATTGGTTGGGGTTGAATCTTTGTTCCATGAAGCTAACGAAATTATCAAGGACCTCCCTTCCATTCATCCTCACGAAGAACAGGTGCATGTTCGGACTCTCTTGGGTTCAGTGGATGCGGAGGAGAACGCCATGATCCTTGATTTTGATGTGGATGAATCAAAAAACTTCCTTCGAAGTGTCGATGAGAAATTTTTCGAAGGAGTATATGATAGAAGCGAGAAAGCCTTTGAAGTTGATGCCAAAGGTGTTATTGATGATACCGGAGGGGTCATGGTGGCGTATGCTGGAATAGTTGTCGGGGAGCACACTGCTGCTGCTGTGGCTGCTTCGGGATGGGATGTTGAGGTTGCCGCTGCTGAAACCGCTGAATGGAACCTTTGTTGCCCGAAAGATTGCTGGGGAAAATGCTTGAAGATAGCTTTGCCCGAAGGGACTTGCGCTCCATCCTTCGAGGGCTAGCTCTTCCTTTTGTTTTTCTGTTAGCTGCTTAGTTCCCTGATGTTTTCCCCCTTTTTTTTTGTAAACACATCTTTCCCTTCTTCTTCATCAGTAAACTTTTGCTTCATATATATATATATATTTTTGAAAAGGGTTGTGGTATGATGGCTCTGCAATGGTTTCCTGGGTTCTTCTGATGTATTTCTGCGATATCTGAAGTATTCGCTTGGGAAGAGATATATTTATTTTATTTTATTTTATTTTTGACAAAAGGGGAGATCTCCAGGGAAAAATACAAACGGTGTATTCATCATGGGGAAGTACAGCTATTAAGAGGAATGATTTAAAGGAAGTAACTGAAAAGGGGAGTGATTGGGAAGTACAGCATTTTAGGGATTGGATTCCTTGAGCCATCGCGAGTGAACTATCACGCCTTCAGTGTGCGGTGATTGATAAGCTTGCAATATCCTCCCAAAGGGTATCCGCAACTGTGCATGACTCGCCTTCACCTTCCTCGGGCGAATCCATCTTTACTTTGTCATCCTCCCAACTTGAAACGAGCTTTCCTTAACCACTACATCTCCGATTGAAAACGGGTTCGGAGACGTCGTGTAACCATTTGAGCCTTGGCTTCGTTGGTTTTCGCTAGAAGCTTCCAAGCTTCTTGCAAAGTGTTCGAATGGTCCAGCTCCCCATTCACATTTTTTGGACGTTGCTCGCGCGGTTGTTGCGCCGAGTCCCCATGACATAATGGGGGAAGAAAAGGTCGGTTGCGAAAAGGTCGTTTGGTCGGACTTACTTGCATTTGAAAATCATTGGCTAGCGCCAACGGGTCCTCTCCGGATGCTTGGGCTCCTTCAATAGCTCGTTGATGCGATAACCCGTGGGACGATGTGTTCGGAATCCCTTCGGGCGTGGATGTCGGCAGAGGGTGTACGTCCAGTTTCGCTTTGTTGTCGAGCACCCATAAGCGCCCCAAAATCATATCATGATCTTGTTCTTTGACAATGTGGAAATTGCTATGCGTTATAGCGTCTCCCATCTCGATCTCTAAGTTGATGTAGCCATGCGCGTTCAAAGCTTTTCCTCCCAAGTTCTTAATTACGGGCCGGGGAATAGGTAGCGTCTTGTTTTGTAAATCCTGCTGCCTTTAGTGTCTTGAAAGTAATGATGTTGTGGTAGGAGGCCGTGTCGATGATCGTGTCGTCAAATTCGTTACCTCTTAAACGGACGTGGTCAGCATCCCAGGTTCTTCGCCACTTTGTTTGGGAAGCTTGGGCCCTTGGCGTGGATTCCGCGGAGAGAAAAAGCGCTTGCCGGATACGACACGATTGAGAGCTGCGAAAATATCTTGGCGTCGAACCTTGGAAAGATAGAGAATTTCGCATATATGTCGCATCATGGATTGCACGGTCTCGTGTAGGAGTCCCCAGAGGAACCGCAATTTCTTATTGGTAGTGGGTCTTGATGCACTCTTTCGTCTCCTAGTTGGAGTTCTCCCGCTTCTACCCTTTCTTTGAAAATATGCTTCAGTCTGTTGCAGTCGCTAGTCGGGGGGTGAACGAACCTGTGTAATGGCGGATTTGGGGTTCGCCATCTCAGCCTCGCCAGGTGGCAGTCCCGAGCGGTGGCAATCTGATGACATCATCTTGAACCCAGGCTTCTAGGAGGTCAATCACCTCCTCGATGGGGAAAGGGAAATCAAGGGTATTTCATTTGGTCTCACGATGCTGCACAGGAGTTTTAGTGACGGCCTTCCGTTGTGAGGGTTCCCATTGCGTCGGCGCTTCACGTTTCGGCTGGTGGCTCGTAGTTGCGGCTTTCCTTTTCCCTCTTTCGTTCACTATGTTCACGGAGGATGAGCCGGCATTAAATTGTTTGCTGATGAGGCGCCTACTCCCGCGAGTTTCACGTGCATCTTCAGTTCGAGCTGGCCTAGTCCTTTCGAAGAATCTTTAGTCCGTTGTTGCAGATCGTCCGGCGGCCTCATGGAGCTGGAGAATGTTTGGAAACGCAAGTTTTCTAGCAGGGCGCGGTAGATTGGGACCATACCGTTGATGCATGCGTTTACCAATTGTTGCTCGGTCACGTTTGGGTCGTGACAGTGAGTGCTTGAACCACCCGAATCTTTTGACGAAATCATTCGGATGTTCGTTATCCCACGGTACATTCTCCCGAGGTCAGAAAAGGTAACTTGTTCAGACACGAAGAAATACTTCTCAAAAACGCGGGGACCATGCTACTCCAGTTGGGAATGCTGTTCGGTGGGATGCTGTTGTACCATGTATACGCCCTTCCGGTAAGTGATTTTGAAAATTCCCTTAAACGAAGGACGTGATTATATTCATGTTCGCCCAAGGATTCCAGGAAACGAGAAACATGTTGCGTGCATTCCTGGTACCATCAGACAGGTAAATTGAGGGAAGAATATCCCCTTGGGAGAGGGATTCTCGTATTTCGGATGGGTAAGGGGGTTGGTGATGATGTACATCGAACTCATCATGCTTGATCCGATCGCGTGAGAAGTTGTTCCAAATCTCCTCTCGTGACGAAGTTGGGTGGTTGATTTCTTTCCAACGGGACTCTAGTGCGAGTTTCTTCATCCGGGAAGCGTGCCTGCCGAGGTGCCGAGGCGTCGGGGTTGTTGGAGATGCTTCTAGGCGTCTGGAGGATGCGACTCACGGGGTAGTCGCTGTCTGGCAGTTTTGAGAAAGGTGAGCACCTCCTTTTATGTCGAAACCATGTCACATGGGCTCGCGGCGTCTCGTCGTTCCATCAAATCGGCGATGGTGACGTAAGGCGACTTCCTCTGGTCCATCCGGTCTCTCGTCCCGTTGGCGGGATAATTGGAACCTTAGTTGTCGGAGGCGCCATGCGGGAGGAAGCATTCGGGGTCGTGGTGGCGCCCTAGCTCGGTGATCGGGGGCGTGACACCGAAGAGATATTTCGTTGTCGTGATTAGAGGTTGTGCGAGACGCTAGAGGAGGCAGCGGCTCTGCCCGTGTGATAGGCGGTGTTACACTTAAAGGAGTGCATTCGATGTTGTCGTTGTCACCGTGGAGTAACAACGTTATGGGGAGAGACGCCAACATCGGGATGCGTTCTGCTGCCCGACGTTCTCGGCGGCCGCTCCAGATCCGAGTTCCACCATGTTAGGATTTGACGTTCGGAAAATGAAATCGGGAGTTGGAGTTGGTATTGTAGCCGATAGATCAATCCTCCCATTTGTGGTCGCCAATTGTTTATGGGTAAAATCATTCTGCCGATTTCGGTAAATTCGGTAGGTGAGTGAGAAACCGGGTTCAAAACCTAAACAAATGTCTTTGCACGTGAGCACTTTATAGATTCGAGAGATCAACTGTACAAGTCCGGCCTAAACCAAGAAATGGCCGTTCCCGGACTTGCTTCGGTCACAAAAGTGGAGGAGAAGGTTGATTTGGGGAGGGAAGCAAAGAAAGGTGTTGAGGAGGTAGATCTCGGCTTGATCGAAAAGTGAAAGCTTAGGAAGCTTGCAAGAGATGAAAGCTTTTTGGAGAGCTTGCAAAGTTGCCTTCGAGAGTGTAAGTGTAGTATATTTCTCTGACCGAGACTTGTTGTCCGGTGGAAATAGGTAAGACCTATTTATACAAGTCGAGATTGAAACGCACCGGCCTCATGAAGGAAGAGAGTAAAGGGTGAAATAATGGGAGGAGGTGGTAACCGCATGGTTTAATGGGTGAAAACGTTTTTTCACCATTATTTCCTCTTTTATTTGACCGCTTTATTCCTATTCACGCTTTCTTAATTGTGAGCGTAGTGTACGCACTGCATGTTGTGACCGCCAAACCAAAACCCTAAAGAAGCATCCCCAGATTTTTGTGTTGATATCTCGTTGGTTGCGCCTTGAATGCAAGTGGTCTTGCTAATGGCGCGTGTGGCATGTGCGGAATGCCTTGGTGGTAGGTTGCATGGTTTTGCAAGTTAGGCTACCAGCGTGTGTGTTTGGCATGTGCCAATGGCATGTGCGGAATGCCTTGGTGGTAAGTTGCACGGTTTGCAAGTTAGGCTACCAGCGTGTGTGTTTGGCATGTGCCAATGGCACGTACGGCCATGTTGACCTAATTGCAAGTCTTGCAAGCCTAGGGCGCTATATTTGGCGTGTGCCAATGGCATAGCGGCTTGGAATATGGCTTGCGGCACGTGTTGGCATGTGCCAATGGCATGTGTGGCCATGTTGACCTAGTTGCAAGTTTTGCAAGCCTAGGGCGCTATATTTGGCGTGTGCCAATGGCATAGCGACTTGGAATATGGCTTGCGGCACGTATTGGCATGTGCTAATGGCATGTGCATGCCATGTTGACCTAGTTGCATAAGTCTTGCAAGCATGTGCCACGGCATGCGCCATATTTGCAAGCGTGTGCAATGGCAATGGCGACTTGGAATATGGCTTGCGGCACGACATTGGCATGTGCCAATGGCATGTGCGGCCATGTTGACCTAGTTGCAAGTCTTGTAAGCCTAGGGGCGCTATATTTGGCGTGTGCCAATGGCATAGCGACTTGGAATATGGCTTTACATGACGATTGGCATGTGCCGATGGCATGTGCGGCCATGTTGACCTAGTTGCAAGTCTTGCAAGCCTAGGGCGCTATATTTGGCGTGTGCCAATGGCATAGCGACTTGGAATATGGTCATGTGACGTATTGGCATGTGCCAATGGCATGTGTGCCATGTTGACCTAGTTGCAAGTCTGCAAGCCAAGGGCGCTATATTTGGCGTGTGCCAATGGCATAAGCGACTTGGAATATGGCTTGCGGCACGTATTGGCATGTGCCAATGGCATGTGCGCCATGTTGATCTAGTTGCAAGTCTTGCAAGCCTAGGGCGCTATATTTGGCGTGTGCCAATGGCATAGCGACTGGAATATGGCTTGCGCACGATTGGCATGTGCCAATGGCATGTGCGGCCATGTTGACCTAGCTTGCAAGTCTTGCAAGCCTAGGGCGCTATATTTGCGTCGTGTGCCAATGGCATAGTGACTTGGAATATGGCTTGCGCACGCATTGGCATGTGCCAATGGCATGTGCGGCCATGTTGACCTAGTTGCAAGTCTTGCAAGCCTAGGGGGCTATATTTGGCGTGGTGCTTGGCATAGCGACTTGGAAGATTTGTTGCAATGGGTGTGCATTATCGCGTGACTTGGTTTGGCAATTGTTAGGGGCTATATTTGATGCGCCAGATATAGCGCTTTTGATTGGCATTCTTGCCATGGTGTGCAGAGATGCGCTTGGTTTGGCATCATTACTAAGCAATGACGCGCAGATGAAGTCGCGGCTTGGTTTGGCATGGTTGCCATGATGCGCAGAGTCGCGCTTGGTTTGGCATTGCTGCCATGGCGGATGCGAGTGCGCTTGGTTTGGCATGGTTGCCATGGTCGCAGAGCGGCTTAGTTTGGCATGGTTGAAATGATGCCGCAGAGTGCGGCTTGGTTTTGGCATGGTTGCCAGCGTGCGAGAAAGCGGCTTGGTTTCGGCATGGTTGCCATGGTAGCGCAGAGTGCGGCTTGGTTTATCATTTGCCATAACGTGCAGAGTGCGGCTTGGTTTGGCATGGTTGCCATGGCGCCGCGTAGAGTCGCGGCTTGGTTTGGCATTGTTTGCCGTAGTGCGCAGAGTCGACTTTGTTTGGCATGGTTGCCATGACGGCCGTAGTGCGCTTGGTTTTGGAATTAGGTTCCTGTGTTGAAAAACCCTAATGGGTATTTTGAAAAAATACTATTAATTATTTACACCGAGTTAAATGCTCTTAGTTAATGTGTTGCGGGTAACACTAGGTCATGGGGTTTTACGATTTTTACCCCTTGTCTAAAACCACCATCAACACCTGGATAAATTTTTGATTATGGTGTCAACAATGATTGTTGATAGATGTTGTGGATCAACTTTCATTGTTATTAAATAGCAATGGATAAATTTCTAATTATGGTGGCCAATAATGGTTGTTGGCAGATGTTTTGTTGGATTAACATTGGTTGTTGATTCAGGTTTATTGGATCAACATTGGTTTTTTGATCCCAAATTCTGAACACAACTTTGTTTTGTTTAATGTTTTATTAGTTTTATTGATTTGTTATGTTTGTTGCTGGCTAAAGATGAAAACATTTGCGAGAGTTCAAATTTTACCTGGCTCGGCTAGTCATAACATCTTTGTTCCAGGAATCAATTCATCGTCAATGAGATGAGAAGTGTGGTGAAACAATACTGGCCTTATGTCCCTGAAGACCTCATACTGTTTGGTTATACCGTAGATGAAATTTCACACTTTATTAATCATGATTTGGATTTGAGTTTTTTCATTCACTACTGCATCACGAAAGGGATTGATGTGGTGAAGTTTAACATTCAATTTAAGATTTTCATTGACTATATTCCTTCTTCTTCTTCTGTTGCTCATTCGTCTTCATCAAGTTGTGTTTCAAACAATGAGGTAGCTGTTGTCTAAGACTTGACAGATGATTCATCTTTGATCAAAAGGGTCCCTAAGAAGTCTAATGCTTGGGCCAACATCTTAACCGGAGTAGGGAAGTTTTTTGAAAGTGTTAATGTTTGTCATGATACTGTTAAAAAGTATGAAGTTTAAAGTGGTTACAAAATATGATTTATGTAAGAGTGATCAGACACGATACATGGTGCAGTGTAATTAAGAAAAAGGAAAGACAAAATTGTCGCTGGAGGTTTCATGCCTCTCTCCTTGCGAAACTAATGGTGTGTTTAAGTGCAAGAAGTATCATGGAGATCATTCATGTGATTTACCTTCTTCCGATCCATCAAAAGTCAGAATGACGAAGTCTTTTCTGAAAGACATCTTAATATATGATTTTCGAGCATCAAAGAAGAAGAAGACTGCATCAGATGTCAAAGATTTGTTGTTTCTGGAATATGATGTTGATCTCTCTTATAGTCAGGCACACCATGGTTTATTATTCACCAAAAAGTATCTTTGGGGTGATGATGTGAAGTCCTATTCAAACTTTGTTTGGTATAAAGATTCCATTGAACGTTACAATCCTGGAAGTGTCGTCAATTTTGAGTATGATAGTGTAACGAAGCAGTTCCAAAGGTTTTTTTGTCGCTTTCGAAGCTTCAATTACTGGTTTCAAGAATTACTGTCGTCCGATGTTAGTTATTGATGCTACTTTTCTCACTGGTAAGTTCAAGGGCGGTCTCATGGTTGCTTGCGGCAAAACTGGTTACTACTGTGGGATTTTTTTTTTATTATCAATTGTTTCAACTTTGGTTATTGATACTAGTATTTTGTATCAACTCGAGTCGTTGATACCATTATGTAGTCCGATATGGTCCCTGGATTTCACTTTTATGGATCCCATAACTTTTATTGATCCCATAATTCTTGTTAATTGATCCATAATTCTTATTTGTTGACAACATAACTTGTACATGTATTTCAGTTGTTTGTGATCAACTTTTGTTGTTGGTCCCATTTTTTTGTATCAACTTTGGTTGTTGATCCCATAACTTGTTCATGGATTTCAGTTTTATTTGGTCATTTGGAATTGTTCATAACTTATTCATGAATTTTTGGTGTTTTTGATTTTTGCAGAGATATATCCAGTTGTATTTGGAATTGTTCCTTGTGAAAATTATGAGAGTTGGGAATGGTTCTTAACCAATTTGAAGGGTATTATCCATGAAGACCGTCCACTTACTATCATATCAGACCGTGGAGTTGGCCTTTTGAAGCATGTCCGTGAGATCTTCCCAAACGCTCACCATTCTTACTGTTTGTACCACATGAAAGGAAATATTCCTGTTCCAAAGGGCAAGAGTAGGCAAACTGCTGTGAAGTTTTTGAAGATTGTTACACTGCATTAACGAAGGAGAAATTTTATGTTTCTTCAAAGACTATGAGTAATCTAAATATGGATTCATTTATTGATTGAATGATAAATATTTCAATCCAGAACTGGGCTTCTCATGCATTTCTAGGACAAAGATTTGGTGAAAATACATCCAACATTGCTGAGAGTTTTAATAGTGTGATCAAGCATGATAAGCGGCTTCCAACACTTGAGCTTGTCGATTATATTCGTACCAGGGTAATGGAGAAGAATTATAAGAAGGTTGTTGAGTCTAGCTAGTAAGTGGACTATAAAGCTTACTCCCCGTATGGTGGCTAGGCTTAACAAGAGAGTAACTAATTGCCATTTTTACAAGTTTCGAAGATCAAGTGAGAAAGTTTTTGAGATCATTTCTCCCACTGGAAAACACACAGTTGACTTGGATGCTAGAACTTGCATTTGCAATTGGTGGCAGAAGCATAGTTTCCTTTGCACCCACTCGATGAAAGCGATGTTGCAGATTGGTGAAGATGAGCCTTATAAGTACATCATTCCGTATTATACAACCGAATGCTATAGAGGTCTGTATGCTTGTCCTATCTATCCTATTCCGGACATTGAGAGGCCGCCTAAAATTTCCGAGGATGGTTATGTGTTTTCTCCCACTGTCGGTAGAGCATCAGCAGGAAGGCCAACTGCTACAAGGTACAAGGGTTCTCGAGAGAAAGTGCGCAAGAAAAAGAAAATGTGGTCAGTGTGGGATGCTTTCCTTCCACAACCGCCGTAGATGTCTCAGAGCTCATTTGACTCCTCGTTCACCAGTGTTCCGCAATGAGTCTAATTCCAGGATGATCAACTTTTTGAAGTGGATGTTGTTCTGATGTTTTGTGAATGCTTTCCTATTTTCCTGAAGTGCTTTTTTATGACATACATTTTTTTTAGTTTATGTCACCTAGGATATTGTTTTTTTTTATGCTTTCCTATTTCTCTTGTTGGATCTGTGATGTTTTTAATGACATAAATTCTTTTTCATTTGTTATGAATGTTATTCTTGTGTTTTTAAAGCTTATGTCAGTTTGCAGGTTCCGGGTTTACTGTTTTTACAGGAAAAAGTACATCAACATATCATTGTTGATCATATTCATGGGATCAACTTCCGTTGTTGATCCCCTATTACTGGATCAACTTCCATTGTTGATGCTTAATAAAAAAGAAAAAAATTACATGGTTTTATCTCTATATACAAGTTAACTCCATTAGATGTACATACCTGAAATCTTCAATATTAACATTCACTCACTTGATAAGAAACCAATCACTCATTCATCCATTATTGTTGGCCCATTGCTTTTTGGGATCGACTCCATTGTTGATCATATTCATGGATCAACTTCCATTAATGTTGACCCCATATTATTGGATCAACTTCCATTGTTGATACTTAATGAAAAGGAAAAAATTGCATGGTTTTATCTGTATATACAAGTTAACTCCATTAGATGTATATACCTGCAATCTTTAATACCAACATTCATTCACTTGATAACAAACCAATCATTCATTCATTCATTCATTATAGATGTATAGAAACCAGTAAACCAAACTAATACTAACATTAATTCATAACAAGCCATTACTAATAGATCATCCAAATTATTTAGAAAATAAAAAATACTTGTAGACATTTCTTTACAGTAACTACGATGTCTTTTCAAACCAACTTCCAATGAGCAGTCCTACCTTTCCTTGCAGTAAGATGTCTCTAGTTAGACCATTAAGAGTATTTTCCACTAATCCAATGTTTCCACCTAGTCTTGTAAATTGACTATTTCTTCAACTGAGTCAGTAAATAGTTGTCCTTGCTTGATTTCTTCAACTGAGATGGTAAGTTGTTTTCCTTCCTTGATATCTTCGACTGAGTCAGTAAGTAGTTAACATATGGAATCCTTGAGCGTAATTGAAGAGAGAATAACTTGGACGGTACCAAAGTCCAACGCCCAAGTGTCAATCGAGTTTTATCCAACAAACAAGGTCGGATTTATCAACTGATTGAACTATGCACAACCTGTGATATTTCAATTATATAAGAATATAATGCGGAAAAGAAATAACACAGACACCAAAAATTTGTTAACGAGGAAACCGCAAATGCAGAAAAACCCCGAGACCTAGTCCATATTTGAACACCACATTGTATTAAGCCGCTGCGGACTATATCCTACTACAAGTTAACTTCGGACTAGAATGTAGTTGAGCCCTAACCAAGTATCACACCGATTAAGGTAGAATCGCGTTCATTATACCTCTTGAACCATGTCGATTCTGCGCACTTGATTCTCTTAGTTGATCTCACCCACAACTAAGAGTTTCTACGACGCAAAGTCGAAGACTTTATAAACAAATCTGTCTCCCACAGATAAGTCTATTGTGATAAATAAATTTGTCTCCGACAGATTTATCTATGAAGTTTTGTTTCGTCTTTTGATAAATCAAGGTGAACATGAACCAACTAATAATATGGTCTTATACTCTCGAAGAACAGCCTAAAAATACTAGTCACCTCAAAATAGCTTAACTATATGATGGTAGAAGTTATTGCAGAATCACAAAATCTGGGACGAAGAACTTTGTGGTTACTTTTTATATCTTACCTATCGAAGATAAATCCCGAGTAAATCTTAGAGAAAATAAAAATCAATATGATAGAAAAAGTAAGATCAGAATACGCAACTACAGAGAAACTAGTTGGATCTGGATTCACGAATCCTAATGAAGTCTTCAAGTCGTTATCCAAATAATGATTTTGGAAAACCTAGGTTAAAGGAGAATCGACTCTAGTTTGCAACTAGGAACACATAGAAGTGTGGGGATTAGTTTTCCCAAATGCTAGAGTTCTCCCTTATATATCCTTTCAAATCAGGGTTGCTTACAATCAAAGATAAGATAGCTTATTAACAAAGCAATTGCTATTCACCATTAGATAAACTCCTGATTTTAGATTCAAGCTAAGTCTGCTTAGAAATTAAGCAATTAATCTCCACTGTTAGATGGTATTATCTTGTTAATCACAAATGAAATACACCTATATTTAGATATGGATGAACCGTACCCAAACATGTATACTTTTTGGCTCAATAATAGTTAACCGAAGTTAGCCATATTAACACTTATGGCTTAGACATATTCATCTAACACTTCTAGATCAAATATGAAGATCAATAAATCATGATAGATAATCAAATGAATCTAATTGTGTTTCAATAGAGTTGTTCAATTATTCACCATCTCATAGAAATATTTATGAACAAATTGAATCGAAATCGGGTTGATTCATGATCGCACAAAGTACTTATACAAGAATAAATTCATGAACATTAAGCCACGGTTTGCAAAGTCAATTTACGTTCCTTATATCATAAATGTTTTAGTTCATGAGTATGAAAATCATATATTACCGATTTTATAACTTGACCGTTGTGTTCGTAAACCGGTACGCGAATAGAAGCTCTGGACCTTGGCCTTAACTAGCCATTCGCAAACCCGGTTCGCGAACAACCATTCAGTACCCTAACTCGGGTAAACCATTTCACATACTAATTACGGAAACAAGAGTTCCGGACCTTCTCAGGTAAATCCGTTCGCATACTAGGTACACAAACAAGAGTTCTGGACCTGAATCATCACAGTACATTTCGCATACTGAGTATACATATCGTGTTGTATCTATACATAGTAATCGTTCTAAACTCTTATTTCAATCATTGAAACATCCATGGAAGACGACAATAGTAATCTTACACATATACCATTAGCTTCAAGTAATTTTCAAGTGATTGAATGATCATTACGAAACTTCCCGAGTTAACATCAAATGACTATCTCACACAAATCATGTAAGATGTTCAAGGTAATTTTCACATGATCATCTTTGGACTTAATATTTAGTTTCCAACAAATAAATTGTTTCCAATAAACTCGTCAAGAATACGATGAACTTAGCTAAAGCTAAGAAAGCTTCCAACACATATTTTGAGAAATAGATAAGCGAGATAAACTCATCTCGAAATATCAAATGTGTATAATAAAAGAGTCTATATAGCTATACGACTTAGTCTCTTTTGGAAGATAGAATAGAATAGACTTCTGAGTGATAGATAAGTTTTATTCTCCATATACCTTTTGTTGATGAAGTTCCTCCAAGCTCTTCATTAGATTTTCCTTTTCAATTGGTGAACGTCGTGAGGTCAAAATCTCAACTACACATTATATCCTAATCTGAGACATAGCTATAAGTAGACTAGAAATCAAGTATGTAGTTTTGATCAACTAAACTTGACAAACAAGCTTGGGATAACAACACTTGCGAGTTCGACCGAGAAGTGCTCTAACAACAACAATGTACACTTATATTATATGTGTACAAATATGTACACGTGTCATTTCTGTCACAACAAATAGTCAGTGACTCTTCAATAACAGTTCAACACCAATCCAGAAATATATGATTTTCTAAACCAATATAAGTGTCCTGTTATTTTGTTGTTAACACATAAAACACATAAGCGACATTGTTTCACATGTGCACCAGTTTGTACACCCTAAGTTTATGGAGTCATTTTTCATATGTGCACTAGTTTGTACGCACTAGTTTGTACACACTAGTTTCATGGGTACCTATACTCAATAACAACTAACAAAGACATTATTCATAGCTAGAAGGACAAATTTAACAAGTCCACAGATAGTGATCTATACAAAATCTCATCAGTCGCGTGCCGACCAAGGTGTTAAATGAACGGGAATATGATTTAACAAATATTTTCAACTACATGGAGACATTGTAAAAATGGAAATTTCACAGATCATATCTAGGTTTTAGCAACGCTTCAGTTTCGGGGATGTGCAACGGATATAGACGTTGCACCCTACGTCTATATCCATTGCGGACCAGGAAATATGTTGTACTAAATATTAATTATTAGGGGAAAAAAATATAGACACGCTTGCCCTTTGTTAAACTAGTTTGAGGGTCAAATTGTCTATCTAAATCAGATTATCTCCCTTTTATTTTCATTTTTCTTTTTATTCTCCTCTCTCAGGCATCGAGTTCTCCTACCTCCATTTTTTTTCTTTCTCTTCTAAACCTAAGAGGTATCTCCAATTCAAACCAATCTCGTTTCTCCAACTCTAAACCCTAGATTTCTACTAAAAGTATAATCATTTCTCACTCTCTAACCATTTTCAGTTATTAATCCATTCTTACTGTTTGTATTCTCTTACTATTAAGTCTAGGGTTTTATAAGTATTTTTTTCTTCTGATTTCGTGGTTTTCGTTTGTTTGCTTAGTTTAATTTGAGGTTTTTTGGGTTTGTGTTTGATTTTATGTTGTGGAGTTAATTGGTTTTTGTTTTCTCTATCTTTCTTTTTTCAAACTCGGATCTGTACGATGAGTAAGATTTAATCGAATCTACTGTAATTTTTAGTGACTGATTTCATTTTTTTTCAATTTGGTTGAATCCGGATCTTCATTGAGGATTTAACTGTATGACAAGTTTGATTCAATTATAAAACCGATTGAGATTTTTTAATCTATTTTAAGTTTCTTCTCCAAACTTTAATTTGTTGCTGAAATATGAGTTTTAAAGTGAAATACTCAGTAAATCTTTGGAGTTTTATTTGGAAATTCCAAATCGAATTTATCATCATACATCCGGTGTTTATGTTTTCCGTGATTAATCTCAGTTTAGTTAGGAATTACAACTTGATTCTGTCAATTTCAACGGTAAGCATGAAACATCTTCATATTCGCTTGAATTTGAGTTTCACTGGATTATTTTGCTAAATCTGAATTTAACTTTCGATCTGAAGTGTTTAGAGTCATAATAAGTTTTCTTCTTTGATTCCCACTCTTATATCGGATTTACTGAACTTTTTTGGTCATCACTGTTTCAGTTTCTCATTAACTCAATTGTTCGAGTTTCTTAATTACATTTTTAAAGAGGATATTTGAACCGAGATAGCTAAATATTTGGACGGAAAAGCTATAGTGATGCTTGGATCATGTTTTTGTTGGTTTCATAATATAATTTTGGAAGAAAACATTGTTTAGAAATTTGCTTGTTTACGTGATCTTCAAATTCCTCCGTGTTGGGACACCAACACTAATTAGGAGAGTCTATTTATTTTAGGAATTACCATACGTTTCCTTATTTAGTATTTGCTTAGTGTTCAAGTTATGTTTACTATATATTTGTTCTAGGGTTTAATCAACCAATCAATCAAAACAAATTAAGTTTATTTATTTTTTCTTCTTTTGTTTTCAACTTGGTGGTTGATCTACAACTCAAAGGATCAAAGAATATGTTCTTGCGTTTATTTAGTTCAGAACCCTAATATCTGGTATCAGAGCAAGTTATGGAAGCCACCTTGGCACTCACTTAATTGGAAATATTTATACTGGGAATTGATTTCTTTGCACATGTCAAGCTTATCAAAATTATGGAAGCCGCCTTGGTTAGAAGTTGCAGCACACGAAGAGTTCCAACAAACAACTTGAGGACAAGTTGCATTTCAAGGGGATGGGAATGTCAGGATGTCGATTATATTTTTGGTTAGGTTAGTCTTATGATCCAACTTGAGGAAAAGTTGTGTCTGAAGGAGTCGGGGATGTTGGGACACCAAAACTAATTAGGAGAGTCTAGTTATTTTAGGAATCAACATACGTTTCCTTATTTAGTACTCCTCCAGTCTTTTATTAACAGTCCTAATTGACTTTGTCAAAATGTTAAGTAAATCCTATAAACTGTCATGACTAACCCTTGACTAGCCCTATTTAATGTTATGTTATTACCAAAAACTAAAATTAATATATTGAATAATATTATTATTTTAGGAAATATTTTAAGAAAATAAAAACAAAATTATGCTGCTTTTAGTGAGTAGAAGTTTTATTAAAATTTTTATAACTAAACCATAAATGTTTTTATTTAAAAAGGAATGACGATTAATACATAAATATTGAATAAATTTTTTCCTTATATATGGTGATAATATTTAAGATTTTAAATTAAGTTTATATTAAAAATAATTTAATGATTATGAAAAATAAAGGGTATACTTGATAGTTTAAGGGAAAAATATGTCTATAAACAGAGCGGAAAGATAAAAAAAAGACAGGACCAAAGTAAAAATTAGGACGAGATAAAAAAGACAGTGGAGTATTTGCTTAGTGTTCAAGTTATGTATACTATATATTCATAGTTTGTTCTAGTGTTTAATCAACCAATTGATCAAAACAACTTAAGTTTATTTATTTTTATTCTTTTCTTTTCAACTTGGTGGTGATCTCCAACTCAAAGGATCAAAGCTTGTGGTCTTGCGTTTATTTAGTTCAAAATCCTAATACCCTGTTTCGCCAAAAAGTCTCCTTCTAATTTATCCACTTCTACGTATCAGTATTTGGTAAATTTGATCTGATCCCTTGCCTGTGGATATGAAAATTATTCAGTGTATCCTCCTAGAGAGAGTAAAACTTTGCTTCTACTGACCTTTGTTGTTCTAGTTTAGTTTATTTCATATGAGAATCATTTTTATCTGTTTAGGCAACAAGACATGCACATTGGTAATTATAAATTCCTTACGATTCATATGTTTCATAATAACGGGTTAACTTGAGTTACTAGAAGATTACATTTTAGCAAGGTCAAAATTTTAAGATTAATCGAAGTTTCCTTAATTACAAGGTAAGGCATGTCAAGCGACAAAGTTTGTGATAACACATGGTTCAACTTATTACAAGCGGATGTTAGAGCAAAACAAGAAGTATATTCAAGATCTTGGATCTAACCTAAAGTTTTTCTCCAGTGAAGAACTAATTAATCATGTTATGGTACAGTCAATGGTGTATGGCTATTTTTTTAACATATGGTCGAGAAAGTTACTATTTTAAATACTTATGATCATTCCATATTCACGCGAATAGTAACTCTGATATGCTAATAGTTGAAAACACTAATATTTCAAACATAAAACCTTTAATGCCAATATTACAATTTTAGTAGGCATCGCGTGATTCTGTAGTTAAAGCTTGTAAGTTGTAACATCTCTCTAAATTTTTTTTATGTTAGGGGGCTCATCCGCAAGATCCAGCGGTCTCAGCATCTCCTGTTGCAGGCGAGGCCACAGTATGTAGTTTGTCTTTTGCTTGCTTCACACAGATTTTTTTTATGAGGGATGATTGATGGATAGTTAAAGTTCTTTCTGAATTGTTAGAGCAACTGGACCTTATTCTTAATGAATGTGATGTATACTCCTTTGAGTGTAACCACACCTGCGAAGTCATAGTTTACTGGCATTTTCCTTCTCATTTTCTTCCTCTTATATCAAGAATTCGATGTTACCTAAGTTGTCGTGGAAAATTTTCTTTTTCCTTCCCTATTCTATTCTCATGTTCGTTTTGTATAGTTGTGTTGGATATATTTTGTTTTTGAATGTTTGAGTAATGTTGACATGTGAAGATGATAAAATAGCGAATTCAAACTCTGGCGAAGAGGGTGAAATCGTTGTGGGAACTCCATTAGGAATCATTATTTGCTCATGCATGTCGATGATGTTATATGTTCTTCAAGTTCTGCTCATTGGTCATACTCAGTAGTCTCGCTTGCAAATCAACATAGTTGTATCTAGGTTGAGAAATATACTAGCATGCTGGTAGAGGATTTACCTTATGCATAATATCCTAAGTCTTAGTAGTTATGTGTGGGATCTACCAAAGCCTCACATCGACTTTTAGATTGCAAATCACTTTTCATTTGGAAGATTCTTAATTTTATTAGTATAATATTTCTTCAGTTTTGGGTTGAATAAGAAAGTAGTTTTTGTTGGATAATTTTCTTATCTCTTGCATTGTCCATTTTTTCTTCAGAGTGAACGAGAAATGAAACGTGAGATAAGCAAATCGTCTAACATAGTATTTGTTAGAGCATTGCTCGGTCGAACTCGCATGCGTTGCTATCTCAAGCATGTTTGTCAATGTTAGTGATCAAAACTGTAAGTCTTGATTTCTAGTCTACTATAGCTAAAGTCTCGGACTAGGATAAAAAGTGTAGTTGAGCTCAAGAACTCCATGACAATCATCATACAAGACGAAGGACTACTCAAAGAACTGGTGGAACTTCATCGACTAAAAGGTATGTTGATACTTGAACTTATGAATCACTCAAAAGTCTATTTACTCTATCTCATATTCTTGAGATAAAAGTCGTTTTGCTATATAGAATTTGATTATACACATTTGCTATTTCGAGCCGAGTTTATCTCGCCTATCTATTTCTCGAAATATGTGTTGGTAAGCTTTCGCTTTGGCCAAGTTCATCTTTACCTAGTGACGAATGTCATGACAAATTTCAATCACTTTGAAAATTGCTGATTTTGACGAAAAATAGTTTGTGAATAACAACTATATAATAACGTCCTCTAAGAATGTTTCAGTGATTGAAATGAGAGTTTAGATTATATAACCAATGGTGGATATAAGCATTGTGTGGTAACACATATATCTATAAGTCCTTTTCCTTGAACCGAAGTTTGCGAACTTTGTTTATCAAGAGAACCAGAACAAGAGCCGTGAACTCAGTCCGCGAACCCAGTCTGCGAACTGGCGGAAGTTCTCGACCCGAGAAAATCTGCTAGAGTTTGAGAACTCCTTCCGGGAACTTAAGTCCGTGAACTAAGTCTGCGAATCTAAGTTGGTTATATCTAAAGATGATTGTTTGTGAACTCATTTATATTAACTAAGGAATGCTAAATGCAAACCGTGGCTACATAGTTCATGAACTGATTCGAGTGAATCAAATTGTTTTTGCTTCGATTGTGTCTTGTGTAGTTACATAATATTTCCTTGCAATTGAACAACTCTCTAACTAGTTCATTTGAGTCATTTGAACTAGTTATGGTGAAGAAGAATATGGTTGATATGAAATTGCTCATATGGCTAACCATTTGGTTAACTATTGTTGAACCAACAAATGTACAAGTTTGGGTACGGTTACACAAACCTAAAACGTGCATTTCATTTGTGTGTAACAAGCTATGTTTTCGATCTAATCAGGTTTTCATCTAACTGTGAATATTGAATGCTTTGTTACCAAGGTAACTTAGATTGCAAACCCTGATTTGAAAGACTATATAAGGGAGAACTCTAGCAACTGGGAAACCTAATCCCCACACCTTCCGTGTGATACTAGTTATGCTAAGCTAGAGTCGATTATCCTTTAAACTTTGGTTTCTTCTTAAAAACCAGGTTAACGACTTAAAGACTTCATTGGGATTGTGAAGTTAGACCGATACTACTTTCTTGTAGTTGTGTGATATGATCTTGCTGATTCTATTGTATTGAGTACAATTGTAACGATTGGCTTGAGATTGTTATCTCCGATAGGCAAGATAGAAAAGTAATCACAAATATCTTCGTCTCATCGTTTGTGATTCCACAATATCTTCTTTCGCTAGAGTCGATTAAGATTATTGTGAGGTGATTGATAATATTAGGCTGTTCTTCGGGAATGTAAGTCCGGGTTATCAATTGGTTTCACCTTGATTTATCAAAAGACGGAACAAAAACTCTTAGGTATTTCTGTGGGAGACATATTTATCTATTCTGTAGACTTTTCTGTGTGATACAGATTTTTTTATTAAATTCTCCGACTTTGGTCGTAGCAACTTTTAGTTGTGGGTGAGATCAGCTAAGGGAATTGTAGGAGCAGAATATCGCAGCAACCTTCACTTGCGAATTATTAACGACGCAACATAATAATGTCGCAGAAGAAATATTAGAAACGATGCAACAAATGACATTCGCTTAAATATGAGAAAGGTGTGACGATTCTGCGAAGAGTCAAGAAGACTTGCAAAGACTAACATTTGTGGACCTGCGAAATGTCGCAAGGTAAATCCGAAATTAAGGGAAATATTAGTTGTACATGAGCTGTCATCCACTATGTAATATCCTATATAAAGAGGAGAGCAGGAGAGAGAAAAGGGGGACACATTTTGTTAAGAGAGAGATCTTTTTAGGGGGAGAGACAATTTTGTAGAGAGAGAGAGTTTATTTTCTTTATCATCTTCTTCCTCAAAACTAGATCTAGAAAGCTCCAAATACTCATTAATGGAGATTCTAAATGTAAACTCATGTAATTACAAAAATCACTAGTGAAGAACCATGGATGTAGATCACATTGATCGAACCATGTAAAAAATCTTGTGTCTCCATTTATAATTTTAGCACTTTTATCTTTATTTTGATTATTAAATAAGTTTAGATCTAGAAAATATTATCAGAATATCACAAGGGGTGTGTTGTGGGATTTCCTGCAACTACAGGAATCAAGTACGTAGCATCCTGCTGGGATCAAAGACGTAGGCGCATAACTGTACCTTGGATCAGTGTGAGATTGATTGGGGTTCAACTACAGTCCAGACCCAAGTTAGTTTGTAGTAGGCTAGTTCTGTAGCGGCTTAATACAGTGTGTGTTCAATCTGGACTAGGTCCCGGGGTTTTCTGCATTTGCGGTTTCCTCGTTAACAAAATTCAGTGTATACGTGTTATTCTATTCCACATTATATTTTGTTATATAATTGAAATATCACAGAGTTGTGTGTTTGAATCAATCAATTGGAAATCCGACCTTTGGTTGTTAATTAAAATTGATTGATCCTTGAACATTGGTCTTTGGTACCGTTCAAGTATTTTTCTTGTATTCAATTAGACTCGCATACTTCTATTTGCTTGAGTAAGAATTGAATCGAGAAAAAGAGATATAACTCTTTGATATACTTTTTATCTAGATTGAGTCTGACTGTCTAGTTGATTCTCTAGAAAGTATATTGGAGTTTGTCCATACATATTGCTAAGCGAAATATTAGGTGTGGTTGTTGTACCCTCGCTTTTTCAATTGGTATCAGAGTAGGCAAACACGTAAAACAGACCTTACAAGTCTGTGTTTGTGGCAATCTGAGTCTGAGGACAGAATCTCTGACATATACGCATACCAAGATGTCTTCTAAAGCTTTCGACTATGCCAAATGTCATGGGAATACCTCAAAGGATTACTCCTTAGCTGATTCTTCAGAATCCCGAGGTAGGAAGGTTGTTCCATCATGTGTCGACATCTCTCTCTCCGATGAGACATTGGGCACATGGCAAAAGCTGAAATGGAGCTCACAAGAATTTCAAATTTTTTTACTGAGATCATTGATTTTCATGATCATGATAAGCTTATTGATGAATTTGAAAAGTCTCTTGATCGAGAGCGTGAACTCTATAACATCATTGAGTCCTTCTCTAAGAATATTGAAAAACTTCTCCAAGAAATTACTCTACAGCGTCAAAAGATTAGTGTTCTTGAGGATATTGTTAAGGAAGACTCAATTAGAGAAAAACGTTTGATCGAGACACATTCATCATATCTTAACATACTTCGTGTCGAAAAAGAGAAACTAAGCGCATCTCTTATTCTCTCAGGAACAGTGCAGATCCTTGGAAAGGAAAAACTCAGTATTAAGGAGAAAATCTTCTGTACAAACTAATTCTCATGAATTACGATGACATGACGAAATGTTCTCGGAAGAAGATTGTATCAAGAGAAGTTTACATAACTTACAATCTTTTCATATGGCTATGAAGTTAAAAGCAGTGCCAATTATTGCTTCTCCTCCACGAACTCAGTACATTACTGTGTGAAAAAGAATCACTATGCTATCCATTATTTTGCCAGAAGGAAACAAATTTCTAAACTTTATAATTTGCTTCTTTCCACTGTCAATGGAATAAATGGTCGGTCGACTACTGCAGTGAATCGCATGCCCACAGAAAATCTGAAACCTTATAAATATGGTTTTCTTTCTAGAAGTCATCACAGGGCACAAGTGCATTCTAGTGGGATAAATTCTTGTTCTGCTGATGAAAGCATTCCCTGTGTTTATAAGACTGTTTCTGGTAAATATAAGTCTAGAAAATGGATTCCTCTCTATCCTGATCCTTTTGAACTAGTTGCAAGAGGTCCTAGATTTAGTCCTCAGAGAAAGCATTCTGACGGATATGTTGAACGAGCTGTGTCTTACTTCTCTGGAATGAGAGTTAATCAGAGAAAGAAGGTGTTTTGGGGTAAAACTAATTCTACTGTTTTTGGTGATTTGGGGTGTGTTGATGAGAAATGAGTTCAAACCCTAAACAAATGCATTGTACGGGAATGCTTTTAGGTTCGATAAATCAATCTATAAGACTCTGGCCTAAACCAAGAAATGGCCGTTCCAGACTCAATTCGGTCACAAGGTGAAGGAGAAGGGTTGATCTTAGGGAGGGAAGCGGAGAAGGTGTTTGAGATCAGAGTATTGAACTATGAAGTTGTGGCTGTTTATGACTTGCGTATCGGAAAATGGTTTCGGCTACTTGTGTTTATAACACTTGTGTTACTGCCTTTTTGAAATAGATTGAAAATCTATTTATACAAGTCATTTGAGCGCAACCCTGATCTCGTAGGAAGTGGAGGAAGTTAAGTGGTGGAGTAATGGAGTTGTGTAAGAGGTGGTAATCATTACGTGATTACACCTTCACCCATTACTCCATCATTGTTAACCATCTCTCGGCTAGGGCATAGCCGGCCAGCTAGCAGTCCCGTAACACCTTTCCCAATTTTATATTATTTCATGATTTGAAGGAAACACCATGAAACTGAGGAGTTTCCTTAAAACAAATGATATTTGTTCAAATGAAAGGATTTTAATGAGATCAAGGAAAATAATAAAAATATGATACAATATAGAATTTGGGTGTGGGATTGGTCACGGCATGATCGGCGACCAGGTGAGCCCAGTCCCTAGCGCCTTGATTAATATTTTATTATTTATTATTTTCTTCCTATTTTGCATAGGTTCATCGTCTCGTCGTATTCTGAAATACTCATTCGTGTGTTCAGGTGCTCGTTAGTGCATTATTTTTACTTTCTCTCTCTTCCTGTTTTTCAGATCTAGAATCTTTTTGTTCTAGAATTTTATTTTCCCTGCTGCTGTTGAAGATGAACATTGCTTTTCTTGATCTGCTACTGCGGTTGAAGATAATGAATCTTTATGAAAGCGACAATGAACTCGTGATGATGTTTTTTTTGCTGTTAGAAGATGAACTCGTGATGATGTTTGAAGACGAACTCTTGATGTTGTTTTGTTGTTTGAAGATGAACTCGTGATGATGTTTTAAAGATGAACTCGTGATTTGTTGTTGTTGAAGATGTGAAGACGATGAAAGAAGATGATGAACGACGGAGTTTTTTAGGGTTTGTTTGGTGGTGCTGCTGTTGAAGACGACGAAGATGGTGAAGATGATACTTGTGTTGAAGATGAAGATGAAGATGATGAAGATGACGATATTGATGTTTGCTGTGAAGGATGAACTAGTATTAGATCTGAAAAGAATGAACTCGTGTCTTGCTGCTTGTGTTGGAAATGAAGATGACGATCTTGTCTTTCTACTGGTGTTGAAGATCTTGATTTTTAGATCTTTGTCTTGATGTTGCTGCTGTTGAAGATGATGAATGAGATGAAGATTTATGTGTTTTTTCGTCGTTTTTTTAGGTTTTTATATGGAGTTCATTTCTGGAATGAACTCTGTTTTTTTGGGTTTTTTATATGGAGTTCAGTTCTGGAATAAGTAGAAATTAACATGAGTTCATTTTGAAGAATGAACTGCCACGAAAAAATAAGTAGAAATTAACACGGAAGGGTACGTTTGTCCATTTAATATTTTTAAATAATTATGGACCAAACAGTAAAGGCGTTTTCCCAAAGGACCAAACTTACTTGGGATCACCTAAAAAAGGACCAAACGATATTTTTATATGGAGTTCATTTCTGGAATGAACTCTGTTTTTTTTAGGTTTTTATATGAAGTTCATTTCTGGAATGAACTCTGTTTTTTTTAGGTTTTCATATGGAGTTCATTTCTGGAATGAACCCTGTTTTTTTTTTTTTAGGTTTTTATATGGAGTTCATTTCTGGAATGAACTCTAGTAATTTTAGGTTTTTATATGAAGTTCATTTCTGGAATGAACTTTGGTTTTTTAAGTGATTTCTGAAAAAATAAGTAGAAATTAACAGGAGTTCATTTTGAAGAATGAACTGCTACGAAAAAATAAGTATAAATTAACACGGAAGGGTACTTTTATCCATTTAATATTTTTAAATAATTATGGACCAAACAGTAAATGTGTTTTCCCAAAGGACCAAACTTACTTGGGACCACCTAAAAAAAGGACCAAACGATATTTTTCCCTTGTTTATAGACATACTTTTCCCTTAAACTATCAAATATACCATTTATTTTTAATAATCATAAAATCATTTTTAATATAAACTTAATTCAAAATCTTAAACATTATCATCATATATAAGGAAAAATACTTACTCAATATCTTTGTATTAATTGTCATTCCTTTTTTAAATAAAAACACTTATGAATATATACGTGGGAAAGGATCAAAAAAATTTATGACAAAAACTCAAATTCTTGGTCGAGTATATCTAAAGAGGAAATAATCTACAATTTCAAATTTCCAAAGGCTCCAAAGTTTTAGTGCGTGAAACCAAAATCAATGGAGGAAAAAAAAAATCTTAAATTGTGGATTTTATAATAAAAACAGTATAATTTGCTTTTATTTCTTAAAACATTTCCTAAAATAATAATACTATCCAATTTAGAATTTTTGACACTAATAATTTTAGTTTTGGTAATAACATAACATTAAATAGGCTAGTCAATGGCTAGTCATGACATTGTATAGGATTTCCTTAATATCTTGACAAAGTCAAAGCGGACTGTTAATTTAGGACGGAGGGAGTATTTGATTAGATTAAGATCAATGCAGTCCTAAGTAAATCATGATTACATTAATATCAATGTAGTCCTAAGTAAATCATGATTCATAAGTGAATCGAGGATTTAGTTAACAATAAATGAACCTAGGTTTAAGTATATTTTAATTTTGGGTTACCCATGGTGGTGGTAACAACGAAGGTGAGAGTTCAGGTGGTAGTTATGCTTTTGGCGGAAACGACGGTGGGAGTGGTGGTGATTTTATTGGCGGAGATAATGTTTAGTCAGTTATTGGGATATATATGTAGCCAAAGTTGCCCAAAAATACTTGATTAAATCGATTAACTGTTTGGGTGGTATATAAAATAATTGTTAAAATTAATCATGATAGTAGTTAGCTAATTATATTTTTTGATAGGGTTGTATTTAGTCAACGCCATATTTAACCTAACTGTGGATTGTATTTAAGAAACCACTTTATCGTGGTGGCTGGTGGAAAACTATAGGTAATGAAGACGTCTGGATACGCTACCACTGGGAGTTACAACCAAAGAAGATATGCGATAAGTGCTGGGTCGTTGATCATCAAGATGACAAATGTGAAGAATGGAATTGGCTATTACATCTAGATAGTCTTATTGCTGCTGAGTATGAGGAGTTTCTAAAAAATGGGAATGATGTTACTGAAGGAAATGGAAATGAAGGCAGCGCTATCACAATGTCTGAGGATTTAGATGATGCCGAAGAAAATGGAGATCATAGGCAAAACAAGAGGCTGAGAAACTCAACCCTAAACCAAGAACCCTCTATGAATCCACACAACATCCATGTTCATCCACCAAATAGCATAGGAGGTGAAACAAATACTAGTATGCACAATATCACAACTCAAGATATGGCTCTGAACAATCCAGGGCAATGCATTCGAAACCACAAATGATTATCGTGGAGACATGGCGCAGGTATCCTCCATTCTCATTAACTCCAAGTTTTTTGATAGCCGTTCTTTCTGTTTTTTAATCACTTTCTTCCCTAGATTAAACATGAAAATAATAGCCTGGAACTGCAATGGCTTTGCCAACAAAAATACTAGACAATATATTTTGGATTTAAATAGAATGCTTAGCCCAGATGTAATTTTCTTGCAAGAAACTAAGATTAGTAGTGATAAGATTCTCAAATTCGTCAGACCTCTCAACTTCCCAAACTCTTTTTATGTTCCCTCCATAGGGAGATCAAGGGGAATCTGCCTTTTATGGAAAGATGGCTTTGACCTAGATATTATATACTATGATCGACATATGATCCATTGTTTAGTTCATAATGACCCTTCCAAACCAAGGTGGTTGTTGTCATGTGTTTATGGATCCCCATACCCCCAGGAAAGGAGTGTACAATGGAACTTTATAAGAGATATTTGCACGATGTATGAAATTAATGCCCCATGGATACTTATTGGGGATCTTAATATCACGCTGCATGAGGAAGAAAGAATCAATAACAATGGCTCATCTTCTTTCTCTACTAGCGTTAGCAATATCCTCAATGATGCTGGTCTAAGTGACCTAGGATACCATGGAAATCCATTTACTTGGACAAATAATACTCATGGCACAGGGAGAATAAAATCTCGTCTTGATAGATCTTTAATAAACTCTGATTGGTTATTAGCTTTTCCTGATACTTGCCTGAAACACTTACCATTTTTGGCTTCTGACCACTGTCCTATATTGTTAGAATTGTTTCCTAATAATATTTGCAATGCAAAGAATTGGAAGTTCTTTGAATGTTGGTTAAGAGATGCTAGTTGCAAGCTCCAGATCCAATCCTCTTGGTCAAAGCAACATAGGGGTTCAACGGGTTTTGTTTTGGATAAAAAACTATCCGATACAAGAAGAGATCTTTCCATATGGAATAGAACGACTTTTGGGAACATAAACGAGAAGCTTAAAGAACTTCACCAACAACTTTCAGAACTTCAAAAACCCGGTTCTTATAGAGTGGACAACACTAGAGCATTGCAAGAGGTGGAAAAAGAAATTGAAGAATGGCATCAACGAGAAGAAGCATTCTACAAACAGAAGTCTAGAGATAGCTCATTTCATGAGGCAGACCAGAATACAAAGCATTTTCATCTTCAAGCAAACAGAAGGAGATCAAGAAACAAAATCGAAACTTTAAAAAAGCAGGATGGTACGTGGTGCACAGGCAAGGAAGAACTTGAAACCTTACTGGTTGAACACTTTCAAGGAATTATGACTACCACAAACACTGAAATAGATGAACAGTTGGTATCTCTATTACCACCATGTATCACAGCTGAAGATAATGACTTTCTAACAAGAATGCCAGATGAGGAAGAAATCCACAACACACTGAAGCAGATGCAACCTTGGAAAGCATCAGGTCCTGATGGTTTTCCACCAGGATTATTCCAAACAAATTGGAGTACGGTAAAACACGATGTCATCAATATGATACAACATTTTTTCCGTACATGTAGATTTCTGAAAAAGTTAAACAGTACCAATCTTTGCCTCATACCAAAATGCAAGCTTCCTCAAACCGCTGGAGATTATCGACCAATAGCTTTATGCAATTCAACTTATAAGCTCATCTCGAAGATTCTGGCGAACAGATTAAAACAGCAGCTAGAAAAGATAATTTCACCAATGCAAGCGGCGTATGTACCTGGCAGGCAGATTGGAGATAATATCATGTTGGCACATGAACTCATTCACTGCATGAAGAGGAAGAAGACTAAGAAGGGATACATGGCACTAAAACTCGACATGTCTAAAGCTTTCGATCGTGTTGAATGGAGCTTTCTAAACAAAGTTATGGAGCAGTCAGGTTTTAGTAGCAAATGGTGTGGATTCATACATGAATGTGTAAGTACTACTGAAATCCAAGTTCTTCTAAATGGATCACCAAGACAAGAGTTTAAACCATCAAGAGGTATACGACAGGGAGATCCCATCTCACCGTATTTATTCTTACTTACCATGGAAGTTTTTACTCGTGCTCTGGCCAAAGCTGAAATGGAAGGAAAAATTCAGGGTATCAAGATTTCGAGGAAAGCTCCACAAGTTACACATCTACTTTTCGCAGACAACTGCCTTGTCTTTGCCAGAGCTGATGTTCATAATGTAACAAATCTACTCCAGGTGATAAATTCATTCAACAATATGTCGGAGCAGCAAATTAATTTCCAGAAATCGGCTGTTTTCTTCTCAAACCAAATACATCCATGGCATTGTAGAATTCTATTAAGAAGTTTGAAGATGAAGAGAATGAGCCTTGAAGAAAAATATCTTGGAATCCCATTATTTCTTAATAGAAAGAAGACTACCTCTTTCTCTAGTCTGGTTGTTAACACAAAGACAAGATTGTCAAAATGGAGAGGAAAAATCATAAACCAGTCAGGACGATCAATTATGGTGAAACATGTTTTAAATACGATGTCGTCTCATCATATGAGCATCTTCAAAGTTCCAGAAGCTACTATAAAAGAATTGGATAGAATACAAAGAAATTTCTGGTGGGGGAAAGAAGATTCTAGAGGTATTTTTCTCACAGGATGGCCAAACATCAACAAACACAAGCTAAATGGAGGGATGGGTTTCAGAGACTTGAGATGTTTTAATAAAGCTTCACTAGCAAAAGCAGCTTGGAGATTGCTAAAGCATGAAGATACTCTGTTTGCAAAGGCGTTAAAAGAAAGATACTTCCCAAATACATCTGCACTGCATGCTCAGAAAAAGAAAAACTCAACTTGGGCCTGGCAAAGCATCCAAGAAAGTATGCAATTCATCCACAAGTTCAGCATATGACTAATCGGAAACGGAAGAAAAATATCTATATGGTCTGACATATGGATTCAAGGAACATGCACACCTCCTATTCCAGCTGTGGAGTTGGAGAATGCACACCAGTAAAATAAGGTTTCAGACCTTATTGATCAAGATACGAAAAGATGGAAGGTGCATGTGATACACTCTTTATTTAGTCAGCAAGAAGCTTCAAAAATCCTGCAGATGCGTATACCATTGAGGGGTGAAGATAAACTCATTTGGAAGTTGACAAGAAACGGTGACTTCACGGTAAAGTCAGCCTATAGGAAACTGGCCGAACTGAAAAGTGGAGGTGTTACTATTGATGCTGCAACTGCAAGGATATGGAAAAGTGTATGGAGTATCCCAACACTACCAAGAGTAAAACACTTCATGTGGAAATGCATGACAGACATCGCCCCATCCAGTGAGCGTATGGCAAGAAACTTGGGTTATGAGGAGAGCAGTGCAAAGTCTGTAGGCAGAGTATTGAAACCACAAAACACATTTTATGGGACTGTCCATTCGCAAGAGCCATTTGGTCTACTACCCCAGGTGCACGAAGAAGCATGCCAAGTAGTGATTCTACAGTTCAGGAGTGGATACAAAGCTGGTTTTCTAATGAGTTCAATGGACTAGTTGAAGATTGGACAGTACTTATGGCAAATACACTTTGGGAAATCTGGAAAGCAAGATGTCGTTGTGTCTTTGAAGATAAAAAACCAAACCCGGTGGAAGTAATAAGATGTATTCAGTTGTTGAATATGTCAACTTGGAAAAAGATGTTGAGACATAAGCACATCACCCAAACTAGAGAGCATGATACTATACAGTAATGGACACCCCCACAATCCACATACTTATCTTTCTGTTGTGATGCTTCATTTAAGATTATTAATAACATTACTTACTCAGGATGGGCACTAATATGCCGCTCTTTTGCAGGAGAATTTATCCAAGCAAGATGCAACCATGCAAATGGACTCTTGAATGCAGAGGCAGCAGAATGCAATGGACTTCTGCAGGCGATGCAATGTGCAGAAGAGTTAGAAGTAGAATTCGCAAGTTTCGAAATGGATGCTGAACTAGTCATCAAAACTGTAACTGGAGATCTCAATCATGCTGCTTGGGAGAACCATACTATGATACAAGACATTAAAACAAAACTAGAAGAGCATCCTTTTTGGAATTGTAAACGAATCAGTGGGAAAATTAATAAACCAGCAGATAGGCTGGCAAAGCATGCTAGAACTCATAGTATTTCCCAAAGTTGGTCTGAATATCCTCTAGGTTTTATTGCAAATGCAATACTGGAGGATATGAACTTGTTTGTTTCGGATTCAGTAAATTAATAATAATTCCATTGTGTTGCATCAAAAAAAAAATATGTTCTATTTTTTTCAACTTTTCAAATATATGCTTGTCTTTAATTTTTCATCCATGTTGGTTAAGTATTATTGTATTTTTACTTATTTACCCTTTAGTCATTGCAGCGTTGACCTTCTTCATCATTTTTAAGGTTCGTTGATCTAGGTTCAGGATCGTTTCACCATTTACAGAATCGTTACATCATTCCCCAAAAGGGTTCATCATTTGCAAGTTCAAGGTGGGTTCAGGATTCGGGTTTTTTCATTCAAGGTTCAGCGTCCCCCAGTTTAGGGTTCCCAACTTTTAGGGTTCAGGGTTCCCAAGATGTAGGGTTCATGTTTTAGTTGATGGGAAATCAACCTTGCACAAACGAGATGTAGTTCGGGGGTAAATTAGACTTTTTAATAGGTGAAATAACTGTCACCTTGCGCTTAACTGGATGAAATCCATTTTTTCCCAAAAAAAAACTGTGGGAACAAGTCAAAACATACCTATATTCGAGAAGTCAACAAAAAAAAAGCATATATTCGAAAAAGCAAAAAATAAATACATATTCTTCCAAATTAAGCGATTAGTCCCAAAATTAATGGACTTTGGAGCTTCAGTGCTAGCGTCCTAATTTTTAAGCGGGCATACAAGTTAGTCAAAAATTTGACGAGTTGGCCCAATATTCAGCCGATCCAAATATTAGGATTTTTCTTATTACCCTAATTAGCCTTTTCATATTTCATTGCATTCATTGTTTAGATCTTAGATTATCGTTTTGAAGATAGAAAAAATGGCAAAGATGAATTAGTGTCTCCGGCAGAGATTTGTTCTTCAAGTTATTGTTCAGATATTTTGATATTATGTTTATTTGATTGATTTCTTGTTTTGTTCTTCTGATTTTCTTAGTATCTGTTTCTTCATTTCCTTTGTTATAGACTAATTAAAACGACGAGAATTTTTTGCGAATCTTGTTTACGTTTATTATTTGCAGTTGTTTTTTTCATCTCGAACTATGGTTCTAGGTAATTTTGTTTAGCTTTCGTATCTACTTAATTAGGTTTAGTTCTCTTAAAAAAATTCATCCCGAAATATTATTTTTGGAGTTTTAGTTAAGATCTAAGTGTTTAGTTTATGGTTTAGACTCAATTAGATGGTGTTCCTTTTGATTCAGATAATTTGAAGGTTGTATAATTTCTTTAGATTAAATATTGAATCACATTTCGAAATAAATATGAAAATTTAAATGAATTTCTCATCGTTTCACTGATATTAGGAAACAACAATATTCATGTTAGGGTGTTTAATTAGGTATGATTGACAGACATGGATTTGGGCATCCTTTTCTAGCTCTATGAAAACATGTTTTTGGAGATCTGGTGTTTTTTATGGGGTATTGAGGAAATACATCAAGGTTTTGAGCGAAAACACGCTTTAAGAGGGTATTGCATCCAAGGGCAGGGAGCATCTATACAGTTGATTAGTTAACGGCACTGTAATAAAAAGAAGCCTAAAACTTTCCCCGATTCGAAATGACCGAATCACCCTTCCGTGTCAGGATAAATAAGTAGTGCCAAACTCGAAAAGTCCAAATTAAACAGAGACACTTAAGTCCTGCAAAATTTACAGATCTTTGATTCTCACAAGATCCATGTATATATGAATCAACTGACCAGTTATTGGTGGTGTCACAATAACTGTCAAACCTAGGAAATGCTTATTTGGTGATTAGGTTTGAATTTGTCCATTTTTTTTTTCTTTTGGGAAATTGGCAATTTTTGTTAACAAGAAGGGAATGAAGATCTGAAAGACAAATTGATAGAACTGATGGGTAGAAGATTGGTTCTACTGCTTTGAAGTCTCAATTTATCCAACCAATTTTCCTCCAGCCTCTTCCAATTATATCAACGCATCTCACTTAGGGATCCACCAATGTAACTAAGGTAGTGAACTGAACTTTCTCTTACGCAACTTTTTTCATGTTCTTCGGGTTAATATACAGCTGTATTTGGTTACGTTTTAGCTAGCTTAGTCTTAAACCCATATTTGTGGTAAATAAGCATTTTTTTGCCTACATATTACATTTGATTTTCTTTGCCAATGTGTTGTTCGAAGAAATGCTTGAAAGAAAATGTAACAAATTTATACTGTCAATGAGCCTACACGAATAAGAATTAAGAAGCCACCTCATCTTTTGAATAGAAATGCAATTCCTGTTACTAAACCACTCTGTGTAAAGTAAAGTCAATTATTTATGCATTGGGATATTTAGAGACTTTGTCATCCCCAGTGGCATAGGTTACATATCCGATTGGGATTGAGGGAGAAACGGAAAATGGAGAGATGGCCTTTGACTTTTGTGATTCGGGTTGAATTGGCAAAGCCAGATTGTACTGTTTTGATTGTTTCGTCGACCCTTCACTCTGCTATTCATAGAGGTTGGCATCATAGGAACAGTGTGGTGTCGCGAGCTTTTACTTCTTTAAATTAATTTTCATTTTAATCACATCCATTGTTAAGGAAAAGAGTCTAGCTAGGTTGTAATCATTGGCCTGATATTTTATTGTAGTGACATATTTAACCTGGCGAGATTGGAGTATACCCAAACTAATTGGGGTATACCCAATGAGACAAAATAAGGTCATTTTGAAGTAAAAAGGTCACCTCTTAACCAAATATTTTCAAAATGGCAAAATTGCTCTCGTTTAATTAACCCTAAAATTTTGATTAGATTAATTAATTAAGTTTAAATTGATTGAATAGATTAAAACTTATGAATTTTAAGTTATGAAATTTTGTTTTTGATTGAACTTTTGTGGGATGATTTTTGATGATTTTTTTTTTTTTTTGAGAATATCTCTTGTAACGAAAATGAAGCACACAACCGAAATACTTCTAAAAGGAGATTGTGAATTCAGTTATATGAAATCATACTCAAAATCAAAGAATAAATCAACACTTTCGGTTACGAAAATATGAAAAGTCGACAAGGTCGACTAATGAAGATCATGCTTGGCCAAAAGTGGCTAAGCAAGATCTTCATCGTCGACTCTCCTAGCTCAAAAGTTGCTAAGCAAGGTCTTCATCGTCGACCTCATCGGCCAAAAGTAGCTGAGCATGATCTTCATCAGTCGACCTTACTGACTTTTGTTTTTTGACATACAGGAGATGACATAAAAATTTTATTGGTCAAGCAAGGTATTCAAAAATACCCTTCCAGTTGCTTTTAGTAAGCAAGGTATTCAAAAATACTCTTCCAATTTGTATTTGGCGACAAGGTATTCAAAAATACCTCACTACATTGTTGAAAAATTCTGATCAGCACATGTATCATGTATGAAAAGTCGGCAAGATATGCATGTTACGACCTTACGGCCAAAAACACGTAAATCATAATTTTCGATTTCTAACCTATTATAACAATCAAATCACACAACACAATGATGGGTTTGAGTTTAAACATCATTTATAGTCTTCTTTTCATTGTTAGAGTCAACAATTTTTTGGAAAATCAAAGTTGAAGATTTTTATATGGCTTTGGTTGATGGAAGATGAAGATGAAGAAGAGAAGATTAAGAGTTGGTTAGTTTTTTAATTTTAGGGTTAATGAAATTAAGAAATAAGTTTATTTTTAAAATTTAATTAGTTCAAGGTTATTAAAATAAAATCACACTTTTTAATAATGACACACCATGTCCCCTTGAAATTGGGTATACCCCAATTAGTTTGGGTATACCCTAATCTCGCGAGATATTTAAGTGTTGGATTTGATTTGAAAACAGAGTACAACTACAAATGGATGCTTTCTGGACACCGTAGAAGCCCAAGGCTCAACGAGCAGGCTTAACATCAAGGGCTGAAAATTCCATTAAATAAGAGAAAAAGACAGGTAGAGACGTCATTTTTATATGAAAGTAAAGCTTGTTTTGGATTGATAAGATTGCGCTCACGTTTTTTATTTGTGGAGAAAAATGATGGCAAAAATCTTTTCAACAAGCTGGACACGAATAAACTGAGGGTCCGTTTGGCACCGAGTTTTTCCCAATGCAGGGTATTTGCTACTACGCGTAATAGAACAACACGATATTCGAACTGCACCTAGTATAGTTTAGACGTTGGCACGTTCCAAGTAGCATTGGTTCTGTTATTACATATTTTATTATTAAGAGAAGATAAACAAATGATCAAAACAGAAAAACTCATGATCTTATCTTCATTCGGTAAAAAAATCTCTTTGAATCGAAGTTAAAAAAATCGAAGATTTGAGCCCTTTGAATCTATTGTTGTAGATTGTGTTAGATTTAATGAATATCATTTATCAAAACCCAAAAAGAAAAAGAAGATCTAACTAGATTCTACTGCATCTAAGAAAGTTCTCTATATTGTTATTCATCTATTATTATTACATCTTCTCTATGATTTGATTATGTTTTAAACAACTTTTCATCTTGATTGAGATAGTTATTATCTAGTAAGTTGCAGAGAGCCAAAGAGTATTTGGGGAAGATGAGGACGAGTTTTTGATGAAAAATTGAAATAAAATAATTTAATATACTAGGTCAAACTGAGTCCAAGCGTAGTTTGACAAGGGTAGTAGGGGAGCCAAAAGGGGCAACATTGGTCCTTTGGGCGTAATTGAACTACCTACGTAATTGCTATATCATGCATTTGGGCCAAACATCTCAATCTCCAATACAGCCTCCTATTACGCCCTTGGACTGCACTCCCTCCTCCAACTATATGGTGCCAAACGGACCCTGAATGTTCTTTTCAAAGAACTCATGATGAGCCTCACAACTGGGAATCTGTGATTGATGGCAGTTAAGTATTACAACCGAAGGAGGTATACGTGCAAAGAAATAGATAATTTATTTTTCTGCTGGATAACCCACTTGCTGGTTTTACAAGTATCGAGTTTTACTTTAGTTGATAGTTCAACGTCATTTCAAGCTTGCGGAGTTATTTTTCAAGTCCCACCCTGCCCGAATGTTAAGTTGAATGAGAAAATAGTTTGAAGGTAAGTAGATAGCTACCATTTTAGAATTTTAAAAATATAATTAGGCCGACCGAGCGAAGCGAGGGAGGACTCTATAGGCTAGTTTGCTGGTGATGTAGTTAATGACGAAAATAGACATATTTCAAAAATTAGTTTTAATACAATTTTATTATAATAAATTATATTTAATAAAATATAATTTATTATTTACACGGAATAGCCGAGCGACAAGCTATTTAATAAAATATATGTATTTTTTTTAATTTTTTAATTGTTTTTATTATTTAGTAAAAAATTTATGATTATGGTTTGCTATGAAAATATTATTATTTTAAAACAAAAATTCAAATTCAAAATATATTATTTTTTTCATTTTTCATTTTGATATTTATTAAATTTTTTATTATTTTATATAATAATTTTAATTATTATTGTATTTATTATTTTAAATAAAAAATGAAAAAAAATAGAGAAATAAAATTAAATTAGAATTGTAATGTCAAATGTACAATATTTGAGGGTAAAACTTGTCTTTATTATAAATTAACAAGGTTAAAATAGAGAATTAGTTAGAATTATGTGGGTCCACAGCAAACTTTTCTGCTTTTGCGCCAGTCTTGAGTACTTTTAAAAGTAGGCGCAAAATAAAGTGCTTCTCTCCAAAAGCACTTTGAAAATTTTACCAAACACAATTTTTTGCAAAAGTTTGTTACAAGTTTGTTACAAAGTGCTTTTGGTTGAAAAAAAACAATCCCAAACGGGGCTTATATATGGTGACTTTATGTTAATGTGGGACATGACTTTTTTTTCAATTTGACACAAAAAGATTGAATTTGGTGTCTGTTCATTAATGAAAATCCGTAAATGTTCCTCAAAAAGGACGCAGACGTAATTTATTTTTTATTTTCTTTTATACATTTTCGTAGATAAGATGAAAAATAAAGGGCAACGACGTAAATTTGGAGGACTGAAAAAAGGACACGGAAGTTGGAAATATTTTAATTGTTGAGGGGTTTTTTAGTAAAATTCGAGGTGGGGTTAGAAGGTCGAATCCAACCATCCTCCCAAATTTTAATTTTTTTTTTTTCCTTTTCTTCTTCTTCTTCCAAAAACGACGTCAAATGCGCAGCAATCTCAATCGACAATTTCTTAACATCAGCAGAAAGACACAACGAGAGAATTGAGATGAAGAGAAAGGTAACAAATTGGAACCCTAGATACTGAAATCAATCAACTGCACCAAGCCATGCTGATGATGCAGACAGGAACTAGTAATTAGGGATTCTTCTCAAGTTTTTCAAGGTAAAAATCTGTGCTTTTATCTCATCCGTGCTCTTTTCTACATTGTTTGTGTTCTTGTTTTTACACTTAGGGGTTTTAAAAGATTTAAAGACCTGGAAATGGGGTTTCTCATTTGATAAAACTTTAGTTTTTTTTTTTTTGTTTATGTTGAGAAGAATTGCAGCAACATTATTCACTCACTGTCACTGTATAGTTGTGTGTTCTTAATTAGAGAAAGGGGTTTGCAGAAACATCAACTGGGTAAGTCTTTTAGTTACAGAAAAGGGTTTACATGGTTTTGATTGTGTATGATTTTCTTTTGTTATAAGTGTTTGAATGAAATGGGGTGGTGGAGAGACTTCAATTGATTTTTTCTTTAGTTATAAGTGTTTCTTTAGTTATAATTGAGTAAGTCTTTTTTAGTTATAGAAGAGGGTTGTGCAGTGTAATGAATGTAGTATCAAATATGGGTATAGAGGGCTCTGTTGAAGAGGGTTTGAATGAAATGTAGCAGTATTCAATATGTGTATGTAGATAGATGTCTGGATCTATTCAATGTCGATCACCTGGTGTGTGTCTGCATATTTATTAAGTTGAAAGTTATACCTTGGTAAACACAAAGACCAAATTGTATTGATAATGTCAATTGCTTTGTTTATGCTGTTAAATTAAATTTCATACGTGCACCCTTGTACTGTTCGTAAAACACCTCATAGAGGATCTTTTGCTCATAACTAAAACCAGTGACCATTCACTTTCCAAACCTCTTTCACCCCCATACAGTTCACCACCTTCTCATTCATTATTACCGGTTCAAGTTCACAGACTACCACCAGCAGATGTTCAGCACTCTCTGTCACCAGTTTACCTCTTCCTTGTCTGTTCGGCGTAGATTGTTGCTTTGTTCTTGAGCTACAGCAACATCTCCCCACCGACCAAGAGCTCTCTGTAAGCCATTTCACCAGCTGCTTTTAGGTGCCTTGATGTCTTTGATTTTCTATAATTCAATTGCCGAGAGCATCGTAATCATGTGTAGCCAAATACTGTTTGATTAGGGCTCCATAGTAGAGGTTTTGAGTGAAATGTACTAGTATTGAATATGGGCATATATAGATGTCTGGCTCTATGCAATGTCGAGGCCTAGTTCCTGTCTGTATATTAAGTTGAAAGTAAACAGAAGGACCAAATTGTATTAATGTCATTACTTGTTTAATTATGCAGCTACAGTAATATTCGGGTTCTTTTCCATGCAACAGGTGCATTGTATCGACAAGGAGGAGCATTAGTGAATTACATTCACCTTTAAAATGGTAGGTGACATTTGGTGTGTGGGTGTTACTAGGATAAGGCAATTGACAGATGAACTTATAATTTGGATTGTTCACCATGCAGCAAGTTTGATTTATAAGATTTCAATCGAGATTTGAGTTGGCTATAATTACTATTTGTTTTATAATTTCACTTTACAAATTTTAAGTCCGAATCCGTGCTATTATTGCGGAACTAAATTGTGAGTATAAAATTTTAGTTTTGCATCAATTTTTTCGTCGACCATCCCACCGTGGCAGTGGTCATCTAGTTTTTATATACCTATTACAATGAAGATGCGTGCCTAACAAATCAGTACTGAAAAGATAGGGGCTACACCAGCTTATAGAGAACAAATTTAGAGATTGTCATCTATGTCTTGCACACAATGTATTGGATGAACTACAAAGGAAACCTCAACTGAAGGCTGCTGACCCCCTGAAGTCATATTAGATATTTCTCTTCTTCAATCTCATTAATCATTATATGAACTTTTTGTCAATTTGTTGTCTTGCCTTTTAGATACTATTCAGAACTTGAATGCATCTTTTTCTATTGAACCGAATAACCAGATGTTACTGGTGCTGATTGCAGGTGGCTGCATGATCATGTTGTACTTGCATATAAAACTTGATTGGTCGAGAGAATAATGGTTTTGTCTATTCATCGATTGTCATCTTACATTTCATTGTCAGTCTCTCACTAATTCAAGCAATGGAGAATTTTCGTCAGTGCCTTAGAATCATCAACCAAGCTCCGGCTTCGGCAGTGGACCACAGATGACAGCCAAAGATCCTTACTCGACTTCGACAGTTGATTGATACCACTACGGATGCAGTCAACAACCCGATCTCTGTTGAAGCCGTAGAAATTATTTATGTGAATGACTACTTTAAATATTTAATGGAAAGTTTGATTGGTCTTGAATTTTGATATTTATCTGTCGGGACATGTGAATGCAGTGAAATTGTGATTTTTTTAGAACTGTTTATATGCATCACATGTTCTTTGCTGTTATGTCTAACAAGTTTTTTAAACGGAGCAACATGGCGGCAATGCGCATCGACAGGTGCATCGTAAGGTAGCGGTTTCACTTGTAAAATATAAATAAAAGGAAAAAATTGTATTTCCAGTAGTTCGTATATAACTTCAATATTATGGGTTAATAATTTTCCCCATGATTTCAAATTTTTAATTGTTAAATCTAGGTTTCAAACTTCATAAATTGTATCAATATCTGATTATGTAGGTTTGTTTTGATATTTTTGCTTCTCAATCTAATCTCTGCTGATTTGCTCATGTTATAATTAGAAATATATGTTAACTTTTAAATCTAATCACAAATTTTGTTTTTTCTTCAGTTTAGTGTTCTTGCCTTCTGTTTATCTTATTGTTTTATATAGTGTTTGAGTTACAGTTGTTTTCCATGTCGATGTGTATATGGTCTTGCATAAAGAAGTCGATTCAACAATTAGGAGGTCCTTCAATGGTAGTACTTGTTTACATTTTGTAGATGATAATCAGTTTACTGTCATTCAATTTACTTTTTGAAGTATTGATGGTATTATTTTCCATTTTATTGTATGTATGTAGTGTCCTCAATGTGGTAAGAGGTATGTTTCACCATCGATTGTTACTGATAGAGCACAAGAACAGGTCAGAACTCGTATTAAGCAGATGTCGTTCACAAGATGTTATGGTTTTGATTAATATTCCTTAAAAATGCAGTTACAACAACAGACTGCAGGACAACATTATCTTCTAAAAAATAATTATGTGGTCTTTACCATGTATAGGAATCTTGTGTAGGACTACTTTCTTTGTTAATGGCGATATTCAGCATTTTGATCAATTCTTGGTTAGCGTCACACTTATCCTTAACATTGTGCGTGCAGATGGCTGAATTGCAGGAGAAAGTAAAGCAAAACAAGGGAATCTTGCTCATGGCTGAACAAAGAGAGAGTTGTAATGATGGATTATGATTTTTTTTTTTTTTTTTTTGTGTTTCAATAAATACAATTACCCTTCTGGAAGGGTCTCTGCCTTCAATGTGTACTGTTTGCTCGTATGATTTTTAAAGAAAATGTATGTCGATTGTCTTGTTAGGCATTCCTTTTTCTCTTTATCTCGAACTGAAGGCCTGACTTTTGGTTTTTGTAGAATCGCAAAGGGCGTGGAGATGTATCACTAGAAGATGAATGTATTAGATCGGTGAGGTTAAGGTAGGGCAGATGTTCCTTTTCAGCAACTGTGTAAGGTTACTTTTTTTATGTCCAAGGTGTTGGGCACGTTCCAAGTTTAGATTCTTTTCCCAGGGGTGAATGAGACACGGTAGAGTTACCTTAGGTTGAATTATATTTTATAAATCTGGATTTTGTCGATATTTCTTTTCCTTGATTGGATTCTTGAGTTTACTTTTTCCTTTTTTTTCTTGTTAGATTAGTCAATTAAAACCATTGACATCCTTACAAGCTTTACGTCTAACAGATTTAACCGGTAGATCACACCACCTTTATGATTTCTTGAAATTTTGTATTAAGCGATTGATGCCATACGATAAAGCAGATAACAATAGTTTTCTTACTTAGGAATCCGTGAAACACACATCCACACACACATCATGGAATAAAAGCTCCGATTGGAGCAAATTTTGTTAAGGAAAAGCAACAAATGTATCTAATATAAACTTCGGGCTTTTCTTAAGCTGGGGAAAACAATTAACTAACCGGATTGTTACTCCCAGATTTGCGTCCACTTCTGAGATATGATTGCATCTCCGTCCGGGGAGAATTGATGTGAGGCAACATCTGCCCTGCTTGTCATCCTTATGTCGTGAGCAAAGAATAGCGACTCACCTCAAGCATTTGACCTTGAGATGAAGGTTGAAAACCGAAGTTTAACGATTGCCTGAAACAAAGTTGGCAAGCCGCCGAGCACATGCTCTATCTTTCATGCTAAACAAAACCGATTCAACATATGTGACTTTTTCACATATTGTTTCATTGAGAACCCCTCCACTAATCCTTTGATAAAGCCTACCTGCAGGGGCTAGAACTTAATCCAGCTAAATCAAAAAGTCACCCAAACCATGAGGTTCACAATATGTGAGATCGAATATTAAGGTAGTAAAGCAAAATCAAACATCCCATAAAAGATTTTGGCTCGTTTTGTACCACAAAATCTAGAGCTACACATATGTAGTCGGTATATATCGAGACGTCATCGACTCAAGGTTACGTTTATCAAAAGCTCAAGAATTAGATAGAAGAGTGCCCAAGTATGAGAATAAATCAATCCACTAAGGATGTTAGTCAGTCGTTTAATAGTCGTGAGATCCTTGTGCTTGGAGTTTTCCTTGTAGCTTCCCTGCTTTAGCGTTTTAAAAGATTGAGCACATCACAGGTGAGCATGCCGTTAACCTGAGTAGGTTGTGTTTAGTTGATCCCTTGTCTTGTTAGATCATAAGTGGCTAAATGCGAAGTCGTCATTCTTGAAACCTCTTGCTTGGTTTGTTTTGCTCTTGTTCCATCTCTTGTTTTTCTTTGACTTGTGATGAAGAGTGTCATTACCTGACCTTTACTAATACTAAGAGATTTGGACATGATGTCTTTCTTGTAGTCACTCAGAAGACTCTTGTCAATTATTTCACCCAACAATTCATGGTGAGAGTCATTCTGCACTAACTTTTGAGTCCCTTCTGTGGCTATCGAGGACTTAGGACCCACTTTAGAGTTGGGTTTGCATGGCGAGCTTGGTCTCCTTCATATACCATTGGGATCACTTGTCCTTTCGAATATTTTCGCAGGCTACCACTCTCAATTTGGAACATGGATCTTGTCTTTGCATTTCGAAGCGTCATCTCTCTTTCACATCATTGGGTCTTTTATGAAGATGACCTTAATAAGTGATATACACAATTCGAACTATCATTATAATAGTTCTTTGGCTAAACTTAGACAATAACGTAGTTGAGTTGTATGAGGAAAACTTAGCGAATTCGTTTGATACAAAAGAAAGTGCACCGCATCTTCCGACTTTGCATCCGTTGCACGTGTCACTTCATTACCCTGATAATGTACATACTTAGTATAAATACCTGCGACAGTATGAGTTTTGTATTCACCCTTTGTGGATCCTCTTGAGCATTGGGCTGTTGAGTGTTCCTTCTTCTCACTTGAGGCTGCTCTCTTTGATTCACTCTCTTGGTGGACCTGCTATTGCCAAACACTGACAAAGCTTTGTCTTTCTTACTGAGAAATATGGAGCAGCTTTATCATGGGTGAAGCCTACGAGTTGGAAAATTTGTAACACTGTCAATTTACCTCTTTGACTGATATTTAAACATTTATTCCACTTATGATCAATCCTCGTGTATCACGAGTGATTTCTACCTTGTAACATTGAGGTTCACTTGTGTGACATTTCGTTCGAATTTTTCGGTTCAAATTTTCTTTAACGTCTTGATTTTATCAAGAGCACAGCTAGATCAGGCTGGGCATTTTCTAATTGAGAGATTTACCATATATTTCTATTCAAAACTCTTTGTTGAGAGTTCACATCCTATCATGATTCAACAAGTTTCTGTTGACAAAGTGAATTTTCGAGAGCAACATCACACTTTATCTAGCAATTTTGTTTGAGAGGACTATGCGTTTCTCTGTTCGAGACCTATATTATAGAAAATCATATAACCACAGATTGACCAAGTTTCTTTTAAAATAAAAACAGATTCTCTTGAAGATTTTCACATTCTAATTTCTTGGAATTTGAATCGTTAGTGCGATCTTTAAGAAGATACCAGTGGTTTGGTAACCAATATAATATCATGAAAACCTTCTTGGTTTCTTGTTACTCATGACAAAGAGGAGTCATAAAGACCGAACGAAATCCCGTTTCTCTGGTTTCGGTTTCAAAGGTTCGAGTGATTTGAGTGTTTTGGGATATATCTCTGCCCTTCTTGTTCAAAATCAGCGAGTCATCAGTCATCGAAAATTTCGTAACGCCTTCTATGGCGCATTGTACATTGAGTCGTCATCGGTTTACTACATTGTTAACAAAGATTAACTTGCCAGTAGAATCTCTAGAGGTGGTTTCTTAGATTTTGAATCTGTCAGATGCCATCATCGAGTGTTAATCAGAACTTCTTGATAATGCTTGCTTTACGTTGAAGCGAATCATTAATTAGATTGAATTCTTCTGGGTTGGATCGCACAAGCCGCAGTTGTTAGATCTTTTCGTGTTTGCCTTCTCGTTACCAATTGAAAGGTGAGAGTACCCCAAATATGCCTCCAAGCTAAGACTTTTTCCTACCCTGTAGGTTCTTTATTCTGAAAGTGGTGTGTGTCATCGGATTGAGTGAGAACGACCTGATCAATCGGTTCCCCGCCGTGATCGTTCTATGGATCTGAATGAGACAATACAGACAGCGAGAAGTATGTTTACTTGATACAAAGGTTGGGACTTAGACCATTACAACATGTTGGTGCTTATCAAGTAAATAGGAATTAGCGTTTGTGTGAGTTACTTTAGTTATAATGAGAACAAAACGATATAATGCGTGAAATATAAAGTAAATGACGGAGCAATATTTTGATTAACGAGAAGCTTGCAAGTCGTAGGAAAACCCCAGGGACCTTGTCGAGAGTGAATACTCTGAGTTAAGCCGCCACATAGAAGTACACCTAACTTAGGTATAGTTGAGACCAAGTAACTATGCCTATAGTTCACTTAGTTAAGTCTCTGCAGCATTCCCACGCCTCGAAACTTGTGAATAAGTCACGTACTTGGAAAAATTCCTTTGGTCCGTATTCCAAGAGTAAAGGAACAACAAATGTCATTTGGTGTCTCTATTCAACCAAGTGATATGAGTCGGACAAAGGCTCTTGTTTATCTTAACTGTCATTTCTGATCGGGTCCTTAACAGATGCATATTTATGTTCAATCACCCAAAGGTAATGGTTAGATTAAGCCAATCAATACCTTTAATCTGAGAAAACGTATTGATCTCGATCTACTCAATTAATCAATCCCAAACACCACAAGCGCAAATCGATTATTAATTGGTTCCTGCACTAGAAACAAGTATTGTGCGCGCCAAGGCTATAGAACCCAGAGTCAGGCTCTTCAATATTCTTCTTTGTCTTCAAATCTTCTTAAATCTTCCATAAAGAACACTGCACTGTCACTTGAATCTCTTGTGATCAATCCGCCTGGAACCGGATCTGTTAACAATGGATTATCACAAAGATCGTCTTTGCAAGGCAACACCTTGGTCCCAAGATCACTGTCGCAGGCTTTCTGAACTGAGTTAGAGTGAGTCTTATGTCGAAGAAGATTCTCAAGAATAAACAAACTAGGTGCGATGATTTCAAACAGTTAGTCCAATCAAATCAATCGAAAACAAAGATAAGCGCAATTATCTAGTTTTTTTCCCTTGTGGTGTGTGGGAAATACCGATCCCAAAGAAGACTTAAATTGAGGTACAGACCAGAGATTTCACCTAATTAGGTTACTCTCCCTCTCAGGAATGAGGCGGCTTCTATGATAATAACAACAAAAGAATAAATATGTTGTTACGAAGGATTAGATTATTAGAAAGCGAGCTTAGTGTATTTATAGATAAGGGGGATTTGGACATAAGAATTTCCAAAACGAAAAATATTCTAAATATATTCATAAAAGCATGAATTCGGTTTCATAATTGGAAGTATCTTTCAAAATAACGATCGAAATCTCTCAGAAAATCTAATTAGTAAATGCATTACTAGTTCACTTTAATTTCCCTACTAAAATGGAAATTATTCATACCTTAATTCAAAGATTCTTAACACTTATGTTTCGATCACAGGATTCTCTTCCCTTAATTAGTTAAATAATATCTTGCGAAAAAATTATGAAATAAACATTTACAACACGTGTTCAAAGTTTGTCTACTACTTAACTTTGTAAGTTCTCTTCCTTCTGACCTTGGCTTAGATTTGCACTTCCCAAACAAGTTTAGGAATTGGTTCATCGACTTTCAAGAACTATGTGATTGATCAAGCCAAGATTCAATCACAATCATGTGGGTTTATGGTTCTACCAAAACAGGTTCGGTTCTACCTCCATGCTGAGTGCATTGCATGAGTCACACTAGATTCAAAAGTTTGGTTGACCGGTACTGGATCGGTTCCCACATATATATGGTATCTAACATATGTGTTGCATGTCCATAGGATCGGTTCCCCTTTTCTTATAAACCTTGTTGCACCTTACAAGGATCGGTTCCCTTTGATGTCTGCACCCACTTCAAGGATGGTTCCATTTC